>CM062208.1:17167500-17857500 GCA_031216445.1 Lateolabrax maculatus | reverse complement strand
GGATACCTCTCATAAAACCAAAATGCTAAATTCTGAGATGTTGCATGTCACAGACAGAGACAGACAAACAGACTGATATATACAGTATATAGGTAAGATACAGGTGACACATAGATCGATATAGATAGATAGCATGCGCACACACACACACACACAGACAGACACACACACACAAACTGCAGTGCTGACCTGCAGGTTGTCGCACATCTCCTGGCTGTATGTAATTCTCTGGATCTCTGTCGGGGAGCTGAGATATAATGCCTGCCCCCCGTTGGTGAAGCAAAAGGTTCTTGCAATGCGCATGTCTGTCAGAGGCAGGTAATTGACATCCATCAGCGGTCTTAGACTTGGCAAACTGCGAGCAGAGCGAGAAGAATACAAGACAGCGAGACACCATGAAAATCCATATAATAAAAACTGTACCCAGCTAAGTAAACCACAACACACATCAGATCAATACATTCTGCCTGTAGCCAGAATGTATTTGATAAACAGAGACCATTTAGTCACAGTGTGTTCAAATTAAAAACCAATAATTTAATCACACTATTCAAAGTTCACCTGTAAAAAGGAAGCCCTTCATTTAATGTATCAGTGCAGGCACTCTAAAAGCAAAGCATCAATATTGCATTGAACTAAGTCTAATTATTTGCCAAGGCCAAAGTTGAAACTTGAAAAAATATATCAAATCGAGAAGACAGTATACCATGGTAATTTCAGGTAAAAACATTGGAGCTTTCGTTTAATTCTGTGCACAGACACAACACAAACATCTGATGAGACAGACAAAAGAAAGAAACGTGACAAACAGATAAGTGCTCAAGGTTATACCTGAGTGTCATGACGTGTCCGTTGGCACAGAAGCAGGCCAGGCATACACTGTTACACACAGATACCACGTCTGCTCGCAGCACAAAGGATGACTCTGTGATGTTGTGGACAAAGAGGCAAGACTGCGAGGGCATCAGGAATACTTTTGCCTGCCTCTCGGAGCACACCACAGCCAGATGTCCCTCTCCGCAGGTGTCCTGGGAGGAGGATGGTGAAAAGTGGACCAGCTTGCGCCTACGCGGTCGGTCAGGGTCCTTGGGGGCGTTGAGGTCGCGCCAAACCTCGTAGGGGCTCTCAAGGAGCGCGCCCATGCAGTCCAAGAAGCCAAAGTGCAACACTGAGCCCTTCAGCATCAGGACCGTTCCTGGGAGTGTTTGGGTAGTCAACAGAGGGAAGAGGGAAAGCACAAAGTCTAAGACTAAAAATCCCAAAGCTACGACACATTACAACGAGTCAAAAAGGTGCTGAATGCAAAAAAAAAATAAAATAAAAAAATGCGGAAATGAAAAGAAATCAAAGCATCTGCACACTTGGATCCATTGCAAAAACCAAGTTTGTTATCTGAGCTTTTGGTCAAACAGACCTGACACACGTGAGGCTTAATAAAGAGTCTCTTTTCATTGCTATCAATCGGATTGTATTGTTACTTTTCTTAAATTGCGATTAATTGAGCTTCACAAAGGTTCACATATGCACATTTAAGAGACTAGTGTAACCTGTTATCTACCGTTGGCTAATAAGTAATCCATTATTTACACATACATTTTGCTTTGCTGACATTTTGGTCAAATATTTGGTGCATAAGAAAACAATCCACTATCCACAGGAGTACTTTGAAAACACACAGGGGGGGTTTAACAATGCCTGCTTTTCTCTTCACCAAGTCTTCTTTGGAACTAAATCTGTGACCTTCCAGTAATAATCTTGCTTCTTGTACGTTCAGTCTCAAGAGAACAACTGCTGCTTCAAAGGGCCTTGATTTTTGTGTCTATTGATGTTTCTACTCTGAGTAGGAGCCCCTTTTCCTCACACAGCAGGGGTTGTATGTCTGACTGGCTCAGTTTTGTTTAGTCAGAGTGCAAACACAATGGGGCTGCAAAATCTATCCTTGAGTACAGAAAGAAGCCAGTGCAAGGTCATGCATGAACAAATGGAAATAAAGGTTTTCCATGACAACAAATGTCTCTCTAATTAAAATCAAATTAGGTTTTATAGCACTTACGTATGAGTAAGACCAGGGGAGAGTTGAGCTTTCAAATGCTGCCCAAACAACCTCACAGAGTGCACGGGATTCCTCAGGCAATTACCTGCTCTTATTTTAAAAGCCTTGCATTGCACCAACATGGCATTTTCTTGAATGTCTGAGTGGATGTTTTGTGTCAGACATTCAAGTGGAATTGAGATGAAAGCTAATGTTTCTTTACTCAGATAAGTGTCCTGAGTTTTCAAAGTGAGTATACGCTGTATCACTATTTAGAAAATTGCTAGTTCACATCACAGTGATATGGAAAACAAAGGGATAACAAAAGGTTAACTACCGTACTCCAGACACAGCGGGCAGCTGTTTTCACCGAAAAAGCTCGGAAAAAAAAACCCCCGCCCAGTTCCGAACGGCTGACAGACATAGTTAGCGACAAGCTGGCGAACATAGTGGAGCATTTAGCAACTGAAGAGCAATTATTTTCTTTAGGATTTGGCTGCTTCTATCTGGAAATCAGATAGAAGCAGGTTGGATATTGTCTTCATCTGCATCCGTTGTGTAGCCAGAAACAGGACTCCAAATTAGCAATTGCTTGCAAAAAGGTCATATCAACTTCATATGTCAACATTGTGCCTTTCCTTTTGTTTTGTTTTGTCTTTGGTTTGGTTCAGCAGGTATCTTTGAACCTATTCATTTATTAAAGGAAGTCAAACGTTGATTGACCCTTTGTTATATGCAAAATACTTAAAGGGGAGTCAAACAAATGTGGTCAGGACATTTTGTGCTGATCATATTTATCATCATTTTGAGTTGGGCCAGTAGAGGCTCCAGTTTCATGACAAAGGGTTAAATGGGGTAATGGAGAGCACACAGTTTAGTTTCTTTCATTCTATTTTTCCTCAAGCACATTCAAACATTGAAAATCCACTTTAGACCACTTTTCTCTCTCTGTGGGGCTAAAACCTACAGTTTTATCACAGCTTCAAAGCCACAGGCAAAGAAAAAAAAAGATGTATTCTAAATTGTAAATACAATACCGTTGAATAGGTTTATGGATGGATTGTGGTGGTGAGTGAATAGTTTCAAAATTATGGTACTTACAATAGCTATTGATATAACAATGCGAGATTTTATTTTGTGGTTCTAAAGGTTCTTCCTTCTCAACTTTTGATTGCTGATAAGACTTACAAGGCAGTTTTTAGATCTTCAACAGATTAAGTAATGGGACTTTAGAGGGGATTTTCTAATCGAACACGTTGTAAATAAGACAGTTTAGCCAGATTTTTAAAAACACTTTATTTGGTGGTAAATCTAAAAGTGAGCACACAGGAAATGTAGGAAAGCATCCCTGTTTGTGCAGGAAGTTGTGTGTACAAGAACCTGTCTGGTTCATGACACCTTCATGATGAAACCCAGTCTCATGGGACTTACCGCAGGGGCCGATGGTCACAGGTTCCTCCATCCTCTCCTCCGGGTCAGTAGGAATGGACATTGGGATGAGCAGGACCACGCCTAAGCTGGTGCCCACCCACAGACATGGGGTGGGCACGGCGTCACTCTTACGCCCGTAAGACTCTCCAAGTTGCAGCGTGGTGATAGCCTCTTTGGTGTCCCGGTCGATGCTGGAAACACTGGAACTGCGTGAACGGCTGAAGGAGTTTTCACGACTCTCTGTTGCAGCAGCCACCAAACACAGAAACACGACACCGGCAGAAACGATGAAAAAGGAGAGAGACATGAAACAATGGCCAGAGAACGGGGAGCGAGAGAGAAAACGGGAACGAGAAGGTGCAGGAGTTGTGGAAGGGAACAGCAATGTTGTGGACAGAGAAGAAAGAATGGTAGTATGAGAGGACACGCATTAAAATGAAAAAAGTACAAAAGTACATAGTAAAGAGAAGGCAAGTGACAAGGAGCACGGAAAAAAACAAATATTCTAAAGGTCTTCTATGGTTTGTCTGAAGGTTGTGTGTAATGTAAAATACTGGAACAAATAGGAAAATGTCACTGAAAAGATGTGATATACTGAGAAGCAAAGTGATTAATCATTACAAAGGGACGACTGCACAATAACATATTTTCACACATAACCCTGCACACACCGGACGCTCACACACACACACACACACACACACACACACACACACACACACACACACACTCACACACTATCTCTTCTGCTCTTCTGTCTTTATTATTGAGAGTTCACTGGTTTTTACTCACTGACAAGATTATATTCAGCGACCTGGTGACACAGAGATACACTGCATGTATTTACTCCCACACACACACACACACACACACACACACACACACACACACCCACACACCCACACACACACCCACACACACAAACACATTAAAAAACAGACAGCAAGACACACACACATGCACCCTTTGCACCAAATTCAAAAGCTCCTTTAACTCTGTTTGAGTGCTACCCATTCAGGTCCTCCACTGTGTACTTAAAGCCTCCATCATAAAAGTATTTCTGTATTGCTGCATTTCTGAATTATTCAGAGCCAGGCAATGTGCAGTACTGCATTCCCAGCTTAATGTTACACAGAGTGCAGACTTTATGCAACAGCAACTACAGATTGGTGAATAGCCTGATGTACATGTCAGGCTAAAATTAACACAATTTTGACAGACGTTCCCTGTATGAGATTTTAGGGAACATTTCAAGTCATTATAAGAACCAAAGTCTGTACAGGTTTAAAAAAAGGTACATTATTAATGGGGGGCTTAAGGGATATACAATGTTCCGTATGACAAAATGTATACTGCAAAACATACACTATGCACTGTTATAAAGATGGCATCGCTCCACTGTTACACCTTGGGACAAAAGCAAGCACTTCTCAGCATGTTTTAGACGAAACAGGGCCACAGGACGGACTGACATACTGACTGACTGACTGACTGACTGACGGACTGACTGACGGACGGACGGATAATTATCAGGAGGACAGCAGTTGATGGGTTTGTGGCCGAAGCCCCCTTACCTCTCTCGCTCCAGCAGTAGGGGGCGGTGGAGTGGTGCTCGTCATGGGAGTACATAGTGACTCCGTGTAACTGCTGAAGCATTGCCCTCCTGGACGCATAACCTACTAATGCCCCACAACATGAACCCCATATAACAAACCACACCCCGCCATGCCCCAAAGACAACACACACACACAAGCGCAGCCACCCAGCCAAAAAAACAGACAAGACGGACAGATGAACAGCGGTATCAGACAAAGACAGAAAGGGAAAGAGAGAAAGATGCAACTGAGTGTGGACAGATTGCTTCAGATATATATACAGAGAAAGAGTGCATCTAAAAAAGAGGACGCAGCTATGTTTCTGGTGGCCACACAACCTCTACTCGCTTATCCATCTTCACTCTAAACCTCTTCTCAGCACCATCTGCTCAACCAAACACTGTTGGCAAGAGTAGCAGGTTTCTACGCTTATGAGTTTATGAATAACTCCGTTACAGCATCCCTACATGCAGTCCAGTATGGTCTGTATAGAACTACTGTACAGCACTGTTGCACGACAACCAAAATTCTGATACAGCTTTCTTTGATACTGCTCCAAGTGCAAAGTAGTGGATCCCAGGTGGTTGCAAAAGTGGTGCAAGAAGTCAAATACAAAACAAATTCAATACAAAACTGACATGAATACTACTGCACAAATTATGCTACAAAGCTGAGGACATCAAGAATAGAAATTCTGGTTGTTGGTTTTTGTTCTTGTTCACCACAGTGTTGGAGGAATATCAATATATTTTGATATTTTTTGTCAAAATTCTGGTATCGTGACAACACTGCTGTATGATGCTGCTGGCAACCACAAAGACACATTTTACGCTGTGTGACAGAGCCTGTGGGGTGCTGGCTAATGAAAGTCAGGCACAGTGGTACTCTGACAGGACACAGGAACCCCTGGGGGGCCCTTACAGGGAGCTAGAGGCAGGCGAGGAAGTGTCAGGGAGGTGCTAAGGGAAGACAGACAATCTGAAGCGGTGAGACAGACAAAGTGCCAGATTTGTACAGTGGTGCATTCACATACACCCACAAACAGTGTAGAGAGACAAGGACAAACATCTGGAGACTATGTTTAACACTTTTTATTTTTTAATTTCTATGTACCACCAATGACTGTGTACAAAGCTTTGTGCCAGTTTTTGTTTTTATACCAATTGACACATATAAATAGATGTATCAGATAAGTTTTCATTTGGAATTATGAAATATTTGACCTCAAAATGCAGGCCATAAAATGGCAGGCCCACTACTTTGGTATTTGGTTTCTATCTTGAAGTCAAACATGGACGTGGATGGAATCGTGTGTGTGGGTGTGGACTTCAGTGTCTTTTGAAAGCCTCTTCAGCATCTGGCCAGGGAGTCACTGAGTCACGTCAGCTCTGTGCTATGGTGCAGTAAAATACAGTATATTCTCTTACTGCCTCTTTTACTAGTGACATTTGTGATATTATGGGATTCTGTAATATGTGGGTTTTACATAATTGGACCATTTCCCACAACTCCTCTCATCTATACTAACCAACAACTGCTAACTACATCCAAACAAATCTCACAGTATCATACAATTCTGTCTTCAATATTTAATAGTTGTGCCGCCTAACCCAGATGGGAGGTATGGAAATATTCACTGTACATTGAGTCTGGCTTCCCCTGCCATTTCCCTCCTCTGTCTCCTCGCCTGGCATGCAGGCCTCATTAACATCGGCCTCATCTCTCGCACCGCTTGCTGACCTTTAATTATTCCAGTGATCCTGCTGGCTCTTCACTGTGGTAACCCAGTGCAACTGATAAACAACAGTGCCAAAGGTAGACAACAGATAGAGAATAGACAACATTCTGGTGAGAAAAGCAACTGTTCATGCACAATAAATTCACATTAAAGCTGCTGCAGTGTAAGAATACATTCAATTTTGAAATGTATCACTTTCTTATCACATGTATCTCTTAGTGAGTTATACATTTGATCCACTGTACGCTATTCATTACACCCAACAGTATGGAAGCATGAGTCCTCAGAAAACGTCACAGCAAGTTGCCTATATACTGCATAAGGTGTGTGTATAGGCAGCAAAACAACTATGAAAAAGTACAACAGAACAAGATCAGCTTTTATTGTTTACACTACCACATACTGTCAGTCCGCATTACAATATGCGATACTGTGATGAACACTGTAAATTGTTTAAAGCCAGAGCCTCATTAGTTAGTTCAGCACAATAAAAGTAAGAGGACACTGTCTACCACTTTGGCACACTGAGGCGAGGTGGACAGACTATTAAATCCTTCTTTAGTGTCGGTTCTTCAGTGTAGCTAGACTAGACTAGTTTGCCAACATACACTATCAAGTAAAAAAACACTGCATCCCAGCTTGAAAAAATAAAACTTTTTAATGATAAATGTTTTATTTATTTACTGTTGAATTTCTGACAATTACTTTTTCAATAAAGTTTGGGTTAAGTAAGCATATGACATTTGTAGGTTATCACAACCTGGTGTATCCAAACATTTTCTTATGGGTATTCTCAGAGGTAGTAGATGCATTAAATCAACTGTGGAAAATATTTTTTTCTACCATAATCTGCATCAGTTTAATTGATAATGCAGCTGTAGCCCAGGCAGTGGCTTTAATAAAACATTCAGCTTATGCTAATGAAAAACGGCTTCCCTCTAGGCTCCAGGTCACTGTTGCATAATGAGGTCGATGAAGATGGAAGCATGGGTCTAATTGCAGAATTGGTGTAAAAGGGTCAACTGTGACAAAATAAACAACACTGCAACTGTCCTGTTTATTATTTAGCACCAATACTTTGCATATTTAAATAAAACCCTCAATGTTCTGCATAATAGCAACAAATGGGTGTCTACATTTTTATAACTTCATTAAACAGCACAGATGTGGAGAAAATTACTTTTATCTGCCCAGATTTGCAACTATTGTGTGTTACTTTTTGTCTGATGTGCGCGCAGGGTGGCTACAGTAGCTGTGACATTTTGGGAACTGTCACAGTGTTGAGTCTCCTATGGAGAGATTAGAATATCCCGACCTGACGGAGACTTTCTGTCATTCAGAAGGACCCCCGAATAAAAGCAAATACAGACTGGACAATGAGTGAGTGACCTGCACAGCCAAGCTGTCCAGAAGCGGTTTCTCCTTGTGGACACAAGTTTATATACAGTATGTGTGATGCACCAGCACTATGTGAAGGCAGTGCAGTATGGGTGGTGTACTAGGTTTATACGTAAGCAACATTAGGATGTGGATGACCAGGGATCATCACAGGTGTCTATAGCTTGATCATGAACACTTCAACAGAAGGTGGAAGAGCGCTGGGGCTGGCTCAGGAGGTAGAGCGGTTGTCTAATAATTGTAAAGGTTCGACCTTGATCGATCCCGAGGGTGTCGGAGTGTCTTCAGCAAGAGACTGAACCACTAACCGCTCCTGATGAGCAGGGTGGCACCTCGCATGGCAGCCTCTGCCATCATGGTATGAATGTCTGCGTGAATGGGGGAATGTTGGCATGTGTTGTAAAGCGCTTTGAGTGGTCAGTAGACTAGAAATGTTCACTATCCACACTTCAAATTACGCCATTGCAGTGTCTAACAGCTTCTCTACCTCCAGGGCCGATCATCATGTCTGTCACTTTTTATAGATTATCCACCTCCTAGTCTGACTCACTGGATGTAGGCTGCGGGTATAAGCATGCCATTGCCATTCTTTTGTTACAAGCGTGTTAGCGTTTTCAAAATCCCCTTTGCTACGGGAAACAACAACTGCCGCTGAGCTAGCAGCCTACACGCTGAAATTGGCAAATTTTGACAAAGAAATTGTGTTTGTCTTTTCTATCATAAAAGTCCCATCTGACAGTCGACATACATCTTTTACTGTTTCTTGGGGCGTTTTCTTTTGCAGGGAATTAGCCATTTCACTGACAGTGCTCGCACCCCCATGTGCAAATTTTCAACCACAACAAGCCACCCCCCGACACCATTTGTCACTGCATCCTGGGATTAGCGCCACCCAAGGCAATTGGTATTGGTTTAAAGGAATAAAAATGAGCCACAGCGTTTTTCCCCCCAATACCAGAATGATAATGGGTGCACTGACACAGCACTGTGGCGATGCGAGACTAACCACTTCCTAAACCTGCAGTTTCTTTGGCAAGTGTCTTCTATCCTCACTTTTATTTACAGCACACTCAGAAAATCACCCAGCAACATGAATCATTGTAAAGGCTTAGAGTGCAGCAAAGTTCAGCTCGCAAACACTTCATGTGATATTTCTCTGTGGCTTTTTCCATGAAAATATCTAGTTCTGAGTGCAAGAGAGAGACATAAAATGTCCAACAGGACAAAAGAATGTCAGGAGTCCTGCTCAAATGAAATGATGAGTGGTATGTCTCATCTCTGTCTGAGTGGGAGGATGGTGTTTATTGAATATTGAAAGTCAATAGACACCCTTGCACTGGTGTCTTAAAGTCTGTTGCCTGGCAGTGTCAGACTAAGTGCAAGATGTCATACACACTGTGTAATTACTTTAAATGTTGATGTTCCATCGTGACAGAGGTCCATATCTCAAAATTACACTGCTGAGAATGTCATTTTAAGTCCTCACTTGACAGCACATTCTTTTATCTTCTGTTTTGTTTTGTTTTTGCTTTGACTGTCACTTGTTGTGGAAGAACAGAATGTCCAAATATTCAAGCCCAACACACGAACCATGTTTCTCATAAAATAGTAGTCAAATCTTCAAGTATGGGCCAATGCATTAAATGTTGAAAATGAGGAACATCTTTAACCAAGGCCTTCAGAGGGTGTCTTGCTTAATTCAGATTAACAGGTGATAATATAGAAATACAGTAGCTAGAAAAGCATTGAAACTGTTTGCACACACATAGACACAGAAACATATTTAAACACCTACAAATGCACACATTCCCTTTCTTTCACACACAAAGGCATATGTACACACACACACACACACACACACACACACATCCAGCCTGCTGGGTCAATCCATTTTTAGATGCTGCAGGACAATGGCAGGATGTGAATTAAAGGAGTTCAAATGGAAGAAAACAAATGTCAAATTTTCAATGAAAATGTCAAAGTGCCAGAGTGCAAATCATGCTTGATAGTTGTCTTGTGCTACTTAATCACCTCTTATATGTGTAAAAAAAAAACAAACAAAAAAAACATTTATGTTCTGGTAGTTGCAATATGAAGGAATTTTATATACTCATACACAAATGCATAAACTAAGTAAAGACTGATGATTTACTTCCCTCGGCTCAACGTTTTGTGGATTAGAAGAAAGTCGGGAGGTGTGGCCACACTACTTAAACATCATGTGTACCCCGTTACCTAGTTTTCGTATCATTATTATCTATTGATGAGAATACAATAAAACATTTGGGAAAAAAAATACTAAGATTCATCGCTAATACATCAGTGCTGTTAAATAGTTGGCATTTTTGATGCAGAGGAGAAAAAACATGAAAGAAAGACACTGGAGAAGTAAAAATCAATTGGTTAAAACAATTAATATTGCACTAACCTTCAGGCCTGGGTCGTGGTCGACACAAGCAACAATATCAAGGGACACAATGCAAGGGCCGTTTCTTGCATTCAAGAGAAGCAGAACCTTTAGTCTAAACGTTGTCAGGTGATGCTAATGCAAGCTGCAGAGTTATGTGTTTAAAGCAGCTAAATGCAAACACTGCTAAACAACTGCACATGAAGAGGAAGTTGGCGAAGTTGCTGTGAACATACAGCAGTAATAGTCAGCTTGATTAAGCTCACATTAGTTATGGTTGAAAATTTTGTCTCTGGCTTACATTTTAATGTTTTGGCCAGTTACGGTTGCTGAGCTCTGACCGGACAATCACTGTTTGGGGAAAGGGTTTAACGAACAGTCAAGTATAAAATGTTAATATTGAATATATCTGCAAATTGTTCACTGCCAGTTGAGTAGGTCAGGTTTTTATGCTGCTAACTTGCATTAGCATATGCTTGCCTTGTGTTAATTATGTATCAGGCCTTAATCCACTTACCCCAGAGTGAGAGGATGGCATGCACTTGTTGGGAGGGATGGTATGTTACAGAGGTTAAGGGATGGGAGTTGGGAAGACAAGCACACACCTTCAGTGTGGGACACAGGCAAAGAGATCTCCATGCAAGCAGCAGACTGGGCCTTGCGGAAGGGCGGTCGGCCAGGGCCTCTGCGAGTAAGCCGTGGCCCCTCGGGACCCATCGGGATACGAGGCTTCCCCGCCGAGCAGGGCTGGGAGGTGGGGCTAGTGCAATGTCCATTGACATGATCTGTAACAACGGCAGAACATTAGCAAACAATACAAAGAGGGGGAAAAAAATCATTCAAACATATTCTAATCTACTGCCGCAATATTCATCATCATAAGTCATTTAGTCTAATAATGAGAAATTAAATCTTCAAATGAGTTTTCTCACCCTATTTGGAGATTTTACTATCTAACCATGCAGACCTAATACTTTAGCTCAATATTATACTGCATGACCTATGAAGATGGATATTTTTGCAGTGTAAGAGTAGCAAGCCGAAATCAGATTGTCAAGAAGAAAGATGGCAGTGAGAGGGAAAGGCAAAGCGAGAGTGAGTGACAGAGGGCTGAAGAGTGGTCTGAGGTTAGTATGAGGGAGGAGAAAGAGCTGCTGGGGCAACAGAAAAGAGAGGCAAATTGTGAGCGCAGTTTCATCCAGTCTGTGCCAGGTAAGAGATATGAAAATCAAAAGAACAAAAACAAAAAACAGGCTTGTTTCATCTCCACTTTTTTTTTTTTTTTCCTTTTAGAAATTGTCTGAAATTGCTGTTTTCAGCAGAACGGTTTATTTCTTTTTAAGACCAGAAGCTTCATGACATTACTGGCTATGGTAAAAAGCTACAAGTGAAGATCAAAAGAATGGAAAAAGAAAATCTAAAAAGCTAATATCTGCTTTTTTATTGCAATGCAAATTAGTACTTCAGTTACATTGGTCAGGCTACATCATCAGCTTCAGATGATGGTGGCAGGAAGTACTTGTTACTTTCTGGAATTGCAGCCTTACATGATCTCCCCTCGGGGACTGAGTTTGTTGGAAGCTTTGTCCTTATTTAATGTGCAATGCTTGTGTGTGGGGGCAAAATAATTTGTTAGAGCCAAACCTTATTAATGAGACAAAGAAAAGCAAAGCAGGGGTGCACTCTGCGGTTCTTTGTTGCCTGCAGTTTAGCTGGCGAGGCAAAAAGCTGCCAAGACAGCCGTAATTAACAGCCGTAAGCTTTATGATACCTATGTCTGAGTACTCTCATTCTCACTTGTCTTGAGAGACGAGTAAATAAAAACAGTGCCCCTTTGTTTATTGACATCCCTGTGGCAGTGAAACCAATTTGTGGTTGACAGGAGGGTGTGGTCGAAGCTTTCTCTATTTTTTGTTACCTTCCCTCTCTGAAACTCTCCTGTGTAAACTCACGAAGCATGAAGATAATTAGCATGTGCTAATTAGTAAAAACAGACAAAGAGACAGTGTTCTCTTGTCACTGTCCTCTACATTTGGCACTGATCATACGTCTGTCATATCAAATGTAAGTCTACTGTCCAGCCAGTCGATGCACAAATGATTCAATTTCAAAGTGAAGATGAAAAACTCCGGGGTGCCACCCAGTCCGCGTGCAACACGCCCCCAGTTTCACAGCAGGATGGGCCGAGGCAATGCAGGGATTGAAAACTGCAGGTGATATTGGGCCGACCAATACCAGAGCCATATGACGACACTGCTGTGTGTCTGTCTTAATGTTTTGCTACAGTGAATTTCAAACAGAGATGCAGAAATCAGTCATTTGCCCCACAGTGTTCTGCAGGAAACGCACATAGCAGAGAGAATGGCACTGTACCTTTGCACATTCCCCCAACGCACGCATTACTGCACTTATCCGTCAAGAGTGCACACATAGACATAAACACACACGCACATATCATCCCCCCCCAAACACACACACAGAGAGTAATACTCTCTGTACCAGACTGTTCCGACAAAAAATTTTGTTGTCATAACCCACGGCTGTTCAGGTTCATATTGTAGCTATTAACAAAGAAAAGGATTAATAAGTACGTATTTTTTCCCCCATTTACTGACAACATGCATCCTATTGACACTTCAGGGGCATGTTTGATGTGTGATGAGACAACCAAGTTTAAGATTGATCTTTTCAAAGTTGAATTTTCAAACTTTTTCGTTAATGTTCTCACTCTCACTATTGCGTCGATTAAGTATAATACAAGTCTGACCAAATAAAAGCATTTTTTATACCTGTCAGATAGAGAAAGGTTATTCAATGAAGCAAGTCACCGAAATAAGTAGGCACTGGCACACTTTGTGGTAAAGAAGCAGAAGTTTTTAAAGGGGACAGCATGTGTGACACTGCAGAAGCAGAGCAAAGGGAGACCTGAGATTGCGATGTTTATGTACAGCAGTTAGAGATGTATGGGGGAAACGCTCAGTTTCTGTAATGCAGATGATCCAGTCAAAATGGAGAAAAGACTGTTTAAGAGAGAAATGATCCAGTTACAATGAGAGGTAGCGAATGATCCAATCACTGCAGCGCAAGGCTGTCAATGAAGGAAAGGTTGTGTAAAATCAGGAGATGGTCCAATCATGATAAAGCGATAGAAAACCTCAAATTCAAATATGGTCATGAGTTACATATCACCTTTATAAACACTTGCAAAATGTAGAAGAAAAGAATACAGAAGGTTAAAATCAAATCAAAATACATTAAGGGCAAAATAGACAAACACTTCAGCCGGACAGTCTCATGGGCTGGTTGAACAGGATTAGAGAGTGACAAGGGAACTGAAAGAAGAAAGTTTGAGTGAAATAAAAACTACTAAAGCAACATAAAAGCCTAGAAAACATGACAAAAGCAGAAACTAAACGAGTCAAAGGAAATTAAGTGAAAACTGCTGGCTTTCGCCTACCGTACCAAGATCAGTCTTAAGATCTGTTGGCAGACTTAACTTTCTGCCGGGTCCCTTTACTGAAACAAAAGAATAGGAAACAAAGCACCAGTTAATCCCTTCAAACAAATAATAAAATAAATAAATAAATAATAATAAAAAAAATAAGTAGGTGTAATCTAAGTCAAACAATGACAAACAAAATGAAAAAAACAAAAAACAAACTCAAACCAAACAAAATGGAAATCACTCAAATAAACAAAGAACCAAAACATGCAAATTGGTGCAGTTGCACACGACAGGCATATTTCAAAATGCATGCTCCATTGTTGTCCCAGGCCAGTGTTCCCAGCTAACTCTACCCATACTGGGTCAGTGTAAAAAACGTGTCCAGTGGTTTTAACAATCCAGGTTATCCATGCACTGAGCATAGTATTTCTTACAACTAATGGTTACTGTCTTGTCGGGCTTCAACAAGGCAAGAAGAATGTATTTAATTTACTCTGGATGTCAAACTCATTTTTAAAACCTGGTTAACCCTGCCAAAGGTATTTAATGAAATATGTCAGTTTTGCATAGATCTTTTTTCTGCTTAAATGTTCCAGTATAATCAGATTTTCAAAGGCCTGGGATGTCTGACATGGAAGCACAAATAAACGGGGTGACACCACAGGGTGTCAATACAAAAATCACAGTCAGACACTGGAGTCAACAAAAGAACTGTTAAAACATTTTGCAAGCATTTTGCAGTAAGTAGAGAACTGCAAAGGTCGAACTTGAGATGTTATGAGCCATTTTTCACCTCAAAAAGAAGGCAATATTTCATTGTTTCTTTGTGTTGAATGATTAACTTGACATGTGGAAGACACAGGATGGTGTTCACGTGACACTTGATAAATTTCATGACCACGAGGAAAACAGCAAAAGTCTGAACTTTTGATGATTCCTTTGAAAAAAAGGTTGACTCAGGTTTCAATCCATCTGCCATAGAGTACCGTTAAAGAAAAGAATACAGCAGAGGACATGGGGCCTACTGGAGGAAATGGGATGACGTTTTTTTAATGTATGGTTATATAATACAGTTTATTCCCTGTGAAGGACCAATCATGGTCATCAAAGGTCATTTTGAAGAGCATACATTTCCTTGACTGCAGAGGAAATTAGGCTGTTATGGTGCTTAATTGAAATTCTCAATCAATCAATTTCTGGTTCCATTTTTTCGGATTAGTGTTGCTAATAGGATAATAGCTGTGTGTGTTTGTGTGTGTTTTTCATAATAAACTGTAGTGACCAGACGCTGCTGCAACCATATAAAATGTGCAGTGTTAGGGAGACAATGACAGGGAAAATGTTCTCATTATAAACCTGTTACACACAGATGTTCCATGTTTAATAGCTCAGTGGCTGCATTAACACTTCACCAATGTATTTTAACCACAAAAAAACGAAACAAAAAAAAAACAAGTGGGATTAATCTGAGGTCCCGAAGGATTGTTTATTGTGAATATAAACAATGACCAACCCAACACTGCATGTTTTACCATTAATTGCTTTTTTTGCAGCTGTTTTTACTAAGTCTACGATGCACTATAATTCATGTGCCTTCTTTTCATGACTGGAGTACCTTTCACTCCATGCTGGTGTGTCGTTGTTTGTATCTTTACGTGACAATATTAAAACGCTTATGTTGTCCAACAGTTTATGTTAGACTAGCCATTTGTGATTTCAGCAGTCCGTACATTAGTCTGTGATTTGGTCTTGCAAACCTAGGGGAAAATTAAAATGATTCATCTCCTTCTTTATTTTAACCAGTTATTCAGCTGTGTGTTCACCCTGAAAAGTGTTTTTGGGATCCCACAGATGTCTACTGTTTGCCTTGAATAATAAAACCTGTGTCTAATGTGAAACATTACCAATTCCGGTCAGACAACAGATGCCTGTGAGATCATGAAAATACCTTTAAAGATGTTAGATTAAGAGGTAAACAAGACTAAGAATCTACATCCATGCTAGCAGCTCTGTGAGGTGTGTGTGTTTGAGCTTAATGTTCATGTCAGTATACTAACATGCTCATCACGGTGGCAATGCTGACAAGCTGATGTTTAGTAGGCATAATGTTTTATCAGCATAATTTAGCTTTTTAGCATAGTGACATTTTCCCATTAGCACTAAACCCAAAGTACAGCTGAGGCTGATGGGAATTTCATTAGTTTTGCAGGAATTTGGTTATAAACCAAAGTATAAGACGAGTTTGTATTTGGACCTGATGACGGTGTTAAATGAAACGTTAAATGACAGTTTATCCTGGGGAGTACATGAATGTCTGTGCCAAATGATATGGTAAATCATCCAATAACTGCCAAGATATTTCACTCAAAAACTATAAATGTAAACCTCATGGTGGCGTTAAATGAGAAGTCAGGGGATCACCAAAGGCTGTAGGATTCAACCTGTGGGGACCATGAATGTCTGTACAAAATTGCGTAGCAATCCATACAATAGTTAGAAATTTTTATTTGGACTAAAGTGGTGGACCAACTGACAGACATTGCCCTCCCTCACACCGCTAGCATGGCTGAAAATAAGGTTTGGATTTTCCCCCTGAGGTTTGCGTAGTGAACTTCATGTGACCAAGTCAAAGTAATGTCCAGAGTGCTGCAGTCACAAATGGGGTTAACGTTGGACTTGATCAGCCCACAGCACTGAAAAACGTACAAAGCAAGCTGAAGTCATATTTCTCAGCACCACAGCTGGCCACATAGTGGGCACCATGCAGTTAGTTAGAGATGAGACAGTGATGAAGGTTAGCCGAGATGACAACAAGATGAGATTGTTGGCTTATTGACACACAGAAAGGGCACAATGAGAGAGATTCTGAGCGCCACAGCTCGGTAAAGTAGCACGTTGCCTTTAAGTGACAAAGATGTGGTTCCAGTGGAGGCACAATGATTAACGTCACAGAGAATGAAGCACTGGAGGCACTGACAAGTGAGGAGGAGAAGTACCCAGCTGGAATACAACCCCTTCCTCTTCCCAGGCTGCCTGCCTTGCAGCACTGCCAAACGAAGGATCCAAGTTCAAAGCCCAGATCTGGCACACACAAAAAACATCCCAATGCCTACCCCCTGCAGCTGGGGCAGAGACACAATGCAACACCAGCAGTCGTCTGCACAAAAGCATGGAACACACTGACAAAGCAATGACAGACAGTCTACACCTAGAAACACAGTCCCTCAGCTTGTTTACACTGCAAGCAACTTGGTTGAAGGGTCACTCTGTTGTGACCGATCGTGGTACGAGAGGGTCTGATTGCGTTTGTGTGTAGAACTGCACCAACCAACATTTTTGATGAAAAATGAAATATGTTTTATTTTATTTTAAAATATTCATAGTGAGTTTGTGATATATATAATGTAATATACATTGCTTATTTGTTTGATTTTCCCCTCTTCCAACCGGCCGCCTGTGTGTAATTTCATATCACGTTAGTAGCCAGTGGTACTTGGTTTCAAATTTTCGATCAACCCCAGTGATGCATCCCTCATCTATTTTATTTTGACATCTAGCATTTCAAATTAAAGTTGTAGTGAAACAGGGAAGCTTTGAATGGTTGTAATCAACTTTTCATCCATTTTGCATCTGTCCTTCATGAAACTTGGGGAAATAGGAATGCTAAAAAAGAATCTGCTTTGCTTTTGACATTCACTGACTATAAGAAATTCTACCACAGCCAGCTTTTTCAAGGCAGACACATTTTATTAAATTCATTAACCAAAATTCCCAATTTCTTTACCTCTGTTAGGTATGAAAGTGCCTCTAGTGTTTTGCTGATAGTGTTGCTCACAGTGTGGAAGCAGAATTAACATGCAAGGCGCAACATTGAATCAACCACCTGTCCAAACCCTCCCCCCACCCCCTGTTGCATTATTGCCATACAGTAAAAACCACAAGCAGATGTCCATGAAGAGGTTGAGATCTGTTGAGGTTGAGACATCCCTCCTCTTACCATTGTCCAGTAAGTAAAAGACTGGACTGCCGTGGCTGGCTCTCAGACTGGCCACAGGCTCTGGCAGGACGCGTGGGTCATTGTGAAGGGAGGTTGGGTAATGAACTGGAATAGGAGATCCAACAGAACAGACACAGACTTTTCAGGGCAACAGGGGACAGACAAACACAATGGGTGAACTGGGGAAAAGAGAGACTTGCAGGTAACAGGAAGGAAAACAGTTGAGAGGTTATGAAAACAAAAGGGTTAATAAGAAGGTTAAGAACACTATTCCACCATCAACACTCAAATGGTTTAACAATAACAACAGCACTACTACTACTACTACTACTACTACTGGCACTACTATTATTACTACACCTGATCACCACACACCACAACTACTAGTCAAGTATTTCTAACCTCTAAGTCAGGCATCCAACTATTTCTACTGTAGCCAGTTGTCCTCCAGCTTTATTACGCATCACTGTGACCTCACCCAAGTGTCTTCCCCCACTTCTAAGCTCCAACAAGGCTTTTTATCCATTGTAACACATGCATTTCAAACATACAACTAAATATTTCACCGCATCCTTTCATGGTTAAAGTCAAATACCTAATACTTGATAAAGACAAATGTTGGTTGAAATGTTATCAACCTTGATAATAATAGAAACTCAAAGGAGAGCTTACTTTGGCAAAGTGCCAACAGTCTTTCCTCTTCATTACTTCATTCCCAGTGTACAACAAATTTAGTTGTGATTACACACCACAACATATTGTGTAGGGATCATTGTGTTTCAAGATATCACAGCGAAATCATTACAAATGGAAAACATCATGACCTAACTTGTCTAGAAGCATGCATTTGGCTTTAGGGATATTTTCTGTGACATACTTGAAATACATTGGAATATATTAAAATAAATATTAATTCACAAAAAAAGATTCCACTGTAAAATAATGTGAAAAAAAGCTGTAATAAACTGTGAGTAACACTGCAGTATTTTGAAGCTTGTCATAAACATGTACAATATTTGTACATAGAATTTATTAAACATTATACCTGCCTAGGTTTTACTGTATATTATAGATATAGTAGTACTAGAAAGTTCACCAATTTTGGCAGGCTTATTTTAAGTTTTATCAAACCACCCTGAGTTGCATGGAGCTGAGCAGGTGGCATAAGTTCGGCACACTGCAAAGTTTCAGCCATCACCTCCTCCCTTTTCTCCATTGATGTGTTCACTGCTAAATATATCCTGCTGGGTCAGGCACCGATCACTGGCATCTCAGCTTGTTAGTCCATCTGGGGCTGGTCAAGTAAGTTTTGCTACAGCCACACATGGCAAACAGCTCCCAGAGGAGATGTAACGCATAACCCCAAAACAACAGACCTCAGGACACAAAAAAGAAGACAACATGAAGAATGTGGAGGGAGACAGCTTTCAGGCAGGAGAAGGGCCAATTACTTGGCCTAATGACAAAAGGAAGATAGGAAAAAGGTCAGGAAAAAGGAGAAGGAAAGATGTGTGAAGGAGAGGTGAGAGACGCCAGCAGTTATTGACACACAGGGTGAACCAGGACGATGGCTGGCTTCCTTAATAAGCTGTCCGCAGTCTGTATATGTCCTTGAAGAGACACAGCGCACCTGGTGTGCCAGGGACAGCCAGACAGCCTGTAATGGCCATAGAGAATGGTGGAAGTTGATATTCAGCAGGAGGAAACAAACCATGAACTCTTCGCCTATCAAGTAGAGCACAGCTGTGCTTCCTCATTTGTATCCAGCCATAACCAGTTTAAATGTACTTTACCTCACTCATGCATTAATATTTAAGATTTTTTTAAGCTGACATTTTTTTTTTTTTTTGATTAGGTCGCACTGCTATTAACCATTGTTAACATTTCCCTCTTGATTGCAGACTGCGATTCTTAAACTGTACTCAGCTCAATATAACAGTTCCACCAATGTTCTTTTTTTCCGCTGTCTGGGTAAATGCTAGTGTGATTCAGACACTGATTGAATCCCACTGTGCCGTGCTGTGTCTGTCCCTATGCTTTTCATCCATCCCTCCACAATTCTTCCTTTATTCCATTTCAGTAATTAGCAAATGACAGGCCTGTAATGAGACAGAATGACCATGACCTACTCCACATCACAATGCTGAAAGACTCTCTGCCAAGACAGCAAAGAACATCTTGTCCTGGTCTTGTTATTTTGTTCTTATGGTCTTCTTAAGAGGCTCAACAAAATATCTGCTTTGCCATTCAATATGCCATTTTATTTGGCTTCATCTTGAAAATGAAGCTTGAAATGGAACAACACTGGTCCCTTGCTTGCAGCACAGTCCTCCACCAGGAAGCAGCTGAATGTTTTAAAAGCCAAAAATCTCAGAACCTGACAGTGTAATCTGAGTCGCTGAGTCATTGTTGAGTCGCACTATTAAGCCTCCTGTGGATGCTCAACTTCAATAAACCAGTCTGCTGTTGAGTGATTTTCTGCAGCACAACCAGGTGTATACTGTGCATTGCACCAAGCAAAGGTTAGTATGTACTTTCTATATTATCTAAGTGAATTTATCCATCTATTTGTAGCTGTTTATCTGAGTACTGACTGTGGTAGCAGCAGGCTAAGCAAAGCAATCCATATGTCCTTCACCCCAGCCACATCTTCTAGGTTTTCCTGTGTTTTACAGAGGCATTACCAATCCTCACGGGATATATGTAATCCCTCCAGTGTGTTCTGGACTGCCACAGGGTCTCCTCCCCCTTGGACATGCCCAGAACACCTCCACAGGGAGGCGTCTGGGAGGCATCATGAACAGATACGGTTCTCTTCCAAGCTCCTCCTGGGTGCCTGAGCTGCCTGGCCCTAACGGATAGCTCACACTCCCCTTCCTTCAGGATATGCCAGGTTATTGGGGAGAGGCATTTGTGTGTCTCTGCGACTCTGGGATGACATCCCATGGACATTGTCCCATGTGAGAGGCTGGAATAACCCTGTTAAATATTGTTTTCAGAAGCATATGAAATGTCTTAGTGCTGGAAAAAATCCCCAAAGCTTTAATTCTCTGTAAAACACGTTATACTAATTGACCATTTGCACACAATGACACCGCTCATGCCCCAGCATTCACATACTCCTAAGGATGAATGCAGGAATTTGTAACCAGCTAATGATGCCTTACTACATAACGATCAGCTACCCTTGCAGAAAAAAATATGGTTTCACTGTACCTCTGCTTAGTTCAAAAAGATAATATTTTGAGTTCTCAAACATCCTCCAATTCCCCCTTAGGCTCACATTTTCCCAGAACTTGTATTACTTAATTGCAAAGAGTGCTGTTTCTGGAGATTCTTGTTTTCCTTGAAAACCATCTGAAAAGCACAAATGGGACATCAAGGCAAACACTGGAAAGGGATTTCACGCAGCGTGACAGAAATACTGTATGTTTCAGGCCTGTGTTGGTGCTGATATTGAAACAGGCTCTTGTTTTACACCTCCCAGGTTTTATGTCCCCACGTCTGCTCACTGCCCTTGGGCCATGGACTATTTCTCTGTTCCCCTGACCTGCCATCTCCTTACTTTCCACCAGATGCCCTCCGACTTTCCTTCCTTTCCCCATCACCTGACTGCCCCATGCATCTACACACCTGTCTCCGCTCCTCTCTCTGCCTGCTGGCCACTCCTTCCTCCTCAGTTCAACTCCCTTCACCTGTTCACTCACCTGCCTCTGATCACTAATCAGTCAGTTATATATACACCGATCCACTTTCTTTGTTTAGTTGTCAGATATTTGTTTCTGTTGGTTCTGCATACCCTGCTACCTGGTTATTCACCTGCCTACTTTGGACTTATCTTTTGTCATTTTTGGATTTTCTGTTTCCCTCATCACCCAGTAAGTTTTTGTGTTACTATTTTGGAATAAACTCTTCATACCATTCCTGCCAGTCTCCTCTCCTCTCTGCGATTGGGTCCTACCCCTGCCAACCTGCTACTCCCCGTGACCTCAACATACTATAAAATCTCACCCATTGCATCCAACCTTTACTCAGTACCCAGGGACATCTTACATTATTTTATTATAATATTCATCATGAACCACCATCTTCTAATACTGCAGCTTATCTCTTCCACTCAACTTCCCACCATCATGTCTACTGTCATACTGTGTGACTATTTCTTTCTCTCTCTCTCTCCCTCCCTCCCATTTGTCTTTTTAGTCAGGCTTCTATGTGCTGCATCATCAGCTGTCCTGGGCCCTCGTTCCAAATGTTTTGGATTTGGGTCTTTGTTCGCCAGGAGATGCAACCTGTCCTGGGAGAAACTTCAGGAAGAACAACAGAGGAGGGGGGCTCTGGTGCTCTTATCTAAATCGAAGGGCCTAAGGATAGAGGGTGTCGTATGCTGTGCAGATTGTAAAGCCCCAAGGCAAATTTGTGATTTGTGATATTGGGCTATATAAATAAAATAAACTTGACTATCTCCCAAGTGTGATCCTTAAACCTGAAGCAGTTGACAAGACAATGAATATAACATCAACTACAAACATTGAAGACACTTACATTATATGCTTCATTCCCCTGTGAAGAGGCATGTCTGTTTCATTATACATCCTGTAGCATTTAATAAAAGTCAAGCACTGCTACACACTAACATGCCAGCAAATATTTAACTGACAGCCGTGCACAGGAGGTTTTAAAAATATTTTATGGAGGATAAAAATAAATGTTTAACCAGCTGTTCTTATCTGACATACATACATAAGCATTGATTTTTTTGAAAATATGCAGGTTACTGCCACATGCTTTCAGCTGAAGGTGATCACCACTGCTGCCAGCTGTTCTGTCAACACTGGTTTAAGGTAGCCATCCTTATGATTTGCTTTCTTTATCTTTTACTCTTTGTCCCTCTAAACATGAGCTGCTGGCTGTTGTTATGCTATCGCAGGTCCTTCACAACAGTGATAGGACTTATCACTCAGTCCAAAAGTAGAAGAAGAGTTGGACAAACAAGACAGTCAAAGAGGCATAAAGAAAGAGGTAGAGCAAACAAAAAGTGTAGTCTTCTGCCTGACTTACCTTTGTAAAATCATACTATCATTACACAACATTAGAATAAAGGAAAAACTGCTAGAAGTTGTGACAAAATGCATCACATAGGCCACAGTATACTGCAATCAAACTGTCTGATGACTACATTACAAACATACAACTGTTTACTACATTCTCACCAACATATTTCAACTTTCAGCACTTCTTGCACTTCTTGCACTACGTCTATATAAAATCAAACAGGAGATGCCATTTTAAACAGCTGCCATTCTCATCAGGTGAAAATGCTCTGGTGATGGGTGAGGTGTCCACAGGCTGCATACCGTAGGTAATAGCTCACTCTTAAAGACAATCGCATTCCAGCGAAGCTTCACAGTGCCAATCCCAAAATACATTCTCATACAGGGAAGGTGGACTTAGGTAGTGTGTGTCTGTGTGTGTGTGTGTGTGTGTCAGCAGGTTACCTGAGGTTGGTGACTTGCTTCTCTCCATGTCAATGGACTGCTGGTTGTCAGAGAGTTCAGTAAGGCCTGTTGCAGCCAATGGAAGCCGAGAGGGAGGAAAAAGTAGAGCACACACAAGCTGTCAGACTATTTAAACCTTGTCAGTCCTACAGATTTAACAGAAGTCAACTTGGTTGATGCCAGCCACGCAGAGCCCCAAGGAAGAGCCTACAGTACATTATTAACAATCTTTGGTTTATCATCTCTGATAAACTGCATAATCAATTCTCAGTATTTAATTATTATTTGTGAAGGTGTGATTTTATGGGGATCATGGTCTTTATAAATATTTGATATTTGCTATTTAACTTACATCTTTGAACGTTTCTTAGGATTTAATTTAGTCTCTCAGGAGCAGAGTGGCTGAAACCGGATGTGACTTGCACTACAATTTGTTCAATAAATATATACATTTTTATTTGGAATTTCCAACCATTGTATTAAAATGTCAACGTGACCACAATTGGGCATCTACAGTATGTAGTGCAAATCTCATGATAAAATGGCACATACTGTACAATCAAAATACCAAACAGAACAAACACAAACTTTATCAGGATCTGATCAAATCTGATCACATGCATCAAGCACAGGCCAGAATGAGAAGTCATACCTACTCCCTTTTTAAAAACTGCATAAATGCTGAAAACTTCAATTCTTGTTCTTGTCTTACAAATGTGGGGTGTTTAAGACGTGTTCATTAGGGCTTCATTAACAGCCTCACTGAGTCGTCACAGTTCAAAACATTTTGATTGATTTAATTATTTCTCCTCAGTAAAAGTTTCCAGCAAAACTTCTTAGTCAAAATTTCCCTTCATTTACACTGGCTTTACAAATGATTGAAGACAATGAAAGGGACTCTGATTAAAGCTTTAATGTAAGACAAAATTAAGAATTCCTTTGTAATCATCAACTAAAAGCGCTAGTTTTAGTTTCGCTAGACCAGTGGATGAACAAGGCTTTATTCACCCCACAAAGTGTGCTTCAGTTAAAATATACATCACATGGATCATATAATATTTATAACTGCCCTTACTTAACAAACTCAAACAAGTGGCTCTATTTCTGCAAAGGACACATGTTTGACATGACTGGAATAGGGCAGTTCTGTTTTATATGGCTGAATACTTATATGAAACAACCACTTTCATTCCAATCATCTCTTTGCTTTGTCCCTTTGCTTTCAGTCCACATCATCCCTTCCCAGTCTCTATGGCAGCCATCTGATGTCTTAGTATGGTCCACCAAAACATTGCCCCCACCCCCACCCCACCCCACCCCCGCACACAAACACAGAGTCCCCCAGCCTTTCGGAAGGCCCGACTTACTCTGATAGGATGTACGGATCCTTTTCTTTGAATCTGAATAAAAGTTAGACAGGCCACGCATGCAAAACTCTGTCAGGCAGGCCCACATGCCCACATCAGCAGCCACAGTCACCAAAGGAGAGGAAAGGAAGGAGTGGTGGAGAGGATGGAGGGCAGGAATAAAGTGGGTTAGAGATTCAGGGCAGAGAGAGATATGAGGAGACAAGAAGGTGGGAAGGAGAGAAAGGTGCCAGAGAGGTGTATAAGTAGAGTGGGGCAGAAGGAAAGAAGGTAGAATGGTGAAAGGAGAGAAAAGAAAGAAACAAGGTAAGGAGGGTAAAAAATGTGAAGGTAAAGTAATGGAAGGACGGATGGAGAAGGAATGGAGTTAAGAAAGGATGGTGGGAAGGGAGGGGGGGGGAGGAGGGAAGGGGGAGAGAGAAGAACACACAGGCTTAGAGTGGAAAAGAAAGTGAGAGCAAGCAGCACCCGAGTTAGTGTCAGGGGAGGACAGACAAGATTTACCCGCTACTGCTGCAAACCCCAGATACGCTGGTGTGATTGGTCATAGTAAACTACTGTGTTAGCAGGCAACGTATCCTTACTTACAAATCAGCATCCAAATAAATCTCTTGTTGCATCAAATAATTAGTTTACATTGCATTTTGATTATATACTTTTTGCCATAGGCTGACTATCATAACATGTTCAGGCAGGTATTAATAATGCATTACACTATAACTAGAGAAACACACCTAAAATCATCAACAATTCAGCATCATTTTATGAAATTAATACACTAAATTTGGTTACATATATATAGTATACACATACACATATGTGTGGTGACAACAGCTAAAAATGTTGTGGGAAGGACAGAAGACTATGTTCTAGAAAGTTGGAATACTACTAAAAAAAGCAGCTTAAAAATAGATCAGCGAGTGTCATGTATTTCGCCTGGCCTTTTGACGGTGTTTTTACAGTTCTGTCTTCGGTATTATATTAACTCCAGCATAGCAAGTACTCGAGATCATAACACCACCACCTGGGGTACAGAGAAAGGGCACAGTTATCCGTTCTTATTTTCCCTTCCGTCTCCAAATTGATTTTAAATACCCAATGTAGAAAAACTTTTACAAAAGAGGAAGTTGGGTACAGTACATAATGTGGTAATCAATAAAAGCACTTACGAACAGCAAATGAACAGAGCTGGTTCTAAAGTCCAAAGTCATCCCTCCATCTACCATGATATTCCCCTTCAGACAAATCTTGAACACTTGTAAAACATGTCCAGCTACACTTGTGGGGATTGTGTAATATGAAAGCTCAGTTCTTTGCTTAAAGGACCTTAGATGCCTAAAATATTAAACCACTGGAGCTGCTATTCCCTCAAATCTGGAGGTTAGTCTAGGGTAAAACAAGAACATTTGCTGCTTGTTTTTTTTAACAATAATTTCAGTATGGTGCAGCTGAATTTAAAAACGAGGCTTCAGCGACCATCACCAGCCAAGATCAGTAGCAGAGAAAAAGGAGGCAGGGGTCAGGATTACAACGAGACCTCCGTGACTTTTGACCACACATCTATGCTCAAGCAGGATTAAGAACAGAGAGGACAGAGAAAAGACAACATGCATAATAATGCCAATGTGGAATGACACCGAGCATGTTGACATGCACTTCATATCATAGTGCAAATCTGTGACAGGCATACTGAGATGGATGGGTGTTTTTGTCTTTGTTATTGTATTTGTGTGTTACTGTGTGAGAGAAAAAGAGCAAAGAGAGGAAAGAAATAAGGTTGTACTGATACAGGTTTTTGAGTGCTGATATAAATTTTATACTTTAGGATTTTACTTGTTGATGGACTATATCTTGTGCAAATAGCTAATATCTCTAAATTTGACCCTCTTCATGTCAACTTACATATGTTTGGTGTTTACCTGAGATGTTTATTTGTATCAAGGTAAAACAGCCTCTGATACATCTTACAGACCATTTGACATTATCAGTGAAACCTAGGCAGTGGTTAAGTTTTAGGAAAAGTAGAAATACTGCAAAGTAAAAATATATTTTTTCTGCATCTTAACTTTTACTTAGTGAAAGAACTTAAGTACTACCACAACTTAAGTGTCAAAAGTAAACATGCTTGTTATGCAGAATGACACCTTTGTCACCACTGTAATATTACCACTGTAATTATTAATTAGTGCAATATTATCTTTTATATTCTATAAACAATGGTGTGGTGCGAGCACTATTCAGATTATCTACCGTACTTAACTACAAAAAATAACTTTATTGCAAGTAAATGTCATGCAAAATCTTAATTAGCAAAAAGTTGGTAAGTACTGTATAATAAGAAAACATTACTTAAAGTATCAAAAGTAAAAGTATGCAGCAATTGGTATTGATCAGTTTAAGGGCTTGAGAGCAGTGGCATTAATTAATAATACAGGAAATCTAATTGATCATAAACTGTCTGCATTACTGATTTCAGGTTATTCATGAAAGATGGATCAGATTTACCTGATGGATCAGTCTAACCTTAGAAAGAAGGACAGACACAGTGTAAGAAGACAGAAGAAATAGGAAGAAGAAACACCAGAAGAGATGGAGGGAGAGAGGACAGCAAAATAGATAATAGTCTGGATATAACATTATTGACCCCTTAGTGGCTGCATAGTGAGTGTTAGTTGTATACGAGCATCTGTATGGCAGGATCCCAGAGGTGTGTGTGTGTGTGTGTGTGTGTGTGTGTGTGTGTGTGTGTGTGTGTGTGGGTGGGTGGGTGGGTGTGTGTGTGTGGGTGTGTGTGTGAGTGTGCTACCTGAGGTGGACTGTCTGTTCCTGCGGGGGGAGCGGGTAAGGCGCTGGTAGGGGTCGGCGGCTCCATACAGATCCAGTGTCGACATACACATCAAGACGGTTTTCTGCAAGTAGTCCACCACTGCTAGGCCATTACAGTTCCCAAACGCCAAACTGGACACACACAAACACAGCAAGGAGGCACGTGCACATGCACAGACACACACAGACATTTGCATTTACATGGAGGAGAAAGAGTGTTATTTAGAAACATTTACACTGTGGGCAGATTTATTTCACCAGGTTATTCCCATTGACATTATAAGCTGCTATATCTAGCACTATCAAACACTGCCAAATTAACTGTGACATTTTGGTGTAATTACTGTCAACAAAAGCCTGTCTTTATCTCACACTGCTATTGCTGCTGTTTTTGAATATTAATACCAGATTCCCCATAAGCCCCATTGCCACCTGCTACCCCTCCCTGCTCCAGAGCCTCTGGCTTAACTGATCAAGAGAAACTTGTTGGCAGTAATTTCTCTGTTTGTCTTTGTGCAAAAGATGTTCCAGTTGATCAGGCACTAAACAGAATTAGACGATATTCACAACAAATGACTCTCCTTTTCAATTCAACAATACATAAATGTCACGCGAACTTTCGCTGGCCAGTCCATCATTGCTCACCCGTATCCACCATGCAGATGTCTGCTTCAGTTTACATAACTGTCACATGGTCAGACGGTTCGGGTCCTGACAGCAGCAACCACAGTGTGACTCTAATTTGGAAAATTTAGGTTGAAAGGGCTATTTGTCGTACTCTTTGAGAACAACAATTCTCAATACCACAAACATGATTACGCATTTGAAAACACATCACTCAGTACATGAGAAAACCAATGAGTGCAAAAGCAGGAATAAGCCAAACCCTACCCTTATCCAGCCTTTCAACAAGTGACACTTAAACACAGCTTGAGCCTTACTACACAAACGGCAAAAAGACTTTGACTAAAGGCTTGACAGCTGAAGATAAATGGTGGTAAATAGTCCTCATATTGCAGACATAAAGGGGATAATAGCAACTTTAAAAAATATCCCACTCTTAACTCACAAATTCAGAATGTTCAAAAGGGATTCAAGCAGTCGAATGCAAATGCATTACCATATTCACTGTTGGACATACCTTCATTATTTACACACAGAAATAAATATAGCCATGACAAAGGTATTCCAGTGATAAGATGCAGCAGTATAATTTATTTCTTGAAACTTAAGCTCTCAGTGAGGTCTCTTTATGCACTATATGCTTTTATAAATGACGCAAAACATTTTAGTGAGACTTTGGAATAGACATTCATACCATGAAGATGACCAGAGGAGACAGCCTTGTATCTTTGTGGTGACTAATATGTGATTCAAGTACAACATTTTCTATAGTGAAGTATAAAGAAACTTTTCTTTTCACTTGTGTGAGCCTAAATGTGAGTGTGTGTGTGTGTGTTTTCATAAGTAAATGTGAGGGAGGAAGCCAATAAGAATAAAACTAAATAAATCAATTGCTGTGAATGGCTTTAGAGAAGACAGACAATTAGCAGCCCTGCCTTGACCCATGAAGAGCTTTTCAGAAAGAGCTGTGATTTTATTGGTTTCCTGCCAACAGAACTTCTATTCACAGCAAAACCATAAAAGTGGTCTTAAAGCACTCTGGTGTCAGGAAGTCTTTCAACTTATCTTCAACATCAACACTACATGTTTTAATAATTTTTCAATTTTGAAAACTGAATTGTATAAAAACTGAAAGAAAAAGACAGAAAAGAATATCGGCACAGACTCAGGGGTCCAGTACACTATCTTGAAATCACATTTGGCAAGTTCTGACTACAGGCCTGCACATGCTGCAGTGGTGAAAGTCCAATGCGGGGCATAAATCTTGTGTGAACACACCAATTCTGATTTTGACTGTAATATACTGTAAGCAAGTCTGTTGCTGAATATGGCATCCCATAGTCCCTGACAACAAATTCCAATATCCAAATGCTTTAAGCCCTCACTCTTCATAAGGCCTCAGTATTATTTATAAATAGATAAACACAAACAATACCAGTTGGTGTTACCTTCAGGTGTTGACTGCTCTCCCAACATGCACAGTAACACACTTACACACACAATCACAGGACAGACTGGTCTATTTAACTTTCCATCTCCATGTATGTCGTTGCTGCTGCTGTAGACAGCTGCTATTCACTGGCCACTAACCCAACCTTCACTCACTTTACTCAGTGTTACAGTTATGGGCCACAGAAAATATGGTTTTATTCTGATTGGCTGGAATCTGTTAAATTTGTATCTCAGGACACCTAAAGCCCAGTTACAGGAAACAGTTTAAATACTATTATAACCCTGTGCTTAGGGTATATTAAAGGCCGGCAATAATAGCATCAATACTAACCCTAAAATGTAATACACATTTTCTATTTCAACTCTAATCTTATCCATCATTTTTGTATGTCAGATAAGCTTGTTGTTGATTATCACTTGCTAAGATATTGCTAAACTTATAATGCTACTGTAATATCCGCTTGGTGTTGCTATCTGCTGCTGGCAGCTTCTATTCATTGGTCTGCAACATTGGCAGTATTGCACCCATATACAGTTAGTTAAATATTTCTATAAAACTCCAGAAAACCCAACATAGAGTGTATAAATGGAGTGACAGGCCAATGGAGACACAGACATTTGCAGAACTATGCATACACACAAGCATGCTGTGTGAGCTTGAAGTCAGTGTGTGAGATGATTTCTGGAGGTTTAAGTTTGAACCGCTGTCAGACTGTCCCCTCTTGCTGCTTATTTTTTTGTACAACATGTTCCAATGTTAAAAGACAGAACTATCTGGTTCCCTGCTAGGTTAAAGCTATGAAGCAAACTAGCCATTTACAGCTCTTCTGCTGTCAATGGAAAAGGCTTCTTGGTGCAGTTTCTACTGTCTGCTTCACTTCAAATAATGCTGTTATGACAACACTAAAAAGCTGACAAATCTTGTTCAACTTCAGATAACATTGCACCATGACAATAATCAAAGATCTCAGTAGGTAGCCAGCTTGGTCTGTAATCAATTTGTGCAAACCCTTCTAAACTATAATAGGGATTTCTGTCCTGAGTGCAGAATAGCAGAGCTATGCACCGATCTGCACGGCGGATAAATAATAAACAAATACCATGTACATACTCCTAATATAGACGGTCAAAAGAATAGTCACACAGATGGATAGGTAGACCATCTGACAGAGAGACTGCCATGCATCTGGAGACTTACAGGCCATAGGCAGAGTTGATGTCCAGGCAGGTGATCTGTTGTGGAGGTTCCCCATCTACCCACAGCATCTGGATGACCAGCTCAGCCTGGTAGCCAGGAGGGACCCGAACCATCCGGTCCTTCACCCTGAAACAAACATAAAGAATAATTACTGTGTAATATACATACAATACAGTAAGAGACACTTAAACATGTTTGAAAAGTTTCAACAACTAATGGCTAAGTAGCATGGAAAAATTAAATAAAAATCAATCCATCTAATCCATCTATTAAATTATTGTTGCTAATAATTGTGCATAACTGTAATGTTTTCATAAACGATTCTTGGCACACTGAAAGTCCAAATGATTTGTTAAAACAGATCTTTGTTGCAGAGAAACTATGATGCGTGTGAAGAGATCTTACTTAAGGCAGGGGATGCTGTCTTTGATACCCTCGGGTGTCCCACTGCTGGGGCTAGCTGGGTGTTGGTGGTGGGGCTGGGGTGAGTGGGAGCCAGGCTCTGAGAAGCAGGGATTGTTTTCATTCTCGGATGGAGAGATGACATCCTCCGATTCACACGGTAAGCGTACCTCTAGCGACTGAGGATGACACGGATCGTAAAATATAGATTAATCTACTTATCATAATAGCCACATTCAATAATGTAAAAAAATGACTACTATAGTGAACTACATCCACTTATTAGTGTTATGCAGATGCAGTTAAGCAGAATTTACATTCGATGCTCCTCTAAAAAATACAAGGCTCCTTGTATTTTGATTCTCATCTCACCACAATCTGAGTGTTGGCATCATATTTGCTGAAGCGATACAGGATGATGTGGGCTGAGATGCCAACCACACAGAAGATGCGACTGTGGGGGCACCAGCTGACCATTTGAATGGCAAAGGGGTCTTCCTCTACCAACTCAGCTGCCCGGCCTTCACCTGGCTTTGGCTTCTCAAACACTTTGGAGGTCTTCAGCTTGTACAACATCTGTAGTGTGACTGGTTAGAAAAAAAAATGTTAATTTTGGTGAAATATTGTAAATGGCAACATAAAACACTTTGAGAAAAAAAGTGAATGACTGACATTGCCAGGGGCTGAAGCACCTACACAATGAAGGAATATGTCACCCAGTGCAACGGTATGGTATGGTCTTCCATGGCTACACAAACTTATAGGTAGGATAAATACACTGTTGGTGTTGGCCTTTACATAGGATTGTTATGATAATAATAAAAAGATAACATCAGCCATATCCATTAAAAGCCCCACCATCTGCCTTTTGATTCAGTTTTGAAGGGGTATTTACATCTTTTTACAGCATCCAGATGACTGCACCATTTTCATACATTTGGTGAGCCATGCACCACTATGATTAGGGCAGCTGTATAAATGGCATTAGGCCAGCAATGTGAGTGGCTGAGAGGAAAAATGATTATCACCACAGCCCTTCACTTCAAACAAAACTGTGCTGGGCCTTAACAGCTGCTGAGGGAACATGCGCCCTCGTTGTTTGTGTGCGGATAACTTTAAGGATGTGTTGATCAAAGTGTAAAATAATGATAAAAAGCAGAAACAATTAAAAGGAATATATAAGAAAATAAAGTTAAAGATGTTTAGACAATACTGTTAATGACAAAACATTATGAGTGCTGCATAATACAAGAACATAACCGTAAAATAAAATGGTTTAATGTGTTTGTCAATGTGTGGATACCACATATTATTGTATGTTTATGTATAGTGAGGTCTAATATATTATCATCACAGAAAGTAAGCATACTAGCCAACTAGCACTCCGAGATACAGTAGCTTTAGGCTGATACTGTTAGTGTGAACTCTGATGAGCTGGTATCAATAAACGATCAATCAATATCAAGAAAGTGAGCTTAGGCAGATATGATGCGATACAGGTAACAGTCATCCGCAGGATGCAGCTGTCAATACAAGTTCTTTCTAAAGATTTTGAGAAAATCCCACGTATACATGCTGGGTTTTGCTGCCGTGTGTTCCCATCTGTGAAAGTGACAATGGGCCATGTGCCTAATTTGTGGTGGAGCATCTCATATCACAATGGCGCTTTTCATTAGCTTTGAGTTCAGAGCGCATGGCAAATCTGACATGACTCACCATGGAATTCATGAAAAAATAATGCGTGTGCTGTGTAACAAAAGCCTGAGTTGGACAAAATGTAGCACTTCAGTATAGCTCAGAAACAGAAAGCTTAAGACAGTGGACTCACTTGCAGATGCGTCCCAAAACTTGATTGATCCGTCAGCATGTCTGAACAAAGAGAAAGAATATTTTTTGTTTATTAGGCAAAATTAGTGGGCTTAATTACTCTATGGCTGGATCAGTACACTGAGGGAATATGTAGGGCTTTAAAACATACTCCTTGCTTTAAAGCCACAAAAACTCTTTTTCATATTGTGTGCTATGGAGAAAATATCTCCATGTTGGCCTCACATGTCTGGACTGCTGCTGGTATCTGTGAGTGTTGCCTAGAAGCAGACACCACACAGTGTTTCTGCTTCAGAACAGGTTAACATCTCTGTCAACCCCTTACAATGCATCTAAACAACAGTCATGTGGTCCTGTCATGGTGTTCCCTTACTGCACATTTTCCTCCTATTAGCTTGGGCTGGAGCCCGCCATGTGTTTGGACAAGGTCTTTCCGTACTTTGAAGATACTGCTGTCCATATTTCTGACTTACCCTGTGATGATGATCTCTGGGTAGGTGTGGGAGCCTAACGTCCACGTTCCTCCGCCGACTGGCCACTCCTGACATGGTTACAGACATAGTGATGATTATTTTGAAAATCCAATTACATCATCTTGTTTTTTTCCAATGGGTCCTGTTGGTAAGCTTTCATTTATTCCAAAACACAGGATAATTATATTGGAGATTTTTCCAGGCACACCATTATACAAGCACATTTATAATATATAGCATCTGTCAACAACGTATAAAGAAATCCCTTTGAAAACATTACTAAAGGGATCTTTAAATACATTCACAAAAGGGTATTCCTCCCTCGTACTTTCCCTTTCCTACCTTTTGGCTGTAGCCGGTCTTCTTGTGTTTAGCTCCTATAGAGTAGAGGATGGGGATAATGTCGGGCGGACACTCTGCAAAATAGGCTGTGCAGGTAACTGGAGACTCATGGATGTCCATGGGGTAAGGGTTCTCAAAGACAGGGAAGCTGCAAGATACACACATACGATATGCTGTAGTATAACTGAAGCCACTATAAAAAGTACCCCAATAACAAGGAGATAGTTAATCTGTTTAGATTTAAACTGCATTACTTGTTAATTCAAGGAAATCAGGAAAGTTACCATAAAGGTTGCATATTTATTTTCTAACTTTAAGATCTCTTGGTGAAAAATTCATCAAACAAAAAAAACTGTATAACAGGATTGACATTAGTAAAATGTATGATAATTTGCTAAATCTGTATCTGTACTCTGCTTTAATAGCATTATTGTATATATTATATATATATATTATATATATTTTATATATATAAAATCAGATTACATGTGAGGTACCAAAGGCACCTTTTTCTGCCTACTTGAAAATATGTAGGCACAAATGAATCAGATGCAAATATGAATTATTCCTTGATCAGTAAAGTTAGTAACCTAAAAATATGTGTAAGTGTAAGGATACATAATTTGTATCAGTTATAAAATCTAAACCCTGTGACTTATTTATGATGGACAATTTAAACACAATTAGCAGCTAATCAATGAGCTGACAATGTCGACAAAGACAATCTGGACAAGTTAAAACTAAATGATGCCTTATCAGGAGATATTTATATCTGACAGCTTTAATTAGGTAACCTAATTAACTAGGTAACCCAATTTATACCTTCAGACTCACACTGTAGGCCTAATTCATAGTGTTTTGCTGCTGTTAAAATTGAACTTCATTACCTCCAATAGTGATAACAGTTAATTTAACTGGAGTGGTAGCATTTTCACCTTCGGAGCAAAGTGACATGTCTTTATTCAAGGATGACATCAACACTCTACCCTCCCCGAAGTATAGATTTGAGTTAGATCTTTAACTCTTTACTTTTGTATTGACTGTGACAGAATTTGGCCCAGGATGAATGGTATAAGTAGCATTATTCCACTGAGGTGATATCCTTTCATGTCAAAAGTTGGCTTGTGTTGTGGGGACTCTCTTATTTTGCTATCAGTCACATGTAACTTAGCTGCTGGAAGGTGTGTGTATATATGTGAAACACATACTTGCTCTGCGTCAGATCCACCACGATTAAGTCTTTCTCCAAAAGCACCACCACTGCGTAAGGCTCCTGGACCTCTGTAAGATACAAAGCCAAACTGAAGAGGATAATGCTTAATCCATATTAACATTAGTTACAACCACACATAGAAATAGACTTTTCAAGTGTTTTAGGATAATATTTAATTTATCTACAGCCCTCTTTATGACTTGCTTTAAGCAACACAAACAAAATCCCATTCCCCTTCATTTTATTGGCATTACTTACTTACTGCCCTTTATGTCTACTGACATGTAGGGCAGCAACAAAGTATCTTCACTCCTGTCTGTTTATGGCAAATGTTTGGATGGTACCCCAGGTCTGCTTCAGGGCTTTCAGTTCTCTCTCCACTGTTTGACGCCATGTTTCCAGTGTAGGGCAGTTTTTGTGATGTCATCCTGTTTTCTTTGCATTATGTGTTTAATGCATCTTTAACGCCTTCTCGTGATGATGGTGTCTATGCTCTCTTGACTGGAGTGAGCGAGCACGGGTTTGGTGGAGATGGTCTTGGTCCAGAAGATACGCAGCGGTTTCAGGCTGAGGCTTCTTGTGAAATAGTCAGCATACCCTCTCCCGCTCCGAAAACCTGCTTGTTCTTCTCTGACTCGTTTGTCTACTGCATCTAGGATTCTTTGCATGATGACCTCTGCAAATATTTTGGTATTCAGGGCTCCCCCTTCTTGCGGAGCTTCTGCTGTTGGTGGTGGTGTATTTAGGACCTCGCTGAAGTGTTCAGCCCATCTTGCTTCTACTTCTACCTCTGAGGTAAGAGTTCGACCTTGTTTGTCTGTGATCAGCATATCTGCTGGTCGATGATACTTACCGCAGACTATGCTGGTGATCTTGTACACCTTACCTTGTTCCCTCTGTTTGCTGCTTCTTCTTGCCTGGTTTTCAATATTGTTTACACACACACTCTTGTTTGCTCTTGCCATCCTCTTTACTGTTCTATCAGTTTCCTCATATATCCCTGTTTTTTGTATTTATTTTTCAACCATTCCAACTTGGCCTCATCTAGTTTCTTCTTAATGGCTCTCCGATCTTCTACTGTATGGCTTGCCAAGTGTCTGCTGTAATCTATTCCTTTCTGTGCTTTTGTTTTGTTCCTAGGCAAACCTTTGTAGTAGATTTTGACCTGTTTCCACTTGATGTTAGCATCACCTAGGCCTGTGTCTGTGTAGTCCCCAGTGTCTGCCAGAATTTTGAATATGTTTTTCATATTCAAAACAAAAGCACTCTTCACTCCGTGGTCACGCAGTTTCTCCACATCAAACTGTTGACGTCCTGTTGCTCTCTGACTACGTGATTCTTCTTGTCGAAAACTTCCTTACGGCTGTCACTACTGACATTCATTTGAGTATCTTCTGATGACTCTGGAAGCCCACTATCCATCGACCTGAGACTAAGCTCCCGCCTGTCTAGCTCTTGGAATCTTTTATTGTTATAGCAGCTCAGAGATGATATCTCAAATTTGGATAGAAATAACAATCTTTTTTTTTGTCCTGCCATTGTCTTTATATGCACTCACCGTTGTTGTAAGGAGTCTCGCAGAGTGCCATGAACTCCACAATAGGATAGTCCATCTCCAGCACAGTGATGGCCTTGCCGTGCATGATGGTTAACGTTGGCCGCCGCCCTGCCTTGTCATATGAAAGACCCCCAGAGAAGATAACAAAAGGCTCGCTGTTGTGGAGGGAGAACAGGACTTTAGGATGACTTGGCGTGTATCAATACTAGGAGCCAAATAATTAAATATATTATTAATTAATTAATCAGCTAAACTATTTATAAGATATGTATATGGCTTACAATCTATGTATAAGCCACTTACTATAAGTAGACAAAAAGAGTAGTAAAACAATGAAAATAATGTTTTGCCAAAAACAAAACTGCTTTTTGTTTCTGTTGGTGTCTCATGATTCCAAGTGGGGTGTCATAAGCAACATTCTTGTTAATTAAATACATGATGAAATAACCACAGGATAAATCTCTCTGACTGTATTCATATCATAATTTAATCTAATAAGGAAACTTTACACATAATGAAATTTGGCAATTTGGATTTGAATATTTGCTTAAAAGCACACACCTGTTCCTCGAGGTCTTGTACTCTACTTTGAGTATGGGTTTACATGACTCCTTTCTCCCATCCTTCTGTATCTTTCCTGAATTAGAGGAAATAGCAAAAGAATGGTCAACATTTCAAGACAATACCATATTTACTGTAAACGCCACCTTTTAATTCTACTGAAACAAATAAATTAACTGTTTTGCATGTAAGAAGTTTTATCATTAGATTGGTTTCTGGTCATGTTCCAGCACAAGAACTGTACTTGGAAAACAAAGTGTCTTTGTTCCCATTTTCCACTTCACTTTCTGAGTTCTGTGTATTTTGTTTCCAGTTCTTCTTTTTTAGAGAACAGCAGACCATTGTTAGAGTTAATGCATTTAAGAGTTATTTTTCTCCTGCTTCCCATAATTACATGATTTTGCCTTTGATATAAAGAGGTCTCTCAGCTCGAAGGCAGTAGAACCATGGACTTTACCTCATGGGCATAGTGCTCTGAACAAAAGCCTTTTTGAACAACTGAAAAAAATCAAAAAAATAGAAGTTTGAAAGTGTGAGAATTTTGCTGCTCCTCCTTTTACAAAACGGAATATAGCTGTTTCAAATATTGTCCTCATGACAGATCCTAGAAAATACAAATGAAAAAATAAAAGCCTGTCTTTAATAAGCCTACTGACAGTGCAGAATGCACCTGTGCTGCATCTATCATCTGTATGTTTAATGCAGTGACAGCTTCAGCTTATTTTATTTTTTTCTCAAAACAACAGAAAGTAGATTTGAAAGTAGACATTTTGGCTGTGATTAAAGGTGTCTGCTATTTTATTCCAATACACTTCAAATTCAAATCCTAGGTCACCAAATACCGACCCTTGGCCATATTGGTTTGTCTGTTGAGTTCAAATATCAACATTATCATCATGTGGTTTTGCCAAATACATTTTGAACGACACGTCATTTTAACACAAAAGCCAGGTCAGGGTGGATGGTTGGTTGACAAAGCACATGGTTGGCGTGCCGCATCCTGCATGTTAGGTGAGGGCTGCTAAAACACTTGGTTGAGGCTGAGGAAAGCCATCATGGTTTTGGTTAAATATTGATAAACGTCCTTAGTCCTGTGAATTTAAGTCAGCTTTGTAGACACAGTAATCATGCTTTAGTTCCAAGTGTGTTGTAGGGAAAACAAATCAAATATGTTAACAGTGATATTTTGCAGACTTATTAACAATAAATATTTGGAGTTTGCAATTACAAATTTGCAGATATGTTTAATGCAAAGGTTGTGACATTATGAAATACGATCTGGGCAGCAATACATTTCCTACATATACGTACTGTCAGTATACTTTATGTACATATGATTTTCAGGTGGTTTTATGTTGTTTACACATTGCTTCTTATCCACAATCTCTGTTAGGGAGCCGAGGCTCTACGTAGCGCTGACTTATCACTGAACAAAGGTCAAAGGTACAGGATTACAACACTGAGATGTCAAAGCAGGAAAGGATAGAGCGAAGGGAAAGGGAAATAGCAGAAAAATAAGATTAAATGGCCAAACTTCATGGGAGCTTTGATATTGTTCAAAGTGTATAAAGATTTACCCTGCCACATAACAAAGTCCAATAATCAATCTGTTTACTATGTAATCTGTACAGGAGGCTGACAAAAGAAAAGTCGCATGAAACCTAATATCATCTTCTTTAAGTTGTCAAAGGCAAGTCATAATGACTAACAGTGAGACAGGAGGACTAACATATATATTTGATTCCCATCTCACCTCTCACTGTGACGATTATATATATTTTTTCTATTTCTGTGCACCCTTTCTATCACCTCTATGTTTGTCATCCCGTGTTTCAAATTATTCTGTTTAATCAGTTGTCCTCTTAAAATAAATGTTCCCCTTTCTGCTCTCTTCATTTTCTGTGTCCTTTCACCTTTCACCATTCACTTGGAACAAAAAACTGAATGGCACAAAGACTCCCCATGATGAGAGGCTGGATGATCGCTATGGCTAATGGCTTTGGTGTGGCATTGTCAGTTCTGTTAGTGGCAATGCAATTATTTTATGTTGTCGATGGAGAGTTCCTTCATCATGCTCAGACCGAGGTGGACAGCAGGCCTCCAGTCTTTCTCTAGTACACAGCATGACATCTGACCAAAGCAAATAGCATAACCAGTGACACCCGCATCTAGCAAGGAAAGCAGCAAGCTAAGTAAACAAAATCATACAAAGTGAATGTGAGCATTGAGGCATTTAAATAGAATGGCAAATCACCACAGACACAATGGTTGTGGTGATGTAATGATTGACTTTCAACGTCCTGCCAGAAAAAGTTAATTTATCGATATTGGATCAAAATACTACTAAAACAGAGTGAGACTGTTTCATTCTCAGGAGATGACATGTTTACTCTTATCTTTTGCATTTTCTTAATTGAATTCTATTAATTTTCTCTCCCTTCCCCTTCCTTTCACTCTGTCCCTTTGTAATGCCAAATATCTACCAAATATCTGGCACATATACGTACAATCTGTAGTATTTAACCGTATTTTAAGGCCTGTTGCCCTGTGCCTAACAGTCATCTCCCACATCCTTTCCTCTTGCCTTCCTGTTTTGTGATTTTGCCAGAGATCACAGCTCACAGCAGGCGACTATTCGTCACCAGAGATTTGACAAGGTCGGGATGCTCTGCCAGTAAACAAACAACACCAGAGTCGGAGAGAAACAGAAGGAGGACTAGTCATAGGAAGAGTGACAGTATGTTACCAATGTTTATGATATATGATTCATCCCAGAATATGTCAGGTGTTCCAGAAAATGCCTTTAATGTAAATGCACATTATGTCAATTCTGCCGCTAGGGACCAAAACAATTAAAAAAGACGTAGTTTGATGACATCGTGAAGTAGTGTAGGATCATGGAAGTTGTTGTTTTCACCACCACTGTTGCTGAAAATCTATCAGACATGTCTCCGGCAGAAATCAGTCATGTGGTAGCACAGCACTGTTATCCGTGGTCAAAACAATCACATTAAAAATAAATTTATGGGCGTTTTGAACGTTGTTGTAATGTTATAACGTTACCGTAAGAAGCTGAAATACCATATCAATGAACTAGGTTTCTACTGGACTACGGTGTTTTAAAATACAGTGGCATGCAAATGCTGTGTGGCAGAAAAAATGCTGTATTACTGTTAAAATTATAATTCTGTGACATTGTATCATGACGCCATTGACAGGCGACCAAATTAAATGCACCGTTAACCTGACTAAAATTATGGAGTTCTCTGTTTGAACATTGTTGGAAACATTTGGGATAATACACAACTCAACTCAACAACATATATAACATAGGTCTCATGGTTTTTAGATTTTTTAATGTAGAAATGTTACATATTATACCTTTAGATTTAATAGAGGTCTACCTTATTTTTAATTCTCACACAAACACAAACACTTGCAATTTAACAACTCAGAACTAAAATAAAAATGAACCTGGAGTTCCTTTCTGCCTAAATGTCCTGTAACTGTTTGAAACTGTGTAGCACTCTTTAATTCTACAATACATACGTCAAATCAGAGGTTTATACTCATTTGAAGTATGCTCAATTTCTGTCTGCTGTATTAGGTAACAGCCCAAGGACCCAGTTTTCCCATCATGAGATTATCAAGATATACTGTGGGTGTGCATCTCACCATGAGGGAAGGTGACCTGGAATGGCTTGGTGGTGTTTCTGAGGTTCCACATCGTCAGGCTGCCGTCTGAGTGACTGCACATGAATTGCTTTCCTTCATGATGCCATCCGACTGAATGGATGGCCTGTACCAAGACAGACAGAGACAGAGGGAATGGATTTTTACAGACATGTCATATATATGTCAAAATGATTAAGACTACTTTCAAATGATTCGGGAATCGTTCTTTATTTCAATAAAATAAAAAAAAGAATCCTTCAAAAATGTATTAGTAAAGAACAAACTGACTGCTTTTTTCAAACCACATCTGCCCCACAACCGGTGAGCTCTATCAAGAACACTCTACTACGAAAGCTGCTTTATGCGGTTCGTATGTGGAAAGATAGAAACCATAAGGGACCGCAAACAACATTGCTACTGCATGTAACAAAATATGACACATATCAATGGTGCTTTGATAACGTTGTTAATTTATGTGTATGGCTATGTGGTAGCTTTCTAGCTTTGACAACTGACATTCCTGTGCTGTTCAGTGATGTGGTCATTTTTATCATCTACTGCTGTCTCATCAATCTACATGTGACATGATATATAACAGCCTGGTGTCTACTTATCTGTGTATTATAACATGCCTACCTGATGAGCCCCCTTTTCTGTAATTTCAGTGTTGTTAACTAGTAATTAAAACTAATTCTTCTTGAGGTTGATTGAAGCTTCCATAACTCAGCTACTACAGTCACTACTTACAGTTTGTTTCCTTCACATGCTGTATATGTGTGAATTTGAAGCAGAAAAATAAATCGGCAGAGTAATCAGTTTGAATGGGAGAGGGGCCAGACGTATCTGCCAGAGCAAATGAACATGAGCTGCAGATTCGTCTGGTTCCCTGGGTAAAAAAGTGTAAAACGGATGCTGCTCTAAATAGAAAAGCTTAATAAAGTAAAAAAATACAGCCCAAATTAACTTGTGATTTAACAACAAGAGCAAAGTCATAAAGCTTTCCAATTATACCAGTAAGAACAGCTGTAATTCAGTACCTCCATATTTGTGCTTTCTAACTGTTTTTTTTTTTTTTTTTCTCGGTTGAAGAGTTGTGAGACAGTGATGCCATGCTATGCTGGAGGTGATGCACACGAAACCCCATTAATGAATGTGAGCAGGATGTGACTCTTCACAGGAGATGGAACTGGTGAGGAGACATGGCAGCGGATGCGGAGGACCATTTCCAGAGGTGAAAATGTCTACGGGTTAATTGGGTTTGAGGCCACAGGGGTTATAAAAATACAATAAAATAAAAAGATTAAATAAGAGAGATGTGCATGTTTGAAAAGCTGTGTGTGTTCAAGTAATGTAAATTCTCATAAAATATACTGTATCTATTTGGAAAAAATGACCAATTTGAGGCTATAGTAAAAAATATGGTTATTCTAGTTTTAGTTGTGTCATTGATTTTACGCTGTGCACTGTATTTAAGAAGACTTGGATAGCTGATAATAGGAAAAGCAAGGAATGCATTACAGATCTTCCTCACATGTTAATCTGACAACTGCTAAAAAATAAGATGTATGAAAGAGTTTTATGCATTTTTTTATTATTATACGGTGGATCAGCATTAATGGTGCTGTATCTTTAAATGAAAACATCTCCTTTAAATAACTCTTTACATGGTAACAAGTACACACCATGGCAAATGGCCACCAAACACCGTGATCATACAAACTGAACATCTTAGACATCAAGAGCACTCACCAGTGCCAACTGGTGAGTGCTCTTCACCTGTTTGAGCTGACAGTGCTGTACAAGCTGTCAGAGGCTACTTGGACTGGTATGAGAATGCCAGGGTCCTCCAATTACTGCTTCTTGTTCAAAAAGCAGTAATTGGTTGGTGGGCATGGGAATACAGCACTTGATGACATAGACACCTTGTTGAAAAATAAGAAAAGTTGATGCTGTTCAAAGATAATAATTGACCTCAATTTTGTTGATATTCCAAATATTGTCAGGAAAAAAGGCTAATTTTTGTCACTGAATACGATAAGTGATGGAAGGAAGATGAAAAGATCAGATGCAGGCTGTTAAGGTCCCAATATGCATTATTGCAAGAGCAAGAGTTTTTTTTGTTTTCTATGTAAACTGAGCTATGCTTTTATCAGATTTTTACCAGATGTCTGGTTGAAGTTTCTATTTTGTAAATGACTGAATGCGTGAATCAGTGTGTAAAATTTGCGTGGGATATTTATTGTAATAATTACAGGCCCCCAAGCCACAATGTTTTAAATAATCTGATTCTCATAGTATCCTGGAAATGGCAAAAAAGGACATGAACCAACTCTTACTCTATATAAGATTTCTCTATATTCACAGAACTTGGTGTGATAAGAGGTTTAAACATTTTCACTGCAATTATGAAACCCTTCTGTGTGAATATAACTAATTTCTGTTGAAATTTCTTGTTCTCTCCCACTGTCAGTTTTGCCACATTCTTATATATATATATATGCCCAATGAGATATCCAGAGATTGCTGATATCAAACAGAATCTTTCGAACTATCATAACCCAAGAAACACAGAAAGCCAGTGAAAATGTCCCCTTTCATGTCAGAGTGATATGGATGTCACTAAAATGGCAGACCTTTTTAGAAAAAGACGTTTCACCAGACAGCATTTCCACTTCAGTTGTTAAATCTCTTGATGCAGAAGTGCATAGTGAAGCTCACCTCATCGTAGTAGATTCGGAAGTCGGCCTTCTTGCCCCGTAGGTCCCATTGTACGATTGTCCCGCTCTCAAACCCTATAAGCAGCTGTAGATGGGAGTGACAAGGAATGGAGAACAAAGAAGTGATGAAAGATATTTTCAATAGCTGAAAATGAGATGATGAGCACAGTCTACACTAACAGTGACAATGTAATTTACATAGCTGCACGCTTTGCCGTAATGTACGAGAGCCATTTTGCACGGCCCAAAAATATCTTTTCCTCTTTGAAGCCTTTTGTTGTCTTATTCAGACCATATTCAGATATTGGCTGTTTTTACCTACACTGACTGTACGGCATATTGACACAGTTAAACACACACACATAGATTTACTGATTAATACAGTACACGTGCAAAGTACATACAGTATGTACACTTTTATAAACACAAACATGATCTCCTGCACTTCCTCACCTACATTAGTGACACACTTTTATATAATACACTTTAAATGAAAACAGGCACCCATAAACACACAGCTCCCAAATGCACTTACAATAAAAACATCCTTACAAATACGCACACGCACACACACAAACACACAGGATTAGAGGGGAGAGCAAAGCCGACACAATCTGATCACAGATCGGAGGAGATGGGGAGTGATGTTGGAGGAGCACAGCCCTTAAGACAGAGAGGAGGAAACAGCTCTCTTGCTGAGAGAAAAGACTGTGTGACAACTGAAATTATGAATCGGGGAGGTTGAAAAAAAAAAAGAGTGAGTGAGTGACATGAGTAGCACCAACTGTCACAAATGTAAACAAACAGGTGAGATAAATTAAGATGTCCTGGGAACAATTGCAAAAAATTTGCAAATGCCATCACAGGAAAAACATTAGAATAATTAATACTAGGGGTGTCACAATTCCGATTTCACTTTTAATTTTAAGGTCATGTTTTGATTTGATTTAAATTAATCAATTTAAATTGGATATTTTCACATATTTTTCTTGATTCACGAAGAATACATAATTGGTTTTATGCCCCGACGACTGTGATTTACATTTTCAAATCCTTATTTCAAGTGTGATATCACCGCCATATTTATTTAGAATCTACCACACTGAGGTCATTTGGTCAAATTTTTTTAATTTATCTAAAATTTAATAAAAACAAGCATCCTTTGACCTGTTCATAATGACTGAACTGCAGCTTGCGCTCATGTATACAGGCAGCACAACGGACTGATTGAAATGCACTGTAAAGGCACACTGTAGCAGATCTGCCATGATCTGCTTATCGACACCTTCTGGTGCTGCCGTCATAAATGACGTGTTGAAGTGTTTCCACACACATACCCGACTTCAACTTACAACAACGTTGTAACTAACGGGAAACAAGGCCAAATCAACTAGCAAGCTACAGCTGATCTGATAAACAACAAGTGGTGCATTGACAACACTAGCTGGGTAGAACTCACACGGGGGGTCGCCGATCCTGTTTTTCAATTTTCAATTTAAAATTGAAATTGTGACACCCTTAATTAATACTAACATTAATAATGGCTGGATTCAATTTAGGTGAGCCATTGCCAGGGTCCTGGTACTCTGAATGCTGACTCGCTAGGACACATAAATGTAACAGAGCCACCACTACTTACTAGTTACACCTGTGCTTTTCCTACTAGGATAAGTCAAAATGTCTGAAGGGGAAAAAGGCAATTTACGCAAATTTTTTACCACTAGGAAGCAAAGATTTTTTTTTAAAATGCTACTCGCAGCACTTTGTCTTCTCTTGCAGTGAGTGACGGCGGTGTATAACGGTCAGTTTTTATGTCTTCACAACTTGTCAAGTCTGGTGTCGCACAGAGGCAGAAAAATCCATTGTGAAAATCAATATGCTTCTCAATGACCTCTCTTTTACAGCAACACCCATCTGCCACTTTTCCTACCAATTTGACTGCAGCTTGACCCTGAAAAAAAAAAAAAACCTGGATAAAACCTGCAGGTCCCTCACACCTATTTTCTTTTGTGTGTATATGTGAAAACTGAGGGACAAAGAAAAAGAACATGAGAGCAACAATAGGAGAGCTATACTGTATAGAGAATGGCTTTTCTTTATGTGAGCCAGAAAGAAAGCCAGGCTGAGAAAAAGAAAGGTGAGCAATTAGGAAGAAAGAATGGGTGATAGAATGACAAAAAGAAGATAAAAAGAAAGAAAGAATGAAGACACAGGATAGGCAGAGGGGAGGCTGGAGGAGAGATATGTGACAAAAAAAAAACAAAGCAGAGATTTAACTAGAGGCAGAGAAGTGAGAAAAAGGAGAGTTCCTCTGTAGATTGTGGTAACATTAGCGTTGATACTTGAGGAGAACCAGGAGTGTTGCTGGTGTTTCTTTTATCTGCCTACTCACCTTGCCTTCATCCTTGGGGCTGTCACTCAAATGAACCACGGGCCCTGGATGAGTTTTAGTTGATCTATGACGAGAGGGAAAGATGAGAGAGAGGGGAAAAAGACGGAAGCAGTAATGCAGTTAAACAATACTGCAATAACATAAAGGCGGACCACAGAGATCATTAAGAGTTGCACAAAAGCTCCACTCAAAACCCAGCAGTTCCCCTACTGTTTTATATAATGCTAAATCAATCCTAATCCTTGCTCTAACTCAAAACCTAAACATTACCTTGGCTCGGCCAACTTGTTCTACCCTTAAACGCTATATTATCCCAACCTAGAGGAAGATAAAGCATGGTTGATTTTACAAATCTGATTTCGGAGAGCCACGTCATCTGTCAATTGTTGGGATTATGACAAATTTCACAAATGTAGAAAGGCATGTCATGTTTTTGTGATGAAATGTTCTCCCAAACAAAATGTCTCATTTCAGGGTCAGGGTCATCTCAGGGTCCAACAGCCCAACAAGGGGCCACCTGGTCACCAGCAAACTTCACTGCAGCAGCCACAGTTGTGATGTACAGTATATGTACAGCAGAGTGGCTGAGAGTGATCTGGGAAGCTGAGGTAAAGTGTGAATGACATATTCAGATGGGCCTGTTTAGTCTGGCCTGCTGCCGGAAGCTGATAAAAACATAAAACCACAGCGAGCTCTCAATACATTTCTGGTCAGCAGAAGTAGTAATATGAAATAGTAATATGCCAAGGTATCAACAAACCATCCGCAATACACCTGTCCAATCACTGAAGTGCCACAATGGGCGAATGCCAAGAGCTAATCTTGCTACACCAGCCATCCAGAACAATAATACACTAAGCTGAAATACACTTTCTGATATAACCTCAGATCTTTTGTTGTTGTTGTATTAAGAAACGCACAGTAAACACACACACGGACACACTGTGACACGGATGACGCTGAGTTCTTTTTTTTAGTTTACTAGTATAAAAACAAATTAAGTTCACAGCAGTTACTGAATTATGGATAGAGAGGGCTCTGACTGAGGGGATGCTATTGTATGTGGAAGGCCATTTCCTTTGGTTGAAGAAAGCCTTCACACGGTGTAGTCAAATATGTGAACTGAGGAGAGTTGCTGACTGACTTACTGACTCCTGATAAAGTTTGCCTTTCAGCTAACAAGGCCAGTCTTTGAAATGCACACAAGGCAAATCAGAATGTTTTAAGAGAAGCTCAATACACTGATGAATAGTGTTTGACAAGGTTGGGTACAGCAATACATTATGAGAAGTTGTGAGACTATGCTGCTGAATTGCATAAAACATAACTTTTACATTTATTAAAGATAGGGACTGGTTCTGCTAAAGAGAATGGTAATTAACAATACACTGATTATATTACCAATGTGACATTGCTCTACAGTAATACTTACTTGTACTATAAACCACATTTTTTCGAGGTGGTGGTGTTGTTTCATGCCATAAAAGTATCTATACAACAAGCAAAAAGAACAAATGTGGTGCTGGTGAAGTGTTGTGGTTATAGGGCAGCATGCTTAATTAGATGATTCTTTTATTTATGTTAATTTTCAGAAATGTGACGGTATTGTTAAACCAACAGATGAGCAAATCAGCCCGTCTAAAAAAGCTTTCATTAAAGGTACTAGTGTCCCTTTGCTTGTTTAGCAATGCTGTTACCAAATCATCTCAACGACGGTGCCAAAAAACTTCAGCTGTTAAACATGCTTAAGGGATCTGGAAACAAGGTAGTTGGCTCCAGCATACATTGAATTGATTAACAGGTGTACATACTCTGCATAAATGACAACACTCAAATATAATAGAAAAATTATATGATGAGTTCGAATCAAATTTTTCAGTCTTCTCTATAGACCAAACAATTAACTGGGAAAATAATCAGTGGATTAATTAATAATTAAAATATTCCTAAATTGCAGCCTTACTCTAGATAATGAACATTAACAGGCAAATCAACTGGCTGGCAGTGACTTATAATAATATAGCCTAATATTCTAGTGACATTCTTCTAGTGATATTTTTCATACTGTTTTTATGCAACATCGTGTCTGATGTTTCTGACTCCACCTCAATACAATGAAGGTGAATGGAATTTAGTTTGTGCTGTTCACATCAGTGAAAATGATATACTGTATAAAACCTTCATCAAATCAACATCTCTTTCCAGAATTAGGGTTCCTGTCACTCTGGACAATCTACAGACACAATGGTGTTTTCATTGGGACTACTTTTTACTGAAGCAATAAAGTTGTATAAAATTGTTAAGTCTGTTGGATTATACAGAGTAACAGGGACACTGTGCCTGAAAGAGGTGTTGCTTGTGACTAGATTTAGATGTCATGCTTCAATGCTGTGAGCAGCATAAACTTAAAGTTTCATTCACCTCCATTGTACTGAGGTGGACGTAGAAATCTCAGACACATATCTCCAAACCTGGACAAGTAAAAGGAAAGCATAAAGTAAGCAATGTCAAATGTCAGTATTGACTTTTTTCGATATTTTACCAAGACAATGCTCTTTCCCTAACCCTAACTTAATCATAACTAGTAACCATACTTAGTGACTAGGAGTAGATATTGTAGGAAAACAACAGGAAAATGGTTTCAGTGATGAAGCAGCAACATTCACAATATTGTTCTTGTAATCTTTATTTTTGTGCCTTCTGACTTTTTATTCTTCTTCCATACATTTTTTGGTCAACTACTACTTGCATATGTTTAGCTCTTTAAGGACATGAAGGACTTGAATTCAGTTTTGTATACCTGTTATACTTTTTTAAATATCAAGCTGTTAAGTGAATGTGAGGAATCTTCAAATCTAGGGCTTTATCTGTCTGATATTAATACAAATCATTTCTTCTTTCAGTCTTTTCAGGAAATGTCCTTCATCTTCCAGCTTTGACAGTATAACAGTTTATTTTTTTTCCAATGTATTTCAGCTCTTAGGTTCTTTAGGCAATGCAGTTTAGCTGCCAGTTCTGCCAATTTTTACATTACTGCTTCCAGGCTTTTCAGCAGTGCAGTCACTGCATATGAGCTTTCAAATTTTTCAGGCAAATTAATTTCACATTTATGCATTTTCAACAATGCTTTGCAATTTGACCTGTCAGCATTCACACATATTTTCAAAAGATAATGCATTTTTTTGTAACTAAAAATGTTTCCTTATGCTGACAAAACACCAGCAAAACGTAAATCCGGGCAGCGTTTCATTATTTTCCAATCATATTTTGCAAATTAGTGTCATATATTTAGAAGATAGGGTTGCTGTTGCCATGTATTTTTGTTGCCACATATTTCTGGAGGAGGATGCTGAAAGCTCATTGCTTATTTCACTATTTTAATAGCAGAAATAGCCAAACATGCCAATGTTGATTACTGCTGACATGATGCCAGGAGTAAACACAATTCTGTTCATCACGGAGATCTATGAACTGCAGCAGTGTGTGTACTGGGCTGCTGTGTTTTCCCACTTCTCCTTGCATCTCATTTTTTTTTTTATCTCATTCTTGAATTAATCTCCTGAAGATGAAATTGTGCATTAAATATGTTGCAAACCCATTTGAATTTCAATGAGAGCCCAGCCCTCCTATTCGGGGACACTGGCCCCAGTTGAATTGTTGTTATAACGGATTCTTTTCAAGAGAGCATTCTTTGGTTTTTATTAAAATAATGCCTCTGTGAATGGCTGCAACACAATCAAACACTGTGAGAACACAACTGCACACGCAAGTGTAAACACCTACCAAATACTGTACGACTTACACTCAGCTGTTTGTACACGGTGAAAAAAAGTGGATGAGTTCCCCTTTGATCGCTCAGTGTTCCACCGTAGGAATATCAGAAACAGTCCCCCCTCATCCCTATTCATGTTTAGTGGAAAACCTCCCCAACCAAACTATGAAACTCCCCATTCACTCTGTGTGTTGATGAGGGAAGATTCTTTCTCTACTATTTCAACTTATCATGAACTCCACTTCAGAAAGCTACAGAGTGCTGACGGTTAGAAAATAGAGAATATATTAAAGTGTACGCTCAAGCAGAACATAATATGGAGTGTAGAAAAGGCTATTGTTCAAATGGTTGTGTGCTCTTCCCCCTTTAGTCAGAACAGCATGGTTACTACCCATATTCCTACATTAACTATTGTATACATGCCAACTTTTGATAATCTTTGATTACGCAATATCCAAAAGGTATTTAGTATTAATTATTAGTATTAAGTATTAAGTATTAGTATTATGCACGTGTCACTGCCTAGTTGCTTCTGTATGTATGTATGGTTATGTGAAAACAACCCTAAAAATACTTGATTTGGGACGCCTTGCAATGTTTTCTCCTCATTTATTTATTTATTAGCCTGTTGGGTAAGTTAGTCAACTTTCCAATTATAGGCCAGATGATATTAAAGATTTAAATTCCAAAATATCTGTACAGTAAATATTCAGTAAATTTGACTAAATTGGAAATACCATGTGAAGTGACAGAGGTTCATGGTGATATTAGTTTTCCCCCTGTGTTGTTTTGCAGGGCTCCTTGGCTACAAGATGAATATTTACAGTTTTCAAAGATTCAATTTTCAAAGCACTATGCATGTTATGTTAACCAAATTGTAAAAAGCCCAATAAAATACATTTGAATTCCAGATTGTAACACTGCAAAATGTGGAAAAGTCCAAGGGGGGTGAGTTTTTATTCAAGGGCACTGTATGTATTCTGGGTGTCTCTGCAGCTCTCTAACGACACAGAACTAGCAGTTCATAGGGACTCTTGCTGTGAGAAAGCAATAAGGAACAGAACGTGCAACAATGTGCGTACCCCAGGGTTTCCCCCAGGAAATTGGTGAGCTGAGGTGCTATTGAAGATAGAAAAAAAAGGAGGTGGTAGGTAAAAAACCTTTTTTTTCTCCGGCTGTGTCTATGGCTGTGTCAGTAGTCACTCCTTTAACTAATTCACTATTCCCTACAGAATATACCATAATAAACATGTCAACTTGTGAGTCGTCTCATGTGTGGCACACAAATATAAGTTTCATATCTATAAAATGTGGAACATTACATTATGGGTTTCTGAGGGCCCGGAAGCAAATGAACAAAATGATCAGTCATTGTCAGTTGAATCGGACAGATTGTTGTGTATCTCATCTTATGATTAATTTAGTTACTAAATAAAGGTTTGAATAGTAACTTCACCCATTAAACGTGGCCTTGATATAGTGCATCTGCTCTTTTCCAATCAAGTGTAATGTTAGGCCATATTTCATAAATGTGTAATAATATCATATGTTAGGGGAAGAGCTTTTTTCTTTTTCAGGGGAGGCGCCACTGTGGGAAACTCTTTAACTGCATTATGAATTATAGAAATACTAGCACATCAAAACAATTTCTTTCACACAGTTTTAGACTGAAGAAAGTTCTGATGTTTGATGCAGAAAAAAATGGAAAGTGCATTCTGTTGAGTAATCAACAAACCACATATCCTGTTAAAATCCCAACCACTGTCTCAGCCCCCGAGACTTCGGCAATGATTGGCAGACAGCCCTCCCACACATACACATCAGTGTCATGACTGCTCACTATAGTGTAGGCTGTCACAAGGCAACAAGATGGTTTGGTATGAGAGTGACTTGTGACTGACACTGCAGCAGGGGACTTGTCAGGGTAACACCAGAAGATCGGCGCGTAGGTGGGTGAATGCTTACTGCCAACTGGGAACATTACGATCGCAGGATAAAGGCTGTTGATGCAATGCAGTTGTGTTTTATACTTTATAGTCAGTTTGTGACGCACTGGGAAAAGTATTCATTGTAACAACTCATTTAGTCTTGTACCAGTTATACTCAGTTATAAAGTCGGAGGAAAGTTGATTCACTATCAACTTTTGTTTGTTTTATTATTTTTTGTTAATTTAACTTGAATAAACGTAACTCAACCAATGCATTACGACTCCATGAAAGACCTAGTAAATTGCCACCCAATATTTAGCTACCAATTTACTGCCATTCACACCACCAGCATCGTCACGATCACATTAAAAATCATAGCTTTATCTTAGCATTGTTTTTGGCAATGCCAGTGTTTGGAGCATGGGCAACTTACAGTTCTATGGCCTTGTTCCACATGATGACGTATCCAGACAAAATGAAGGACTCGATGTTGACGATGTGTGTGTTTCCACGCTCTGTCCCCACGTACAGCCATTTACTCTGAAAGGGAAGGTGGCAAAACGTGATCCTGGAGAACGAGAAACAAAAGGAGGAAAGAGACTGAGCGTTAGAATATTGACAGTCACAAAAGGGTCTCTGCTACATCAGTGGATGTAAATGTTTCTATGCAGTATGGTTAAACAGTATATTCTTGCACTTTTGTACGTATACACATTGATCTACAATCGTTGAAGCTCATCTCTTTGAATATTGTGCACAATTCTGTTTTCAGACAAGCCATGTCCATTTTAAGTTCCTTTTGATTAGGATAATTAATTATAGTTTTTAGTAATGTGTACAGTACTTATTTGTGTGCAACATGATGGGGTCAGCTGAAACAAAACAGCCTGGCTTCACCAGACTAACTCGCAAATGCGTATTATTATTCAAGGGATATTATCAATGTGCGCAAAAAAACAATCAGTACAACAAAACGCCTGTTTTGTCGGACAACATCCAGTCCAGTTTGTTTACTAATGTGGAATGTTCCACATCAGCGGCAGCCATCTTGGTTATTTACGAAGATGCCTCAATGGCGCTCCTCTCTGTCAGTCTACCCACCTCATATTATATTCTGGTGGAAATCTGTCTGAATGGGAAAGGGGACAAACGTATCTGTCAGAGCAAATAAAACTTGAGCTTGCAGACTCATCTGGTTCCCAAGATAGAAACGAATAGCTATTCTAATGTAAAATAGAGTGATTCCTTCTAAAATACAAACTAAATGAAACATTTTAGGTATTTTGTTGGAATTACATGTTTATTGTTTTCCCTGTTTTACAATGTGACAGATCAAATGTAAAAAGATTATATTATTATTGGGCACAACACAAACCAATCAATTGAACAAACATGGGCTAGGCAGTTATTTAATGAAACAAGTGTTGGACAACAGGCAAAGGGATTAAAACTGCATTCAAGCCATGTTTTCGCCAGTTAATCAATTATGCTAGTATTCTGCAACTTTCAGAATGTGCACTACTTTACACAACTCTTGATAGACTACCTACCGTGTAACTATCAGAACCATAATCTTAAAACAGTGTTCAGTTGTAATAACTATTATTCATATAAGTTATACCCCGTCTCATTCACAGAAATCAAAGCCTGACTCATTCTTCATCTAGGGTTAATTTAGCACTCAACAGGAAAATGCAAATCTATTTTCCTTCACAATGCACCGAAGGTATTATCGCCTACATCCCCTCCGCCTGCTCTTTATATTGCCACTGCTGCTTAACCTCAGCCTGTAAGCTCGCTCTACATCAGTATAAATAGTTATTGAAAGAGCCCTTCAAAAAAACTGCCTGAACTTTTTCTGTGTTCCACTGCACAATAGCCCAAAGACATATGCACTAAGGCAATCAGTCTTAAAGCTAAATCAGTCCAAAGCATAAAATCTTTATTATTCAAAATTCATAGACATTTAACCAATGGCTTTGACTTTGAAACAATTTTCAAGACTGAATATTCTGTGATTTCTATGTGTACATTAAAAGTGTGTATATGAAATTAACCACAGCAATTTATATCATACAAAGTTAATATTTTATAAACGTCTGCTGTCAATATCAAGGATTCAAAGCAAATTGGATCTAAAAACTAAACTACAAAATATGTATTCAAGGTTTTTGTTTTACACATTTAAAGAGTTTTATCTGACAACAGTGGAACACAGTCCACTGCACCAAAAACCAATATGATTATTTCACATAATATAATGATGCAGCTCACTCATGGCTCACACTGTGTGGGACTCATTTGAACATGTATTAATAGTGGTTAATATTGTCTGAAATGCTTCTCATTCAAGATCATTTTTTGGTGTTCTTGTTAAAGGCGTTTTACAACACTGTACAGATATAGGTAATGGCCTTATATGATTTTATCTTTTAATGAGACATAAGTGAGTGCTGTTCTGACTTCAGTGGGGAGCTCATTCCACAGTGCCAGAACAGCGAGGAGCCTTGACGGAGATGAGCGAGCACAGGGCTTCTGATGGGACGGTTTAACGTCCAAAACCAGAGGAGCGCAACGATCGTGGGGTGTATGGTGTGACCATGGCTTGGAGGTGAAAGGAGCCTTTCCCTTCACTGCCCTGTAGGCCAGCACCAAAGTTTTGAACTGTTTGCAAGCAGCAACAGGGAGCTTGTATAGTGAACGGAGAAGAATAATGGTGTATGAGAACTTGGGTAATGTAGTTTGAATACCAGGAGGGCAGCAGCATTATGGGTTAGCTGCATTAGCTGAAGTGTTGTTTCAATGTTTCAAATCTATTTTCTTCCATTTTTTATTTGCATAACTACAGTATAACTGCAGTGGCTGAATTTAGTTCACACTGGACCCACAAAATAAATACACGGCTGCCTCTCTCTTGGTCCAAATCCCAGATATATTTCCACATTTTCTTTACAAAACTATGTTTTAGAAAAATTCCATGTGTGGCCTGTGACTTAAAAGGCACGGCAGGCTACCACTGTAGCATACTATGACCACACCTGAATAATCACATGACTTTTCCAGATTTTCATGACTGTATGAACCATGATTATTGCTATTGTGAATCAATACAAAATTATAAAGCCCAGTAAGGTATTCAGGTGCCGTATTAAAAAAAATCATGATGTGATGCAAGGCTGCTTAAACCATTATTGCTCAGGCATTAGCATCTATCATCTTTATAATCACCTTAACCAGCGAAGAAAGATCAGCACACACTAAGTCACTCCCGTCCATGCTAATAACCTTGTAGAGGCTGGGGGATCATTGGGCTCCAGCCCCACAGCCAACCACCCAGCAAGCAGCAGGATTATTAGATAGAAGACAAATGAGATGGCAGACAATTCAATAAGGATTTTAGGGGCTTGGGGAGATGACAATATTCAAACTGGCAGGGGGGGAACAGAAGTGCTATGCGAGTGACAGAGGATTATTCAGTCTTTTATAACATGTATTTAGCCTTAGCACATCCAATTCACATATTTATTTGTCTAAGGAAGCACTCTGACTGACCTTTGTGGATTATTAGGTTTAATTCTTTAACATAAAAATCTTACTTGTAGTAGGGACAGTGAACATTTAATTGTGCAAATTATCCATCATTGTGTAAAAATGTTGATAGTTATTCATCTAAATTGCCATATCTCAAAAAGAATAACTGCTGTAAAACAATGAGTCATGATGATGAAAGATTACCTACGTTATGAGCTGACCATTTACCTATTACAGGAAGGATCAGATAAAAGGCAAGGGTTTAAGGGTAAAAAATCAATGGAAGACAGGATGAGAAGATGACAGGAAGGGGAAGGAGGTAATTAGTAATGAATACGGATCCAGAGGGCAATTTGGAGACAGTCGAAAGTGTGATTTTGTCTCCATACAGTCGGACCAGTCACAATCAACAGGATTCATAATTATCAGTCAAAGAGGACAGGAAGCGGCGTGGGTTTAGCTGCCAGCTGACCTGCCACTGCAAGACAAGCTGAGGAGCAAATATCCTTAAAGAAATAAAAAAGATGAAGGGATGTCAACTAGGAAACCAGGGGGCCTTGCCATCTGTTCAGCAGGAGACATGATACAACTACTTAAGGAATTCTACAAAGATTATACATTGGCAAACAACACTTATGTTGGAAAACTCGAAATCACAGATGATTACATTAGCTTTCTTTATTGTAGTGTGCATTTTGTTTGGACTGAAAGTCTTCAAATTCTTTTTGACAACAGCAATAGTCAAGGAGGGGTGGCAAGCACGAGATGCTGATTGACAGTGATCACAAAACAATTCTCTCCACTGCTTCCAGTAATTCATACGTTATTCTTGGGGGACTTTGTGTGGGTGTTAGGGTGCTAATTGTCAGAGGTTCAGCCGAGAGACACAGAGCTAAATGGCAAGCCACTGCCTGGCCTCTGATGGATGACTCATGATGCACTTTTTCTCCTTTTATCTCGGAGCATGATTCACTGCTCTGCCGCTGAGAGCGAGTGGTTCTGCTTCCTACCTCATCGCACCACAAGACAGGTAGAAAGCTACTGAAAGAGGTTTTCAACACTTTTGATACAAAACATTATTTCTAACCTTCACCTCAGTGTGTTTGTGTGGGCCTGTGCATCACACAGTGATAGGTACAACTGCTAGGCTATGCATCTAAAATCTAAAATGGACAGTTTTACAGTGACTAGTATGTCATGATTGGGGTTATATATACGTTAAAAAAGACAACTCATGACAATGGCAGTCTCTCTCTCCTTGACCTCATCATGTTTACAGCAGAAAGAAGCAGTCGCTGAATGTTTCTGATTGAAAGTACCTTTAGGATTTTTAGACTACATGATTCCTCAGTTCAGAAGTCATTCAAATTTGAATGAGGTTTGATAAAAAAAAATCCAGAAAAATGTTAATACTGTATTTCTCTCTCTCAAACACACACACACACACACACACACACACACACACACACACACACACACACACTGCCACTGACTTGAACCCTTCCACTGCATAACAGAGACACCAAGTTATTTCCTTAACAACTGGCAGATAGTACATGGATTCTCTTGAAGCTCTTCCAGCTTATTCATTAACCTTAAAGGCTCTGTTGCATTATGAAAGTGCCCCTGGTTGAGCTTTATGTTTTATAGCAGGACTCAGATTCTTCTGTCTTGTGGAGAAAGCTTATTGCTCTCTTGTGATGTAAAGTTTCAGTAGAGAGAAAACATGCCCTCTGACTCAGCCAAAGTACTTGACATGTAGTAGCAACCAGGTTGAGTTTGCTATTACATACACTCATCAAAAGTAACACTTCGATTGACACTGTGGCCTTGCATTTTAATTAACAAAGTAAACTTTGTGGGACTGAATAAAATACTGCGCTTCATGTGCTTTTTGAATGCACATGATAGTCCATCACATTCAGTGGGAATGCAGTCATATTCATTAAATGTCCTTGCCCATGACATGTGCCACAACATGTGCCATTCACACAAGGACTGTTTGACTTGCAGGAAGACAGAAAATATGAACAGAAACAGAACATATCTCAAACTCTTTTCAAGACCAAACATCAGCTTTAAGAGGTCATTGGTGCCATTAAACTTTAATGGCGATAAGCAGATTAAGCTGTCTCTGCTGGGAAAAAGCAAAGAGTTTACCACCACATCCCACAGACTGCTAATCTACAGAAGAGATGGACTTGCAGGGAGTGAGACAGCTAATTGACTGAGAAAAGCAGTTGGCTGAGGGTGCGGCGCTGCCTCCTTATCCAGAGTGTGGGGGAGTATGACCAGAAAGAGAGACATGGAAGACATCACAGTCTTGGAGCTTGAGGATTGGAATTAATGAAATTTAGCCCAGTTGGAGAAAATTAAAGGATGTTTAAAATTTCAAAACAAGAAACAAAATCAACAACAAAGAGGGAAAGTGGAATCACTCTGCGTCCCACTCACTAGGCCTTGTCCTCCCACAACTAGTCAGCGGTCATGTTTTCCCCAACCCATTGAGCACTTATGTACCATTGCTTCAAATGGTGTCACAGGTGGGGCCTTAGCTGTTAGGGCAACGCAACATAGCAGCAACAACCTCTCCTCTGACCTCCGGGACCCCTTGAGCGTTGTCAGATAAGGAAGAATCAGACAGGTTGTCACAGAGTGGGGAGGACTTCTCTGGCTCAATGCTGGAAGACAGTAACACTCAGCCACATCTGCAACACCCCAACAATAAAGTTAACCATTAAATGGCTGCTGGCATTACAGATGGTGTTCATTTGGCCAAAATTTAAATTAACCTCATCTACCTACACGCCCAGGCCGACGGCGCTGCAATAAGCAAAGTCTTGTTAAAATATTCCACCAACTCTGCTGATGACAGTTTGTATTGACCATGTGAAAACTAGATTATGTGTGTCAAGGGTTTAGGCGGTGACATGTCAAAGGAGATGGATTAAGCTGCCTAATAAGCACTGGGAAGTCAGCTCTCACAGCCTGTGGTGGTGGTAGTAGTGGGGGGTTTCTCACATGGCAGAAGGGGTCGCCAGCTGAGACAGAAGACAGGGCTTACAGCCAGTGGATCGCTTTCTCAGGTTTAGAGGACAGGGTGAAAAAGGCAAAGCAGAGCAGCTGGCCTCATCCTGTCAGCCCTCTGCTTCACTGTCTTCCAGATTGGACTGATTAAATGTGTCGTCCTGGTGGAAGTCCAGTCGTCTTTTGGATCCCTGATTAGAGCTGTTGTTGTGTCAAGGTGCTGAAGATGACAGTATTCTGCAGTATTATGGCCATTACTGTGTCTCGAGCTAGTTGGTGAGGTTTTGGGGAGCTCATCCCTGACTGCCTGTGTAAAATACTATATACTGATCTAGGAAAGTCACGTCGATCTTTTACTGGAGCGAGGTGAAGAGTGCATGTAGATGATGTGTGCGTGGGTGTACCTGTGTGTGCAAATGTGTGTGTGTTTTATTTAGTGGAATTTATGCTTACCTCTCTCTGTTGAATTTGAGCGAATGCAGGATAGCCGGCCGCCTCTGACGGAGATTCCACAAATGTAGTGTGTCGTCTGCACAGGCTGTGACCAGCGCACCCTAAAGACCAAAAAAATATATATCAGCACTGAGAGGACACCTTGCGTTTTGGAATTGAACCAATTCCTGTAGTCCTGGTTGATTAGACTGTGAGGTAAAAGTGCAAAAAACACAGCAGATTTCAGGTTTAAGGCACTCAAGACACACCAAAGAGCTGAAGATCCAAACAATCTACTTGTGTACACAGAGGTGCATTTGATCACAATAACATGAAGTAACTGCAGTGTCTGAAGTAGACATGTAAGAGCTAAAATAGCTCAAATGAAACAACTAGGAGGAAAATGTAAATATCTCCAATATTCGTAACTACATTTGTATTTGGAATCATTGAAGGGTTTTATAGTATGCTTAAAACTACAGAATATATAAATCATGACCAGGAGAGACATGTTAACATGACAATAAACGTGACTTAAAGTGAAAGTGAATGTCAATGTGTATACTGGAGAAATTTTAAAAATAACCCAGTATCCAGTGTATTTATAATCCAGCTACAAACATCATAAGTAAACAACGCAGGTATGAGATATACTGTGTGTTAAACACTCCATAATTATACACATTTTAGAGCTGCAAATTGTTAACATAAGATATGTAAAAAAAAAAATTAAAATCTTATCACCTCAAGTATGAAGGTAGATTTAAGTCTTAATAATCTATCTAATTAATATGCAGAAGGCTACTACGCAACCCAATGTTAATTTAAGAGCTAAAGAAAGCAACTGGTTGAAATATATTTAAACAAAGGGGTACAAAAAAATATACACTGAATACATTGATGCCATGTTTACTGTAAAAACAACCAGAGTGCAAGACCCAAAACGACAGTAATATTGAGTATATATAACATATATGTGTGTAATTACTGTAGTTTTACACAACTTTGTCAATCCCGCCATCCATATTTGATTACATATGGATTAGACAGTATTGCTTTCATGTTTAACAAATTACATTATTTTAGGCATTCAAACAACCACAAATTCATGGAACCTGACTGTGTGCTTTTGTGTTAAACAGATATTATTGCACAGATATATATATATTCATTTTAATCCCAGACAATTTTCTTTAGACAACTGTTCCACAAAATCAAATTTAGTGTCCCCGGACTATGTTGGCATGTGTAAAATGACAGACAACATATGAAATTGGGTGAAAACTGCAAGGAAATTGACAAATCATTTTAAAATGACGTCAGACGGCCTCGGCCCTAGTTCTTAGGATTGTAATTACAGTGAAATTCCCAGTGCGGCTTTGCTACCAGGGCGTTACTGTATAGACTGGAGCCCAGGGAGAATTAGCTTTAGATTACAAACTTAATCATGGGATTAAAGACTTTACAGTGCAGGGGAGGATGAAAACATTGCTTCCCACTGATTTCCATATTAGTCAATGTGTTCCCCTCACTGAATCTCTCGCTCTGCATAGCAAAAATATTTGGTGCATAATCGTTATTTTAATGTAAACTAAATAATTGTTTTCCATGTATAACAAGCACACACATACACACACAGCCGTCATCAGTCATTTCTGAAGTTATTCAAAAAGTAGCCATATATTTGATTATGTTTTCAGAAAGAAAATGCTTGAATACAGTCAGACAATAGAAGGATTTAGCAATTCTCTGGCAAAAACTCTTCATCTGTGACTAATTCCCTTTACCTCACCTCCATCCAAGTTTTAAATATGAATGAATGACCTTAACTTTTCAGTAGCGCCTGTGACTCTTACATCTCACTTAAAAACATGACAGCCACTTCACAAAAGCCTATTTGCCAAGTGAGCAATGAAGCAATGGTTCATGAGACAAATAGTTGATCTTCCCAAATTAATTCATCAGAAAAGACAGATTTAATGAACAACATAATTATTTGAGCATTTTACACCCACTGCCTCATATTGTGTTTGTCGCTCTCTCTCCTTAGATAAAAAAAAAAAAAGGTATGCTGCTCCTTAACCATGTCAAATTTAATAGGGGATGTGCTGATGAAGATTACTTAGTACTTCAAGGAAATTAGAATGTCTGATAAAAGAATTTATTTATTTATTTTTTTTTTTTCATGTTACCCCTTCCCAAGATTTGTTAAAATCTTCATTTGGTCAATTAATATTTAATAATATTTGTTAAATTGACTTTCTATGTTTCTTGAATTTTTTTTTCACTTTTCCGGGACCCTAGGTTACCAGCATTTGTTCAAATGAATGTTATACAAAAACAAATGTTTGTGACCTGACATCTGCAACCATTTATGGGGAAAGGAATATATTGTTGTTGGAAGTGATGATGGCATTGGAGAACAATCACAGAACTGATATTATTTGATGCATATTTAGGTGGCCTATAATTTGCCTTAAACTTATTGTCATTTCATTTAATAAGCCTTACTTTAACTCACATTTATTCGGGCTTCACATTTCTTAGGTTTGGTAAGATCGTTTTTGATTGATTTGCAACATTCCTACTTATTATTACTATTTCACTGACACTATAGATTTAGTCCTAGTTTTGTGAAGGAAATCTGGAGAACTGGTCATTTAAAATGGCAGTAAAAACATCTAACTCTTCAGCCGTGTGCTACCTGGCTTGAGTTTATACAACACACATAGATGACAGCAGAGCAGAGATAAAGCTTACCCAGCTGAGAGCTGCTGTTATGGACCTAAATAGAGATAATAAAACATACAATTGCTAGCATCACTCAACATCCCATTCCATAATCATTTCTGTCACTTCCATTGCACCGTTAATCACTCCACAAATATCCAAGGATAATTTTGAAGAGATTCTTCCCTATGCTGGTGGAGTTTGTTTCTGTTACCTGAAGAAGTGAGAGGAGGTGGAGTAGCAGCTAATGACAAAATCATACCAGACAGAAAGAAAAGAGAAAGTGGGAGGCAGACAAGGTGAGAGCCGGGTTCACAACTCCATTATGGCATAATTATCTTGATGTCTCGATGGCAAAACAGGCGGGGCGACCAGGCGTAGGTACAGTTCACAGCATAAAATGACAATCAGCAGGGCAGAGAGAAAATTGCAGAATTACAAAAACATCTAGACAATGGCTTTAAATGCATTTATGTGTATTTATGTTCAAATAATGTAGGGTTAGTGGTCTAATAAACACATAGTTTTCCTTACATTTCTCTGGAGGAGGAGGAGGTTCCTAATCAATACATCAGCAGGGTACAGTATCTACCTGGCAGCTTTCAATACATATCATACTGTACGTTGTAGATTTGATACTCAATAGCACTTGAAGAAATAAGATAATTAGCCTTGTGTCGGTTCATCAGCTGCGCTGAGCTAATTTTCTCCAAACTCGAGTCATTGTTGGACGTGTCAAAGGTTAATGAGGTGTGTGTCTGGCTGCCTGGATGTTTCAACATCTATTCCTTCTGTCCTTCTCCTGCTACTCCTCTTTATCCTCCCTACCTCTCTGCACATAGAGGAAATCATGTTTAACATTGAATGTGAGACTTGAAATGGTATCAATTATCTCATTCTTTCTGGAGATTTTTACTTTTGTTTTTAGAAATACATTTGTCACTAAATAGCCCAACAATCCTTTGTCAAGCAGACAGAGCCCACCCCCACCCCCATAATCCAACCTTATTTGACACCAATGTTCAGCAGCCCCCTCAGCCTCTTTAGATGTATTATTCATCAAGGAAAATAATGAATTCAAAATAGACAAACAAACACATTAATTAAACTATTCATACCCTCCACCGACATAGTGACAGAAAAACATATTCATTCTCAACAGAAAATAGCGAGAGAGAGACAGGGGGCTAACGGGTGTGACATGGCATGAGATTATGACCACATGATAAAATGGTTGACAACTAGAAGTGTTGATTTGCGTGACTTCTGTTTTATACAGAGAAGATAGATACCCTTAAAACTGTACATGCTCAAGCATATCATTAACAGGTAGCTGCAAGAAGCCCGGGTTCATACATCTAATAAGAAATCGTCATTGCACCTCATTCAATGTCAAGAGGCCAATTTAAATATGCAAGTCCACTATTAGCATGGTGGCCTCCAGCCCACACACTAAATCCAAGACAAGGCGTTGACATACAGCACCGCTATTAGTCACTCTGTCACACGACGAGAACACCTATGGCAATCACTGTGAGGTTTCCTTAGGGTTGAGAGAGACCAGCGTGGGGTGTGTATGCACACAAATAGCACACAAAACACACACACACACACATAGGAGTTTAGAAAATAAACATAAAAGTGCAAAAATTACTTGTAAGTACAATAAGCAAATATGCACAAACAAAACTGTGTCAATGGCACACAAACACAAACACACACACACACTGACACACACACACACACACACACACTGAGTCACTAACACATTTGCGTGCTTTTACAAACCCATCAATTAAACAGACACAATGCAACAAACAATACACTTGAACCCACATACTGTTGTAGCATGCTCACAACCTAATTCACACTGTTAAGATACTCATCATAACATGTGGGTGCTTACACACATACTTGGACCCACATATACATACTCATACTGAAGCCCATCCACCTCCATTTGCCTCAGACACATCACAAGTAGGCCAATGAGTGATGGAGAAGTGGGCTGAAAGAGTCAGTGGGCTTAAAACGAAAGACAGTAGAGTGGGTAAAGGAAAAAAGAAGAGAGAGGCAGGAGTGCGTAGACTACAGCAGAATAAAGAGAAACAAGAAAGAGAAACACAGCTTTGTGTTCCAGGCCCACGTGACTCAGCTCCCCCTTTTCTCTATTACACCTACAATATGTTGATAGTAAATAAAATATGGGATCAAAGTGAAGCGCACTCATTGCCTGATATCAGACAGAATTGTCAGCGTCCACCTTTCCACAGCAGTCACCATTGTTATTATTACTCATCCCTGTTCAACCGCACGGCTGACAGCGTTTGACCACAGCTTGACTGTGGCGTTAGTCCCATTAGTCAATTTAAATAGTTTATAATGTAGTGTTTAGGCTCCTGCCGTTCTCCATCAAAAGAAAAGAGCACAGGTACATCAGCTACTCCACATGGAGCAATTGAGTATTAATAAGTGAACTAGAAAACAAAATCAACAGGACGTGCACAGCAGTAAAGATGTGCCCCACTGAATATCAAACATCTCAAACATTTTTGGATCTACTGGTGATACAAGTTTAAACATGGTATCCATTTTCTGTTTAATTCACTTATTTACATTGTGCCGAATAAAACTGTAACAATGCAAATCTGCATGAGCAAAGAACCTTATGTAAAACTACTCCCATCACATCAGTCTAAATCAGGAAGTGGGTTAGACATTAAGAGCTGCTGTATGTCTCCCCATTTGGTCTCATTCTTTTTTTATTAAAATATCCCAATAACATTCATGTATCCCACAAACAAATATTGTACTCCACTATCAGACAATGAATTCAACTCCACTTTCACCCACTAACTATAAAAGAAAAACAAAGAAAAAGGGCCATACTTTTACATTGAGTATTATTGTTCTTCTTTTCAATAAACAGCTACATTTAAAAACCTCACCAGGGCATCACAAAAAGAAGACATTGGGCACACAGTGAGAAGACATTTGGATTCAAGGAGTGGATAGGTTGCTGGTAACGTGTGACTATGATGGTGTCTTCAGGCCTCCAAAATGTGAAAAAAGCATCTTTAAAAATTGCAGCTTTACAAAAGCAATGTAATGGAGTCTGGCTTACCTCATTGATGAGGAACTGCAGTTGAAGAACAGCTGCTCCGCTTTCATGTTGACAGTAGCAGTCCACCCCGGGTCGTCCCAGTCTGATGACATCACAAGGTCAAGGAAGTGTACGAAACAGGCAAACACATAGTACATATTTATGTGTCATTGATTGTGGTGTACTGTAAGTGTGAAAGACAACATCCAATCAACACTCTAAGTACACCATTGCATTCACTAATATTATATGACCCTTCAACTTTTCATACAATACAATAAATCAGACAAAGGGTAAAGGGCCAGAAGTATATCATAATTTTTTTCACCTACTATAGTTTCTGCATTTGAATATTTGACGTGGTCTGTGTTCAGCTCATCAAAAAAAAAAACGCTAAAAGCAAATTGTGCCACGGGCCTTGTTGAAGCAGGCAGGTGGTTCAATGTCAAATCCGGTTATAAAGAAGGACTGGATTTGAAAAAAGGGTATTGTGAGGCTTGACAATTGCTGACACACCCCCTACTGTGACAACTCGGGGAAGTCAAGTTCAAAGCAAAACATCCATGCAAGTACAGGTGAGCAGCGAAAAAAACCTGTGTGCACCTGGCTTTGTACTTCACCAGTACACACACGGCTCTCCTATGTGTTGTCACAAAAAGGGTCCAGAAATGTACACTGTTTAATGATACTATTTTAATACCAGGCATAATCATGTTTGTTACCAAAATAAATAATCCAAAAACAAAAATGATCAGATGTAAAAAAAAAAAAACAAAAACAAAACAAAACAAAGCATTATACTCATTAAAATAAGAACAAACATAAATGGCTCTAATTAAATATAAATATTGAGATTTATAAATCTATAAATGCAATTAGCTGTTCTCACATGTTACCAAGAGAAGAGGCTCCAATAGGTTTACTAGTGTAATATATGCTATCCAAACTCACTTTTAGGCTACTTTTGGAAATTTTGAAAAAAGTAACATAGCCTGGCAGCCCTTTGGAGGCATGTCAGTATGAAAAACACTCTATTTTCTATTTGTGATTGGTGGCAATATGGACCAACTGGGCTAAAGTCCACCCAGTGTATACACAGTAGACACTAACAATATAAATATTTATCATACTGCACACTCTCAAAAGCTGATATATGGCAATTTTTACAATTTTTTCTTGCAGTTTTTGTAACTCCTTAGTATGTCATTTCCTAATGTGCTCTGAACAACACATTGTAACATTATACCCATGCTCAAGAATACTGTATTTACTGAATGTGTACAGGAATAGCCATGTGATCAGCAAGAAAAATAAAACTACATGCAGTATGATTAGAAAACAACTACAGTTACCAGAGGAAGTAAAATCCCCAAGCACATCCTTCAAAGCAGGTGGAAATCAGGAGGAGGGGGAAATGACACAACATGAAAACAGAGCCAGTTGGATGTGGTACAGGAGCTGTTTTTTTTAATCACTACAGGTTGTTCAGAATTCACAATGTTGCCAATATTTCTCGAGCAACAGCACAGAACCACATATGATCAGTCCTGCAATAAACAATTCATTAGTACCTTTTAAATTACATTTTTTGTCCTCAAAGCAAATGTAAAAATGTTAATTTAATTGTAAAAATACTATTTGTTATTGAAGCCGCTGTACTTATACGCCTTGGCAATTACCATTTTTTGTCTTCAACAATCAAGGGGACAGGCTTTTAATTCTACCACTATAAAGACTTCTCCTTTAATTTCTCATTTCATGTACTAGACAGTTTCTAATGTGAGTCTTATGATTGTATGTGCATATGAAATGTAGTAGTGTTCCAATACCACCCCCACCCTCGACCTCCCTTCAGGGATTTATGTCTACCTTACTTGGCATCAGTGGCTTTCCACACCTGGCAAACAGCTCAGGGCAAGGTGATTGTGTAATATTTATGTGCCCAAAATCAAATATTTGTTCAGTTGCCTGACAGGAACAGAAAAAAATGTGTGTTCAGTTTTAATGAAACACAATATGAGTTATCATGGAGAGTAGGAGGCTACACAACAAAGGTTTAACCTGCTGCAGAGTAACCGGGCCGAGAGAGGAGGAAGAAAAAGAGATGTAGTCACTCTCTTGTTGTTTTGACATTTCAGTTTGGATACAGATGTGTGAAAGCGTTCACACATGAATAGTGTTTTCAGATTCATCTATGTCAGTCTGAAAAGCACAGCTTGTTGCAATCCTTTGTCATAGATAAGAAAAGCAGAGATTTGTTTTAAATCTGAAAGCTCTGAAAGCCAGAACTTTCTGAAGAAGCCTGCTCAGTGTCTGTGTTTTACCAAAAGTGTCCATCTAGTATTCATTATTGGTATGTTCATTGGTTTAGCCACATCTGTATGTTGGTAGTTATTAAATGTGTGTATTTAGTTATTACTTGAATAAATATTTCATTTAGAAGGAATCTGATTACATAAATTTGTGTGTATGAAATATTCTGTTCACTGTACACAAGTCAAAAACTCCATGGAAACCTTCAGATCGAGACTAAATTAATTAAAAAAAAAAAGGTTACCTGTTATGATAATTAATGATGATTGCCATAGACCCTACAGCTGTATTCAGTAAAGTTTTTTCATACAGCAGATAAGCTAGAGAACTCAATCAAAAATCCAACAGATAGATAGTATGCAGAGTGAGCACATCTCTTTTCCGTTTCACAATGTACTCTGAAACCAACAGGGCAGAAACATCCAGACAGTCTTGCTAGACTGACCTATCACATCTACAGCAGCAGCAGCAGCCACGGACTCTGATATGGTGAATTGTTGAACCAGGCTGCAGATCACAGGTGCACTGGGGAGGAAAGACTCAGACAGTTCACGGTTCGAAATGCTGCTCGTAACCTTAGCCAAAAGTTCCGTTTCAAAATAATTCTTTACTTTGTAAAAAATCTGTCCAAATAAACAAGGATGCAACATTTTTTTTTTTTTAGGGCTGCACTTTCTTTTACACTGAGTACCTGTTGGGGGTGCATTTTGGGTTGGCTCTGCATTACATGCCCAGTAAACATACCATATACACTGTGTGCAACACTTTTACTGTATATGGTCATAGTTATGGTTAATTAGTGCCCATTTCTACAAAGTTTGTTATTTTAGCAATACATTTGAACAAGGAGATTACCTGAGAATGTCTTGTGCCATTTAAAAGAAGAATGACTCGACTATGGTCAAAGTTAGCTTGATAACCCTCTGGGTGGTTGTGTTAAATGCATTAATTACATTTGTGTGACATTCTCATACAATGCAAGGCACTATATTTGTATTAGATATACTGTCTTTCATGCAGGCTGGAAAAAAAGATTAGTTCGTAAAATACATACTGTATAGTATGCTGTATTGTCTGATTCTTGTTCATATTTTCAGGGAATTGAACCCACTGATTGTATGTGGAAGGCTAAGATCAGCACTGTGGCCAGACAATAAATGAATCAATGAATTGAAACGCAATGAGTCCAGTCACACAAGGAAAAGGAACTGTGTCTGTGTGTGTGTGTGTGTGTGTGTGTGTGTGTGTGTATGTGTGGGTGTGTGTATGTAATTCTCATAATGACTTGAAAGGGAATGGTTGGCCACAGATTTAAATCATCTCTCTGTCAGTCTGGATCATTCTGTCTCTGACAGGCGTGTCTTTGTAAACACCCTATTCAAATTCACATCACACTCGGGACCGCATCAAAACACATAAGATGCTGTCAAAACACAAAGCTGATGTGAAGGTGACGTCGCCTACATCCAAACAGGAGACAAACACTGTATTGCTGCCAGCTGACAGGAGAGAATGCCAATGAGAAGCTGTTGGACTTGCATTTTGTATTTGTTGAATTCTGCCTTGAAAGGCAAAAAGTGACAGCCAATAAATATCATATATTTAAATTAAAACACATGTTGTTTGCCATGCACAGTTGCCCCTGGTGTAGTCAGCTGACCTAATCAAACTAGGGCCTTATTTCCTCTAAACATCTTAAGAGTAATATGATAATAACATCCATAAAGCTTCAAGTGAAGTTTCAGAGGTTTGGTGTAACTAGAGTGGTGAGCTTTTCCAAGAAAACAGGGTGGGAAACTATTTACTGTCTAGATAAATGTTCAATAACTTGATGTGATGTGAGATCAGTCATGCGCAGTATTGTAAACCAACTGGATCAGCTTTCCTCATCTTCATCCTTTTTTATCCTCCTTGTAGCTGCATCCTAGTGGAGGGCACACAGTAAGAATCGTCACTTCTAAATCTGAGGTTATTTTCTGCTTCATAGCTTGAGCAACAGGAAAATCAGTTACAGCATACATTAACATTTACCAACAAAAAGCTCTTGTTATCTGAGACAGTTGGCTGAAAGCTCTGGTCTATGTACTGTAGCATATAATTGCATACATCTTTTAAAGAAACCTAACCTTGATCTTCCTGTTCTTAACAATTTTATGCCAATTTCTAAGTTTCCATTTTTATCAAACCTTTTAGACGTTTTAATTCTTTTAGACCTAAGTGCAGCTTTTGACACAGTAGATCATACAATTTTTAAAAAGAAGGGAAAGAAGGCACACATATGCTTTATTAAGGTGTGATAAGGGCATGAGGGTATTGTTTTCGCTCGCTTAATTTAAAATAATTACACCTGCGTAGTTGCATTGCTAAAAGGGCTGAAACAACTCCAATTTTTGATAAATTATCACCAACTTACCCTGCAGTGGATACACAGCCAAATTAGCTTCAGACATGAATCCAGAGCTGCACACAATAGGCTCCAATCACACGCGTGTATTTATCTCAGCAGGGAACATAACACATACAATAAGTCTGTTGCTAGAAACAATGGCAAACAGTTTTGTTTGTTTTGCAATGGCAACAAGCCAAGACAACAGTGGAAGGGACAGGGAGAAGAACGTTTTAATTGCAGCACTGTATGGTGGACTAAAATTGCCCATGCCTTAATTAATAATACTTATGTAAACATTTAAACCAAAGCAGATTAATGAAGACAGCCCAATAAGATACTTTGAATGGCAAATCAACATTAGAAGGCTCTCATCTATAGCTACAATTGATAAAATCTGCAACAGTTGTCATTTATGCTGGCTAGAAATAAGCCAAGCCGGCCTTTGTCTACCTCTGCCGCAATCAATGGCCCAATATTTGAAAAATAACAATAAGAAGTTTGGAGGTAAAGCTGCCATAGTAATGATTGTAAACTGCATATGCATATGTAAACATTCACACAGTACATAGAAGTCAAGTATTTGGAACAAAATTGCATTGCAAATTGCATACTAATGGAACAAAGGTTGACTATCCTGTCAACAATTTGACTTTTGTTTCTGAGGCATTTAAAAAACTAATTGGCTGACTTTAAAATCCTTGACACTTCTTTTTTACTTCTTAATTTATTTGCACATTGTATTATTATTCTTATTCTTATTATTTATCATGTTCTTATTATTTATCATGTTCTTATTTGTATGTTAATGAACTAATGTCATGTTCTATAGATGCCTGTTTAAACTTTGTGAGGAATTAACAAAAACAAGCAAACATCAAATTCATCCATCTAGAAATAAAAAGCCCCACACGGGCAGTGTGCGCATAGTCACAAAACTTCAGAGTTGCATGACTACGCGCTGTGAAGTGCAGAGCTTTCTCGCTAGATGCTAGAAACGTGATGACTTTTGGTACACACACCCTCCCACTGGAGACACACAACATCACAATAAGGGGGACAGTGCTAAGGGTACAGTCCATTGACTGTTAAAGGCTGAAGCACATACACACGCCACTAAATAGCTTTCTTTCACCTTAATTTCTCCTCAATCTCCTCGATAAAAGGCCCAATCTTACATAAATCTAAGTTTAGAGAGCCTAAATATTGAGAGAAGTAGCTGACTTCGTAGAGAGAAGACATTTAGGTTTTAATGGAGCGATTATATACAGTTTCAGCAATCAGTGTAACAGCAGTTCAATGCACTTTGGCTTTACTAAAAGCCAAACTGAGCTAACATGTTGTATCCAGCCCAAAGCACAATTAATCTCCAGCTGTGAATACATGGATCTTTTCCCCTTTTTATATAATAAACTCATCAAGTTCTCACTAACGTTACTACACAAAACTGAAAACATATTCCAGCCCACAGCTCTGTTCAAGTCTTTGTCAAGTATGTAAAAGCTAAAAATATGTGATGACGTTGATAACACTAAGTCAATAAAAACAACAGCCCTTCAACACCTCCTTTATATAATATTTAATTACTGTGGCACTAACTGAATCAGATAAGATGAGTCAAAAACATGCTGGTGATATTGGACACATTAAATAGACGGTTGTTGGAAAGAATAGGTATGTAGAGACATGTGTTACGGTCAGGATAGTGTTGATCCAGTATTCATTTTGAGCCCATAACCAGAGACCAGACTAACAGAGACACATTTTATTAAGGCCAAAAATGCTCTCTCTTTGTGGCTGAACCATGTAGCCAGTCAGGTGTAATCTGCTGTGTCTGGCATCGTCTCAATCCCTGACACTTGAATCACAGACTGTGACAGACCTCTCTGCAGTCACCTGGTATGTTCATCCTGGGCTGCCAGCGCCACACAATTTATATGTCTTATTTTAAAAACAAAGTGGATGGAGGATTTGAAGGACACTAGAACTCCCGATCTTTACAGTATCCATAACAGTGCGGCTATTTCACAGTAAAAAGCGTATTCCTACCAGATGATACTGATGTAAATGAGGAGTAAGAGTGGGGTAGATAAATAAAGTTTTTATGTCAAAACACCTTATGGATATGTGGTATGGTATGGTGGCTACAAAGGGTCATTTAACACCTTGATTAATGTAATAACACATGTAGCAAGTGATGAACATCTCCAACATGCACAGTGTTCGTGTTTAAGAGTGTAAGCATGTGTCTTTTATGTATATCTGCTCCAGTGTGTGCCTTACAGTTTGTGTGTGTAAGTGAGTTGTGGACTGTTGTACCTAGATTATAGATGAAGTTTATATGTTTTTAGAAAGCTCTGGAAGCCTCTCACAACTTAAGGTTTAAATTGGGATAAACATAAAACACTACTATTTGTATACATGGTGTGCCAGTCAGTAGCATATAATGTTGTTTTTTTTTCAGTGAATTTATTGTTTTGTCAAGCGATGCCATCAACAGTTGTCCAGTTCACTGTTATTTTCTCTCATTAAAATTCATGTCAGAAAACACAACAGTGTACAAGTATAAAAGGGGCTGAGATGTGTTTTTGTCATGGCTAAGTACAGCTGCTACAATGATTGAATAATTCAGTGATTTTGATTGTAGTAGTCAACTTACATTATGTTGTCAGACTGTGATTACTGCTCTTCCTTCCTTCATTTTTGTTTTATAAAAAAGGTTGATGAAAGCCAGCATCTTCCCTCTGTATACATGTATATTGTTGATTTAGGTGTGTATGTTTATGTGTGTGTGTGTGTATGTGGGTGTTCGCACAGTGGCAATCACAATCATGGTTGAGATAAACTCAATGATTAGATAATGTGATGATTGCCAATACACTATGGTTGAGAAATTCATAATCATAGTTCCAGAGTTTGGGAATTAACTCCCAACATGTGATAATTGTATAATTCAGCTTAGTTTTGTAAATCCTTCAAATGTTTGTTTGTCAATAACATGAACCTCGGTTCAGTACTAAAGTGGATTAACCTTTCCTGAACTCTTATATCTTGTCCATCACGCAGTAGCCCTATCCTATGGCATGCGCTGCTTTACCGTCAAATTTTATATCTAAATGTGACCAGAATTTCATAATTTCCACAAACCAATGGGTGTCGTCATAGTGGCTATGTCCACTTCTTATACACAGTCTATGATTGGGAAATACAAAATCTTTTTCTGTTATACTAAACAGTATGGTAGTATGGGTACTGGGACGCACCCCAAGTTTCAAAATGCTACAGAAACCCCAGGATGGCACTACTGATGCTACAACAATGTTTTTCTATGAGTAGTGGTTTTAATACCCTGGGTCGTCATTCAAAGAGCTGACACTTTGAATCTTAATCAAAGCCATGCAATTCCTCAAAATTACACCACCGTTTTTTTCTCCTGAACTCGTCCCAATGTGAGACTTCTCAATCTAATTGAGAAACCAGGTGTGTGGCCGCACCAGCAGCCACACACTGGATCCAAAGACATGGTGGTAACTGTTTCCGTCTCTGTTTCATTTATACGAACAGATAAATAACTGGACAAATAATTTGATCACATGTTTTTGAAATGAATGCAGTTTTCTTTGAGTTACCAGTTCCTTGGGGTTGCTGCTGCAGTCAACAAAGAGAGTGCCAGATGCATCAGACCTGCTTAAATGCTGTTGGTTGCCAATTGGTCAGCACCATGTTCCTCCAGCAGCATGGGGAGGGCCGTGTTTTCAAGTTTGATTTTTGTTATTATTTCTTTGACAATTGTGGGCTTGATATTGGTGTTGTTTTTCTCATTCTTTAATATTAGTTAGCTCTATGCTGACATGTTTTGTGGTTATTGTAGTTTGTTTGAATATTTAGGTCTTAGTTTATCTCCCTGTGTGTCTAGATGGCCTGATCAGCCATTATATATGTCCCCCTATGTCTCAGTTTGGGAGGTTGGTTTGTGCTGTTCAATTCTCTTTAGTTAGATTATGCTTGAGTTTAGTTCTATTATACTGACCTCTTTTATAGGCCCAGAATTATTGTCAGCAATTTTGTTACCTTTTTCAAAAAAACACCTGTGTCTCTCTGGTCTACCAGCTCGGTCCCTGACATCTTGTAAGAACCACAATTACTCTTGTCCTGCCTCCATTCATTTTTTCTCTTTTCCTCTCCCCCTCTTCATGTTGGTGTGTGTGTGTGTAGGTGTGTGTGTGTGTGTGTGTGTGTGTGTGTGTGAGGAAAGGGGTGTATAATAACTGTTTTGTGTGTGTTCAATAATCCTGGTGGAGCAGTGGGGACACAGCTGGGCAATTTAGATTTGAGTATAAACATCTCACAGCAGAGTAGATACAGAAAAAGGTGTGCAGTGTGTATGTGAGTTTGTGTCTGTGTGTGTACTTGTGTGGGTGGTTGGCTGGTTGTTTGTGTTGGTATATACTGTATACAGCTTGTAACCTTGCACTCTAAAATGTTTTCTTACCAACAGCGTTGGCTGACAGATCCACCACGGTCTCATAACAATTTGTGAAATGGCCTTGATCTCTTACATGCAGGTGATGCTGTAGACATGACTTACTAACCTGCATAGATGAAATAAAATACAGAGATCTAGGGGTTTACTCCAGTTACCTGTCTATACTGTATGTTGACAAATGTAGATGTAATCATTTAAGCTCATATTTGGTATATGAAAAACCAGGGTAAAATTTTTGGTGTTGTTTTTACTGTTTCCCCACATACCCACATACATCGACTGTCCCGAGTACATTTTGACCAATTTTAATAAGGGCAGAGGTTCATGAAAACAACACGATGACATCCAGTTAGCTCTAAATCCCTGATTGCAGACTAAAGTAGTTAGATGCAGGTCTTTCACTTTAGCCACCAATTATTATTACCCAGTTGAAATGACAACTCTCATTAACAGATTTTATCTGCTGTATCTCGCTAGCCTATTAATATCTCCTTGTGTAAATCGGTCAATTTCTGGCTGAATGGTGTTTCCAGCTGACTCTTTTAAACTAAGAACCATGTAAATTGCTTTACAGAGTATGCTTGCTGGCTACATACAGTATATAATAAAAAACCTAAAGCTTATAGGTCCAAGACAAAATAAGTAAGCATCCCCACCAAATGACATGGGAATAAAGCCCTGCCCTTGAACTGCAGGATATCTTGGGTAAATGTCCCAAAATTCAGAAAAGTGCAGGACAAAGCTACACACATAACCCTAAAATCTGTTACAGAAAGCATAGGGGAAGTTGCTCCCACACAATGTATGTGCCAGTCCTAAACAGGGCTACTTGTAACCAAACCTGTAACTGAACAAACAAATGCAATTTCACTCTTGTGTTTTTGTTTTGTTTTGTTTTTGTGCAAAAAAGACAACTCGCTTAAACCCCTTAGTATCTGTCAGGGTCATCTGAGGAGGTAACAGGCCCTGATTGTATGTGAGAAATTGTAGTTTAAGCAAAGATAATACAAGGTGTCAAGAATTGTTAGCCACTGTCAGTCAGCATTTAAAACAGAGAATTATAGTCTCACATACTGACATATGGGTAACCCCTCCAGTGTTTCTTGTTGACACATGGGTGTCTGCCATGACACAGTAGTATCTACTGTGGCATGGAAGCATCTTTGACTCTAGTTTTGACTGTCATGGTGCCAAGCAGTACTCACTATTGAGAAAAGCTTTTGGAGAGGACGGATGACAGCTGCTGGTGGATCATCATTTAAATTGTTCAATTGAAAAAAAAAAAAATCCAAACTGCTCATATAATCAGTTCAAACATGATTTGTTGGTATATAAATTAATTTATGACACCAAAAGCCCTTGATTAGTGTAAAGATAACCCTGTGAATAAGTCTTTTAACATACACAGATGCCATCTTCTCACAGAAGGCATCCATCTGGCTCAGGCTCTCATAAATTAAAAAATGTGCACGTAATTGTCTGTTTGACTGTTACACATCATTGTGATTAAAATGCTGAGGCACATCTGCTCTCTGCCTACCCCCTCTCCCATTCCAATGACACAATCTGTATTGAATAAAGGTCTGCCTGATTTCCATTGGCAAAGACTGCTGTTTGGTGTTTATATAGAATAAATATAGAAAATAATGTAGACTTAAATCTTATTATTAAAAACTGTCTTGTTGTCCTGTGTCTTTGGAAGGCTAATTCCCTATAATGCACTTTTATTTTATTTTTTATTTTCATTTTTACTACATTTCATTTTTTCTATTTCTAATTGTATCATCCTTCTCATTATCTTTGAACTGTTGTGTTAAGTTATTTATTGCCTTATGTCAATCACTTTGATTTGTTTCGGTAAAACTTAACGTATAACAAACTTGCCATGCCTTGCCCTAAATATTTTATGCCAAGAATAAAGAAAAATAAATTTATTTGTATTTTTATGTTGAAATTACACTAATCTGCTTCAAAAAAGTTTTATTAATGTACAAAATACAAAAATACTGAGACAATTAAACTATTTTCTCATTCCCCCATCCCTCTCTCATATAAAAACAATAATTTTGTTATGACCTCCTTTTCAACTTGTCTGGCAAGGGGTGTAATAATCCTTAAAGTTAATTTTAATTGCAATATGATGTGATAAAGCAAAATTATTACTGCAATAGCTTGATTAAGCATATAAACATTTTCAACTATCACTGCTTCTCTTTATTATGTTATTATGTAAATCACAAGGCAACATTTTGCTAACAATACACAATTTGACTTCAAATACAATCTATGCCTTTGGTTGCAGATTTGTGGTGCCTTGTATTCAGGTCTTGCCACTGGGCTGTCTCTGCTCTCCATATTTGAAGTAATTTCCGTCAAACGCCATATTGACTGGCAGAGCCCTTAATTAGGTTTGAGACAAGACCTGATTTATAGTCCATTTCAACCAACACTTTGTCACTGTCAGTAGGCCACTGCAGTACCTATATGAACAAAAACAGTCAAACCTTTATGAACAACACCCACACAGCCCATGCACACCAGACCTAGTACTTTGTGAGAGACAAGATTATTATCGTTGTTATCAATAAGAGGAGCACAGCTCAAACACCATGTACTGTTGAGCGTCCTTGAGACAAACAGAAATGCCTTTTGATGTCCACTGCTACACATCTGTAGCCGACATTGACTTTCAGAAAGGAGTAGTAAAAGGGCAAGAAGAGGAGGACAGGTAAAACTGCCATGGCTCTATTTCACACATGGGCACTATATGGCCCCCGAGCCGAAACCATCTCAATCCAGCCCGCAACAGCCTCAAAGGACAAAAAGAACCCCCCAAAATTCAATCAATAAAATGCAGCATTATTTTAATCAATCTTGAGGCAAACGACCACAATCAATCTGCTATTTAACTTGATTCCAACATAGGGCGCCGTTTAATTTTACATTGGACAAAAGGGTTCAGGTTTACTATTGCTTACCATCCTCAAGTGACAGGCTAGTAACCATAGACTGTATAAAAGAAGTGGACCTGGCCTTTGTGACGTCAGCTGTTGGTTTGTGAACAGCCATTTTAAAGCATCGGAGATTTTTTCATTGCCATCTTAGTTTTTTGATGGCAATGGTTTTTTTGCCATCTTCTGCTGGCCGTTAGACAGAAAGCAGGTTTAAGGCACTTCTGCATTGGCTTCACAGTTTACTAGTAACATTAGTGGATGTAGCATATATCTATGTTTAACTTTCCTCTACTTCTTCATATTCCTCATACACTGACAAGGAAAACATTCCGGGCACAGCCTAAATGGATGGAATTTTTGGATGTATTTAGCATTAAAATGATAAAATGAAAGAAAAATGAATAAATCTTAGATGTCAATGGTGTGGTATTGCATGGGCCACTGCTTAACAACACTGCCAAGAATGACTATTGTGTATAAGCAATTACACATACACGCCCAGGCTGCACACCACTTGTACACTCTTGGCTGCATCTTTACGAGCAGCTCAGTGAGTAATTAACCTGTAGATAACCTGCTTTGAGGCAAAATAATTTGTCCTCCAGAAGCTGGAAGCATATCTGTAGTATAGTGATTTTTCCAGGTCAAAAAAAAAATGACTGCAAATGCACCGGAGTGAGGTTTCTCTCAAGCCAATGAGAGAGTCAGGATAAGCTTGAGGAAACTCTATCCACAAAAAAAAACAAGCACGAATTTACAATAGCTGTGACAACTAGGGCTGGGTATATGTAGTCATAACATTTAAGGTTTGAACAAAATAACCTAGTACCAAGTAGTGTCAAAACTTCTTCAGTCAAATGACACCAGCATTAAATCCTTTCGAAATAAGATGACTTTTTGTACGGTTTTGCTCGCAGCCAGTCATCGCAATTTAATGTGACATATGATTGGCCCACTACCGCAGCAGCCACAACCCATACAGTGTGTGGGTCGGTGTGGTGTATTTAACGGAGTTGGCAATTCAGCATGCCAAGATGCAGCTAGGCAAAAGTATGGCTGTACTACATGCCCGTGGCATCTGATAAAAATAAATGTATAAAATGCGGATTATTTCAGGAAAAACTGGGAATACAAGTACCATGATAAAGCACCTCATGTGTACTTCATTGTATGTATTTGTGTAAAAATCATTTGGGTGGAGAGGAGTGGTGGCATTTTAGGCAACTGAATGTTTCCATTAACATGAGCAGTATTGAACTGGCGGCAATCCCCGGGTCTGAAAAGTGAAGCCTACTGCTCACTTGATTTATTACCTCATTTACTACCTAAACATTTTCATAATAAGTTTATGGTCTCAATCGCTAGTTACAAGTCTTCTTCGGAACTGGGTATGCTTTAGGGCGGGGCTACTTTGTGATTGACAAGTCGTTATCATGGCAACCACCAATCAGGATCAGAAGCAACGCTACCCTGTCCTCCAAATAATGTCACTTCTGGCTCCAAAAAACCAAGATGTGACGGCGAAATCGACGTCACAAATACAAATACAAATACAAATACACAAATACGAATACAAATTTGCGTAACAGCCCGTAACAAAATATAAAATATTAATGTATAAAATATAAAAAAGTAAATAGTAAAAGGCAGGGCTGTCAATTCACATGGGATACTAACGGATTATACACTTTTTAAATGCTCTCACACAGTGAAAAACAAATGTATCATCATCATAGGGCGGACAGTCCGTCTGCGAGCGCCAGTGGTGTGCTGGCCTTCTGGCACACGGTGGCCACCCCATCGGTGGGCTGGTGGAACGTAAAAAAAAATTTTAGAATCATAAAAGATACCATATTCCCCATGCATCCAGTGTTGTCAAAAACAGTCATGACAGCAGGGGGTCACTCCTCGGATGTATGGATATGATATTAAAATATATCCCTATGTTGTTGTCTGTGTTGGGTTTCTGTTTATCTGATTTCCATTTGCCCTCATTACTCTAATTGCTCAACAGTTAATGACTGTTTAACCAAATCACTTATTCCACATTGTAACACAATACATTAGCAATGTTAATCTTTCAGAGAGCGTCAGTTATAGCTTTTCACAACTAAATAACCTGCATTCCAAAAATAAAGAGAACTAACATCTCTAGGATTCTTTAAAGGCATAAATCAACTGACTGCTTAGTGAAAACATAATTAGTGTCAGGGCTTCTAATGAGCAGAATATTTGCACAACTGTGAAGATGCCCATTAAAGGATAACAGCGAATGAGGATGCAGTATGCTAATGTGATATTAATGGTCAGATGCTGATGTCCACACCTGCTGAGCCATGCAAACACAACAACAGGTGATAAAGTGGAAAGCCTTGCTTGGTAAAATTCTAATGTATCTGACACAAACGCGCGCACACACACACACACACACACATACCGTACATACACATACACACAGACAATATGAGGTGATTCTGCAATACTTGTGCAGACACTGCATGATTTAACCCAATCCTTACCCTAAACACAACTTCATCCTGTTTTAGTTGTTATCTTTTTGGGTAGTTCATTTTCTATTGTGATTTTTTTTGTACTCAGGGTTGGTTGGTTTGTTATTTTGGCCAGGGCTCTCCCTGAAGTTATATTTCAGCTTACTTTCTGAACTAATTGATTCCTCGTGTTCTTCTCTTTTTTAATGTTACTCCTCACACCCCTAGACTAACTTGAGATCGTAACTAGTGATGATAAAGCATCATCGTGATATGAACATCCGTTATTTAACTGACTGGCATTTAATGTGCAATTTGTTCAATAAAAGCATATTTCATTTCTGTATTCAGTGGGCATAGGCTATTCAAGGTTTGGGTTCTATGTTAGAAGTGTACCTATTAAAGCAGGAAGACATAGGAACTATTAGCTTATATGATGCTTCAATATTTGTTTGTTTATTGTGAGTCGTATCGTCATTGCAATATTGAAAGATATCGCGCATAGTCGATTTTCCTCATATTGTGGCCTAGTCGTAACAGTAGCCAATACAAGGTCCTGCTGTGGCCAAGCCCACCAGGGTACATGCACTCACTCAAGAATCACACACAGATTCAAGAAACACACACATGCAGAGCTCACACACACTAGCCAGTAGAAATTCAAGATCCTCTGTCGCTCTCTCTGGATAAGGTGTAATTTAACAACAGGAGATATCGATTCAGCGGCCTGCATGCTTTTAACTGAAGCCAGCAGCATCATTACGACCCATAACCCAGCCCAGCCTGCGTCTTTGCCTGACCCAATGCCTCCCCATAGGGAGAGAATGAAAGAGAAACGGGGGTGACAGTAGGGGTAAGAGAGGTGATGATAATGATGGCTTTCTAAATATAGTTAAATGAATGAGAATGGGAAGAAAAAGACAAAGTGATGGAAGGGATTGGGAAGGAGAGAGGTAGAGGTTGTGGCATACAAAATGGAAGGTGAGAGGAGGTTGATAGAAAAAAATAAAGGCAAGAGAGATATACTGAAGAAGATTGCAAGAAGGGTGTAGAGATATAGAAAGCTGATGTGCAAGCATGAACCATTATTAACTGTCTGCACAGAAAATAAAAAAAGGTGAGGGAAAGAGAGAAGAGGGGGATGATAAGTGGAGCAAAAACGAACCAAAATGTGTTGCTAATTAGGCTACTGCGTGAATAACAAAAGCTTGCATAAATTTCAGGCTAACATTTTGGTGATGTAGTGAGGTATTACAAAGCTCTTAAGCAAGGTTTAAAATCCAATGTAAGGTAACATATACATACATTTATGCATCAGTGTTGGAAAAGGCCGGAAATGAATATATGACTTTATACCTTTCAAAACACAGCTTAGGGGCCTTTTGCTGCTACTTACATTTTTAAATATAAATATACAAATATAATCCCTATGTAAATGCATGAGGACTTAGATTAGTTGATGTATGCATGCAAATGTGCGGGGGAGTGACATGTACCCATACGATTTTAGGAGCCATGCTGTGTATTTCACATGTAGTTTGTGCATGGTGACATATTGTATGTGTTTATTTGTTTGAATGCACGTAAGCCAGAACTTGTTCTCATAAACTGCTGTTTGATTAGAACCTTATTAGACTGAATATGGCGATATTATCAATCTGTCAGTCAAGCAAATTGGGACTTTAATATAGAATTAGTAATGTTAAACCGTTTAATCACTGTTCTAAATCTCTGTTCATGATATATTAGCTGAACAGTAGGTAACCACAGAAAAAATAACAAAGGAAAAATTCCCCTGAACACTAGGGGTGTTTATTAAATCGAAAATTGATCGATATTAGCAGGATCGGCAATCCCCCAACATCAGTCAGACCGTTGTGCTGCCTGATACATGAGCGCAAGCTGCAGTTCAGGTATTATCAACAGGTCAGAGGGTGCTTATTTTTATTAAATTGTAAATCAATTATTTAAATTTGACCAAATGGCCTTAGTGTTGTAGATTCTAAAAAATATGGTGGTTATATCACACTTGAAATAAAAATATGGAAATGTGAATGAAAGTCATCAGGGCATAAAACCATGTGTTTCTTTACTAATCAAGAAAAACAAAAAAGTTTAAATCTAAAATTATCTCTAAACGTGACCTTCAACTTGAAAGTCAAATTGAATTGAGGATTTGGAGAATCCTGACTCCCCTACTGAACACATTCTTTTTTGAGATGAGTTTATCATAAAGCAGCTATTATCAGACACAGGTTGATGAAGACAGCCTGGCTTTGTTTAACATGGTGGATACAATAGCAATCCTGTTTTGGATCTTTTGATCATATTAATAAAACAGTACAAATAAGGAAAAACAGCCCACACACAGTCAGAGCAGGACTGACTGTAGTTACAATACTAAAATGGACATATAGATAGACAGAGACATTATATAGATAAGCCTTATATTACAAAAAAAGAACTCTTTGAGAAGAACTATTTTGTGCTGTGGATATTTACTCCAGTTCATCTCTTATTTTGCAAATTGTCTTGTATAATGCTGCTACGTCTACACTCGCTCACTGCCTCAGTGTCCACTGAAAATAACATCAGTGCAGTCGATACTAATAAGTGGTTAGCACAAAACCAACTCCTCCCCCGCCAGAATACAAGTAGGCGATGTTAGACTGAATAATGAGTGGTAGCCAAATGGCAATTGCATCTGATTATCAGGTTATCAGAGTGTGTGTGTGTGTGTGTGTGTGTGTGTGTGTTTTCATGTGTGTTTCCAGCACCTCTGCTCAAGGCTGAACCCTAATCTGAAAGCTTGTGCTGTCCATCCACAGCTGTGTACATCCTGTTATCAGTCATTTGGTTAGGTTTAGTTGATCAGTCACTGTAGGGTGTTTTGTTGTCCTGTGTACCTCGAGATGGTTTATTAATAAACCTCTGAGTCATCATCAAGTCTGGAGCTGGGTCTGTATCACAACACCTGCTCTCACCTTTCAGCTCAGTGGACAAACTGCTCCCTTTGTGTGCCAGAAGAAAGAATTGCATACTTAAATAAGCCAAATGACCCTGTCAGTGTGAGGCAAATGGAAACACTTTAAGAGGCAATCGTGTAGCAGTAGTCATGCCTTTCTGGTTGGTGACATTAAGTGTTCTGTGGTGCTCATCAAGTGCTTTTGAGAGTCTGATATGAGACAGTAAGTGGAGGGAAATGGCAGGCACAAGTGCATAATTGTGGTTGTGGTATACATGTGACTGACACATGGATATCATAAATCAGGTAGGCTTTATGTGGTCAATTTTGACGCATAACACAACAGATGTAACAATTATTGCTCAGTGTTTAATTCGCAAGCACAAAATATGTTTACTCTGTCCATTTCACCATTTACACTACATTTGTGAAATACGACAATTTCATTGAGGGTAAACACGTAGCTGTAAAAAAACTGGCAGTGTTTTAAACAATCTTAACGTTACACATCTTAAAGCACTTAAAGTTAAACATCAGCCGAAATGAAAAGTCATACATCCATCCAGTTCCACAGCTCCACTTTCCCAGGAGTCAACGAGCAGAAATACAGGCAGCGCCACTCTGCCATTGCTGACCACATTGTGGTCAAGGGGGGGTATATAGTCCTGTAGGTACACAGTATACACCTGTATACACAGTGGTCATTTTATCTTGCAGGACACAGGAGTTGTTGGTGTTCCGCTGCCTCGATCAGTTAGTATGTTTGTGGTATTGTGTGACTGGTGTTTCAACACATTAGTTCAGACCTGAACGAACTTTTTACGACGTGTAACAAAACAGTTTCTGTTGGCTGTGAAGAGAGCGATATAACGGCTTCAGTTCTCCATTGGAGAGAGCTGTCTGACAGTAAGGTAAAGCGGAGAAAATATTCTAAATATAGCGTACACTTAAACTGACTGGCCTTTATTTTTTTTTGGACGGGGGGGGCTAAATATACGTTTTACTGCTGACCCCCTCCACAACAAACATTGCTTAGCAGCTGTGTAACAAGGTTATATTGTGCTATCTGTATAGTGCTTAAACTCTGCCCTTGGGTCTAAAGTCTTAATGTGGAAACCGTGTGTATAAAGATTGTCATGTGACATTGGCAGCCTGTGATTTGCACAATCTCATAAAGATTGCAGATAGAAAGATTTTATGTTGATGAATTTAATTCATTTTCACACAGTGGATTCAGACACTTTGCGTCCTTAACCAGCCATCCAGCCAACCAAATCGATTCCAAAGCAAGAACACATTCTGCATTAGACACAAACTACCAAACATTCTGCTAACTTTGATCACCCAGTTATCGTTTTTATTGAAATCCTACAGTGCCGTTTTTGGCTTTGTTTTTTAGCAAGTTACAGCAAAAGTTGATGTCCTACTTTCTACGTCCTCCTGAAATTCAAACTGTCTTTTTCTCTGCTTTTCCCTTGCTCCCTATTCTTTTGCCCCCCCCCCCCCTTCTATCTATTTCTCTGTGTCTTTTAGTAGCCGCTTTGAAATGTAAACTCTATGGTTGACAAATGGTGAGTCACAATGTGGGAAGATAAATCAGCCCAACTCTGCAACGCTGCCAAGGACCTAACTCTCTTTCCATCCTCTTTCTCTCCTCCTCTCCTTGCAGCCGTCTTTGCATTCAGCCTTGTGTTCACACATGTACACCTACACCAATCGCCTGCTTACCCTTTTACAAAGAGCCTACAACACCCGTTCCAACCTCTCCCTTGCTTTTTCACTCACTGGCAGGCGCACTAACGTGTACACACTATACATTTTTGGAATGTGTGCACGGCTGCACATAATCATACAGAGGCAACACTGAGACTGTAACATTTGTCTGCATGTAACAGTCTCTATAAAGCTGCAGGCAGTATTATGGAAGAGATTAGAGTGCTGCTGTATTGAGGGATGACTCATTCACCCTAGAAACTACAAGAACAACCAGAGACCCGATATCCTATTTAAATGTGAGGAAATGAGAGGACAGGAAGGAAGGAACATTGGAAGGAATAAAGAAATGAGTGGAAGTGAGACGAAAGCACTTGACACTGAAACAGCTAGAATATCCCACTGATTGATTCTGTTAAAAAATAGAAAACAACATGGGGTGAAATAATAAAAGGTAAAAAAAAGAGGGGGAAAAAGAAAAGGAAGGGAGGGGGAAGATGGAATAAAGAAAACATGCATGCTATGCCCATAATAAAATTAATCATTTTTAACCTTCAAAAGAGAAGAGGGAAGATAACAATATGATGGTGATGATGGATGACAACATTTTACATGTTAATTGTGATGAATATCAGCCAAGATGGTAATGACAGTGAGTCCAGTAGCACTGATAGCTCATTATGGTCCAGATGGCCTTGCTGATACAGCATGGGAGAGCTCATGACATTGGTCCCTTACAAGTGACATGCTGCTTGGACCAATGATATGCAAAGTCAATCAAATCGGACCTTTAAAGCTATTAAACCACATGTAGAAGTTTGTTTTCATTAAAAGTCCACAAAACAAGAAACCACAGTGATAAAGTGACAAAGGATAATAACTAATACAAGGCATCGATAACAGTACTCTTTGCACAGATTTACTTATTTTTCTCTTTATTACTTGTTTTAAAGTGAGAATGCATAAGATTACTGCACTAATTTACAAATTGACATTTCATTCAGGAAACAGGAAGCCAAATTAATTGCCAAAAAAACACTTTCCCCTCCTTAAATGTATCAATATTTTGCATTGTTTGTGTGTGTCTGTGTGTGTGTGCATTCTCGTTGTACTCCTGTGCTATGGGCACACACAATAATCACTTCCAATCTAATCAGTCAACAACACAGCAACCCACAGATATTTCCATTTAGAAGGAGTTTACTTTGCTCCAAATATCTCTGTTTGCCCACATCAACCACACCGGTTTTGCACTCTTGCTTCCTTTTATATGCTCCTCTTTTAAGTTTCTTTTCTACATCTCCCTCTTTCACAGTCTGACCCTGCAGTATCCTCTTATCTGTCGCTGGGAATTTGTTTCTCCCTGATCTGCCCTTTTTATCATCCCTCCTCATCTTTCAGGGGCCAGAAGAGCAGATAAAACAGCCACCTATCAGCCCCAGCATGAGATAAGGAAGCCAGGAGAAATAGCAGCAATTGCCATGTTTTCTTGCCTATCTACACTCTGCTCTGAGGTACGACCGGCATAAAGGATGGTCTGGCATAAAATCACAAAGATCACTTCTTCAAAAGGCAGCATATACATATAGGCTTTACCCAGAAAACACAGGTGGTAAAATAGACCAGTACACAGACAATGCATAGCTAATAGTCTGATTTATAGCACAGCCCAATATATGTTGGAAAAGTGGATCTACAGGCGTAGGAGGTTTGTGACTTCGTACCAGACCCCCTTTTATGCTGGTTGGAAGACAGAAGGTAGGGAGTGATAAAGGAGCAGTAGTAGTAATCTGCAAACTTTGTTGTTGCTCAAGTGTTGGCACTCTCCATTCCACCAAACACATAAAAGGTGGTCAACATAAAAGGTGGCCAACATTGGCATTTTCAACTCAAGATGCAAAACATTGTTTCACCACATTCACTTATCTTAAAAGTGTCACTTGGCAGTATATACACGCATTTGTCGAGTCAAATGTGATTTTACGTGACCACCTAAACCCGCCATCATATAAAACCACACTGGACTTTGTTAGCTTGTGGGTTGTGGTAGCTTGCAGGGCAATGGAGGTGTGTTTTTTTTGTTTTTGTTTTTTTTTATGTCAGCAGGCAAAAACTTTGTTTACATTTCCAAAAGAACGTGGTGTAATTTATTCATTTCTCCCACATCCTCCGCCTACTGATCTAACACTGCAGGTGGGGAGGTGTGGGTGAAGGCCAACAGTCCAGTAAAACTGTATTGTGGGTGGTACTCTGCTCCATATCACTGTGGTTTTCCAGAGGCACCATGCTCACTAAGACATGGCTACTTTTGAGCGATCAAATCCCTGAGAAATTTGATGAAATTACACCTTGCGCACTTAACTGTTCAACTCTAAAATAGTCACATACGAAAGCTAAAGATTGCATAGATGTTAATATTAGGGTAGTTTCAGAGCATTTCAATCCATAGTATCCGGCGGAACCTTCAGGAAAACAATGTTAATTTATTATCTGACAGAAAGTTATAACTTCTGCTTCTCCCCCCCTACAAAGGTAATCAGGAGGAGACTGTATCCTTCTCTAGCACCTGCAGTCCTTTTGGCTGGATCCCACAAACAAACAGACTTGTGATAGAGAAGGAAAACCAGAAAAACAACAACAAAAGTCCTTTTGTCTTCACAAGCTAATGTCTAGACAAAACGCCTGGACGGCTCAGTGGCTGAGAGCTCCAGGCCCGAGCGATGAGGTGAGGAATCAAATTAACAAGGGAGGCAGCTGGCATTGGTAAAGCCCTTTGGCTAGGGTCTGTTGTTTTGGTGATAGACAGAATGAATTAATGAGATATGATGTGCTACGCTGCACTGTCTCACCTTGTTACACTGTGATGATGACGGTCAAAGCACCTTTTCTGCACTCACCAAGGACACATCTTTTGTATTCTCTGCATTAGAGCATTGACAAGCAGCAATATTGTTTGGAGTGCATGTCCTCTTCAAGGACATGCACTCCAAACATACAACACATGCTACTATTTTGACCCATTTATCCATATGTATTCTTTTTTGGCGTCTTTGAGACTATTGTCATCTAACTATAAAGTAAGGAATCTCTGTCTGTATGTATGTATGTTTGTCCTTCGCCTATCTATAGAACTGTTCATCCAAACTATTTCACACTTGGCTTGTGCATTTCTGGGGACTCAAAGAAGTGCAATGTAACGTTTGGTGCAATTGGGACTCGCGACACGTTCAGTATTAATAAAATCTGAATGAACAGCGAGCAGGGCTCTGTGCAGCAGCAGGGACAGGGCTTCAGGGTTTTGCGGACTGAGTCGAAGCATCTATCCACCAGCACATCTGGCAAGAAAACACATTGATAATCTATTTAAAGCTGTATAAATGACCGCCTATATTCATCAGTGCTGTTTGTGATTGTGTTTTTAAATTACATAGGCCAACTTATTCTATATATTTGTTAGTTGTGTCGAAGCAGCGAGCGAGAGAGACAAGCAGACACACACACACAAACACACACACAGACACAAGCAGACAGACAGACAGACAGAGAGAGAGTCAGCTGAGCTGACCATAAGGGCAGGAATATCTGTCTCTCAAATCTCTGTCTCCCATATGTTCTGCAGGCAGCCATAACGCGGTTCTCGCTGCAAGAAGCACTTCGGAGATGCAAGCAATCGGCTGCTCCTAGCGGGCATGCCCCCCAACAATGCTGCATAAAGCAATACCGGGGCAGAGCATTCAGCCTGTTCCAAACGGGCGGACTAACATTGTCAAAATCTTCTTCACTTCTCCGGAGTCAACGAGCACGAGCAGAGAACCTACAGGAACAGCCCCCTCTGCCATTACAACTCAAATTGTGTACATTTACAAACACTTCTAAAGGTACCGCCGGCAAAATACCCCCACTAATTAACTCTATACTCTACTTTATAACCGCTGTGTTAAGTCGCTGCGAATTGGTGTCTTTTTCAGGGGCGGATTTAGCACCAGGCAAACACCACAGAGTAGAAGTAAAAGTCCTACATTTAAATTTTGAGTTGAGACCATAAAATATTAATGTGAGCTTTTGCACCCACATGACACGTAGACTCTACGTTGACCCAACTATTTCATGGCAGGTGTATTGGTCAGGAATCACAGTGTTAAGTGTCAAGTTATTTGGATGAGCGGTTCTCAAGAAAGTTGCAAGCCACAGTACCAGATGGCAAGCAATTGGCAGTGCCCAAAGAACAGAAGCTGGTTTGCTTTGGTATTTGCTATGGCAATTGCTATATGCCTATACTAATATACAGTATATTGTGATGTATTGAAATTCCTGGAAATGCTTTGGAAAAAATAACCTAATGAGGATATCTTTTCCAGCTAATTTACTGAATGAAATACCTAAAAACCTTTGGTACTTCATCACATCGATGCAAAAATGCTGTAAATCCTGAACTAGTAAGTTGGCCTGGAATCGCCATTCTGGAACTTCTCGGTTCCTTATTGATTTCCGAGGGACATTATCGACTGGCACAACAACCAATCAGACAAAACACTGTCGTGTGGTACGTCCTGTTGGAAGTACGGCAAACATATATTTCTTATCCACATAAAGTTTAAGTGCAGTTGTTTGTTCTTCTTTTGGAGAAAATGTACCATCCAGTCTGTGTAATACTGTCGCTATAGCTGGCCTGTGTACGCTCCGCATTGGCAGCCACCAACTGGTTATTTACAAAGCTGCTTCAACGGCGATTATCTCTGTCAGTCATCATATTAAACCCGCCTCATACTAGATAAACGCTTGTGATTGGTTTGCCCGACACAATGGCGCTTCCAATACCAAGGAAATCAGTTTGATTGGGAGAGGGGCCAAACGTATCTGCCAGAGCAAATAAAACATGAGCTCACAGCTGCGTCTGGTTCCTAGGTTATTAGTAAGTATTCATTCTCACGGATTTACTGCAGTGTCCACTAAAGGCCTAATACAACCAAAGATAATACAAGGATATATAGAAGTTTAATTTCTGCTTTTATGCAAGACCAACTTTGCCATTTATACAGCTATATCAGTCTTATCTAAATGTTATACAATAAGTTTACAGTAATGAAACTAAAACCTGTTGAATTAAGTTAATAGTGAAATTACTCAAACTATGCATGTAAGACTTAACACTTACTGTGAATGAAAGTCAAACTTCCGATATTGAATCGATGAATGTCAAAGGTGACAGTGACAGCACCCTAATTCAGCTGCTGGATCCTCAAAGTTGGCTGACAAGGCCAAACTCATTAATCTCTGGCTCCTCCAAATGGTAATTTGTGTTCAAATGAACTAACAGTAAGTCATTAGTAAATATATCACTGTAGGATGAGTTTGTTTTTGTTCACAGCTTGAGTATGTATCTTTCTTATTTTAACACAGCAGAAAGGCACATCAACAGTTGTTGCATCACACAGAAGCACAGCACTGATCCTCATTCCTTTTTCCAACAAAAAATATTTTTTGGGAAAAAGGAATGAGGACAGATAATTTATCTGTCATTACAATAGTCATCATGTCTGACACAATACACAAGAAGATGAGAGTTGTCCTTGTCAATGTGTATGTGAAATGGCAAACTACACTATGTTGGAGGCACATACATTATTCTAATGTCTACATTTCCATCACTTAAGGCGAATAGCATGACAATCTCTTAAAATGTGTTAGACTGCTTAAAAGGGAGAAGAATTGTTCCAAAGCTATCCCTCATTATCTTTCCTATTACTTTGACTTTTCAATTCCACTGTAATGCAACACAGGCATAGATCTAACAGTCCTATCTTTTATTGTGTTGCAGTGCACACAGTTTTGCACGTGACATCACTGGGTGCTGAGATAAGAATGCAGTGTGGCTCTTTTTGTCTCTTATCTGTCACACAGATTACAAAACACCAGCATCCTTCCATTTTTTCAGTCATTCTCCCCTTATGCTTTCTCTGCCTCTGATGAAGTGAGCTACACATTATGTAACGTTTCTACACGTGGCAACACACTTCCTCACCATCACGTGGAGTAAACATAAATCCCAACATGTCAAATCATATAATTCAAGGGGACATGTAATCTGATCTAATTAAAGACTTAAAGATTGCATGTACCATTGCATTGGCAGCGCAGCTAATTGCATTCGCAGAATTTCTTTGCGGTTTGCGATGATAACGCCATCCAGTCAGACCCTGGCTTAATTTGCATACTTCCCACTAAAACATAAATGTGGTAAAATGTGATAGTGTGAGAGACGGGAAGACAAATCAAACTGCATGAACATAAAATCAGACTAATGAAGATAATTAGAAGGCATAGTGGTTAAATACCAGAATATGAACACAGTCAACATTAAAAAGGGTATAAACTGTGTAATTAAAACTAAGGCAGCTTAAAAATGTGCATCCTTAGTCTTTACTGGGTGGGTGTAATTCTACATGGATAAAAATAAGTTCATCAAACAGATAGTATATATGGGACAGAAGATAATTCTGATGACATTAGTTGTCAAACTCCATTTCCATAAATCTGGTCATGGGACATTAAATGCATTCAAATACACTATATTCTATAGACACTTTTGGTATTTTTGTTGCCATAGGCACATGGCACATTTAAGGGGCTAGTATACTTTAATACAAGTGCTTGCCAGGTGGTTGAACAGCTTTGGAAACTGTACAAACAAGTGCAACACTATGACTGCCTTCTAAGAGAGCTGAAATTGTCCAGCGCTATCCCTATATTTAACAAGTATGACTAGTGCTGCTCAGGACAGCTATAAACACTTTTGCCTTCTGACATGGTTGGACAACACGCCGTACAAAAAAAATAAATACTTTTCCAGCATAGCCCAGCACTTAGATACAGCTTGGTATTAGAAAGAATATATTATCACACAATGTCTTAATGGTTTACAATATGTCAGTCTCCAGCCCCTCTGTTGACTAACACTATATAATAAACTTAGTAGAACGATGTAGACAAGAGCACAGATGTATGTGTCGTTATTTGCAACAGACTGGTGCGGTGCATACACAGTTAGCCAGGGGATCTGGCGTGCATAATTGCAACTTGACAATGTGCCTCACTCCAATTAGAGACTGCAGATGGATCACAGACCTGCCGTTAATCAGCTGAAGGGAGAATGCCTTTATATACAGCATGGTAAATCTGAAAGTGCCACTTTGCAGGCCACGCTGGGATTTGCGTTGCACCTTGCGCCGCACTTTGCACTGCGTGCCTGCAGAAAAGTCGGAGCTATACGTCTTTGACTTCCAGCTTGTGAGGTACCTTCATTTAATTCTCTCTTTTTTTCTCTGCACTCTGTGCTTTCTACCCACTCAAGGCACCCACCTGTTATGGGAGGATATACAAGGCTCAAATATATGCTTGACACGTGCACACTCAAATCTATGCAGGCACACTGGCGCACACAGGTCTCTTTTTACATTTCCCTTTTGTTTCCATTTCAACTTCCCCTCAGTTGGAGGGTACAGTACAGTCCATAAGATGTTACTGAATTCAGAGACCCTAGTGTGATATTTCTCCAGAAAACATCAGTGGACTTTCATTGTTTATTTATTTGTGTGTGGGCACATGTGAGTAAGCACAGCCTCGTGAGCCAGAGGGTTGATGAGTAACACATCTCAGCCACTGTTACTTTACTCAGAAACCAAATACTATTTTATTTACACAACAAGTCCTCATACCTAAACGTCATAACAGGCTACTAGCCAGTGTCTCGCAAAATGATCCATGTTTCAGAAACAAGTCGTAAGAACAACTGAACGTTAGGTGGTCGTGGGTATGGTTAAAATCAACTCTTGCCAGTGTTTCAACTGAGAGATAAAATATTATCTGTTAATGCAGGTCAGTGATTCTCCAACAGTTACTTCTGTACGTATGTGCCACTCTCTCAATCCCACTCCTCCTTCTGACTTTTTACTGTCAGTAATCCCACAGTACAGTAATCACAGAAGCTTTCAGCGACCTTTGTGTGGTAAAGGTTAGCTAGCAGTCTTTACACATCAGATAAAGGCAAAGGTCAGACTACTTGCACTAGCCTAAGTGATGCCCTTTTTCTCCTAAAACCACTTTATTTGAAATTTTTTTCCGCTTGTTTTATCTTGCGAGCAGAAAAAATACATATATTTTCATTCCATAACATGTGCTACAATGCTGCTGAAGACAGATCAAACAAAGAACAATTAGATTTAAAGTAGCTCAGTTGTTCAAATAATAGGTTTTTCATTCTGCTGCTGAATTCTGTAAAGCACAACAGTCTTTAATAGGCCTTTGACACAGCAGCCATTTTGACAAAGCAGCGTAAACACAGGTGTAAATGGTAAAATGAATTATGGTCCTGTTCTATTTAGTGTGTCACAGCAATTCCAGTAAGCCAGAATGCACCATACCAGGGCCCTGGCCCATCTAAATGGAACAGGGCCATAATCAATGTTATTAATTACATCTGTGTTTACCCTGAAATGACATGTCAAAATGGCTGCTGAGAAAGGGACCTATTGTTTTGCTCACCTATGATGCTTTTCTTCACACATAATTGGTAAGAGTGAATATTGTCCACAAGACCATCATATTTTAGATTTTAGGGGACGAACAGAAAACATGACTTTAACGCAGCACAGCCGACTGATTTATCTGGTATGAATTGAAAACGTCTCCTGTCATAATGTCTACATTTTGCTATGTATCATTTAGCAGTGACTGTGACTGTGAATGTATACCAGTGGCATTTCCCAGACTATTCTCAGTGCTGCTATATTTAGGCAGCTGACCTTTCATTCCTCAACTACCTTGCCATCCCTAGCAGAGTGGAAGAAGGACCAGAGAGCAAAGACTGGCAATGAAAAAGATGAAGAAGATGGGGAGGATGTAAATAATTATTGAAACCATCAGAATGAGAGCATATGCAATTGCTTTAAGGGTGAGAGCAAAAAATTCTCACTGTAAACTCAGCTTGTCCAAAAGCAAAACCTAACATCAAAAATACCACTAATGAATGTCAACAGATAAACAGTACGCTAGTGAATAAATGTTTTTCAAAATTGCGTAAGAATTGTTTAACATTTTGACATCACTGCATCTGTAATTGTGAATTTTTGGTATAATGAAAACGAATGACCATCATTAAGAAGACCTGCCAGCCTCTGGCACTGGATTTTACACTGTTTGTCACTAGGTCATATATAGTAATATATCTGAGGCATTACGTTACGGCATAAAACAGCAAGCAAGTGCCCTTGTTCAAGCAAAAACAAAGTAAACACTTTCTGAGTTTTTTGTAACACTGGATGGTGGAGAAAGTGAACAGCAAACATTTTTTGACAGTAACAAACTGCCTAATGTCTGTATGTAATTGCAGTGATTGCAGTGTTTTCAGTGAACTGTCCACACACAGACTTCCCAAAGCAGTCCGGGCAGATTTTCATAAACAACATTTCATCAAGACTTTCTTAGTCAAACACATACACATATTCAAAGATATACAACATAGCCTCTTTGTAACTGTAAACTCCCACAGAGATTTCAGAAAAGTGTGTGTATGTGAATTTTACAGTCGATGGGACACAAAAAAATAAATGTGATAAAAGGTTGTCATCGTAACAGACACCAACAAACATTGGGCGATTGGTGCGTTACCTTTCCCCTCTGAATGGAACCATAGATGGGAACATTATCAGGGAATAAAGAAGCAGTAAGGAGATTAGTGGTTTTCCACCCAAACTAGAGATGCAAGTGTTAATGGAACCCTGAGGAAGGATGAAGACTAATTAAAACAGGGACGGACAAAAACAAGAAGACTGAGACCACTAAAACAACACAGTTGCCAGCTTGCAGATTCAACCCATTAGCAAATACATGTTAAGACAACATGACACCAAAACAACAGCAGTGAAACCCCAGCTACTATCCATGTATTATCTGCTACTGTCTGCATGTCATGAAGAGCATGTGGTGTAAAATAATAGACAAATAAGTGTTGGTAGTAGGATGTACAATGTAGGATACATAAAGGATGTGGAATGAGAGGATACAAGATGAGCAAGACAATTATGTGGCTACATTATGAAGATTTTTATATAACCTGGTGTCAAACTTCAAATGATGTCTTTTAAACATAAAGGATATCACCTGCTTAACTGAGCAGATGGGGAAGACTTAGACCAAGTTAAGACTGACTGACGCTGTGTAAAGTGATCTTACGGTACGTGGAAGAAGTTTCTATAGTCCCAGGCAAACATGGTCAACATCTGCTGTTGTGTATTCCCTTGGCAGAAACAAAGGAAACATTGCTAAATCATTAAAAAGGTGTTGTGCAGGCTAAAAATAGAAAAAAAACAACACAAAGGCAAAGTTCCTAATGGGCTGTAAAACAGTAACTGATCCAGCAACTGATTTTCAAAGTCTGGCATATAGGAATCAATGTCTTGTTTCAAGTCATTTATCATTTAAAGATGCAATCTTTAGGTTCCCACTTCTCAAAGGTGATGATTTGCTCCTTTTCTTTGTTTCAAATAAATTTAATTTAAGAATTGACCAAGATCATATCTTCGGATAAATCTTTTTAATCATTAGAAGATGTCATCTTGGTCTTTAGGAAGCTGCGATGGGCATTTGTAATTTTATGACAGTGTCGACAACATGAAAAAAATCGAAACAATAATCACTAATTAACTAATAATTAACTAATGATAATAATCATTAGATTCAGTCCTAATTCCCTTCATGAAACAGTGATAACTGTATGATAAAAGGAAAATATACTTTGCTATCCTTCATTCTGATTCAAAATAAACAGCCATACTCATACTACTCTTCCTTTAATCAAGGGGTTAACTGCAGGGGTAGAGCCATTCATTCTATTATCGTGCACCCTACAAGGCTAAAAGTAAGGATAGAGTGCAGTGTGTGGTTATGAGTAGTTTAATATTGCTGCTTCATCCCTTTTCTGTCCCTCTACCAGAGCAGCACTTTTGCTTGCTCACCCTTGGCGCCAGTAAAAACTGCCATTACTCTAGTTTACAAATAGAGGGCTGCAAATCCTATTATGTGTAATTGAATCAAGACCAAGTGAGTCACTAGGAAGGACTATACATGTCTCGTGACCACGTGTGCATGCGCTCATATCCATGGAAACAGGTGTGTTGATAATCAGATCATGTTTGGAAAACAGAGTTTGTGGTAACAGTGGTTCCAGAAATTATGCAAACAGAGCGCTGTGTGTGCGAAACCTCCCAGCTCTCTTGATCTGGGTAGCATCTGATTAAGGCATTAGCCACCTTCTGTAGGAGCCAAAGCTACTGATGGAAAAATAGCCATTATGTCTGCAGGCCTGCTCACACAGTCAGCAAAGCCAATGACACAGTGTGACGACGACGAATGCTGAGTATCTGACGATGACTATTTGATGGTATTGTTTGTCCTACTGGCACTGCAAAGCTGTCCTGTCACACACACTGTAAGGGTGTGGGCTTCATAATGGACCGTAACAGTAGCTGGGTGTTTACACAGAGTGGCCGCCTCACTTCGCTCCGTGGGCAGCTCACGCTCCACTGGCCAAATTAGGTTTACTAATTGCTTGCTGCTGGTCAACGAACAACATGTGGCTGCTGATGAGAGAATTCATCCCCAAAAGTAAAGCTGCAGTCTCCCTCTTACCTGGCAACAAGCTAACTTATCATGATTACTCAGCACTGTCATAAGATTTCTGGCAGGACAAAAGTCTTGGCGGCTCCTTGAGCTGAGAGTGGAGGGCGTGCATTATCAGCTTTGGTCAAGTCTATTGATTTACTCAATGTTGATACCACATCCAGAGACATTAAGAATCAGGATCAAAAGATATTTAACACAGCTTGCAGTATCATGTCTCAGTATTATTTACACTAAGCTCAGCATGTTAGGTACAGAAGAGATACACTAGTTAAAACAGCGCTGCGATAAATACTACTTTCATGAGGGTTATAATCTTCAGTTTCTGTTGAAACAGTTTTAGAGAGGCACTGATTCAACTTTATAAAAAATACATTGGCAACTGAGTGTATATTGAAACAGACACATTGTGTTGAGTGTGTCATAACTTTTTCTCGTATCAAGATAAGTGCTCAGACACATAACCTCTAACAGTCTTTCCACTTTTTAAAATATATATCTGTGACGTGTTGTGATCGGTGATCTGACTGAAATAAATATCACGACACTGATAACAGTATTTGTCTGATCCTGATTTGTTATATCAGGAAATCACACTTAATAAAATAAACTGTGCTCTGCTGTTATACATTGCATCAAACTCTCATTATGAGTAAAATAAACAGAAATAATTATGTTAGTTTTCTAATATAAATTTTGAATCATTACCATTTTGACAACACACACACCCACACACACATATATACATAAAATTCTACTGAAAGTTGATAAACAATATTGAATTGAATTGTCAAATAATGTCTAAAAATTATCTGGCAATGATTTACAGTATTTCTGGCTAAGTGATGCATGGATCAATGTTAAATGTCCCGAGTGTTATAAACAAGCTGCAGATAAAAATATGACCCATCTTTCTGTCCTCGTCTTCCCTCCCACCATTCTTTTCTATTTTTCTCTCTGTCTCTCACCTCATTCTTGTTCTCCTTTCCGTCTGATTTGATTGACTGTTATGAGAAGTGACTCTCGATCAGACCCTGGGCAATTCTATTACCTGAACCTTTATTGAAACTACCTCCACTTTCACTGCACCGACACACACAAGCCAACACGAGTGAGAGACAAACACGTGCACACTGCACAGACACGCACAATGTTGACACAGGTAGACGGCACACGTGGATGCACACTCAGCAAGCAGACACACAGGTTTTGGCACAGAAATAGAGAAAGAAACACATGAATGATCGCGCGCATACACACACACACATACTTGTCATGCTCTTTATCTGTTCGATTTGCTCTCAATAAACCAAATCTCAGCATATTTTGGTAATCTTGCCCAAGGCAGGGGGAGGAGTGTCCTAGGAGCCCACTGCAGAGAGCCTCATTGCCAACCCACTGCGCCAACCCTGATGACATCGTCACTATGCACCATTCACCAGAGCAGGACCAGTCATACTGTGATTGCCTCAGCTGTTTATATTAAATATGTAACATTTAGACACCTGCAGGCATTACTGTCCAAAACAAGTCATTGAAAAAAACGGATTGTAGCAACAGTCAGTATGTTCATCACCACCGCGTCATCACTATCACCATTAAAATAATATGTAGTATATATATAATACAGCAAATGTGTTTGTGGTTAAATGAACAACTTCTTACATAGATCTAGCCTCTTAATTTAACTGTCAAAGTGCAAAGTCTGGGTACAGCCGAGCACCCCGTCCTCAGTAACACCGTTAGAACACAACAGCCTAGTTAAAGGTACTTCAAGCAGAAGCCTCTGCTAGTTTTTTTAATGTGTGTGGAATAAATCACTCATTTATAACAACACATTATGTAGCAGTAGTGTACTGGCCAGTTGCTATGTCCCTGGAAAACTTTAAAAACATCATACAAATTTCTCAGATACAATCCTACAGTCCTACAGTTCAAATAATTGTATAACAGGGAATATAGCAAACATACAAATTAGTTTAAAATTATTTAAATAGTTTATGCTAGTGTTCAGTGCATTCAGTACTGTGAAACCCAAAATCTAAGTGTTAAAATTGGGTTTGTGGGTGTGTAGTTTTTAGTTCACATAATTTAAGGATGTTTTATTCATGTCATTATTACACAGCAGATGCTTTCTGCCCACACTAGTATCTTAACTAACTACCTTTTGCTGTTTCCTTTTATCATATCACTCTCTCTATCCTCAACAATAGAATCCGTTGCCTACCTCCTTCTCAGTGTTCTGAGGCTGCCTTTATCGCCGCTTAAAGGCACATCAGCGATCATTTGAGCAACCCCATAATCTGTTTAATTCTTTACATTGCTTTGCCCCAACTCCCCAAGTTTATTTTTCTGTTTTACATAGTATGAATGGTAAATAAAGGATTATACTATTAATGGCTTGAGCTTTTCCTAAACTTATGATCTGCTCAATGTGATTATAATGAGCTTATGCCTAATGTCCTTTGAGTAGTAAAGTCTTACTTCAGACAAAACACTAAGCCTTGTTAACTCCACATCCTCTCACTTCTGAGGCTTTTGAGTGATAATGAAATTGACTGGTTAAATCTATCATAAAAGATAGGTGAAAGGTAGTACTCATGATGTCTACTTTGAAAGCAGACAGGGTAGAATGGCTCAGATAGGGCATACTGCATCTCAGCTCACTTCACTAGATAAACCACTTTGGTACACCAACTGGAGAAAGTTAGTGTGCATTTAAAAACACACTCACTGGAGAAATTGTAACTAGCTTTCCTGTTACATACATGTGCAGAATGGAACAAAAATATTTTTTGACAAGGAAACCAGGCTCCATGGAAATTCAGATATAGTGATCGCTCCCCTGCCTATACTGATGCACACAGACACACATACTGTACACAGGAAGACACGCTTGCCTACACAACACACACTGGAAAAAGGCACCGCCCACACAGAGCCCAAATAACCGCAGTCCCACACAGTCGATCGATAGTGTCATCTGGATGTTTAACTTTTAGCCCCCCAGAGTTCAATAAAGATTTTTTAAGGAACAAAATATACATTTCCGCCAAACAATGATGTGTTGCTACAGTAGAAAGCAGCGACTATGGTATGGGGTCAGTCACAGTAGACAAGCAGAAGAGAAAGAGACAGGATGCTGCTGGCTTTAGATTGCTTGGTTTTACACGGTGCTCCACCCTGGGGAGACTTGGTGAGAAAAATGAAATTGTGAAAAATGGTGAAATATCCTTGGTTGGTTGGGTGTGAAGCACAAACTAACTAGTGTGAATACAAAATAAAGGCAAAAGAAAGGACTTACTATTGTGCCACTTATGAAATAGAAACGGATCATGAGAAATTCCTGCAATGGCTACAACTGTATACAGTAGTAATACAGCTACAAATTAAGGCACATAGAGAGGAGAAATGCAATAGAAAAGCAAAAAAAAACAAAGCAAGACCATGACAGAAGATGACAGGCGGACGTTCAAAGCTCCGGGAAGAAAAGGAAGAACATTCAGACAGGTTGTGAAGGACAGAGGAAGGATGAATTGAATACATCAAAGCAGAAATAAGGGGGAAAAAAAGGTCCTCTAGACAGAAGGCGGTGGCGAGGCGAGGCAGAATGAGGAGCAGCAAAATAGAAAAGTGTGTATACGTGAGAGCATTCAATTGAGAGAGAGAGTCAGTGACAGGCCGCATGGGAGCAGAGGAAGGTGTGTGCAGCATGTCAATACAAATGCTAAGTCACTCAAAGGCTTCCACCCAGGTGAAATCTCAGCCTGGCTTCACAGTCAGGCATACATTAGAGATATACAGAGAAAAGGGATGGATTAAGAGGGAGGGAGAAGTAAAGGATATCAGATATCTATATTTGGCTGAGCTTATCATGTAATCAAGTCACATTTTGTCTCTTTTCATCAGCTATTCCCTGTGTCACCAAACACCGCTGTGCACCTCTACCCTTCTCCTCAACATTCAGCCTCCATTTCTTTCCCTCACCTTTAAATATTCAAACAATGTCACATTACCTTCTATCACTATCTCATTTTTCTCTGTTTCTTTCGGCTGGAAAATCACTCTCTCTGTCCATCAATTACCCCAGCAGCACCAGCAGTGCGGCTGTCGCAGCATCAATAATTGTTTGCTGCCACGGCCCTTGGTTCCCTTAAGGCATACTGGGAACCCCGGGTATTTATGAGGGTGTAATCTCCTACCTGTGTTGCACTCTCTTGTCCTCTCCCATCCCTGTGACCGGGTGACCCAGGGGATGGGCTGTTGGATGGACAGTTCTGAGCCTGCAACATGACAGCCGAGCAACATGTCATGACAGGGCTGAACGAGGGATGAGAATTAGGGTATGAGGGGGAGGGGTGGAGGAAGCAAGGCCCTGCCTGGACACATGCTATAAAAGTGCCATAGGTTTGTGTAAGAGTAGATACACTATTGCTGTGAACAATGTAATTTCTCTTGATACTAGTATAGGTTGAGGATTACTTAGACAAATATCAGTGATACTGACAGCTAATGTGCATCTGTTATGTCTAGTACATATTTTCTTTTAAATTGTGGATTGTAGACTGCAAGTGTTGCAAGGGTTCAATTTTTGTTTTGAGATATGCTTTAATTAAGTATGATTATTAAATATAATCTTATTTAGACAAAACAGTGTCAAATAATAACTTGAGATTAACTGCCTAATAAAGACCAGCAAAAAAATCACAGATGGGATGAAGTTTTATAAGATGATGTAAAAAGATGCTTATTTTTACATTGTCAAAAAAGCAGAGTGCAAGATAACGCCAGCACTCATTTAATGTTTACTATGATAAATTGTTTTATTGTTTTTGTTTTTTGGAATGTATATTGGCAAAGACCAGATAATGTATTTACTGTAAGTACATAACTATGTATGTATGTATGTATAGGCCTCTAGTGTGTCTCCAGGGAGGAAGTGAGCAGATGAGGGGTAAAGGATACATCCGTACGCCGCCTGTTCTGGTGCCGATGGCCAGGATCTTCTGCACAGGGTCAAAGGCCAAAGCAGTGGGTTGGTAAGGGAAACCATGACGCACCGTCTGCCAGGAAAAAACACAGAATAATATTTTAATTAAACAAGAAACACATTTAAGGATCACAGGGTAATTAAATGATTGTATCATTTAATGATTTTCCTGGCCATATGACATTCTACTGTGTGGTAAATCCAGTTGAAGATTTATCATTTTGAAAAGCTAAACGTCGATTTTGTAAAACTGTGACCTTTATTCTGTTAAAAATAGATGACTAAATCCTCCTTACTAAATGGTTAGATAACTAATGATGTCAAAGGCAGTGCATGGGGTGTTTACTTTTTATTGTCAGAATAGTTTTTCTATCGGACAACAAATATTTGTAGGACTGCCACTTTATTTACTTTTGCCGTTTATTAAATGAGGCTGCCAAACACCAAAAGCTTTTAAGGATAAAAAAACATTTCTTGTGCCTTTTTAATGTGTCTGATTGCTGTGGTGACAGTTTAAGCACTCATTCCTACTATTATTTGCACATCGTTTTAACATTTATGAATACAGGACACATTAAAGATGCATCCGACTTTCAATGAACTGAAGGCTTATTAAAATTAAAAAACTTAAAAACCTTTACAGGCTCCACATTCTTCTATTAATAGAACAAACTACGTATTTAGCAAAGAAACTGCAACTCCTGTTAATGTTGCATCTGGATTGATTGGACTGAACTAGCCTCAACATCATAAGGCCTGACTAGGCAAAACAACATAGTCTTTTACACTCCCTCTCTGAGATGCATTGCAGCTGTCTGCCATCAGTCATGTTAAACTTCCCAGCAGTGCCTCACTTACAGTTATCTGCTCTGGAGGGATAAAGAGACATGGACATCACTAGTGTTGAATGAAAATGTTACAACGCTTATGTTACAGTTATACCAGCAAACTGCACTATGAGAAATTCATGTTTTATGCACTGTAACAGCGCTACAACGTTTTATAAATATCAGATCGTAGTTTGTTTTTCTTAAAAACCTGATGACTACCCATAAGAGCAACACTGTCCGTCATAAAGACCTTGCTTTTGAAAATGCATTGTAAGAAAACTATTACACATTTCTCCTGTTAATTTATTTCAACCTAAAATAAGGATTTTTGCAAACAAGCCCGAAATGACAATCATCCAGTGCCTGAAACCTTAATACATGGCTTACCATGGAGTAACTATTGAGTGTGAACAAGGGAGTTATTTCAGACACAACCAAAGAGTCTGGTGACCTCATGTAATCCCAGCAAAGCACTAATCAGCCACAACTGAAAACACCACTGTAGGTGTACAGCGCCTTTCATGAAAATAAAAGACGCAAATTATTACTGCAAATAGTCTAACAGTAGCCCACATCATGTACCCTTGAAGACACTAAACCAGGTATACACTGGTGGCAGTGAAAGCCTCTGACTGCGCCAAAATATGCCCATTAGTTGTCAGAGAAGGCCAATAACCATCATGGATGGATATTTGAAGATACAATATCTCATCTGTAAAATTCCTAAAAGAACTTGGGTAATAATAAACCTCCAGTTCTTAACCCGCATTGAAGTCTTCAGTGGCCGAGTTGTTGACAGACCCCCCCACAACCTCATCACTAGCACAAACACCTTTGTTTGCTGCCTGAATTGTTGTAACAGGGGTTTTGTGCTCTCATTAATACTGTAGAGGCATGCATTTTGAAAGATAATATTAGAGTCTGTGGATGAATTAAATGGTTATAAAACACAGGATAAAATCACTCAGCAGTGATCAGACTCGAGACAGGAAAATGAGAAACATCACGGACACACTGAATCTCACTGCAAAGAAAGGGCAGAGTGAGAGTTTCTGCTTTATGTGTGCATGCTGTGCTCATATTTCCGACTCATATTCAGTAAACGAGTCAATGAGTGCCTTGCATACAAATGGAGTAGTAAACAATAATATGGGTAACCTTTATATAAGAGATAAAAACAGTAAACCTAGCATCAAACAGTCCATGAAATCTGATTTTCTGATTGAGCACATCTATAATGAATTAACAGTCAGTCAATATGGATTTTAAAAGCCTTGCCTCAATATATATCCATGTTTTATTTTATTCCCTTTGAATTCTGTTTTGAAAGAGGATAGAATACCCTATTCCTCAGTATGAGAATGGGATCACACAGCACAGAGCGACTGCTCGCAGTCTCAGTTTTATATCCCATTGCATAGCAAATGTTGTAATGTTCCAGCATTCTTCACAGTGCAGTCTTAAGTGGATTGACTGAACCTTTAACACAATCAAATGGTCAAAAACACTAGTGGCACACAAGGGCTCTTCATGGTACTTGAGCCAGTAAGAATTATAAAAAGGAAAAGATATTCAACATTTTTTATAATGCTTAATGTTACAAACAATCCAAATACACGTCCCCCTGTGTGCCCATTTAATAACACTGAATAAATGTATTTCTGAGTTTGTATGTAACTCTCTCACAGTAATGCACCTAATGCAGAAGAAGGGCATTAATATATGCACTGTGAACCCCAACACACATCCACATTTAAGATATTTTAAAATAAAATGGCTGTGAGATTGTTGTTTTCTTGATTTAATGTGCTCTTGCAAGAAACAGGATGTCGGATGCCAAAATGTAGGTAAGACAAAGTTTGCAGAATGGGCGCTGACACACGCCTTCACCATATCATTAAGAATTACTTGCCTTCCACATCACCCCCATTTATTGAAAAGGACAAAGATGAAGGTCAAGTGTTTATCTAAGTTGTTAGGCTAAATATGTTTAAAGTTGGCAGCAAATAGAGCTACAGATGATATTTGCAATCATGTTTCAAACTGACACTCAAAAACACTTTTATTAAACAACCCAACTGCGTCAGCAAATTATTCTGATACTACAAGAAGAGAAAAACGCAGGTCCCTCATACACATTCATACAAAAAAAATCATTCATATATAATGGCCATGCACACAGATTGTGGAGAAACACACACATATCTACTGTAAGGGAGAACCTGGCAAGATACACACATTCTCACAATCATCCTGCATGTGTTGCCACCAGGCCCCTTTATTTCCTCTAGCCCAACTCTGGTGCAGTGTTGCTGGGATACAAGAGAGCCAACACACACATATACATACAAGAGATCCAGGAAATTGATGAGAAACACATTTACTCTGGTGAATCTCAGAGCTCATATATATTTTAGGGCCATAGCCATAAAACATTTTTCTCCCTCTTCCAGTGTGTGTATGTATGTGTGTGTGTGTGTTTGGAAATGTAGTATAAGTGTATATGTGTGGTGACCATTTACCTATCGATACAGTAATGTAACTCCATCTCATTGTGGTTTTCTATTGTTTAAAATAGTGCTACTTAATAAATATTGTTCGTATTTAGTCAGAAACATTTAAAGTCTGATTAGGTAGCTGTTTACAAACATAGGTTACCAACCAATTATGTGATCAGTCCCCAGTCAAAAACAGCCCAAAAATTAACAAGGGAAAATAAACACTAAATGTATATTAATTCTGTTGGAGAAACCAAGATGTACATTTATAAATGCAGTCAGCTGTGCAGCAACTGTTGACCTGCTGCAGAGGACCTGTGTTATGGCTGCCAGAGGCTGCATTACATCAACTCCGCTCTCCATCCACCACCTCCCTCTTTCTCTTCCTCTGTTGTGTTGCTTTGTCTCCTCCACGCATACACAACCTTTATGCAAGCCTGATGTTCAAACAAACAACCCCACCCCCCAAAGACTAATACCACCTCATGCCACCCACCATCCTCTCTCTCCACACGGCATTCAGCTGCAGAGCTGGTCTAGACCCCTAGTTCTATAAATAGCAAGCAGCACCCGTGTCTACCACTGCCAGCAAATTGTGCATTGAGAAGCTATATCTCCAAACGTGGATCAACGCGGTGAAATATGACATTCAATTCTCAAATGTATATTTATGTGATTGCAGTAATTGGCTGTAACATGTACACTGATATAACTGTACAAAAGCTAATAAAAATGTAACACCAGTGAGCTTATCAAAGATCATGGGATCTTTCACTGTTACCATACGGTATTGAGTATCAGCGCTCTAAAGCCATAAGTGTGCTTAGGAGTGTGTGAATGTGAACTGACTTACAAGATCTGTCAAATATGCAGATTTGCTGCAGATAAGCTCTGAAGCTAACAACAGTATTCAATGTTTCTGAATTCTCTATCTATACTATATTATACTATACTATACCATCTCTCCTCAAGCTTTTTTATTAGAAAAGACAAATGTACAAAATGCTAAGGCAGCAGGCTTTACGTCTTTACAGGTTGGGTATTGAACTCGTTACTTTTAAGGGTACCGACCAAATTATGGCGGTACTACGGAGTACCAGCTCGGTAGTTTCACTGAAAAATAATACATTGCCATTAAAAATCATTATTATTTGCATTCTGATGTGATTTTTAATGACAATCTTCAAACTGTTTTAATTTTTAAAGTCTTTTTTACAATGCACTGGTTTTCGGTTTCAACTTTCTGTCACCGTTTTGGCATGCAGGGAAGGGTTTGAGGGGAGGGGGCAAGAAGCGTGTGATTTACATTTAATCTGCACGAGATAACGTCACTCTTCCAGAACCCAAAGTCTGATCCTAAGCCTCAGGCACCGAACACCAAAGCAAATTACTTCCACAAGTTCACCTCTGTCTGTTTCTCTCTGCCGTTGTTTTTTCACATAGGGCCCAGATAGGTTACGGTCAGCCTAATTTTAACTGCTGGTTTGCCGGAGGTCGGCTGGAACAACGTCAGCTAGCTAGTGCTAGTTCCAATGTGAAAAAACAATGGCAGAGAGAAACTTTGCTGGCTTCATAGTATTTGACCACAAAGAGTTTGATGGAAAAACTTTCTTATAACACTTCCTTAAGAAGAATTGGACTGCATGTTTTAGCAGTTTAACAAGACCAATAGTGTTTTAAATCTTTTACAGAGAAAAAATATCTCCCAGTAATAATGGTTCAAGCTTAACAATATGCAGTTTTATTCGGAGAAATCTTCTAGCCCTGAGAAAATTATGGCTATAGTACGTGTTTGGTGGCAACAACAGCAGATTCTAGCCAAAGCCATCTTTACTGAACAGAGTATTCAAATTTCACAACAGAATGTACGACTGAAAAGATGTTTTGGTATTCGCACACTGATTGACAAGTTACTGGGATAGTATAACAACAATGAGCATTATTAATATCAAATGCATTTTACATTTCAGATTGCTGATTTGAGGTCCTGCAGTTGATCTAACAGCCTCTAACATATAACATATATAAATATGCTACTGTTTAGGGATGGAACAGTTACAGGTTTAATGATAAACCACGGTAGAATTCCCCGCATTTAGTATTACTGGTTCATATTTGAATTATCATTTTGACTACCACGCTTTCAAACCCAGGGTAAATACTGTCCAGCATCAACCAAAGTTAGCAACAGTCTCACAGACATAGGCGTGCAGCATGCAACATGGGTTTGTTTTGTGGCAATGAAAACATGGTGGAAGGCACAGCACTCTGGAGACTTTTCAGCCTACGGCTGCATTCAGACCAAATCAGGCGTTGAAGAGATTAGTGTAGAGATGTGTGGCGGTGTTTGAATGTCGTTACATGACTTCAGTCTCCAGCAAGCCCCACTGCAGGCTGTGCTGTGCTCCTCTACCAGAGAACCAGAGAGAGGGCGGAAGGTCGCCGTGGTCCCTGCCCACGGCCGATTGCCCTCTGTCGGCTTTCCTCCAGTGTCCACACACCCCTGGATGCGGAGCTCTACACTTCTTTTTTTCGGGTTTTGATTGATTACATGTAGCTTGTCAACTAAAGCTTTCAGTGTTACCTACTCTTCCAAAAACACTAGATGTTAATTCTGCTGCTCTCTGCGTCGTGTGTCTGCAGACTCTATCCACCCATTGAACATGATAACACATCACAGAGTTTACCCAACCAACATATTTAATTAATTTAAAGTCTGTCAGTCGTCCAATTGGTTCAACTCCTCTGTATTCATGTTGTTGGGCTCATGGCAATTAAATTACTGTCTTGTAAAGACTCATTTGTATTAATGTTAATTATGAATGGGGTCATTGCATATACTTTATAACTTTATAACATATTCTATGTTAATGCCCATTAGATATGGTTTTGTGTGTATCAATGGCGACATCACTGCAGGACCTCAGTAGATACTGTTGAGTTCAGATGCAAGAGTAGTGCACTGGGCAGACTCTACAGCCTGACCTTGATGGTGCTTGGTAACGTTTATCTACACAACAACAAAGGAATCACAAGGCAAGCGTGGTGCACACAGAGCGAGAATAAATGGAGGAATGGGTGAAGAGGCCACTTGTGATATGCAAGTTGAAGCAAAAGCGCTGATAAGTGGTGAATAATGCATAGTGAGAGTGGTGTGTGTGGACAGCAGAGAAAAGGAAATTGAAATGGCGGAGAGTAGCCTTACTGCATGTGGGAGGTTACAGGCATGAGAGGGACAATGGACATATAATTCATATCAAAAAGCTTAAACTGTATTAACAGCAGGTGTGTTCAACTGTCAATAGTCTGACTGAAATCCACCACGTCTAAAAGTTCACTGGTGCGGTGCATATTGTAGAGCCTAATGTTTTAAAGGTAGTAATGTTAAAATGGGAGCCACTAACCTTAAAAAGGTCAGCCTGTCAGTTCTTTAAGCTGGCTATATGCTTGCATCACAGTTTAGTCTCTGGTTTAACTTCTGTTAACGTAAATTAGCTCCTGGCGGTTAACAAACAGCCCATTTCGGTCGTGAGATTTGCCTTTGTCCGGCAACAACCGCGTTGATTTTCTTCTCTCTCTGCAGCAGCAAACACAAAAAACGCGCCTTTTTTCGACGCAGTTTTTTTTTGCGGAGGTTTGTCCGGCGTGAGGCCCGTAACAGCACGCATGAACGCCCGCGTGACGGACTCGTGCCACAATGCAACACTCCCTTAAGAGATGGGTGGACCCAGGCCTGTAACAACGCCATTTAAAGTAACTGTTCCAAAGGAAAATGTAAAAAAATAAAATGAATCAGAAATGTAAAAATAATCTACTCTAAACTAACTCTTGTCAACCAAAAGCACTCTATCCCTTCCTACAATTATATGAAAGATGTCCACTGGAAGCTGTCCGGCAGATATTTCCTAATCACAGGTGATTACCATGGTACCATTACCATTTTTATTCAACAATCACAAGAAGGTACTGTCTCAGAATTGTGCAACAAAAACAAAAGGTTGTTCTTTTCAAGTAGCAAAATAATTAGCAAATGTCCTGTGATCACAATAAAAACTGAATTTTAAACTATTGCACTATGGACTGTGTGGCCTTCCTAGATGTACAGTAGCCTTCGCAGTTTTTAATCCTTGGTCCAAAATCAGATATCTTTATCCAAGACTAAAGAGAAAAATCTGATTCAATTTAAAAGGCTACATTTAAAAGTATTGTAGCTGTTTGTGAAAGCCATGTTCTTTTAATCCAAAATATTTCTACTAATTTACACTGTAACTTGAAAACAAAAAACCTGAGAAATAGAAAAATTTAACTTGAGTTTAGGGCTATGAGTCGCAAAAGATGATTCTAGATGAATACAACCTAGGTGTCACCTGCATTTATGTATTAATGTATGTAAATTCATAAGGGAAAATCAACCCTGAATCATATAGAACCAAAAACTGTTGGTTGAATCACTCTGCGCAACTGGCTTTACACCCCAGTCAGTCAGTTATCTTTAGAGCACAAACCAAGCAACACTTTTGAGATTTAAAGGAGGAAAAAAAACAGTTGTCAAAGGTTGAGGGTTGCAGAGTGCAAAGCAAAAATATGAGGAGCGTTTAGGCTTACTTGTGAAATAATTATACAAAGGAAAAACCTTTTGTTTTGCTCAATGAAAGTATGTTTCAGTCACGTCAATTTCATGTCAACATATCTGGCAGCAGTACATGGGTTAACTGCTGAAATATCTCAGTGGTCGTCATTTTGGAATTAGAGGACATAGTGGATACAGTGTTTTAACTGCATTAGAGATGAGAAACATGTGTACATAGGTGGCACTCTTAACCCAAGTTGGGAACCCAGTACTGAGTGTGACACTGCGGTAGTTTGTCACTGTTTGTATAGGCATGCAAAGTTTGTGACTCCTTGCTTTATGTCATGAACATAGAATACAGACAGTTTGTCTTTGTGTGTGTTATGTGTTGCCTGTGTGCATACCAGTTGTGCTTCTGCATGAACCAGGTGTTTAAGCACCTGTTCCCTCAGGCTAAATGTCAGGATGAGAGACAGTGGTGCAGAGAAAAGTAGAGTATTCCCATCACATACATCTAATCCAATTTACACAGACTTTACAGAGTCAGAGCGCCCATCAAACACATGAAGATACACAAGGCTTTCCCCACCAGTGTTTGAAGGGAGATATTTTGAGGTTGCTCTAAAATTCCTTTGATCTAGTCGGGAGCAGCCCAAAATAAAAAAAGAGGTAAATCTGAACGTGGGTAGGAGACAAGATGTTTGGGGGAGGAGTGCAAGAGGAGATCAGGGGTTTTTGAATGTGTGAAACAAGAGTTGATACACACAGTGGTTACACAACACAGCATCTTCCCATTCACCCCATTATTGTTTAGATACCCATCAGGTCTACCTCAAGACCTCGGGTACAGGGGAACTTTTTATACAAATGCAAATTCAGCATACATCTAATATGTAGATGTGTCTTTGAAATTAACAAAGGTAACATGTTAGAAAATATTTGTCTGTTACACATCCAACAGACAGAGGGCAACATTAGCCTGTCCTGTTACCACTTCATAAATGTAAGTCCAATATACACCCTCCTTTTAGCTCTATTTTGGTCCCCACCAGGGAATATCTGGCTCTTTTGCCAGCTACACACTCCACTACGTTCACCAGCTTGTTGCCGATCTTTTCTGTCTGTCGTTTGATGCTGGTCAGGTAATGTACAGTACAAAGGGTTTGTCCGAGCTTTTCTGCTGAAAACTGCTGCTACAAACAATGCTGATGAGAGCTGTGAGTAAACAAAAACAATTAAGCTGCAATCTGTAAAACCAAAACAATGAGCTGAAAGACACTGAAACGGCTTTTGCTGTTCTACACCAAAACTTTGGTTTAGCTTCTCAGTTAAAAATTCTCAAGCACATAAAGTAGTGGGATTCATTTCATTACCTGTTTGCCTTTAAAAACATAATAAATAGTAGGGAGAACCAATATAGTAGAATGTGCAAATAAGTGTGTTAGCTTCAGGAACTCACTTCAGTGACAAGAAAATACAAAGAAACAGACCCGCACTGTTTCATAGCACTGATCTGAACCACCACAGGAATGATTGCATAGCACTAAAAACTGAGAATAGAAACACTATTATAAATGTAGGGTATGCTGTTGCAGGCAAGTAAAATTATGATCTTTCATTATTAAAAAAACTTCCTTCAGTGTTTTTATTTTTGCAGTGAAAAAGTAATTCAAGGTTTTCAGGGTGTCTTTGTCTTTATAATTCTGAAAACCAAAGGATGAAGAGACTTTCATTCATCACTGAGGCTGAGGCTGATCTAATAAGCACTTCCTCCATTCGGCTACTGCATGGCACATGAATTCACATACACATACACACACACACACACACACACACAGAGCAGCACATGGATGTGAACAGGGTGAGAATGCAGTGTGAGAGCTCAGAAGTATGAAAACGAATGAATAAGCCTGGATAAGCTTCCCTCCCTGCTGACTGTAGTGGGTTCATTTGTATGAGAGCTGCAGACTACACAGTGTTATGTGTGTGGCCAGAGGGTGTGGGGGAGAAACACTGTACTGTATATACTGTATGTATGTTTGCTGTGTATGATAGCATATATGCGTTTATATTGGATCAAAGTATTGTATGATTGTATGTTTTTTTTTTTGATGGGATGAATATGTACACATTACCACACAGAGGCACTTGGGCAGATGAAAATACTGCACAAATAAGTTCAGAATAGTGTTTTTATCTGGTATTTAACACAAACCCTTTATCGGTAAAATATAATGAATGTTAAGCATGTGTCTCTTCAGATGAAAGCGTGGGATTAACAGCCACATATGCAATCTTCTCTGTTGAGGTGTGTGTGTGGAGGAGGTGATTGTTGTGATTGAATGCTGGGGCTTCATGTCATGCTTTCATGCAGCTTCAGGGTCAGAAACCAGCCATGTGTGGATGTACTGTACATGTGGTTTAACCTTTTAACCACAGCAGCAGGGCTATTAGGGAATCAGTCATTGCATCAGCATCATGCCTTAGGCTTGATAGGAAAAGTAGGAGTGGACAAAATACTCACGTGTTACTACCCATCACACTGTAATGTAACATATCACGCTGACCCTTCACGATCACTGAGAACAACCTAAATGTCCACACGGTTGGTTTCATAATATTATATAGGCCTATTTATCTAGGCTAGATAGATCAATAAATCTATTTATCGATCTATCTATTGATCCCTAGTTCAGTAAATTGATTACATATTAAATATCCTATATATGTACACATATACACACACAGTCAATTTGTTACAAACAATAATGAGCTCAATACAGGAAACATGCCAGTGAAACTTGCTATCTCATTTTGCACATAGCAGAATGTGTTTATCCTGAATGAGGTCAACCACATTTATTGTGTAAATTATAGCAGCTATTTAATGCCAATCATCAGTATGACCTCCATTTCTAAAGTCAACATTTTAATGCTATATTCAGATTAGTACTGTAAACTGAAATGTACTAATAATAACTGAACACAAATGTATTGCTGAAACACTACAATTCCTTCCTGAATATACTGTCTCTTACACAGTTGCCCTGTTCTGACTGAATTTTAAAAGAAAAAAAGAAACCTCCAATAAACTGTGAACCTATTAAAAAACAACTCTACTCCAGTGTCGAGATACACCCTTCAGATACTGTTAGAGAGACATCAGGTTGATGAGGTTTGTCAAGTGCTTGAAAGTAGCACTTAAAAGCGGAGGGACGCACCAACAACTCAGAGAGGCCGGGAAAAAAAACAAATGTTGGTTTAAAGTGGATTGTTTGCCATTATAAAGTTTAAACTTCAGTCTTGCACTAAAACATTGTGTTTGTGTTGTTTTTGCTTATATTTTCAATATATATACAGTTTCTCTGCATGTAGCCACATGATGGACAAAAGCTAAAGGAGGGAGGAACAACAGAGATGGTAAGAATCTTTTTTCCTAGCTGTGCGTTTTACTCATAAAGACAATTTACAGGAGATCTGTCATTTTTAGGCATTTATTACTTTTTATGAGTAGTCAGTACAAAATTGATGTTGTTGGTCAACAGTGGATTGAGGATGACACAATCTCCTTTCTCCCCAGGCTTGAACATTGATGTAGCCACAGAAACACAAGCAATGATGATACGAAAAGGGTGGGACCTTGAAAGTTGCCTATTTTGCTCCTTCATAACATCCGTGGTTCAGTGGTAAAGATAAAAAGAAAAAAACAGGTTTGACGGTTTTCTGTTGGAATTAAAACTAAATTTGCCTATTATTTTGTTCTCACAAGGAACCACACTTCACACAAAAGAGGAATTACTGCACTGGATGATCAAGTGCTTTAAAATGAAATCAGACCCCATGAGAGGGAAGTGATGGAAAATTGAGTGAAATGAAGGGCTGTTTAAAAGCTCACTCCATTATATTTGCACAGCATGGGGTGGGGCAGGCAGTCTGCCGTCACCTACAGACAGAATGGACAAAGCATTTTGAAAGCCCACACAAAATCTAAATTTCTCTTTCTCAAACACACCCTGTGTGCAAAGAAAAAATAATGTAGAATACAAAACTATAATTTTTACAGCATCTTGATATCATACAGTTCCTGTCTCAGTGAGCTCTACTGCTGTACAGCCAGAGGCATTAATTCTGACATGATATTTGGTCAAATATTCTTGTGTTGTTTCATATTGTTGCATGTGTTCATGTAATTTCTTTCACATAATTCAAATAATTTGCAGAAAATAATAGAGTAAGGCAGATGACTTCTCAAGCATTAAATAATTAAGCTTTAGTACAATATTAAGTGATTTGCTGGGATGGATACTGCATACTGAGCACACACCCACACTATACTTCTTGAAAATCTGTTCTCCTCTGTCTCACTTGTATACAGTTTCCTGAACATCTCTTTTCTCCTATTGCCCATCTTCTCCTCTCAGCCTGACATCAACTTCTCCTTAATTGATCCCCCACTGTGGCTTCTGACAGGCAGTTGACACATGGTAATGTGAGACTTGCTGGAAGTCAACCCACTGAGTCATCATACCCATGGCGAGCTCGTGGGGTCTCGGGTGAGGGAGTGAGATGATGTCATCTTTACAAGCCATATGTCATCAGTGAAATATTTGCACCATACTAACTGAATAATTACACTGTATGGACTAGTGTTGGTTAAAATACTTAATCATTCATCATCACTTGTATGAAATGAAATGTATGAAAATGTTGAAAATTAACATTATAAAAAAAATCCACAAAATTAAACAAAAAAAAAATTGCACAAAGCAACTAAATTCTTCCATGAAATTAGTCATATCTTAACTAGTGACACAGAAATGATGCTTTTACACTGAAATCTAATTTGAAATGTGATTGTGCTAGTACTAGTATTATGGGTAATCATACATTCCCTTTGGAGATTAATCATTTATTAGAGGAGATTAGAAATGTGAATGGGGTCAAGATGTCCCATTAGTGTACTTTTTAATAAGCCCCAGATCCAGAAATATTAAAAACACTTCAAACCTAATTGAGTTCAGACATGAATTTCCTCTGCAGAGATCTGAGACCACCAGTAAAACAACAACAGCAACAAGAAACAACTTTCATTTCTCCAAACTCTTAAAACGACGTATGTGTATGTTTTGCAAGTGGCTTCTTGTGGTCAATGCAAAAAATGATTGCACTCTCTAAGAAGCAATGATGAAAGTAGAATGATATTGTTATACTGTCGCAATACCTCTTAGGGAATAATTCTCTGCGGGTGTTTGAGCACACAAAGTGTCTGACTTTGACAATAAAGAACATATTTTCCTGAAACACTGTAAATATGCATGCCTTACATTCACTCATAAATTGTAGAACTAACTGTTAAAGGATCCAGGCATGGTTAGTACTGAGAAAGCAGAGATGCATTCAAGTGTGTGCACATCTGAGACTTAAGAAACATTTCCAAATTATATTTATTTGACATCAGCTTTCATTCATCTGTGTCTAAGAGAGTATATTCAGAAATTCTTATATTAATGGAGATAGAACCATGTTTTGACGGCGACAACTAGTAGGACTTAATGAATATGGAAACCATCACTTGTCGTCAATTAAAATTCTATAGTCAGTACACCACTTCAGAGAGGTGATGGGGTAAAAAAAGAAGAGGCACATGGAATGTGAGCTCAGTCAGCTGAGTTAAAGACATCCCAGAATTCAAATGACAGTCATTAAGACAGATGCTGGCAATGAGAAGCGTGGAACATCTGGCTATTAGTGGTTTTCCAACTGTGAAGAGCTTCCATTTTCGGATATACAGGTGTATACACATTTTTATAATTCAGTGCAACAGCCTAACTACTTTTGCAGAACTGAAAACAAAATATTTTTGTGACACTGTGTCACAGTGATTTTTTTTGTTGTTTGGTTTTTATTTTTTATATTATTAAACTTGCAATAATTGAATGTTGGCCACTCTGGGCAGCAGAAACAATCATTGAAAACAACATTGACATGATTGCTATAAGGTTTTAAGTTGATATGGCAAACTTGTTGGCAAACAGTTGCCTATTTACACATCCGAGAGATTCTATCTGGTTTCAGCTTTGTTTTGGTCCCCACTAACTCATAGGTCAAATATGTGGCTCTTTAGCTGCTAAATACTACACTATGTTCACCAGCTAGGCTGCAGTTTTAGAGCTTTTTTGCTGAAAACAGCTGCCTGCTGTAGTGAGAATTTAAATTGTAGGCTGAATACCAAAACAAGGAGCTAAAAGACTAAAGAAAAACAATTTTTTTTTTAAATTAAAGCCCACAGAAACTGCAGAGTCGGGTGATTGTTATCTGTGGGTTCATCACCACTCATCACTAGTGACCCATACAAGCAGTGATTTGATCCATTGTTAATGTAACAACCTTGTGGGGAAAAGAAAGAACAGAACAACCTGAATGAAAAACCTTTTAAACCGAGCTACCACTAAAACTGAACAAGAACAAGAAGAACAAGAAGAATGAATAATAATGATCAGCCATGGTTGGATTATTTTGTCTCCCCCTTATACGGTGGGATTCGATTTTACCTTCAGAAACCTTAAATTATCTGAGGCATGGAGTTGGTGATTGAGGTTTTTGGTTCCTGCACAGTGTCTAGCAGGGCACTCATGCCACAAACGTTTGTGTTTCACCTCTTTTCAAAAGTGCTCTACTAGTTGGACATCTGAAGACTCTGCAGAACCACTAAGTAAAGTTACTGTCATGTTCCTGTAAAGGCTGAGATGACAAGTGCTGGAATTAGCCATTTGAGACGGGACATGAAGGGACGCACCTGAGCAGCAACAATGTTTACATCCTGTATGCATAGCACTCAGGTGAAGCTCTTTCGGCATGAAGCATGCACACACATCATTACACCACCATCAGCGTTAGCCTGTAACACTGAAACAACACAGAACGCATCCATCATTCAAGCCATTTACGCCAAATCCTGATTCTGTCATCAGCATGTGGCACCACAGATCAAGAGTTGTTGGTTTGTGCAATGTTTTTCTACTGTTTAGTCACCCCAGTTTGGTGATTTGGCCTTTGGCTTTCGACGAGTTATCAAAGACAGCCTTATGCATACAACTTTTGTTCTGAGATGTTATTTGCATATATCTGTCCTTCCTGTCAGCTTGAGCAAGTCGGGTCATTCCCTCTGACCTCCCTCACTGTCAAAGTGTTTTCACCTACATGTCTGGTAATGGTAATGGTAAGTTTCTCTGTTTGTCTGTTCTCTGTGATCTCCAGACACCATATGTGAGCACACATCGGGCCCCTTTGCAAGGGTTTGCAAGCTTTATATACAGAAATTGTAGCCACACACTCTCAACATAATTCCCAAGCTGATGTCAATTTCCCATTTTTGGTCTGCCTGGGTTTGTTTTTCAAACCTAAAAAAAAAAGTGCTGTCTCTATTAGCCTGAAAGCTGTCAGTATGCTTTGGGGAAACGGAAACCAGTAAAGACACAAAGCCTGCTAGGCTTCGACCATAAATTACCCTCATGCCTTCCTTCTGTCCATCTCTTTATCTCCATTACATCATTTGTTGCACCAATATACAATAATAACTTTTCTTTCACACAAAGTAATATACATGTGCATATACTATAAGATGACACAAATAATAGGGTTGGTGTCTTGTGGTCTTTTTTGAAGTACCCCTCCAGTCTGAGTGAGATTTCACCAAAATGTTGTTTCAGCACTTCTGCTATTGGGTGCCACAGCACTTTTCACTATAAACACATAAAAATAGTGTATACTTGAAACAAAATGAGTTGTTACATCTTCCCACACTGCACAGTAAGGACAGAAGTCATGACTAACTGAGAAGTTAGCCAAGAAGCCAAACCCTCCCACAGATACTGCTACCAGTTCACAGATCTATATCCCGGTTAGAAAGTGAAGATCTAATCTAATAATATTTGGGGCAATGAATGGAAATAAAAGATTTAGATGACCCCATGTATTTCTTCTGCTGTCCTCATATGAAATTAGAAAATGCATTACTGTATTGGAAATTACTGACCAGTCTGGTGGTGATGTGTGTTTGATTTACATTCAGGAAACATATTCACTCACATTAATCCCACACTTTAACATTTACATACATTTCCTTTTAACCTGAACTAACCACATTCTGCTGGGTACGGAACGTGCATGTTTCGTTGCTCAGTGAATAAAGGGAAAGGTCAGGTGAGACTTTATATGGCTCTGTGTGTGCACTTCTACATCCCACAGTCTGCTCGGCATAACATGAGAAGGCAGTATCCTTCTTAGAACTTGAGTGAGACAATAACAAGGCATTACTTTTGCACACTTTCGCACACAGTGTTTTGCCGTTTTTAGCATGTTTTTAAAGCTTCACCTGAGGTTTGTATTATTGTCGAGCATGAGGTTGCCAGGTAAATTAAAACACATCTTTAGCAACAGATAGTAGATGTGTGATGGGCATGGGGGCTAAAATGTGACTTGAACCCTGTCCGCACTAGGAAAAGGAACCGACAGCCATAACTGGTGCAACTATATTGCCTCTTCCTCCCTCTGCCTCTGTGCCTGTCTCTCGCTTTCTTTTCACACACACACAGACACACACACACACACACACACACAAACAAATGCATGCATACAACCTGCACCTGCACAGACTTAAGTGAAAACACTGAAGGAATGGGATGGCGGTGGGAATGCAGGGCATATTTGTACACTCATGGCTTTTTCATGAGAGGCGCTGTTGATTCACTGTCTTCAATAACAACCAGGCATTAAGCCACTCTCTGAAGGAGGAGCAGCTTCCTGCATGGGACCAGGCAGTCATGCTGTTCTTTTCCAGCACTTTCTCCTCCCTCCCTGCCTGCCTGCCTGCCTGCCTGCCTGTCTGCCTGCCAGCCGAGGGTGCTCTGCAGCATCCTTTTCAGCTTGTGAATCAACCTAACTCCTCCTCCCCCCAGCTCCTCTATACAGGAAAAAAAAAAAAAAAAAACCTCCCCCCCACCACCGCCACCAATGTGACTCTGGCCAATAATAATATAGCTCCAAACAACCTGCTTTCTCATGGGTTCTCAATGAATTATTCACAGCCACATCTAAATTTCACCCAGTTACTTTAAGAATGAGGGACAATCGCTGCAGTCAGCTCCTAAAATGCACCCAGAAGGGGCTGCAATGGGCTGCTATAAATACCCCCCCCCCCCTCCATTCTCCCTCCTTCTGGATGAAAACCACATCAGCCAGGACAGCACTGCAGGGTCCCTCCGCTGGCTTGCTGTGCACTTTTTTTTTTTTTTCTTCTTTATGCAAGGGAGGGACACCAGTTATGTCATCGCTCCCACACCATTCGTGCCCGCTCGCTGATGCAACGGCTGAGGGCTGCCCGTCGTCGGCCTCCTCTGGCTTGCTGATAATCACATGTGTGCAGGCTGTACCCGCAGCCTGCACGGCGCGCTGGTACTGTAGCCATACTGCACACACTGCTGGGAGCTGCACACACACACACACACACACACACACACAGACGTCCACGCGTGTCCACGGGGGGCTAAATTGCATATAGGTGAACAATGGGTGACTGGTTCAATAACTGCATTTCTTGCCCTAAAACAAAACAAAAAAAAAATAAAAAGGCTCAAAGGCTGTCAGGAGTCTGGAGCTTCTGTCAGCTTTTTGATGATCTGATCTGGTTCTCTCAGGAGAATCGGAGGCCGGGGGGAGCTGAACTTTCCACACAGACACAACACAACAGGCCACCAGCTGAACTCACTCCAAATTCAACTTCTGCGCCCCCCCCCCCCCCCCCCTCCCCTCCGCTCCATTTGGAGACGTCGTCCTGTCCCCCCCCCCCCCAGCGTCGCGCAGCGCAGCCCCAGGGGAACAGGGACGCGCGGGTGCCGGACCGGCGGACCTCGGTCCCCTGCCGGACGCCGGCGGCCTGGAACGGAACGAAGCTCTTTGTCCACCCACCTTGCACAGCTGAAAGTTTTCCGACACCAGCGTCTCTTGGACGTCGATCTCCCTGGGAGTCGGCGCCGCGGTGGGAGTCCCGGCCGCGCTGCCGCACGACGGGGAGCCAATAGTCCCCGCCGGAGAGGAGGTGGTCAAGCCGTCCAGCACCTTCCGGAACTTCTTCATTTTCTATCCTGCTTTCGTATATATATTTTTTTGTTTTTCAGGTTCGGGGGCAGAGAGGAGGAAGAGCACTCTTTGCTTCACCAGAGCTCCCGGTCGCCTGCAGTTCAGATCCCAGGTCCCGACGCGTTCAGGGCAGCTGGAGGAAGCCAAAACGTCTCCTGCAGCAGTCCTCAGGCCTGAGAGCCCCTCGCCGGTTCCCCCTCCCTTAGCTTCAGTTTAAAAAGTCAGAGAGGCGACTCATCCTGCTCTCCGGCTGCTGTGCGCGAACGAACAGAAAAAAAAAAAAAAAAAAAAAAAGAGAAAGAAAGTGAAAGATTGCCGCTGTGTGAGCCGCTACCCTTGCGGATCGCGGGTCGCCTGTCTCACCCGCAGCTGCTGAAACTGCCCAACTTCATCTCCCTCCCGCCTCCTAAAGTGTGATCCGCTCCCGGGCTTGGGGGAGCATCCCACACCTCGACATAACCGGAGGAGTCACACACAGTGCGCGGACGAGAGAGAGAGAAAAAAAAAAAAAAACTTGGAGCAGGTACAATCCGACCCCCCCTCCCCCCAGACCCACCCCCCCCCCACCTAAAAAGCCCTCTGACAGCGCTGTGGTTGCCAGTAACAGAAAGAGGAGGAGGTGGAGGTGGAGGTGGGGGGGGGTGGGACAGGCTGAAGACACAGCGGCAGTGCAGTTAAAGGAGGCTGGAGTCCACGGTCAGGCCGCCGCACGAGACAACTCAAGCGTCGAGGAGAGGAAGAGGAGGAGGAGGAAGAGGGGAGGGGGGTGGCGGGGGGGGGAGAAGGTGCCGTGCGTCGGAAGAGTGGACCGGAGGGGTTGATCTGTGGACGGACGGACGGACGGATGGATGGATGGATGGATGGATGGATGGATGGTCGTCGGTTTGTTTGTTTCTGTCAGAGCAGTAAAGCAGTGTGTGAGCGTCGCCTCCCCGCAGTCCAAAGACAGGAGACGGGAGCTGTCCGCGGTGCTGAAAAACCATCCACAGCCAGCCCCGCCCCCCCCACCACCACCACCTCTCCCCCTCTCTCTCTCTCTCTCTCTCTCTCTCTCTCTCTCTCTCTCTCCTCCCCGCCCTCCCTCGCCACCGATTGGGCGAGAGCTCTCCATCAGAGGCGCAGAGAGCGATGAAGGGGAAGGGACAGAACTTGGGAGACGGCAATTCAGGAGCAGTTCGGGCGAAATGAAATACGAATCCGTCCTCCATTCATCCTCCCACACCGTCGTGGAGCTGTGCACCAAACACCAAACAGGACGTGGTGACGAGACCTCCACGAGGAGGCTCGAGCGCTGCAAGTGTCTGAGATGTTGTGGGCTGTCAAAGCTGCTCCTGTGGTCTTTGACTGCATCAAGAGGATCTGCAGAGTGAGATAATGTCCACACGCTGATATAAATACCTGCAACAAAAAAAAATGTGAATTATTCATTTAAAGAAAGAACAAGATGCAGATCCGACATCATACGGGTTTTTGATATTTTATTTTAAACGTTTCTAAAAGTAACTTACTTGCCTCCATGTTAGTCCGCTCCAGTGTGAGTTAATACTGACTTTTACACTCATTTTGGGTGAAACAGTCTTTGGTCACTGTGATGGTTGTGTAGGAGAAGGAGAATCCTGATAAACAATCAAGTGACTGAGCCCAGCGGGTCTATGAAAATGTCCTGCCAATATTGCTGGTTATAGACATTTCATACATTTTGTGTAGTTCTTCACAATACATTAACGGACCAAAACATGGTTTTCCATGTTTTAGATTATTAAATTAAAGAAAATATACTTTACAATACCACACACCATTTTCCAAAGCCTATTGTAAGTATTTAGATTTATTTTTCCCCTACCTTCAGGGCAGCTATTGAAAAAATAAATACAATGAAAGACGATATATTATTTATAGCAAAAAACATAAACTATAATTATGAAATCTGATAATCTGATATTGCATAAGAACTTACATCACCATCCACTCCCCCTGGCAATACTTGATGTTATGGAGTCAGAGCACAGCACACATGGTCGGTCTGTCCCATTCTTCAATCTAAGATACGCAGATAAAAAGACTGCATTGCTCATAACATGCTCTGCAGATGTTACAAGCACTACCCAAGAGGTGTGTTGGCTTCAAGATCCATTCCAATGTTGAGTCTCTGCACTATTTTTTCTACCTTCCAAAATAAGAAAAAAAGTGTACTATCAGTGTTTATAATAACAGACTTTTGATAGTATATGAAATGCATCAAAAAGATCCCCTACAAGATTTTGTTTGGAGCAATCAAAACAGGACCCATACATGTAGTGGCAAATGCACAGTGCAAGGGGTGACTTGAATTTTTCCTGCTAAAACATGGCAAATTGAGTTACTTTCACATTTGAAGCACAACGGGGGTCCTTTGAGACTAAATCATGCTACCAGGTTGACTTTGTTCAGCTCTAACTGTGGTCATTTCAGTGTGCTGATGAATAAACCCATGCTGGGCAGGTAGAGAAACTAAGAATACACAAGAAAAAAACAGTCAATTTTTAGTATTACACCAAGCACCGGTAAAAGAAGGCTAAAGTGCTAGATTGCTGTTAATATTAACTGAAAACAATCAATCTACCTATCTTCAGTTACATCAGTAGGTCTAGCTGATCTTTAAAATGCAAAAAAAACAGGCTAAACAAAGATGATGAGCCTGCAGAACATTATACTTACTAAACGCTAAGTATTCTGGAACGGCTGAAATGACAAAGAAAGTGTCTACAAAGGAGTTCGCACAACTACACTAACATGCCAGCCCATTAGACCTGTTACTTATTTGTTCCTCGACAGACGAGGACGCAGCCTCACGGGGCTTTTCACATATATAGGATATTCAGAGCTGTCCACTTAAAGCTACTAAGCAAAGCTGCCTTCAAAAGGAGTTCTATCATTACGGTTTATTGCTATGTGTTGAAGAGATACAAAGAGGTAGTGTTTGTGTCTGTGTGTGTGTGTGTGCACCATGTTTGTGTGCTGTTTACAACACTTCAAGCGACGGGGAATGGACGCAAATGCAGAAAGTGAGCTTGATGTTGTGTTCGGTTCAAAGACAATGGTGTTCCGCAAAAACATGCACCCACAAAAGCTTTGTTTTGGATAGTACATGGTAATTAGGCTGCTAGCTAATTCATGGCCAGAGATAATAACAGAGAAAATAAAAACAAAAAACAGAAAATGTAATTTAATATATTTATTTGGAGGTGATGGGCATTACACAAGGCCACTGATTTTGTCACTGTGTAATCACGTCGATTGTCAGAGTTAATTTGTTACTTCTCAGTTATGAAATGTCTCCTGTACTGTCCTCTGCTCTTTTCCTTTGTGTGCCTGCAATCAAGAACAATCTTAGGATATTTTAAAGGGCGTTATGATAATTATAACTCACTATGGATTGAGGAAAAAGGGCAAGTTTGAACAATGGCTCCTCGCTTGACCTCTGTATCATGGGAATACAGTCCCTGTGTTCAGTCAGCTTCATCTGGGAGATGATTTGCAGAGGTTGATTAATTTTTAAGAACAGATGTAATTAGCAGTCCCTCTAAAACAATTTTAGCACAGAAGGAATTTGTGCAAATACACACATACAAACGCACAAGCACACACACAGACACACACACACGTTTGTACTTGTAAGGACATTCATTGACATAATGTCTTTCCCAGCTTCTTATCCTGACTCTAACCAACAAAACTAAATGCCTGACCCCAACCCTTACCCTGACCTTAACTTAAACTTAATTCTAACCTGAGCCCTAAAGCCAAGTCTGAACCCTCAAACAGTCCGTTGAAGTGTCTCTGAAAGTGAGGACTGGCCAAAATGTTCTCACTTTCCAAAAATGTCCTCACTCCCCTGGTCTAAAACTCAAATTGGTTCTCACAAAGATAGATGTACAAGTACACAAACACACACACATAAACACACCCACACACCAAGGCCAAGAACAGTCGTAAAATAACTACTGATTAAGGTCAGGTTGTTGGGTGACTGTAAATGACACATTGTAGGGGCTGCCTACAACCCTTTGGGTCCTGAAACACCAAGGCAAAGTAGAAGAGTTAGTTCCAATAAAAAGTACTTTCTGAGAACATGTAACGCACTTGAACACAAAACAAAAACTGACAGGGTGTGTGAGAGGAATAACTAGTCAGTATTTTTTATCTGAAAAAGAAAACCCAAAGATCCTGACAGGACTGTAAACCACATACAAAGACATAGACAAAGGGGTGGGAGCTCCTCGTCTTTTGATCGGACGACAATGACGATCGGTCAGTCCAGTCCACTTTGATCCAGGGTGAAATATTTCAACAACCAGTGGGAGGATTGCCATTACATTGTGTACAGACACTCATGGTCTACAGACAATGAATTCTAGTGACTTTGGTGATCCTCTGACGTTTGACAAAATTTAAATAAAACCAGCAATTGATGTTAAATCGCATTCACGTTAACTGACTGTTTTTTTAAGCTGTAAAGTATTATGGTCCATAGCCCAAAATCCCCATTTGGAGGGAGAAAGAAATGGGACACCTCTGAGTTCCGTGTGGGTCTAATGTGAGTGCAAAGGGAATAAATGAGATGTAGCATTAATATAATCAACTATTTACAACAATTGTAATCATACTGTGACCACTGTTGGCTATCCCAATAATTTTACAAGTTTAAGTTTTCAAGAAACAGGCGCATGTTGTCCTGTTGTATTTAAGAACCTAACTTCACCAGCATCATAAAACATGAATTACTTTTTTTCTGTTATTGAGTGCTCATCGTTGTATTAAAAGACAAGTCATTTTGGGAGTGTTTTGAATTTTGGATGGTGGGTAGGGCTGACCTTTAGTTTACATTTGGATCACAGATTGGGGCTTTCAATTATTGATTAACCTTAACCTGTATGCAGCAATTTAATGTTGCTTAAGTCATAATATTTTATATAGTGTTGGGTAGTTTGGTACTATAGCAATTTATCATATTCACAAGCTCAGAATATGTTTTTCATGTACATTGTTAATGTACAGGTAAATAAGATACATAAGCTTCAGCTATGTAATAAGGAGGTACAATATTTTACTCTGAAATGCACTGGAGTGGAAGTATAGGGTAGTATAAGACGGAAATAATCCTGTAAGGTGTATTCGAACATATTACATCCAATGTGATGAGATAAAGAAAACGAACACTCCACTGGGTGTGTAATCGATACCACACCCACTTCTGGTGGGTTGTTTTGAGATGGTCTCCACATTGACTGAACCTCCTACATACTGTACACTCATGTTTGTCATAGGAAGTTATGAGTGTTTATCCACCTGTCATCTTTGATGTGAAGATATCTGATGTTGACTTGACACTCTGAGCTTTTTTTACCACCGACTTAGACGGTGAACAGAGTTTCAAATGTTTTGACTGTGATCTCATACAAGAACAAAATCCCAGATGCTACTGCGAAAACGTTAAAGTGAAGTAAAACCCCCCCAAAATAATAATAAATGCAGATGAAGTCAGACATACGTGATAGTTCAGATACTGAGCTACTTAGCAGTCATGTCCTTTGCAATTGTTCTAGGGATTTAAAATCCCGAGTGTACTCCACCATTAAAATGTCTGTGTTAGCCAAAAAAATGTAGGAATCAGTATTTCTCTATCCTTATCAGTATTATAAACAGCATTCAGACTTTTAATGTATAATTTAACAGTAAACTGAATGGAGCTGACCATTTAAAAGATTCAGCATCTGGTCAGTATTTTTGTAAGGGTCGGTGGTGGGCCAAGGTGACTTGAACTCATGACCTCAGTATTTCTAAAATCCTGAAAAAGATAAGCTAACCTAATTTAAAAAAGGTTTGTGGCGCAGGTGGTTTTAAAATGTAAATGCAATACAAGAAAAAGAAGACAAGAAAAATAGAAAAGGAAAAGAAAGATAGAAAGAGAAGGTTTCCAAGGATTATCACTTAATCAAACAGAGGTCAAACAAGAGAAACCAGCCAAAAACAAACTGAGAAAGAAGTGATAGGAAGAGAGTTGGATATTGATCAGAGGGCAGTCTATAATGTTCTATAAGTAATTTTAAGGGTTTTATTGTTGTTTTATTGCAATCAAAATCCTGTGGCAAGTTTACAAGATACTTCATTTTTGCTTTACTTACTTATACTTTTAAATGTATTCATTCACCAAATCTAGTTGACACATTTGAATGAATTGATTGGGAAAGGGGCTGCAGCATCACACTGAAGGCTGCATGCAAATGTCAGTACACTGACTCTCAGTCTGTGGAGCCCATTAGATGTGCAAGCTTGTGTGATAAAGAGGTTATGCGTAGGAAATATGGAAATTCCCAGCGTGTTGTTTACCGTGCACTATGGACCTTTTTTGTGAAAAGGAAACATCTTGACCAGTTGGAAATGAGCACATGAAAGCACACACTCTCACCCAGATACATACGCAGCTTTAACTTTTCTAATTACCTCCACGTACCCCATGGACAGTCCTTAGTGCCCCCCCAACTGAGCTGATTAACACTGACTCGGACCACCTACCGATCTGTTAAGTCACTTTGGCCTAATTAATACCTGCGGGGTGATTTGATAAAAGTGCACAGGAGCAGAGTTTAGAAGCAAAGTGAAGCCACAAAAAGTTGTTTTTTAATCAATTTCCAATTAAGAATTCATTCCTGTCTGTAGGTCCACTGGTAATTGAGTCAAGGTAGAGGAGGCGGGGCTGATCCTTCAGGGACTGTTCATTTCCATATAAATGAGCAGCACGCCTGATTTTTCGGGATTTATTATTGACCAAAAGACGAAGTTGAGTTTCCTTTTTTACCTTAGAGTGAAGATTTCTAATTTCAAAGCGGATAAAAGCGTGTTCAATGTTTCTCTTAGAGAGGGTGCAGAGATGCTGTGTTTCTTATAACAAGCTAGTGCCGTGCAGTTATTCAACACCCCCAAGCAAACAAAAACCTTTAGTGGAAGAGATAGTGAGAGTCACAATGGGCCTAGGGACCCAGTGGCATTTCCTCTTGGTAACTATCCACTGAAATGAGTGTCAATACTTGTGTGAGACACTCATCCTCCTCTCTGTGGCTACTTCAGGATATTTGCTGAACAAACTGCAGACAAACAGCTTGTGTGATTCACAGCAGAAATAATTTAAATATGAATTTATGAAATATTAAATAATCAAATATTGTTTCGGGAAGTCAACTGCAAAAAACACAAATATAGATGCAATCACAGAGCGTGATTTAATGGTGTTGTGTTGTAGTGTCTTTCTGGTGTTTACTAGTATTGATCAATTCATTTGTCACTGGATGGATCAATACAGCAGATGTACAGCATGTTAACAAAGACAACAAACCATCGTCACAGCTATCAAAGTCACAGCTCAGTGTTTCACCAACAGATCTTTCGAAAAAAAAAAAACCTGTGCATTTTATTATTGTTGTGGAAATGATCACTTGATTTCCACAAATTGAAAATTAGTGAGGGATCCAGACACGTCTACTAGGTTATCATGGTAAAAATCCCCTCTTCTGTCGCTTTCAACTGCTGTGTGATAAATTACTTTGTGTTTGAGCGCAGCCAATCATACACCATAGGGGGTCAAATTGACATCTATCTGTTTCTGTTGACTGCAAATTGAAAATAGACTGCAGGTGCCACCTGCTTACTATAATTCCTGGGCTGCAGCATTGAGACCCTCGATCAAATCTATGTTTTGTACTCAGCTATCAGCTTTATTGGCCATGTATGTGTACACATAAAAGGAATTTGAAACTGTTTTTCCGTTGCTCTCAACATACATTCACAGAAATAGACAAATAAACAAAAAAACAAGGACAACAAAGCTACTGATGCATTTATCTGACACCATGAACACAAAGCTATGTCAATGAAAATGTCTGTAGCCTGTTGTGTTAGCAAATAGCAGATTTGGGGGAAAGATGAAGAAGTTGGTTTTTCAGTGCTGAAGTACTTGACTGTGTCTATAAAGGAGTGACAATCATGGTCTGTGTATAAAATGATAAAACAAGTTTAATTCATGGACAAGATTTTAAATCTATGAAAAACGTATTGAGTCGTGTCTTTAAAAGGCTCTATTTTCTCAATCTGAACAACAACGGGAGGTCTTTATTTTCGCACGTATCCACTAAGCTGCATTTTCTAAACCAGAATGGACAGAAAGAGGTGTTTTATAAATGTATCTGCATTAGAGTGAACATGGTCTCAGAAAGAAATAACACAGTGTCAGAAATAATAATAACAGAAAATGCCATCTCCCACCTACTCCTAGCTAAAATAGAATTTTGGAATCAGGCAACAAAAGCCAGACATCATGACATCATGGACAAAAGGTGGGAAGCTCCATCGATCTGCTCCTCTGTCTACTGAGGAACATCCCCACTGTGTTTGTCTCATCCTGCAGGGTGACAGTGTCTGCAGAATATGATGTGGACAAAGATAAGATTAACACTTTTTCTGTGGTATTCTTTTCTTTTGAGGTACTTTTCTATGACAGTGGGAATTGTAAACTACATCCATAATGGCAGAGGTTTATGGAAAACAGGATGTCACCCGAAAATGTATTGCTTGCTCTGTCCAAAAATATTATATAAAATATAAATAGAAGTAGAAAAAAAACCTAATAAAAATGTATACCTTCATTATATATCAGGGGCATCCACACAACTAAAGGTAATTTTCTTTGTGATATGCCCCACAAACAAAGCTCTCATGATACTTATATTTTATTTAACAATCTAACGGAGGTAAAACTTGAGTTGATCTTGCTGCCAAGAACATTTAGACATTGGATGATTTATAAATTGTATTAAATCTTCGACACATGTCCTTCCTTTACTGCTTCCTTTGATGGGAAGTGTCATCCTTAGCTTTTATTTCTTTAGTTACATGACAAGTCTGGATTACTTATAGAAAGATACCTGTACAGTAGCTCTGGTATAAATGTGCGGCCTAATATTTTATTGTCATACTATTTATTGCATCCAGTGTGGCATATTTTGGATCACAGAATGGATATTTACGCCTGTGACTTTGACTACAGCACCAGGAACTGACACAGTGAGGAGGCAATAGCCAGCTGTTCTCTTGATCCAGTGTCACCATCACATCAGATTACCTTGTCACCTCTCAAATAATCTTCATATATCAGATAACAGATCATAACTCGTTACATGACGAGTCAAATATGTGACTTTTTTAGGGCAGAACAAGGCAGGAGGGGACACTGCTGAAATATTAAACCCTAAGTGAGTTTTTGTATCCTAGGATGGCGACGGAAGGTTTTACCTTCACCACATCCCAAACTAATTTCAATGGTTGCCCCAACTGCTTCATCTTCTTTTTCTCCTTTAGGGTTTTATGGTAGCCTGGGGACCAGGCTATAGTGGCAGTATTAAACGGACTGGACGGTACATTTTCTCTAAAAGAAGAACAAACAATTGCACTTAAACTTTATGTTTTTAAGAAATACGTGTTTGCCAAACTTCCGACAGGACGTACTGTACGGCAGGGCGGCGTTTCGTTGCTCTGATTGGTTGTCTCTGCCCACTGGAAATCAAAAAATGAACTAAAAGGTTCCAGACTAATACGCATACGGCATCAGCTATGTTGCTTTGCTTGGATATTACAATAGAAACAATAGATACATTAAATATGTTTAGCGTAGTTTTAGAGTCTTTGAGGTTTATGAAGTGTTATTTAAATAAACTGCATCATCATTATTATTATTATTAATATTACTATTATTATTATTATTAGTATTATTATTATTACATTATCCATAGTATATATTATAATAATATTATAATAATAACAGTTTGGGCACCAAAGGAAGAATCATTAAATGATTAAAACTTCCATTTAGTTGATGTGCCCACAGTACACATCAGGAGAATCCTGATATAATTTTTTTTTGCGTATGTTCAGCTGATATTCTGTGATCCAATTCCAATAGTGCTAATCCTTGTCTAACCTTCTATTTCTATTTTGAAGTTTTAAGAACAGGTTTGCTAAAGCAACACGCCCATTCATTCCTGCTTCTTGGAGGCATTATTGTGCACTTGACACAGAAACAGAAACCTGCTTCTTTTTAAATCTGCACAGATTTTGATGCTAAGCTTCCAATTTATTTTACCAATGACTGGTGAATTCTTATATTCTTATTTAACTGTTACAAGCTTGAAAGACAATTCAGAAATATAGTCTTCTTAGCCATCTGACTGTACCGACTCGACTGTTTCCCTCCTTGGGTATGACCTTTCAACTTTTAGTATTTTATTCTTTCATACCATTAGCTTATAGGGGTATAAACAAACGAGTTGTGTCAACAGAATTTCTGGGCTTGGTGACTAAAACTTACCTTGGCTAGAAACCAAAGGGCAGACTTTCAAAGCTGTACTGTATGTGCATGCTGTGCAGGCTGCCATTTTCAAGTACTGGCACTTTTCTATTCCAATTCAAGCACTTCATTTGTATTTCTTTAAGCTACAGCCCAATTAAAAATACTGCCTGATGAGATGAAGGTAAGGGGAGCAGTAACCTGAGGTCGACATGGTCGGCAGCCATGGCAGCAAATTGCACCATGCTGTCTCAAAATATAAAACACCCACATCACTGGGCAGCAGAGGGAGGGATGGCCACTTGAAAAATGGTTACCTGTATTATATAAAAGCCAACTCCTCAGCTTTGTTCATGTGTAAGCTTGTGTGTTTAAGTGCATGTAGACTTCTGACATGAAACCAGGACTTCTGTTCCAGAAGAAACCTTCAAAATCACATTGACATTTATAATAACACTAACCAATCAAATGTCAGCCCTGTAACACAACAACTCATCACCATGTTGTGCATTTCATCCCAATTTGTCTAGACAAGAATGGTTTTAAATGATCCAATATCATTGTTTATTTAATATTTCTATTTTTAGTGGCCTTTAACAAACACCATTTCCCATAAGTTAATTGTCACCTGTTCCACAGATTGAAGCGAGTCGCGTGGCCTCGTCTAGTTCAGACAAGTCAAACACATGAGTTACATTTGACAAGACAGTCGAAACCAAGAACGTAAATTTGCACTATTGGGCACTAAAAGGCTTACTTAAAGGACCTTTATGTTTTTGTAAGAGTGTGTGTGCGCTGCCTGCCTGTTGAATGATGCTGGCTGGGTGAATAGCTGTCAGTGTTAAGTGTTAGAGGTAATTTAACACTGCATCCCAGGAGTTTGCTGGAGCAGTCGTATGGCCTTCTGGTGGAGCAAGTCTGCCTCCAGTCAGATCAGCCCTTCAGCACATCCACTGTCAGCCCAGCACAGTTGATTCAGGGTTGAGTTATGGTTGGAGGATTTTTGTCAATGGTATGAATCTGAATCTCCAAGAAATGACATGTGCGATGATGGAACCCCTACGAGTGACTCTTTTCACATTAGATTTTGTCATTTGAGATACATTGTTATGAAAATATCAATCATAAGTGCTTTAAGGTTAATGATTTTGTGAATGAGAGCAGATTCCAAACCTGTGATTTTAATTTTGGTGGAAGCTACATTTTAGTAGGTAGGTTTTCGTGCAGCTGCTCGTCTGTGAATTGTCTTCAGGATAAAATGTCAGAGAGGAGCATGAAGTCAAACTCCATAAAAAGAGTATGAATAGGGAGAGCAACATTTCACTTCATCAATTGTGTCTTAACAAGATGTGCCACCAAATTGCTGGCCTACACTTTTGCATCATCATTTGTAAAAGCCAAGTGATCTCTTTAAATTGAATCTAAAAAATAACCATCTGCTCATGTCTGATCAAAAAAAGTGTGTAATATGCTCAGGAAGCATGAAACTTGAGAGAATTCACTTAAACTTGTCTGTTTTAAAGCACTCCAATCAAGGGAACAGACCATCCATTTACTCTTAATTAGAGCACAATGATTTGATTCAGAGAAAAGCAGCAGATGATTGGAGTTCAAGATAAGACGAAAACCATCCTGTAATATCAGTCTTATCATGATTCATCCTTTTGCTGAGCACAGATGAGTGACTGGATGTTTTGACTTGATTGGTAAATCACTGTGCCATTAAGTCAAGTAAAGACAGTATCAAATCAGTTTTTTTTAATGGACTGATACAAACAGAATGGAGCCCTGGGTTAATGCGAACACACTTTAGAGATAAATGAGTCACACACTAATGAATAGTTGGTTTCCTGAGGGGCCTGAAAGTTTCATTTTGCCAGGAGACCGAGACAAAGCGTTTGTTTGGTGGCATAGAAACAAGTCCCTCTGTTGGCCAACAGTTGGCATAATGAGGAGGTGACGTCAACACCGCAGACTCATGGGACTTTTCCCGTAGGGCCTGCAGGTGGGTGGCAGAGGAGGTGTGAAGCCAGAGTTGCACCAGATAATGAAAAATAAACAAGAAAGTGAAATGAGAGTACTTTTTCCCAGCAAAGTATATTCATTTTTTTGTGTTTGATTGCTAAAGAAAGACAGACAGGATGACGTTAAGAATCCGCAGTTGCCCAATCATCATCTAATGATCATTTGATCATCACACCCATTCAATTTTTTTCTTTTTCTTACCATCCCTGTTTCAGTCATTCACATCCATCATATCAAAGATGGTTAACACTCTGACATATTTCTAATTTTGGGTCACAATTTCAGACAAGACGGACAATGAAATTGAAAATCGTACTGTATGTCTCATGAATAATACAATTGACCTTTGTCATGTATCTGTAGAGTTGAAAGTGACAAACTCACACCCACATATGTCCTATGAGTTATAACCTCTTTATTGTAGGTTTAAGCATGATCCAGAAATGCAACATGCAAACAATTTCCTTCTTTGTTCTCATTATTAACTCACCATCATCTTCCCCCGAACTTGATCACACAGTTTTCTTCGGTGAACTGAGCTCAACTCTGTTGTGGTTCACAGATGAGACAATTTCAAATGGACATACACACCCACACACACACACACACAGACAGACACATCAGCTGTGGGTTGGAGTGCACCACTTGCTTCATTAGCAAAAGCAGCTGATCTGTCTCGCAGGCAGTAAAACAAAACTGACTTGTTTTTAATCTCAGTCAATGTATGTTTTCATGGCGAGCGAGACATAAAGTCTAATCCCTGTTAGACAGTTTTCTCTATTCATAGAGTGTCACAAGTATCGGAAAAAAATATATGTAAAGTTTGTCAAAACCAAAAACCACCAAAAAACATGAGGATTCATGCATGTGTATCCACTGCAGATTTTAGGGAAAAATCACACGACAAGATATACTGCCACTATTAAACCGACTAACAACGCCATCCTTAGGCAGCACTGCTAACACTGCTGGCAGTGCAAAACAAACATTATGAAATGTTGCAGTGAGTACTGAGAACTCTGTCATCTCCCCACTAGGTACAGATTAGACACAATTCTTGAAGATATTGGATATAGAGTATAAATGAAGTGCGGGACTGGCTGGTGTTTGGTTGGTTAAGCTGATGATCAGCTGATTGGGCATGCATAAATGTTGTGTCCCACCTGAACAACAAGAAGCTCCTTTGCATGAACATTTGTGTTTAATTTCTAATTACTGCTGATTTAAGAGAAGCCTTTGTTTTCCTTCTCTTTATATATCTACACTTTTGTAGCATATTATGTTTATACATAATATACACTATACAATACATAACTAAATTTCTGATGTCAACCCTCTTGTCTGAGCTCATTTAAGAAGTTGGCCAAAACACAAGAACAAATGCATTGCAACTTCCTTTTGAGGTGATGTTGTGTTCATTATCTTTGTTTGTCCCCTACCCGGATAAGAGGGAGGGGAACAGACAGAGAGTGAGTTTCATTTCAGAACACTAATCTAAAATGTAAATGATCCTGCTCTAGCCTTGGTGAAAATAAAATAAATTAAAAAAAACATGAATTCAGTTTACATAATAAGCTGTGGATACTGTCTAGCAACACATTTTACGTGCTGATATCACAAGAGCACCATTGTTTAAAAGGAAATGAACTGCACACAATATTGGCTAAAGCTTCTAAAGAATTTTCATTTCAGACACTAAAAGTGTCTAATTATGTCCAATGTACAGAGCAACAGCACTGGAGTGAAAATCACTCAAAAGCTAATTAGGCATGTGAGTGGATGAGTGATAGTCCCACTTCCCCAGCAAGAAAAGAATGATCCAGGTCATGGAAGGTCATGCCATTGGTCCTTCTTGTCAATAGTCTACTCAATTGACTTTGCTTGAAGCAGTGACACATCATGGCAGGCATGCAGAGGACTAAAAAAAGCAGCTGTTTCATCACTGCTCATTGATTATGCTCTTCCACATTCCCGAGGCATCAATGACTCCTGGCGATACACCAGAGGTGTAAAGAAACAATCTTATTAATATTCTTGGTTGCAGATGTGGCAGTTCTCCTGTTGATGCGCACACTGTCGGCTCTGTGGGGCTTTCAAGGCGTGGCTTTTGATTTTATCCTCTGTGTTAAATATTTAAATATGTGTTTTGTGTGTCGTATTTTACAATGTACTGTATGTCTACACTTTGTGTCACAGAAAAATCCTGTCCCCCACATAAAGCCTTTGGCATTTTGCAAAGACAACTAGCTGGAAACAAAGCGCCTTTTAAATACTGTTTACCGGACAGAACGGAGTTGCCTTTGGGGAAAAATGCTAAAGAGGTCCATACCGTATCTCTAGGCTGATATAGACACACCTCCTCAGATGCATTACTGTCCTTGGCTGGTGAGGATGAGTGTGGAGGCTCATGAATAAATAAGGTGAATAATGGATGTTCTTTTCAAAATGGATGTGAAAAGCTCCCACAAAAGGTTAACAGCTTCTAAATAAGGACGGATGTTTGTCATGTTTACTGGCCCAGCACGGCCAGCAGCAGCAGCAGAACCACTCAATTCCAGCCTTGTGCAATCATGTCAAAAAATCTCTCCCCAATATTGTGGTTTGTGACACACTACACAAGGATGGTGACCAGTGTACCCTGCCAAACATCAGTGTGTTTGTAGCTTGCTGACGTAAGCATTCATCTCAAAGCAAAGCAGTCCAGAAACATCCTTAATGACCAAGCCAAAGATACAAACATAATGGAAAACAAGAGTAAAAGCTTGAGTATAAGCAATTGTCCCATTTGACCTAGGCTGGAATGGGTATTTCCTCACACTGCAGTCACTGTTGCTGTAAACTCACTCTTGGCCATGGGAGAGCACGTACAGCCATGTGTCTTCCCTGATGCACACGGAGTTGACAGGCAATTCTTTTTACCAGGGAGCAGAAGCGTCACCAGGATGGTGTAAAGTGTGCAGTTCTAACTCAGTTCAGGATGTAGTAGGCGTTGTAATATTTTTAGCCGTTCAGCCGTGGAGAATCTTGCGCTGTCGGCTGCAGTGCTTTCCAGCTATAACTGTGCTGTACCTGTTCTAGTAAAGCGGTATATAGAAATCAATTGTGTTAGAGAAAAGGTAAAAACCACTCATTTAATCTGTCTTTAAATTTCCCAACATACACAGATGAATAGATGGATTGATTAAATAGTTTTAGTTTCTTAAGAGCTCTCAGATTCCAAAGTAGGTGATGAAAGAATTGCAGGCTGAATGACAGGATCAATCATTGAGTCATTAATCTTTGGGCTTTATTGGATGGAGAGTGACAGACACCGCCGAGCAATCAATCCTTATTTAATCTTCTCAGGCAAACCTTGTGAAGCATCTGTCATTACAACCTGCCTCGTGAGTCTCCACCCTCGCATACTCAAAGGGCGCACAGAAAACCCCAAAACAAAACAGCTATTCACCAAATCCTGTCAACCTTAATTCTATCTCCGTCAAACTCTTCTCTTTCACAAACAAATAAGCTTACATACGCATATGAGTATTTGTGACCCAATCAATGGACAATAATTCAGGGAGGAAAAACACAATAAAGACTTCCTCAGAGGACAGCAGACAGCAATGAGCTCAGACAGTTCCTATGATTAAACGCATTAAGGATATCTATTACCACCTCACACTACCCCATACTTGATCTTCAAGGTCCCATGATGATTTTTTACAGCTTTGCGGATTGCCTACTGATTCTTCATTCTGTTCACCCTCCCTGTAACCCGGCCTTCCCACAATCAGGCTTGCCTTGGTAGATCAATGGCACAGCGTGAGGTTAGGTTTTTAATTGAGCTTAACTGAGCTCAAGGGTGGGGGATGTTTTAATGAGGCCAGGTCCTGTTTTCATCCTGACCTTTGAGGCTCTGCCCTACAGGTGTCCATCCTCCAACTTAAAAGGAATGTATGGGCTTGTAGGGATACCCCAGAGATGTGAGACCTCACCAAGCTCCTCTGCAGAGCTTGACATTTTCACCTGAATCTAATTCGCCCAGGGGAGTGTTTTTTCCCCCAGCCATTGCACATGATCTGGTGTACCTATCACCAGTGCCATCCTCCAGCAAGATGGACAGGGTGTTCTGTGGTCCCATGTATAAATCATCATGTATATGAGGAACGTCGCCCAAGCCAAGCACTTTCAGGTGCACCACATGCTGGCTACCCAATATTTTCTGCAGTTTGTCCGCCAATTGTTGTGCTGCAGCTTGGTGCTCAGCAGACCGACGGTGAGCATGTCTGTATTTGTGTCAGCGCTGCATAGGGGCAAGAAACTGCATGAACCTATTCGTCACAGGCCAGAAAAGAGGAATAGTATGGTCAGTGCATGAGCGAGTGGGTAATGAAATGTGCAACAAAGGTAAATCAAATAGTAAACAAGGAAATTCACTTACAGAACGCACACAATATGGCTGTGGTCAAAAGGACAGAACGAAGGCAGTGTATATAGCATTAAGGTGAAGTGATTGCACCAAAGTGGGGAGGTTCCTTTCCAGGCAGGAGTGCTTGCAGTATCCTCCCTGCCTGAGGTGGGGTCATGTGACTCTTTGATGGGGACCACCAAGTGTTCCCATGGTGCCAGTCTCATGGAAGCAAATTTTGATTGACCTCTGGTCTCTAGAGCAGTTGCCTGCTTACACATTACACACTACTACTACACATCAGACCCCGAGCATTCATTTGGAGTCATGTTTCAGGCTACCTGACAAATGTAAATTACAAAATTCTCAACTTCTTTCCTCTATTTTGGTCTTCACCAGCATCTGAGATAAATATCTGAGTTCTTAGCTGCCGGATGCTCCTCTATGTTCACCAATCGCCATGCACTTCATACCTTTGCCTGTCTGCCCTTTAGCACTGGACAGGTGGCATACGCGCTTTTCAGAGCATGTTCGCTAGAAAAGGCTGCCTACAGGGGGTTGGTGTGTGACCATATGGTAAATGTATAACCAGATCAAGAGCTAAAAGAGAAAACTCAGTAGAGCTGTAGGGTGTTAATTCTCAATGATTTTGGTTTTTGAGTGACGCATTTCACTTTACACGCAGTGATTAAATGCTGTTATCAAAAACATTGATGAATACAGCACGAAGCAAACTGACAGCACACATACACATAACCTTTAAAGACACTGTGGCAGACAGAAATGCATGACGCAAACCTGATTCACTGAGGTTCACTACTGTACACATGGAGAATGGAATTTCTCTTATGTTTGAAATGTGTGCGCATTATCATCATCTAATCAACAGAAGTTCTGCTTGGAAAAATACTAATTGTGACTGGTTACAGGGTCAATATCTAGGCATTGGTTGTATCTATGGCAACGTCTAAGGTCTGAAATACCAGCCCGTTTCATCTCCTTACAGCCCAGCCCCGGTGCAGGCTCGGTGTGATAATAGTGAGCACTTCAGACACGTCACAGTTCCTATGACTGAGGTCATAGGAAGTCCACAGATGTTTTTTAATTCTTCATCGCATCACACAATAATTCAGAAAAACTATTGGATGAAAATGCAGCTTACAGTATGTGAGTATAAAGGATGTAAAACTATTACGAAAAATAAAAGCACACTAGAGAGTTTAACAATGCAGAGATATGGGAAATTTCACTGCAGCAGGCACCATGACAGGTGTACCATTTCACATTTTATTTGAAAAGGCCTGTTTTCTGTAAATGCCAGGCTCACGTCAGTATTCAGACATTGGCTTTGAGGTGAAATTGCCCTCATTATGCCTAGGTGACCCAGTGCCGTGGGTTACTGTGGTTACATCAAACCAGTCATTATTTGGAAAGCCACATAACAAAATACCCTGTATCCTGCTTTAACACATCTGGAGCAGTACTCGGACTGTGTTTACCCCATAGGGACTGCCTCAACAAATAATTGTCACCTGGCCTGACATGACAGGAAGGTGTGCTGGGAAGATATGCCCGTAGAGTAGCCTGGCATTGCCAAACAAATTCCCATATGCATATTAAATTGGAACCTCTCAGTTTATTTTTGACTTCCACGGGGGAAATCAACAGGCGATGACAACCAATCAGAGCAACAAAACGGCGTCCTGTCGTACGGTATGTCTTGTCAGAAGTTCGGCAAACACATATTTCTTTTTAACATAAAGTTTAAGTGCAGTTGTTTGATCTTCTTTTAGAGGAAATGTACCGTCCAGTCCGTTTATTACGGCCGTTATAGCTGGCTGTGGAACGTTTCGCATCAGCAGCAGCCGTCTTATCACCGTTATTTACAAAGATGCCTCAACTGTGCTCCTCTCGGTCAGTCATTGTATTAAACCCACCTCATATTAGATAATGGATATTAGATAAATGGCTGTGATTGGCTCGCCACATACCAGTTCTGAGGAAATCAGACAGGCAGAGGGGCCAAACGTATCTGTCAGAGCAAATAAAACATGAGCTCGCAGATTTGTCTGATTTTGTCTGTCTGTAGAAGCTTGCCAAGGGAAAATCTCCCCTAGAAAAACAGTACACTGATGCGAGACAGGATGTGCCACGCTACCCATACCATGTTATTTTTCACAAAGCCTATTTATCTTTTACGTGTTGTTGGATTTTTCTCCTCCATTTCTATTGTATTAGAACTTTTACACATGAAAATGTCAAAAATCTTGATTATGCCATCAATTTTTTTAACAAGCTGCACCATCCTCGATTACAGAATAAACTAACATTGACAAGTCTGACTAGATCCTAATTTAGGATTTAGATATGCATAAGTAGCATTTGTGTACATCTGTTGCATATCATAGCATTTTTAAAATTCATAATACAATGGAAATCTGTTATCAGGTAAAAACAAAAACAAAAAAAAATCTAATCCTGGAGCTCCAACATCTGAGTAGCAAATATTTTTCAGTGACAGCAGCAGGTATTCATTTTTATTTTATAACAGATTTAACTGTATATACTACTGCTGTATAGGAAAGGCATTGTAAAAAATTAAATTGGAACACACAAATAGTGAAAAAACCCAAGGGGTATAAAAAATCTTTTAGTCCTGAACATAAGTGGATTTGGTGCCAGACCATAATGAGAGCATCACATTAGCTTAACTTGTGCATTAGAGGAAGAAATGTGATGGGACCAATTGCCTCCTGAAACACGTCAGTGGAAGGCATTATAGTGTGAAGAGAATAAAAGCAAACGTATATGTCATGAATGGTAAAAAGGAAATTAAAGAGAAATGTATTTTTATGAAGTGAACATAATTCAGAAGAACGAAAAAATGAATTGAAAATGACGTACAGCCCTTTTTTCATCAGGGTTTAACTGTGCCACTGACACATACTTCATTAAAGTCTCATACAGTAACAAACCTGCCTTTCCAGCCAACAGCTGATAACAGATCCGATATAGGTCTGGGGTATCATTTATTTTAAGTATGATTTAGAGCACCTTCACTGGAGTCTGTCTTGTCTACTATCTGAGAAGAGAAATGTCACAGTGCCCCCTTACTTTTGTATTCTGAATTGCTTGCAAGTGTAAATACTAGTGTTAGATGCTTTCATTAATCACTTTACTGTATGTACACATTATTATACATCCATGCTTACTGCAGTCTTCTTTTTATTACAGAATGCTCAGAATAACAAATGTTTTACTGTAAACCCCAACAATTCACCCATATCTTCTTGTTTCTCTTTGTATTCAACATTTGCCTGAGATGAGCTTTTAAATCCAGTCCGACCTGGTTTCAGAAAAACAGAAAATATTCTGCCCAACACCTTGTCTACACGGACAGTGTAGTAAAAGCAGCTTATCAGCAGCACAACAGCTTCGGTCCGTCTTAGGTGTCACACTGCTTATGTTCAGCCACAGTACAGCTATGCACTGAAGTTGTTTGGCAAAGCCCACACCCCAATACACAATCAATGTAGTTGTACACATGAATTGAAAAAAAAAAAACAGACTTGACACGTTTGTGTATTGATTACAGTGAAGCGTGTCTGTTCCTTCTGCTGCATGAGAGACGCACGACTGAAAAACACAGCTGTAACGTGACTGTTGTAGGCAGCCTGCTAAACTGTTAAACTGTTAAGCTGTTAAGCTGAAATGAAAATAAAACTAAAAACAACTGTATACCAACTGCAGCTGGACAGCTAGCTTCTGGCTTGGCGACTGAGAATAAAAAATACTTATGACAGAATACTAAAGGTGTGATTGCTTACGAAACACTGTCCTTGGTTCTTAGATTGCAAGAGCTTGTGGGTGACGGTAAATACTTCTTGAGCAGGCAGCATCTTGTTTTCTTCTTGAAAACATTTCCTCTGATATCACCGTGTGACAGTGTGAGACAGCAGAAGTATACATTCGGGAACTCAAAGCTAATCCATCAAATTGTTTCATTATGTGTGTGTGTGTGTGTAAATGTATGCAAACATAATGTGAGTGTGTGTTCAGAAGTACATGTCCTGGAAGAGGTTTCGTCCCATTTCAATGTAGGCCTCCTTCTCCTGTGCGGACATCTGCTCCACTAGCTCTGGCCTCTGGCTGACCTCTCGGTAGGAGAGCGACCGGCCTCCCACCATCACCATCGGCTCGTCCCCCACCTCCTCAAACTCGTCATCGTCCTCTTCCTCCTCCTCGTGGGCCCGGTGCTTAGTGGCTGTGGCAGGGGGGGGTGCCGAGGGAGAGTCGTCGTCTGATTCGCTGGTGTCGCTCTCGGAGTCGCTGGCATTAGCTGTGGCGGAGGTGAGCCCCCTGGTAGCAGCGCTCGCTCCACCTCCACCTCCGCCTGGACCTGTCGCAGCCCTCTTCTCGTGGATGAGCAGGGCACGCATCACTTCCTCATTTTCGTCTGACTGACCAATTCCATGGCCAGCTGCTCCATCCTGGGCTCCGGGTACCACGTCGCCACCTGTGGAAACAACACAATTATATATTCAAACTAAAAGTATATTCACAGTCAAAACTTTATTCAAACCAAGTCATCTTCGGACGTCATGTATGTTTCCGGGCTTTAAAGGGGTAACAAGATCATTAGGGACATTGGACAAACACCTCAGAAAAAGGACGTTTGGAAGGCATAATTAATGCAATTTCCACAGGAATGGATTTTATTAATGAGCAATCCTTGCTCAGTCAAGCACTAATCAAGCCTCTTTCAATTAAGCAATTATGGGTCAATGGGAGTCTGGCAAGGCCTGATTGCCACATGCCCTTGGGAGGAGAAACAATGTCAGAATAAGATAGCTTGGTGAAGGACCACTCTGACAGAAGGAGATAACCTGAGTTGACCTGTAATAGCCTGTTTTGATCACAGAGAGAATAGATATTGAAATTTAATTTCATAGAAGAGCAGTCAAAGGTGTGGGTCTGGAGTGGGCATCCTGACGATTATCTTATCATCATCTGAAAAAGCAAGTGCGTTCAGAAAGCCTCACCATGGACAGGCAAGAGCATTTATGATTAACAGTGAAATCAGCATCTGGGAGTGACTTTAACGTTGAATTTAAAGTCTTCCGACTCATGGAGTGGGAGATCTCGTGATTATGGCAGAGAATTCACTTGAAATGGAAAAACAACTGCACTAATGTGGCGTTACTTTGGGTTCAACATACATCCAGTGTTTCTTTGAGGACAAGTTATTTAATGTTTGAAGGACATTTACATTATCATGAAGCATCTACACGCACACACACACATATATTTTATGAGTCTAAATGTAAAAGTAACACTATGATAGCCAAAATGGTGGTAGGTGTATGTGAAATTGGACAATTCTTCATATTGCAACTCACAAAACTAGACTGTCCTCCAAAAAATGTCCAATTCTAGTACAAACAAAAACTATTGCCATCAGAAAATGATAGTGAATAGTGACTGGGCGTTTTGCAAGAAAACCTCACTTACGGTTCTTGAGGATGTCAGGCTCGCTGTAGGCACCCTGCACGGTGCTCTGAGTCAACCAGACGGGCCTCTCCTTAGGTGCCTTGCCCTCACTGGCCTGCTTCTGCTGTTCTTCCTGCTCCTCCATGCTGATAACCACATTCTGGGTATACAAGTCAGCGTAGGATGAGCCTTTGTTAGACCAGGCTTCACGGTGTTGGCCGCTTGCGTTTAATCCGGATGCTGCAGCACGTTCACGGCTAGAGAAAAGATTCAGTAAATATCTTTTAAAACAATGATCTTCAATGGTTGAAATATATCTAAACATGAAAAATGTTGCTGTGCTTTAATAAAAAAGAATTCCATTGCAGCACAAACAGTTTTGAGGTTAAGCCAATATCACTGAGGCCATTATTGCTGTTACACAACAGAGGTGAACTCCCATGTGTTGTTGGTGAAACTGCTCCAGGATGCAACTCTTGAGGACTGACGTGATGCTGACTGAGGGGAATGAGCGGTGTGTTTCCGTGAGGTTTGTCAGAAACTGACCTTTGTTTGAGGGCAGGAATCTCAGCAGGCTCCGGCTCCAGCAGGTCATGAGACAAGTTCACATCTTCGGTCTCACGTAGCAACGCATAGATGGGTTCGATCTGCTCATTGAAGCGCGCCACCAGTGTCCTGGCGTCAGGACAGACAGACTCATCCTCTTCTACCTCCGTCTGGCAGAAGGTGCAGCGAAATGTACCTGTTGGTTAAGAAGGAACTCTATTTAAAACAAGTAACGGGTTCAGATAACTTACCTGGCTAAAGTACATACTGTATACTTTGTTAATAGTGACCCTTTATGACTCCAGAGATAAATGAATAGTCACAAGCACTTCCTCACTGCACTCTGTCACTTTTTAGATGTACTGCATATCACACATGGTATGAAATGGCTATTATAGAGGTAAGAGGTATGCCACAATAAACAGCTATACTATGTGATTTGGGGTTTTCATGTAGGCTACTACACATATCCACTTTTCTGATTGACATTGTGAACTTCAATCCTACAATACTTCAGTTCCACACTCCATTCAACATCCAGCTAAGAAGTGTACTTGTGTAGCCAAAAGACAAATCCAGGAATACACGTTAACAGAAAATTGTATAAATATTGTTAAATCCCTGTACAAATACAAGATGCCTGCTGGTCAGGTGATTACTACTCCAAAACACACTATTTACAGACGAAACAATAAGCATGTATTGTCTTATTGTGCCGTAGAGATTGTTGAGGATAAGAGCAAACAACATGGATCAAGTTGAAGGAGCAATCTTTTCTTTTTCAGTAACACACATCAAGCAAAGCCATCATCATCATCACAGCAAATCACTAAGGTTGGGTTCCACTTTAAATATGCTGGTGTCTGAAACAAACATTAGAGAGCACCAAATGATTATATGATTACAGAAGAAATGGTAAAGGAAAGTAATGAGTTAAGCACAACTTTTTCAGCCAAAAGCTGGGTGGACCTACATGTCAGGTGGAATGAGTCAATTCTTACAAAGAGAGGAGGGTACACTCACACAGGATAGTGTGAAAATTCAGAGCTGGAGGGTGTTTTCGGCTCTCCTTTGTGGGTCAGAATGAGCTGGGGGACCAGTAATGTCATTTCCCATCTCTGTGAGGTCAAACCGAGTGTTGCTGGCCCTGAAGAAGTGACTAGTCTATTACACTACCATTATGTGAGCTCCAGGTATTCTTTTTGTCAGCCTCTGTCAGGGTGCAGAGTTACTGCCTCCACAGCAAGATCTGATACGAGTTGAGATATGTGGAAACAAGAGACGAGCGCAAAGGAATTGGCAAGGTGATTATAAATGCGTCACCAGGAAGACGCTGACAGTTCCAAAAGACTACCAGGAAGCTGAGCATGTGGACTGGCCATCAAATGTGTTTATCTAATCAATGAGGAGTTATTGTGCATTTTATTTCCTCAAATTAGATTTATGTGGATTTTTTAACAAATACGCTCCGCCCAGGTTATATGGAAGCATTTGATTGTACATGAGACAACAGAAAATCTAAGAACATTACATGTATCCAAAACTAAACAAACAAAAAGTTTGCCAAGTGTTCAAATTCTGTTTCATCACAATGAACACAAAGGGTATTTGGTCTTGAGCACCTATTCCTTTGATTTTGACCTAACTCAGGTATCATATACCTCATTTTGTGCAGGGGATGTTAGTGTTGTATGCTCGACAGGTATTGAGACCACATTCCAATGCTCTTTGACTAATTCATGTGTTCTTCCTAGAAAAGACCACTGCACAGCAGTAGTGTGATCATTGGTTTCTGTCTCCTTTGTAAAAGAGCCGTCACTGTCTTTTACAGAAAGCCACCTTGTCAGACAGCATTGAAATTCAACAGTGTCGTTAATAAAGTAAAAATAATACCCTTGCACCTTTATGGTCAAAGGTGTTGCTGTAAAAAGCATCTAGAAAAGTAATTCTGTGAAGGTTATTTGCTTACTGCATTTAGATGATAATATGTGACATCCCTAGGAGAGGTACATCTAATCATAATACCATAGTGTAAATAGTAAACTACAATTTCCACACGTCTGCCAGAACACTTTCTCATATTCAAGCATACTGAAGAGCAACACCACCAATGTGCTACACAACTGTAGACAATTAGTGTACCTGTCATGGGCTCAAACAGCTGGTTGGCCTCTAGGTCGGTGAAGGTGGAGAAGCAGCAGGGGCACCGGAAGGAGGCGCGGTTGGTGGAGTCTCGCTCATCCGTCTCGATGCGCCGTCGCATGTGATCCAATTTATACTTGACCACATTGACAAGTACCCTTAAAAAAAAAACAGTTGGATAATCTTTATAATATGCAACATATTGACATGGCAGGATAAATCATTTTTGATATGCAGAGTGTGTGACACCTATTAACTTTCACATGTAATTTAATGTGTAGTGTCAAGTGGTTTAGTACCTAAAGTGCTAGTACACATCTTGACAGACTTGTGGGCTTAGCTCATCCAAACATTGCTGGTATGAGACACCCACCCTCCTACTCCTCCTATAAACTTATATCAAAACTCTACCCATTAATAAGGGGCAGTTAATGTGTGTTACTGTGTCTATTATCTGCACTGCTAAATACAAACCAGAGAGAAAATAACCACCTGTAGTTGATGAAGTAGTAGTTGTGCCTTGTTGTCTTGCCGTCGGGGGCCGTCTCCACTCTCATGCGGCACTTGACAAACTTGTCTGACTTCAGGGTGTTGAGCACCGAGCGCAGCTGTTTGCGGTCGAACTTGAGCAGCTCCAGCATGTCCTCCTCACGTACACAGGGGTTGCGGATGAGCACATCCAGGGCCAAGGCGTGCTCCACTCCATAGAAACCCCTTACGACCTGCTTGGCTAGCCGTTTAAGTGATGCAGGGACCTCGGTCAGCAGCTCCGGTTCGATCATCTTCTGCTGGGGAGAGAGATGAGACCTCTGGTGTAAAGATCTGAGACCACAGAAGGAAACTTTAGGGGAGCTGGGGAGGAGTAGGTAGTATCAGTAGGTGGGTAACCTTAATCCATCGAAGCTTGGGAGGGGAGTGTAAAGTGTAAAGATCCCTTTAAAGAATGGAAATTAAAGATCTAGTGCGCAGCAGGAATACACTGAGGGACATTTTTAAGGGAAAGTAGATCATATTTTTCGAATAACGTTCTTCCCCTTTAGCTACACTTGATCATTACACCGAGGGTTTTCTTAAACACAACACCTCTGCTCAAGCTGTGGACAACTTTTAAATGAACACATATCCTGTTGCTTTGTGCTAACATATACGAAGTGTTGGTTAATGCTGCCGGATCTGACTGCACTGCCGGCTGAACAGACAAATAACAGAGACTCGTGCAGCAGAGTGGCTGTGCCTGCTGGTGAGGATACCACAGTTTAAGGCGTCGAGACATCATCTTACGTTACCTGAACTTAACTTTACAGGGAACCGTTAGACAGTTTGCGCAAACCTTACCCGATAAACTCTTCAACGTTATGGTCCAGCAATACGCCAAAGTCGCCGCTTCCTCAGGTCATTTGAGAGCACACGCTAACAGACACCGCTAAAAGTCGCTGGAAACATTTGCGCTTCTGAATCTTTAAACTGCTACGTTAGCAGGCTAGCACGCTCCATGACGGACGAAACAACCCCGGAAACACAACCGACACCGGAACAAAGGTTTCCTTACAGCCAATGGCTGAGCTACGATGAGTGCACCATTAGCCAATAGAAGCGAAGGAATATTGATTGACAAACGTTTGGACGAATAGCTTTGCTCCCCAGCTGACCAATCAGATCAGACAACTAGAAGTTGCAGGCGGGGTTTCCACTGTTTTCTTCCGGGACGCTGCTGTCAAACAAACGATGGCTTCTCTGGACAGGGTGAAAGTGTTGGTTTTAGGAGATTCTGGTAAGTTAAGAAGCATTTTGGCAATTCAGACCCTTACATGAACGTGCCTGCTTGTTTTTTTTTTACAGACATTTGTTTATTTTGGCAGGCGTCTCCCGGTTTGTAACCCTTTAATCTATAATTAAGGGACTTCAAACTCTTGTTCAAAGTCTGTTGCAATGGCTCTGTAAACCTGCCTGTGTGATGTAACATTGTTGTCGTGTCTCAGGGTGAATTAGGGCTGAAGGTGGAGGTTATGATATATTTACTGATCCCCTGTAAGGTGTGCGCTTTGATGGGAACGAACGATATGTTTGCACTGACATGTTTTTTTAAATGGAGGCTTGTTACAATATAAAAGTGGATCACGTCTTCATTGTCTTGCAATCAGCAGCAGCAGCTCTATAGCATGCAAGTGACTGAAAGCCACATATTAAGATCTACTGGATAGAATGTGTGTCTTTGTGCCTATGAGTTGTTGCATGAGTTTTTATAGTAATCCCATCAACATTGTCAGGCATTCACCCAGATTTCCTTGTCTTTTGCAGGGGTGGGCAAGTCTTCCTTGGTCCACCTGCTATGCCAGAATCAGGTGTTAGGAAATCCATCATGGACTGTTGGTTGCTCTGTGGATGTACGGGTAAGCAGGCCTCCTAATTAGAAACATTTTATTGAGAAAATGATGCTGCTGGCCTTTTTAACTAGCCTCAGATAAACTATATATACTTCATAGAACAACCTTTTAAACTACAACATTTGTAAAGGCAGAAATGTTGGAACCATACATGATCCACGAAATAGTGTCAGGAACTTACTACACTGTCTGGAAAATATATGCTCAATATTAGTCTAATATATAAATTATATGATTCATAGGAAGAAGTATTCATATATTTTTCTTCAGTAAAAGTAGCAATACCACAGTGCATTAATACTGTTACAAGTAAAAGTCTCACATTCAAAACTTTACCTAAGTAAAAATACAAGTATTGGCATCAAAATATACTTACCAAAAGTATATTCATTATGCAGAATGGCCCATTTCAGAATAATGTATATTATATTAGCAGATCATAATTATTGCATTAACATTTACATCACTTTAATGTTGCAGATGAATAGGTGGGATTCAGTATCTTATATACTGCTGGGCAACTTGTGAATTTCCCCCCAGGGATCAATAAAGTCTTAACATACAAGATAAATCTTAATATTTTAGTTGTATACATTTTGTATAATTAACCTGGATCTGGGAATACTGAAGTAAAGTACAAGTACCTCAAAATTGTACGCAAGTACAGTACTGGAGTAAATGTGCATTGTTAGTTTCCACCGATGATGATTCAGCACATTCATATTAGATAGAAATGAATACAGCCCTTATATGTTACAATTTCTTAAAGGATTCAAATGATTGAAGGGTCAAAATAACTATTGAACTACAGGTCCAAGACTATAAGGAGGGAACCCCGGAGGAGAAAACCTACTACATTGAACTCTGGGATGTCGGAGGATCCATTGGCAGTGCCAGCAGTATCAAAAGCACCAGAGCTGTCTTTTACAATTCAGTTAATGGTAAAAATGATTTTATATGATTATTTAGAGAAATCTGAAATCATTAAGATTGCTTTTATTTAGTTTTGACATTTTCTTCTTTTTTTTTTTTTTCAGGAATTATGTTGGTACACGATTTGACAAATAAAAAATCCTCTCAGAATCTCTACCGCTGGTCACTAGAAGCTTTAAACAAGGATTCTTCTCCAACAGGAGTTATCGTCTCAAACGGGTAAGTAGACATGTGTTTTGGTATTGTTTGTTTTCACAGGATGGAACATTTAAACACACTGACACAGTTGTCAGAATTAAAGGTATTAATTGTGACTTAATTGTGAGTTAAGTCAATAAAGGTTGTAATTCTCCCTGCAGTGACTATGATAGAGAGCAGTTTGCAGAGAATCCAGTGCCTTTGCTGCTGATTGGCACAAAGTTTGACCAGATCCCAGAGAACAAACGCAGTGAAGTTCTCACTCGGACAGCCTTCCTTTCGGAAGACTTCAATGCGGAGGAGATCAATCTGGTAGGTTTTTACAAGCTTCAAGGATCTGAGACACAGATCAAGTTATTTCAAGGTGGTTATTTTTCAAATATAAACTTGCTTGTGACATACATGTGGCAGCTCATCTGTGCAGTAAGAAAAGGTCCTATAAGAGACCTATAGTAACATTGTAAACCCTACTATATGACTGGAAAATTTTGGCTTTGGTGACACCTAATGGAATTATTAAAGGAGACACCATAGCAGACAGCAATACATGCTAATTTTTTTAACAGGATTGTTTATTTTTTCTACAATCAAAACCATATGCCACGAGAACAATTTGAAAGAAGCTACAATCACATACACATTCTTCACATGAAACTAAGATTTAACCTGAGTAAGAGATTCACTTTGTTTGAGGCTTGTGGCATTTTGTTTTCCCAGGACTGCACTAACCCGAGATACCTTGCTGCAGGCACGTCAAATGCAGTGAAGCTTAGCAGGTTCTTTGACAAGGTGAGAAAACCTTTGACGTGCTGTTACTTTCTGTTTCTGTAGAGATTGTCTTTTCAATTAATACAGTATTTAAAGGAGATTATTATTTATACGTATACACTTACATTTCTGTGGTGTAGATATTCTCAGTGCAAATGTTATTAAGCCAATGTATTACATATTTAATTAGCCTACATTTACATTAATTATTTAATTTAAAATAATTTGTTATTTATGCTGTACTCAAATCATATTGTTACATTTAGGTAAGTGGCTTAACATATTTTTTGTTTGTAAATTGTTTTAAATGTGAATATAACAGTATGTAACATTACAAAATTACATTTTTTGAATTTGTCAGGTAGGCCTAGTTACTTTTGTATATTAACACATAAGACAAACAATTTAACATTGATGATAACTATTTTATGACATAGTGAATGTAATAATACCTACAAAGTGGTAACCTGTTTCTGACTTTGAATTAATAGGACAGTCAAGTGGGTATTTTCAAAAATTAGTCTTTAGTTTAGAACAAAGTTCCCTCTTTCAGTGTACATATGCGTATGTGAGTTTTGTAATACAAAAAGAATTTGACCTCTCAATCTCCACCTATTTCTTAACAGGTAATAGAGAAGAGGTATTTCACAAGAGATCCAAGTCAGGTGAGTTATGCGTCTACAGTCTTTATTTTTGTTACAGATATACAATCACCAAATCACAATGTCATAATTGTTTTAGTAAAAGGAACTTTTCACCTAAAAATTCAGTTAACTGTTCCTTTAAAAAAGCACATCTCTTTCACTTTCTCTGCAGATGACGGGTTTCACAGACAGAAAACGGTTCAACTTCAAAAGTTTGCACTATGACTGACAGCAGTGGTCTGTGGTTTGACCATAATGCCTTTGGGCTTTTACACAAGTTAACCATCACACTCACTGACATACTTCGTTCCCACTTTTTTCACTGAATTTGTTCTAAATGCAAATCCCTCTGAACACTTTTTCATCTGCTATTTTATAAAGACTGAAACTTACGCCACAAAAAATTTAATTCTACAATAATAAAGCTACATTTGTACATAGCTGTTTCAGCAAGTTTTTATTCCCAGACTTTTTTTTAAACACAATCAGATGTACTTTTTTTGCATTCAGAACATTCACATATGCCAGCTTCATGAATACATTTTTTGACTAAGACCATTAAATCTGTAAATGTTTGCTTTAATAAGACATGCTATTTAATAAGTCTGTAAAGAAAGGGCCTCTGAATAGTGGCTCACACAACATTCCCCACTCCCTGCATCATTTTCTTAATCCAGGGGAGAAAGAAATTGACTTTAGTGAAGACATGGGGATACTTGGGATTATTACAGTCACTCTGAAGGGTGAAAGCTGTTATACCCATAGGCTTGCTGTTGCAGATAAGTGGTCCACCGGAGTCACCCTAGGAAAAATGCAACAGAAAGACTCGATTGAGTAACAAGATCATACTTGAATGCATGAATTAAAAAAAAACTGTTTCCTCCATGTTTGCAAGATTATTGACGTTTTTTGTTGTGTATTATGGGCTGGTTATTTATTTGCTGGTCTGCTTCAAATACTGTTTGATTACCTGGCAAACCCCCCCTTTCTTTTTGTCAAATTTGGTGCATATCATGTGATCACTATTGAAGTAGTTTTGCCATTTATTTTTGCACTCAACGTTGAATTGAATCTTCTCCGTGGTCTCCTTCAGTACATTTGAGGAAGGCTCATTTGCTCCAGTTTTGCCCCAGCCAGCAACGTTACAGTTAACGTTGGCTGGGATTTTCCCATCTTTTTTAGGTAGTCCAATGGTCTTCACATACTTATTCAGTGTGGCGTTGTTTGATAACTGTAAAAGAGAACAGAGTAGAACTGGAAATCACAGCAGTTATAATTCGGTTCATTTGGTATTTTGCAGTGCATTTCATGAAACAGTTTACCCATCCATCACTTTTCATTGTGTGCTTATTATGTCCTCTTAAAGCAACATTGTGTTTCTGTGTAAAGTCATTCAACCCACATCCTTACCCGCCTCAGTGCAAATGTGTGAAATCAACTTGTGCAGCTTTAACTCTTTATAAGACATAGTGAGAAAATGAAACTGCGATGATAGCTGCAACTACAAGTTTTAATAGGAACTTCTACACAGTTTTAATTTACCTTAAGTAACATAATGTCAAAATCATAATTTCCACTGTATTCCGGATGTGGAATGTACTCAGCCACTTTGATTCGTTGCTGACTTTTCTCTTTCTTGCTTATGTCATGTGCTCCAAGTACCACCGTCATGCATGCAACTCTGACAAACAAAGGAACAAGTCATGTAAAATTATTAAGTTATACTTAACAATTATACTTAGCACTTAACACTTTGAAAGGGACTGAAATCATTGATGATAAAGTTGGTTATAACTACACTGACTTTGAAATAAAAATAACTATATTAAAAGTGTAAATCACTAAGAACCCCTGATAGCTAATTTCACCCAGGCTACGATAAACAGTTTTTCTTTTCACTCAATATATCTGCATCGATGCATATTAAACTTACTGTTTGCAGTGTGCTGCAGTTAGAACAAAGTCCTCCCGAATGAGTATCCCTCCACATGAATGTTTTCCGTTAAACTGGAGTGATGCCATGTAGGGTTTGGAATGAGGTTTAGCCACCTTACCACCCACTATGCCACTTCCAGAAGCCCCTTACATGAGAAGAGAATGTAAATTAATACACAGATTACAAAATACAAAATCCTCAATGGCCAAATTATTGTCATTATTATTATAGAATGAAAAAGGCAAAATAAAAGCAAAATGTGATACCTTATTCCAACCTAATCTGTAGACATTAAAAATGCTTCTCAAAAAGCTATGATCCTTCAAAACTGCTATTATTATAAAGATTTATTGTCACTTCTGTACCATTTTGAAACAAATTTCATCTCATCTTACCAGTGACGAGGAGCAGCTGAAAGAAAAGTATAATGCGGTATGCATGCATCATGGTCGTTGTGCTGAAGTAAAAACTGAACAGTCTGGCTGGCGGCGCTCCCCCTATCACCTTTTGTAGTCAGCCTTCCAACTCCCACCACGGAAACTTTGTGGGCAGGTGTCAGACTGAGTGATGTGACATGTCATCATATCTTTTTTTTTACTGAAACATGAGTGAGACCCCTTGATAAAACTAAAAACGGTCAACTTGTCATTTGGCACACATACATTGTTGTTTACTCATCAATAATCTAAATGTGTAGCACTTCACTGTATTATACACTGTATGTCTACTTCTGCTCCTTCATGGGAGTTTGACATCTTTGAAAAGTTTTAATTTAACTTGTGAACAGGAGTTTAGGTCCTGTCTATTTGTTCTCCATATTTTCTTGCCTAAAAATCAATATATCAGTAAAATATTTACTGTAGATAATCACACATATACTCATACTGAACTTTTTCTTTTTTTATCAAAGGCTACATTCAATCTAAAGAGTTATGGTAAATGGCAAATGATCGAATAGAAAACTATGTAGTAAGGCCACATTAATCGCTAGGTGCACAGTCGTGCACTTGCATGACTGATCTGAAATTTGGACATGTTTGTCTTCAGAATGAGCAGTTTCAAAAATGTTGGTAGCTGCAGGCAATCCGGAGCCTCACGCAATCAAACCCTGTAACTGAAACCCCACCACTATCCATCTGCAGCCGTTCTGTATTTCTATGAGGCGCCAAACTGTACCAAAGACCAGTGACTATTGCGAGAGAGATGAGTAACGTGAAAGAGAGAATGAACTGCTGTTTAGCTTGCGCGAGGGACCGAGTTACTGCACAAGAGACTAAGTTATACTGCACGAGTCTGGATTTGGCGACCCTACACTAAGCTTGCCACGGTACTCAGTGTTACCGGTGTTTCACGGTGTTCGGGCCATACACTGATTACATTACTTGCCACCTGGGGGTACATTTTTTCTTATTATTTTCAAACCAGAAATTGTCATGGCTTGAGAATTATCAAGCACATGAAACAAAAAAGAGCAGCAATGGCTTTACAAAGGAGCTGATAAGACTTGCATAGCATATGCCACTGTGTCTACTGACCACTAGATAGAGCTACAGGCATTTTGTGAGCACAAAATATACTGGAAAGAAAATGGGCGGGCTCTGTCCTTATGTAGCCTTACTTCTGGTACTGTAATATGTTAATGTGTATGGGAATGGTTATCCCATAAATTAGAATCATAACTCCTCTGTTACCAGGTAACACGATGGTAAAAAATACAGTCCACCCGACTTTTATTGTGAAGTTGAGGACATGTGCCATTGTTACTACTATGAGTCTTATGGAGATGAACTATAGTCAGTTAGGATCTAAACGCAAATTTTAAAAAAAAAGAAAGAAAAAAACGGATAAAAAAGTCATTATGGAGAGTTTCCATGGTGGTGCTTCATTGTCCTTGCAGACTTGCAATGTAGTGCAAGTAATTCTAATGTTTTTGCACTCTCAGGGAGGGGTTGTTTGGCCCTCACATGCAGTCAGACAGAGCAATATACAGTACACATAACCTTAGAGAAGGAGGTGACATTCACAATACATGTCTTCCAGCAGCACGACACATTCCTATTGTGTATTGTTAAATGTAGCTCAGAAATCTAAAGTGTAACTCACCACAGTCTTTTCAGTGGCCACCTGTGCAGTTTGTACAATGCAATTCTTTACAGAAGTTTACAAATATAAACCAGCCAATTTGGCTGACAGCTTCCTTAATAACAGGAAGATGCGCCAGTACTACTAGAGCTTTGAGGCTTCCACCAGCATGACCCCAACCTCTGCAAAGCACGCTGAGAGGGTAACCAGGACAACAAAAGCTGCAGCTATGTAGGACAGGTATACCACAGACTGTAGAAAATGCCATTATACTGGTGGGGATAACTTCAGTAGTTAGTGAGAAGGGAGCAATATTCAAATGAGATTACTGCAGCACTTTGGGTTGCCTAGTATTTTTTTAGCATTCTGATTTCATTCAGATTAACATTTTAAGGTGTGGCACTGTTTCATCAATGAACTTACTGACAGACTGTTCAGTAACAAAACAAATAGTCTTAAGTGCAATTTGAAGAAGAAAAACAGGCAGTGCATACCGTGGGACTACATAGCTGTCTGTGGATGTGTCTCTACAGGTCAGAGACTAAATGAGGCAATGCAAAAATTTGATGATACGGTATTAAACATAATGATAATTATTTCGGTTTTACAACCACAAATGTGTCCGATTGTGTCCTGTGTTCTGGCTCCACCCTCAGGACAAATATCAGACTTACTGACCGGAGAGCACAGACACACACAGGGGCCCCAGGTTGATCTGAAGCTACAACACATCCACATAGCCTTACCTACTTTCTTTGTTATAGTCAGAGAGGTGGAGGAAGTGAAGACTGTCTCTAATCAACATTCTTCTAGGCCAAGATAATTGGCTGTTAGATGATGCATCTACACCCCTTTGATTGACAGCAAACCAACAGCAGCCTGAAGGTCTCAATTAACACTTTGAAAGATCACAGTCTCAAAGTGGAATCACTTCGTAAATAACAGTCAACAGCCCTCTGCTTCCTTATAACAGCCTCCGAGACACACCTCTGATACATTCCTAAAAACTACTGCTCACTGGCAAACCTCAACAGTGACTGTATTTATTAGCTTCCAGGTATTGCATTTGCTTTAGGGAAAATCCCCACAAGACGCTGAGGAAAAAGGGTTGTCAGTCAACTGTGTAGTTAAACAAGTTAAACAAGTGGAGAGAGCAAGTTTAAATATATGAGTTGATGAAACTTCCCATCAATGATTCAACTGGGGCCAGTTAGAACCGAGAAAAACAAACAAGGTAGTACCCTCGGCCCGTCCGTGGCTACTGTTGTCACCTGTATAAGATGTATTAACAAATGACACCTTGGTTAGCGAGTAAGTAGGTAGTTAACAAGTTGGGAAATAATAATAATAAATCCCTCATTGTCTATTAGTTACTGGTGAAACATACATTTTTGTGGCTTAAATTCGGAAATGTGATCAGCAGTTCTTTGGAGATCTTGCAAAGAGCTGTGGACCTCCAACATGGCTGCTAAAGGGTGTTGTATTGCCTGTAGTGAAGTCAGTGTAGGCAATACAACGTGTTGGCCCATGCGTTATACATAAGTTATAAAACAATTAGAGAAACAAAGACAAGTATTCCACACCAAAATTGATTCCGGTACTGTAGAAAAAAAAACATTTTCCCCACAGACAGAGGACTGGATATCTTGGTGGAGAAACTTCAAAGTGAGGAAGTGTCTAAAGTGACAAGATATTTAATAAAACGTTTTATAGATATAAAAAATAATGTGTAATTATATAATTAAATCCATGACAAAGTTAAAACACACATTTTATTACCTCAGAAGTTTGTTCTTAAATCAATCATATTACACATGTGTGAAATACAATGTAGTAATGGCACTTTGGCTGAGATTTTACACACAATGTGTACATAGAGACACATTACACACACACACACACACACACACACACACACACACACACACACACACACAATATACTGTGTATATATATATATATACAGTATATTATGTTTCACAGTTTCAACCTCAAACATTCACTTCATTACAAAATTTAGAAACCCCAATACAAATACTATTCTTGCTTTCTCTTTGCAGTCCCTTTTCTGCAACACATGCGGCTGCAGAACAGGCAACATTTAAGTGTCAACCATAGAACAGTTAGGAGAATGATGGCAAAAAAGCCGATGACATCTAGGCAATGGTACTGAATCCAGTTTAATTCATGTGCAGCTACCCTTAGGTGTGTGGCTCCTTTGTGTCTCATGACAAACTCGGTCCAAAAAACAGCCAGGTCCAAAGGCTCAACAGGACGGTCCAGGTGTGTCTGAGAGAGCGTCACTATCTTCTCCTTGTAACTGGGGACAAGTAATGTTTAAAGAAAATTTAAGTTCATAGTATGATCTCCGGTTTTGATCACCACATGACCTACAGTACATTATATCCTCAGAGTCTTAATAAGTAAAAGCATTAGCTATGACACTGTTTACACTACAAAATAAGAATAGGAAGGATTTATGTCAGTCTAAAGACAGGGTGAACTGCAAATAAAGAGATAGTTTGCCTACTGACAACAGCAGCGGTAACAAATTAGTAACCGTTTCAATTACAGGTTGTGAAATGCATGAGTAGAATGACTCAGCAACACAAGTAAATGTTAAGAATTTAAATTGATATAGATACAGCAGATAAATGTATAGGATTCAAATGATTCAATAGTATATTTACTGGGCAGGATACAAATAACAAAAAATAATAGTAAAGTAATAATTTTAATTCTAATTTTTTTTAATTTCATGATTTCCATATACAACTGAGTGAATATTCCTTACCTTTTGTCATGGATGACTTTATTTAGAGCAGCCAATAGTGTTTCAGTGGTCACATCATAAATACTGAGTTTCTCCGCAACACCGCGGACCACCATGCGGTGTACGTTGTCTCCCTGGTCCCCAAACAGTGGAAACATCAACATGGGTACAGCATTACAGATACCCTCGTAGATACCGTGGGTACCTCCATGAGTGATGAAGGCTTTAGCTTTGGGATGGGCTGAGGAGCACAGGAACAGCCACAATTACAGGTCCAGTCCACCACAAACCAATTGAAGGTAATACTATTCAAAATTACTAAGACTGATTGGTATGATTTATGACATGATAGCAGTGCCTCATACATTCGTCTGGATAAAACTAAGCATACCTAGGAGGTCATTCTGAGGTAACCATTTCATAAGTCTGACGTTCTTGGATATATCTTTAGGTGGGACTCCAGTGTATCTCCACACAACCTGAAACATAAATAATATCCCTTAATTTTTAACATTTGAGGCGCAACTATGTATGTTATGAACAAAGAGTTTGGCATGTTTACAACAAAGCAAGGAAAGGGACAAAAGTACTGTGGTTCAAACTGATTAGGGCTTTAGCATATATTCTAGGTACGAAAATTTCTGGCTAATTTGTAAATGTTTGCTGTGCTCATGTAGTTAAACTTGTGTGTTTTATGGGAAGAGAATAAATAACAGTCTAACAAAAGTAATCAATAGAGTTGTTTGCATTGACTGTTGTAGGTTATTGGATTGAATCTAAATACAGTGATCTATGATTTTCACTTTTACCCTTTGAGGAATTTGCCGAAAGGCATCAAAGAACTGTTTGGCTATCTCCTCAGGCATGTTGGACACCATTGAGCCCAGGGTGAAGACAATAAAGCCGTCGGCTCCTGAGCCATCCACAAACTCCTCCAAGTCCTGCAGGGAGGTTGGAAAAGACATAAAAATTACCTTAAGAAACATATAAAAACAATTTCAGTTTGTAAAGTGTATGGTCCAACCATTAAAATACTTCCATAGAAAAGCTGTCATACATTATTTCCAATATATTAAAGGGACTTCATTTGATCAACATTATATCCAGCAGATTAAGTAAACTTAAAAGCGCAATGTTTTTGCTTTGTAGAGTATTTACACCTCTACAAAAGCAGGACACAGGGCCCCTCCCTTCTTTTTTTAGATTACGCTGGTCATAGTCCAGAACTATAATCTTTTTCTTGAGTGTTCACACTCAATCTTCCAGAAGAGTAGACAAACCTGTTCTTTCACAATGTTATGAACCAAATGATTTAACAAAAAAATTCTCTTCAGTACACCATGCTTTATGCACCTTCATCAAGATGCTCATGACAAAGAGTCAAAACAATCTCTACTATCTCTCTCTAGGATCTTTATTGTTTGTTGTATAACAAACAATAAAGATCCTAGAGTTATATATATATAATTTTTTTTTTTTTTACTTTGTAAGGAATACAAAATAATACAAGCAAACAAGCTGTTTCTCTATACTCTGACACAGCTGATGTGTTTTCTGAATATTTTTGCAAGCAGAGTGGCATGTTAAATTCTCCTGAATCCTTCTCACTTATGATATTAATGTTCAATCCAAGTTTACAAAAAACATTGCAGTCAGAAAAGTCAATGACTGGTTTAAAACATACTGCCCTATTAAGCTAAAGTAATATTCTTAGTCTCTTTAGCCATGGACAAAGATATTTAACTAAGACTTGAAGCTGCATCAAATCATTTTTTGGACACTTTGGGCCAGAAGAAATCAACAACAAGCTGAAAAACACACATATTGGACATAATATCACCTTGTAAAGTTATTTTGGCCAACATGTTACCAAACAATTTGTGTACAATTATGGAGTTGTGTTTCTGGGACACCAGATGAATTTCAATTTTAAAGTAAATGTTCCTTCTCCTCTTGGCTCTGTTTTGGTCTCAACTAACATCTGAGAAAAGAATATCTAGATAGATCTTAGCTGCTAGATAATCCACTAGTTTCAACAAGTATTTGCTAACTTTGTCACAGCATTTTTTGCTAAAAATAGTTGCCTAATTGCTGCTGAAAAAGGTGAAGATGAGAGCAGAATTTGCAGGCTGTGCAACCAAAACAGAAAGCTAAAAGAGACTAAAACGCCCATGCATTGTCATTTGATCAATTGGTAATATAAAACGATTGATTGGTGGTCCTTTTCTGGTCAATGTAGTTTTAATTATACTAAGCCTGGCTGAACACAAAGCAAGTATATGTGATTTGCCTTAAGTGAATCCAGATGTTTACTCTGGCATACATGCTTTGAATACTCACCGCTGGCAGAGGAGCTTTCTTTGCACAATTGATTCCTCCAATAAACACCATGTTTGGCATGAGAGGTTTGGGCCATTCAAAAGCAAAGTCATATCTGAGAAGCCAGATAGCACCATGACTAAGAAGGTCCTTGTAGGTCATGTTGTCTCCTATATACTTTCTGACCAGATCGTCACAGTGGGAATAAATTAATCTGCACACATAGGACTCCACAAAAGACATGACCATGTTCTTGACTCTCTGTGGGAAGGTCATGATGTCTGTGTTACCAGAGAAGAACACAGGAACGTAGGACGGAGGAGAGGGGCACTGGTTAGCCTTTAAATCCAGCTCACATGGAAGTCCACGCAGGAAATAAACAGCTGGAATGGAGAAGACATGAGCCAGGACGGAGCCACAGGGAAGGAAGGGGTCTGTAAGCACAAGATCAAAACCCTCTCCCTTCAGTCGACTCATCACAGGCTGGTTGTTCAGCAAAGTCTCACAACCGCTCACCTGGAGAGAAGTAAAGTTAACCAAACGCTGCACATTGTTTAACAAATCTGTGAATGCTGGTGGCTTGAGGAACACTCCCTCTCTCAGCTGGTTGAATTTTTCATCCAGTTCAGCTTTGGTAAATGACACTTTGTAGTTCTCAGTCTTGTAGCCCTCTGACCCGCTGATCATCAGGCTGCTTTCCGGCACCAGCACCGAGACATCGTGGCCCCTGTGGCTGAGCTCCTTCACCAGTATCTTCATGCTAAGCCAGTGGCTCCCATCCACAGGCATAACCAGCACCTTCCCCCCCTTAACGGGCCCCAGACTGAGGCAGCAGAGCCATGCCAGCAGCCCCAGTTTAGGAAACCACACCCCGTTGCTCATTGCCTCCTCTCTGTACTGCAAGCCGGCTTGTTGTAAGTGGTAGTGGTAATTATTGTTAAGAGCTGGCTTTATGTGTATGCGTGTGAGTAAGTGTGAGTATATATTCTGCAGGAAGTTTGAGGCTGAGTGTGCAGGCGGGGCTATTACATAAGCACCGGAAGACAGAGGGAGTCGAGATTCCTGGTGGAATTTGTGGAGGGGTCTTATATCCAGAGTTTGTCTCCAGTTAATCATTGTCTTATGGGATTTTGTATATTGTCTATTCAATCCCTGTCTTTTCTGTCATGTCCTGGTGTATTCATCAACATATTTACAGAATACATTGTAAGTTAGTTCTTATGGCATGTAAAATGGTGTAGTGTAAGCAGGATAAATACTTATGTTTCTCCAATGAAATATGTTAAAGGTTTAGTGCCTTTTGGGATTTTATTTTCTTAAGTGCATGTGTTTATCATGTTAATTGCAATTCCTGATTGTAATCGTATATATTTTCCCCAGCAGTGGACTGTTAACAGTCAGTAAGACTTGCAAGTCCTGGTGGCTATGCAGCTTGTAATGTCTACTGAGTCCTCTCTGTTTACTTTAGCTGTTCCGTCTCCCCTCCTCCACCTGAAAAACAGACACATGCGTGCGAGAATGGGCCATTGCGTGTGTCCTCTTTTCACTTCTTTTTTTTCACTCTCTCTAGTCACTCACACGCTCGCATGTACCTACAACCATTGCGTGCAAAGGCAGTTGTAATAGGACACCAACACCCTCCTGTTTGGAAGGCAGTGATAACATCAGTGTGATTCATGGAATTTTACTTTCAGTTACAGCTTGTTTATTTTAACAACTCTTGCACCGGTTGTAAAATTTGATAAGTTATTGGCTCATTCAAATTAATAAATTATGAAAAAGAATCTAGTTATTAGAAAAACATCATGGGGAAAAGTAAGTTGAGCTTTATGAATCAATGACACAAACAACACCACCAGATTCTCTTATCCTAGAATGTGCTGTCCCTGCTTTACTTTAATTTCTCCACTATGTAAATAACTAACTGTAGAATCCTATCAGGGCAACGCACACATTCTCTTTACATATTTAGCCGGGGGCTGCAGGGGGCAGTAGAGAACTGAACAGTATAGCCAGGCTGTGTCTCTTTCACTTCTTATGGTTTTGACGATGAAAATGCAAGAAATGTAATTTACAATGCCTTGCTGTTTAGCTGTTTTGGTGTGGAATTATTTCATTTTAATATGAAATGTCTGATTTAACTGGGTGATTGTCTCTCAAAAGTTGTTAGTCTGACAGAGTAAATCAGATTGTATTGTTAATTTGCCTGTCTATTCACCTTTTGTTGTCACTCAGACCTCTTGATTAGCCCTGATTGTTTTAGTCTACCTTTCTTGTAATATAAAATACAAAACTTTTCTCTGACTGTGTCGATCCTCAGAAGATTTCATGACCGCTGTGAACTCTCTCCGCTGCGCAGTGAAATGCTCATCATAACCACCTGTTTTCTTCTGAAGATCAAAGATTTTTTGCTCTAGTCTGGAATATGTGTGTTTTGTTTTTTTTTTCAAGAAAAGATTCCTTCCACAGGGGGCTGCGTTCAACACTTCCTGTAACTTTCAGAAACTGACAATTCGACAAGCAAGTCCACTAAGCTTTTTTTTCTTTTTACATTTTTCACAGAATTACCTCTGTCACTATCCTTGTGTACAAATTAATGAAACGCCATGAATGTCTTTGGGGAGAGACTGTCCAAAAATGTGTGTTGTTATCCTTATTTAAACTATTACTGCATTCTGCTCAGTCTACGACGGCTGGCTTTTCACCTGCATTCAAGTGTGAATGTTCAGAAACAGTACCCTACTACAACACGTCACATGTGGACAGACAAAACAATATACAAGCTCATTATTTTTTTAAGCATAGTGATACCTTAAGTGCGATGCTTCAACTTATTAAAGGCTCCAGAGGCTTGATCACTCTCCAATGAAACTTGCACAAGCTTGCACGTCCATTCATCACCAGCCTGAACCTGGCTGTTGTACCTGGACCCTGCATCCAGTTTCTTACAGACCTACCTAAAAAGCAAGCCCACAACTGAGACAATCTGAAACGTTCAAAATGCAGGGCAAATTAGGGTCTTGCACAATGTAGAACGAGAGGGCGAGAGGAAGTCTGTAGGAGTTGTAGTTTCACAACCTCCAGATGCACGCTCACCATGCACTTTCCTTGACCTTTCTTCTCTCCCGTCTCTTAGGTTCTTTCTTCTATACAGACATGGAATCTGTAACGTTGCAATTGTTTATCTCTGTGGTTTAATATCTCGCCAACATGAGGACTGGCAGGAGACTGGCCCAGACACCATTAGTTATTCTAAAACTGTAAATCCCTTGCACTTTGCTGCAAATTCACACTGGGATAAGTTGGCATGAATGGAAGTGGTCTGATGATTATTATGGATTTCCAAGTTTTTTTCTTTCAAGAAAAAACTTCCATCCATATCACACTCACCAGCATACTGGCAGTGCATATGTCTACCCAGCTTGGGCAGCTTGACAGCAGAGAATTCCTTTTAGAAATATAGTTTTTCTCTGGCTTTAGCTCCATAGCTTTCAACTCACCTGTTGATTGTAGAGAGTATTTTCACACTGACAACTTGACTGGACAGCCCATTTAACTCCAGTTTCCCTGTGTTTCCCACCTTTCGCTCAGTTCCGTCGCCACAAAGGAACCCCAGGAGTAAGAGAGCAACGAGGGAGCCATTTCAACAATTTTGACATGGAGGAAAAGAAAAAAAGCTGTGTTTGGGTTGAAGTGTAATTCTCTATGTGAATACAACAAGAAAGAGACTTTATTGTTGGAACTTCCTTACACTGGGAGTCTCAATCTGGATGATGTCATTATGACCAACTCTCCAGATTGAGCCATTTCCCACCGCGTTCTGCTGACATTGCAGCTGTGCAGCCGTGCTGTTGCCTGCTCTGGTACTGTGTGGGTCAGTTAGCTAGTTTTTTGTTTTGTTTGACGTGTACTTGGAAGTGCTTTAATAGCACTCACAACCCAAGACACAATAATAAAATTACTTGTGGTCTCACTTAGATGCAGAAATTGCGTAGACAGATACAGTGATTAAAATGGAATGTATCCGATATCTAACACAAACAATTGAAAATGCATCTGGAAAGCTTTCTGTGTACAAAGTGTATAGAGACAGCATGCAAGTATGTGCAAATGTCAGTGATGCTGTTCTGAAATTGCAAAGTGGCAATTTGAAACCTTCAAACCACAAGTATATTTTGGGACCATAAGACAGCGTGTGGGTTACAAGGACCAAAAGGACCAAAGCCTTTTCAGCGTGTGGGTTTGTAACCCCCCCCCTTTCACCCAGAGTGATGAAGTGGGCTGTGTTAGTTTAGACTGAGGGATATATCAAAAACTTTCTTGAGAACCAGGATGGGCGGTTCAAATATTTTTTTTACAACTTTTCATGCCATCACTACAAGACAAATCTCATTCAATAAACATTCTCAGCTCCAAACTACGTACTATCAGGTGTGGCTCATAAACAGGCGTTCATAAAAATGGAACAAAGCTCACTGTGAATGCAATTATGACATGCTCATAATAGCTGTGAATCCAGCTAGAAAATGAACAAGTATGACAACATGCTGCCAAACTGATGCAATGTGCCATTTTGGAAAATAGAGGTGACTGTTATTTGTCAGTTTGCAGCCAGGCTGATGCCTGTTGGTTACATCTGCCTGCACAATAAAAAAACAAAAAAAAAACAAAAAAACAAATACAAAACAAAACATAAAAATAAAAACAAATAAAAATACACAATTAATTTCAGATCAATACATACTGCTTTTATGTATATACTGTTGCAGTCGGTATAATTTTAATTAAAATGTTCAAACAAGAGAAACATCTGACTTCTTAACTGCTTTGAAGACATACAAAAAAGAGCCTTTTATGAAAAATGATTGTGTTAATGTAGTTTTGATGTTGCTGCAAACTAGGAAGCTATTGTACTGTTCAACCAGACGGTGGTGCCAAAGCCATAACAACACGCCTCTGTGGACATTTTCTGTTGGTTTAATGTGTCCTTCATCATAAACCCCGGCGACACCTCTACACTGAACCTTTCTTGTCACTGTCAGTCAAAAACAGGATTGTGAAATATAGACATTTTCTTTCTTTCACATTTCAATTCTGTCATATAAACAGACATTCATTTCAAATTCTCCCTCTGTTTATCTAGAAGTGGGAGTCGAGTGGTTGGTATTTGATTGGTTTCTTTATAATTCCACGAGCTATAGAAACTGACCTGTCCTAAAGTCTGGGTGGTCCAAGTGAAGACACATTGGATGTTAGAAGACTAGCCAGCTAAGTGATGTTCTTATCACTTAAAACTAAGTGGACCAATCTTACACACCCTGATGTATTGAGTAGACAAACAAGTATTATTAAATACAGTAATATCAACTGTGAAGGCCGCAGGGGTGTTGCTGTAGTTGGAGGAAGATGTGGTTTTTCCATTTATGCTTAGTAGGGAAAACAAATCTGTCAAGTCTGACAGTGTACATAGCACGCAGTGTGTGCTCTCTTCCTCTCTTTCTCCTGCTTTTACTCAACCATATCATATCAAATGTGGGCGAGTCTCTAATGTGGAGATCTTGTTGGTAATCCAGTTTTTAACTTTATCAGATCAGTTCAGTTGAGAGTCATTCTACTAAAATGTTCAGCTTTGGTCTGCCTGTATGTAATTCTACCTTCAATAAATGGCCACACTGTCATGTGAGAGGGTCATCAGTACCGGCAAGTAACACTTTAGATTTTAGTATAAAGCATCCAGGCTGTGAAATGAAGCAGGCACTTTTGTCTTATTAATCTCTGTAAACATACCCCAAGGTCAAAAAATCACTAATTTGACGTGTGGTATAAAAATCTGAACGCATTACATTTGAGTCGGAGGACAACTTTACAATAAATTTAGTATTAAAAACTCTTAGTCTGCAAGGTTAAAGAGTTGAAATTTGTCTGTAATCTTTCAACTGCACCCAGGTGGGACAGAAAGGATGGCAGGCACTGTGACAAACCAAAAGTCTATTGTGGCCTGCTGTAGAAAAGACAGAAATTGTAAGCTGATAACTTCACACTGAACTGATACTGCCTCAGTGGTGCAATCAGCAACATTTTGTTCTGGACTGCTCTTCTTGTATTTCATTGTTTCGCCTAAGTTATATTTTGCTTGTATTGCCTCATCGCCTCCAACACGAGTCTTCAACCACTGTCGCTCATATGATTGATTCAATGATTCCCCGGCATAAACTGAAGGTTTAATTATGAACTGGTTGACCGTTGTGTCCGCACACCGCAAACCAAGTGCAACTGCGAGGTTTTCTCTGTAGACCACATGGTGGTGCCAGAGCCACATGAATCCACAAATGCCGGTCTTGTCCACGGTAGGAAACGGCATTGCCTTTGTCCAGCCATCAGCACAACCTGTCTCTGTCTGCAGCGTGTGCTCCGGGCTGTGTTTTCCATGACTCAAACACCATGCGATTCCGTCCGTCCGCAAAAGTTGGAAGCAGTTATTGTGTAATTTCAAATGACAAAGTGTCAAAGTTTTGTAAGCACTCTACAGACATCCAGGCACACCGCACAAGGTTTGGCCGATTATCTCCCCCCCCACCCCATGACCAACAAAAGAACCCGTGAAAACGGGACAGTCGTACAAGTGCGGTCGCAGACGTCTGAAGGGTTAAAAGCGAGGACGTGTTGCTGAACAAAACCCGATATCAGAGACCTCGAGCCTCGTACTTTGTCTCCTGGAAGGAGAGCGTGAGGCTTCAGAGGGAGATCTCCGGTCGGCACGGGTGCGCGCCGACCTTGGCGTCTCCAAACGCGCGGCTGAGGGATTTCGCGCACCGAGATCAAGCAGAGCTGAAGAGAGCGCACAGCGAGCGGACTGCCGCCGGGACACGGGCTCACCTGGCTCCGCTTCACCGCGCGAACATCGCCGCCTTATTAGTCCCGTTGCTCGGGATCAGGTCGGGTGGGGTGGGGGGGGGTGGAGAGGAACGCGCAGCCGCCAGTTTATTTGGGGTTTGGCTTGATTTGGCGACTTAGAGGAGCGCAGCCGCTCCACCGTGTGTGCAGAGAAGTCCAAGCGTCCCAGCTGCTCGCGGAGAGTCCGCTCAGCATCCCGGGGACAACGGACGCGTCTGAGAGGATTTTAGGACTCTTTCCCGAAAGTGGATTGAACAATAATGATTCCAACCGCCTGACCCAACTAAGTGAGGCATTACATTTGGAAAACGGTAAGGACAACTTTTTTTTATTTTCTCCCAAAAAGGGGGCTACGGAGGGGGGGGAGTTTTAAGTGATTTGACATCGTGAATGTTTGCACTTTTTCCCGCAGGTGATCACAGCGATGCTTGCACGGCGTGTGCGTCTGTCCCTCTCCAAATCTTCCAGAGAGGATTTAAGCGCCGCTCATTTTGAATAAGTCGAGAAGTCGTTGAAGATGAGAGCTCTGCATTCGTTCCTGTGTCTTTTCCTCCTGCACCAGGTGAGGCGTGAGATGACTGAATGACAATAGACGGGATATGTAGAAAATGTGGTTTTAAAGAGAAAGTTAGAGACACCAAGTGGCTTTATTGGCTTTCAGTTTTTTTTTTTTTAAATCCTGTTGGCCCCTCACAAGACATTCCTATGTCTTGTTTTATATATTTGTGTTATATAGCGTTTATGTTTATATATTCTGTTGATATATCAGTTATTATATATCTACAAAAAGCTCATGCAATGTAAGATTTATCACTCACCACAAAATGCCAAATGACAATTCAATAAATTCCTGGCATGAAATTTTAGATGACACAGTCATCAGCAGCAAATCTGAACTCCTCATTAGGTCTCACAGGGCGAGCTTGTTTTATGTTATTTGAACTTATGGGCTATTAATACAATACCAAACTCTATCTTAATATCTATGATTTTATTTTATTATTTATGAAAATATAGGGTACCTCACCACCTCTGCAAATATGGTGAAATATTTAATTTTTGCAGCCCAAATAAAGAATATTTTAGAACCATAGCCAAGTTGATTGGATTTAATTTTGCAGAACAGACTGTGTCAATAATCATAATGTATAATGCCATATGCAGTTAATTTCCCTAATAGCATCTGTTTTAACTTATTGTTCATATTTGGCATTGTGACTTTTCTTGGAAACATTTAAATATAGAAATAAATGTTTGCATGTTTATTTGTACATTAATACAGAACATTTACATTACATTCTTAGTTAATGTGAGCATAATGCTCATTATATTATAATGAACAATTCTGCAGTATTCTTAATTGAGAAGTGGTGTTAATGTAGTATAAAAAAATCAGTTGTATTCACTGAATATAACTAGTATTTCTTGCTTTATTGATTATTGCTTGCAGAGTATTGTTTCTTTCCACCCTAGTGACTTTTTATATATTATGTTATGGCCTTGGTATACTGCTTCTGTCACTTATGGCTCAACAAAACGAACAATACAATCTGCCGCTTCATTTATTCAGCTGAATCACAAGGTTATTTGCGGTTAGCAATCATTTTAATTTATTTTGCTTCCAGGCTTGAAAAAGGTCTGACCCCTGTGTTGAACCCCTCGACACGCGTTAAGTGTCTTTGCCATACTAAAATGGAGGCCAGAGTTGAAAAAAATAAAAAAGACAACTGAGAACAATAGGTGAAAATTGCGGAACCCACAGGTTTTCAAAGTGTGTGCTGCACTTTATAACTTATAAAATGTGATGAAATCACAGGTCTCTGTGAATACTCAGAACATTTTTTAGTATTAACAAGAGTTTGATTGCTTTTGGACATAATCTTTCTGCAGTCTAATTCTGTTTTTATTGCAGGAATAAGCTCCCCAAAGAAAGATCATAAGCTTTAGGGAAATAGAAAGTTCTTGTCCCGCTTTTTTTTCAACAGCTGCTGATGTTTTCTATAGGCAGTTGAATAAAGTGTGGGTTTTATCGTGATCATCTTTGCTTTACGGATTTTTTGCCATGATCAGACCTGAACAGGAAATGCCATGTGATTGAAGAAGTTCTTCATATCTGTGATATCCTCAAAGAGGGCTTCTTTAAAGATAGCCTTTAACTGTGCAGATGCAGCGGCAAAGTGCTGTCTGCTCTGGCTGCTGTTGTAATCAGCCTTGTGCCTATTGGGAGCTCTGCCTCCAGAGAGAGAGAGAGACAGGCTGCCTCCCTGGAGAGGCTCTCTTCATATGCCTCAGTGGCTTCCCTCCCAGCAGACCCACCACTGTCTGGCTGGGGACATATTGGCCCTTATCAATATTCCCCCACCTTCCAAAGGATAAAAAATGTTGAAGCACCAGGCTGACACTCACTGAAAGTGTGAAATATGCACCAAAACTTCTTGAGCCTAGACAATCCTTCTCTTTTCTTAGTTTGTCTGCTTCACATGATGTTAAATATGAGGAGGCACTGTAAAGACGTCATTTGGGTGTCAAGAGACAAAGTTGCCATGTTACCCATGGCTTCAAAGGATGCACTTTATGACAACTGAGCCACCAGGATACCCTGTTATACTGAAGGATCTTTCGTTTAGTTTGAAGTTGAGGTTCAGTCTGTAGCAGTCTTTAGTCTCACATACTTGTGACCGCATCATCCAAAACAAGAAGCCAAAACACAAACACGTTTTTTGCTCCTCACACACACTCAAACAGAAAAAACCCAGAACACAGATCAAATGGTGAAAATGTAACCCCAGCCCTTGCATCTGTGCCATACCCCAGGGGAAAATCAGAGGGTTAAAGCCATCCTGGGAGAATCCATTCTTCCCCATGACATCTGCTGCAGTTATCCTCTGTGCAATGACAGCAGAACAATGTAGATGAAGATAAAACATACTTGAGAGCCCCGCTCTCTGCCGTCTCCCTCTGCCTGCCCTGCCCTGACTCTATTCCACAGATTGCATGTAGGCAGAGTGGGTTTTTCAACGCTGCTTGGGATTAAGTGTGAGAAGACGTTGACAAAGTCTATTACGCCTTTGTATCTTAATGCCGGGGTAAGAGCTCCTTGGTAATATTATGTCATGACAAGGCATCTATGTGGCCCATGCCAAGAGGATCAGCGGTGGTCTTAAATGTATAGTTACCTCCTCTGTTACCGTAAACGCCGCCCTGGGTCGGACTGAGCGGGGATGGCGCGAGCATCTTGATAGAAGGGTGTGACGCATTAAAGAGACAAAGCTTAGCTGGTTACTAGTAAGCTGAACATGACTTGTCCTCTGGATCTGCTACATGCTTGGAGTACAGCCCTGCAACTTTGATGTGCACCGATTTAGGGGATTACAAGTCATTTCCCAAAGGATTTAGCATTAATTTCAACAGTTATATTTTTCACTAGTCACTTGATTTTTTTAATCAGTTCATCCATCACTAAAAGTGGAAACGAGAAAGACAGTATGGAAAGTTGTTTTGGTTCAGTTTTAGCGGCTAATATTATATTTTTTTCCCACTTGCATTTCTCTCCGCAGTGGGGGAGTGAGACAGTGAGGCTCTATTCAAAGTCAAAAAGGGTTTTGGCAAGGACAACAGTTTTATCCCTGTCTTCATAACAAAACACAAATTCTACATAAATTCCCTCTCTAAGGGCTCTTTAACCCTTTTCCCCTTCCCCATGCTCAATTAGGTTTGGTTTTATTATTTATTTATTGTATATTTAAAGGCAACTAACACTGGGAAGTGTAATAAAATGTACAGTGGGGGGATTAGGAACCGCTCTTTAATCTCACGCTTCTGATAATACTGCATGGGCTGATTGATTAGTTTTTCAGGAAGCTTATGTCAGAAAAACCTAATCCGTCTTTGGATTGTGCCAGCCTTGTAAGGTTTTCCGCGCCGCCACTTTATCATGGCGGCGAATTACAGAGCTGCTGGGCTGTGATAAGGTCCTCGTCTCTTTTACAGACCCCACCGCCCAACCCCCTGTACCCCCCCCCCAACCCCCCACCCCCCTTCCCTCTGGACAATAAAAAAAACTGTGTTTATATTCTTCACATCCCTGCTCTGCCTGGTCTTCACATCAACCTCTCCCAGGATTTGCCTTGTAAGAAAGAAAAGAAAAAAAGCAGAACTTAAGTCTTCAAAAACCCACCAGAGAAATTGGGTGGGGAGAGAGAAAATGGCAGCCAGGCCAGTAGAAATTTCTGTGGAAGTGATTAAACATGGATTGACAGATTGAAGGGGCCTTGTATGTATGTGCTGCCTTCCAGGAATTATTTTTTTTTTTTTTTTTTTTTGGAGCTTACATGGTGCTGATGTGTATCTGTGTTCATATTGGGGTCACAATCTTTCTAGCCAGAAGGCTTGACTAGATAATCCCTCATAAACAATACTGTCTGTGGCATTTGCAGTCCTCAGCCTGTATGTTGTCTCAGACCTCTGAAGGAAAGGTTGTCATTTCTGCGAGTTAAATCCCTCAACTGGAGCTTGGAGACACTACAGGTTGTATTGACGGTGTTGAGCCCTGCAACCTATTCCTTTTCCAATCATCAATCATAATTGTGTGTGTACTGGCAATAAATCCATGATAAAGGTCCTGAAATGAAGAGAAAGAAGTTCAAAATGATTGATAGGTGTGACACCATTGCCCTTTGCCTTGACAATAACCACAATCTGCTTGCTAGATGGACAATTAAATACTTAAATCAAACACTTATGAGCAGCATGATTACTTTTCCCCATCTCTCATGATGTGAACTGTTAGGATGAAGTTAAGTTCTGAGGAGCTCTCGTAAAACAGGTCTGTTCTGTGGCGGCTCTGGTGCAGGAAACATTATGTTTAATATGATGTTGAATTTCCTGTTCTTGGTCCACAGCTATGAATTTTTATGGGCGATGTGCAGCCCGAGGCGGTGTTAGATCTGGAGGCTCCGCTACCTTATAGCATTGTCATTACCGCTCTGCAGGGTCAGAAACATCCAGCACTCTCTGATGCACAACCTCGCTGTTTAGCAGCTCTTTTACTGTCTGCATCACTCTTCACTGCTGTGCTGCAGCAAGACAAAAGGTGGAGATCAGTTCATACTGTATAGGGCAGGTATATTTTGGCTAAATCGTGTGGGGATGCTGGAAAGCCATCAGAGGAACTGTGGTTTCACTCGTCCTTCTATTAAATCAAATATTGCAATAGTTGTCTCGTTGCTGTACAGCCGTGAGTTATGTCTGAACTAACTAACTCACAACGAGCTGCCTCAGTACAAAAAACCACAACTGTACTGAGCAATGTAGTAAAGTTTCTGCCTTTGAACACTTTCATATTTTCCAAACACTCTGACATATAAAGTTCTTAATTACCACCTGGTTTGATACTTTAGAGAAGGCAATCACACTACATGTCAGAGCTCGGGAAAATGATTGACCTCTTTAATTAAAACTGCGTTGCTTTCCTGTAAAAGGCAAGGTGTGACAGCTTTAGAATAAGTACAATAAATCTCCTTCCTGATTATTCTCAGTTTTGCATTTCTTCCTCTGCCTCTGGGCTTTGAGGCCTTTCTTTTCAGCTTGTCATTTCCAGCCCTAACAAAGCACTGTCAGCTCCCCTCTGTCTTTGTATATTTCTTGTGAAGTACCTGTCTTCAGAGCTACTAAGAGAGAAAGGAAGCAATGTCTTTCCTACTCTTGTTTCTTCTTCAAAGGGGGCTGTTTCTGTGAAATCAGCTGAGGCACAATCTGCTTTGAGAACAGAAACATTTGCTCTGTCAAATTTAGGGAACGTACGTTTGAGCAAATCAAGAAAAACACTGTTTTGAATAAAGCACCCGTATCATTTGCAGCATGGATTTGAAGAGACAAAAACACTAAATTTAAGTTGTCACACACACACACACACACACACACACAGAAAAGAGCTCAGTGAGAGACACGTTTAGATTACGTCTTCCTGGGATGAAAGTTGAAAAACGAAAACCGGAACCCTGAAGTATTCATTTCAGAAGAACATGCATTCTCTTCTCAGGTATTAGCCAAGGAGTTTTACAAGCATGTTTACCACTGTTGTACAAAGTAGAAGGTGTTAAAAACTGATCAAGAAAAATGATAATTACACATTACATGAGTCCAACGTGCTTCGTGGTATTATCCTCCTGAATCCCTGCTATCAGACATACAGGGGTGTGCTGCAGGTGTCAGGAGGCAGCGCGGGAGTTGGCGCTTTGACCATGTAAGGGGATTATGAAACTGATGATGCGTTGAAAGGTAACGCCTGCCTAAAAGTGAAGTGTTCAGGGCTTTGCTGCTGTCACATGTGGCAGGTGCTGAGATAACACAAGTATCCAGATTACCTGGGGCTCTCGTCCCAGAGCCTCTCCTCGCTCTCCTTCTTCTCTCCCGGTGGGATCTTGGCGAACACTTTCCGAACACCTGATCATCCAAACCAAGTCACGCTTACTAACATCCCAATTTCATCCCCCGGATCCTCCACTCCTCTCCTGCAATTAAATCTTAGAGGAGGCACATTACTTTAATGGGGTGTCTGTTTGCACGCAGGTGACAATAGTCAAACGGCAGCTATTTGGCTATTTACACCTGGCCCCCTTAGGATGGCAGGTGATGTAGTAAAAACACAGTCAAAGTGTGTGTGTGTGTGTGTTTTTTTTTAAGTTTTAAGTCGCAGTTTAGTTAAGTTTAGGCAACAAAACTACTGGTTAGGTTTAGGCAGAAATATTTAACTAGTCCAACAAAAATAGTTTAGCTAATGCTAGGTAGACGTTTAGAATTTTGTTTTTTAAATAACATGGTTTATCGCTGCCATGATATATATATATATATGTATACACACAGACAAATAGCATCTGCCTCATTTTAAAGTGTGACTAGCAATGCAGTTTAGATTTGATTTGATTTTCATGCAGAGAAAGAATCATAAAAAAGTAAATATATCAAGCTTCTTCCTTGATCTTTTGATTTTTATCCATGTCAGAGTTACTGATGCTTGTAAATAAAAAACCTCATTTAGAAGTTTATTGCATTCTAGATTTTTTGCAACCATTAAATGGATGTTGTTGCTTTTCTTGCTTTAAACAGTTGCAAACAGCTGTGAAATGTAAAAGAGTGAATTTACTCAAGGACTGTGCTTTAGTGCAGTTTTAAAGGATTTGTACTTCACTTGAATATAGTTTTAAAGGGAAAATCTTATAATCTTATAATTTTACCCAACTGCCTTATAGGTCAGCTGTAATAGTTTATAATAAATTATAGCCTTGAATACAAATCCTCTATCAGTTTATTTATTATGTACACAGGGCACATTCTGCTAAATTGTAATTACTTTGACACTTTGACACAACTTCTACTTAAAAGTCAAATTTTGAATGTTGAATGTTTACTTGTCATGGAATATTTGTACATTTACTTAATTTTCCACTTCCCTCACTGGCTGTTGATCTCAGAATAATTTCATCACTGTTCAGTAATGACATGAGTTTGAGTTTCAGTTGACAATTTTAGCTTCCTTAAGGCTTAATGCTGTTTCAGAAGCCTTTTTCATCCTGATAAGATAAACTGTGAAAAAATGCTACAGTTCAGCAAATCAGCTATCAACAGCTTCACTTTAAAAAATCTCTTACTGGTATGTATTTTACCTGAACAAAAGAAAAAACAGGTTACAGCTTTTTATTTTGAACACAAATATGACAAAACTGACTCGAGACCTTATAGCAATTACACTATAAAGAATTGCTACAATCACCTTTCACTTCACCTGCTGCCTGAAAGGAAGAGGGGGCAATCTGGCTTTAATATTGAAGCAATAAGACAAGAGAGCTATGTGATATTGACACTGGGTTTCCACACCAGGCTGTAGATCTGCTTCCAGTACAGTTGCCTGTAAGTTGTGGGTGGTTTGCAGGGATGTTCAAACAAAGTATGCCAGCAAGGTCAGAGCTAAGTGTGGTATTATTTCCTGTAATTCGTCCAGTTTATTAGGGAACACTGACGCACGTTCCTACAATTCTGTGTAGGCAGTGTCCACACTGTGGGAGAAATGTGTGTTATTTGAGCGGTTGAGTGTGCTGCTTCCTGTAGGGAAATGCTGTCTAATGATCCCCAGTGCTTCACTTGAAGACTCGTGCAAACAGCAATACAAACACACAGAGTCCACCAACACCCAAAAAAGGTGTGGCGAGTCGTTGTTGCAGTTAGTGTCAGTTGCTGGGAGGAGAAAAAGAGAAGATTGTGTGACTGAGCAAGAACAGAAAAACACTGACACTATAAACATGACTAATAACTCACTCATATGATTTATGCTAGCCACAGGAGGGTTATGTTGGGTGCTGTAATTTATGTTAATCATAGGATGCGAGCAGCCCCGAGTGACATCATGTGCAGTGAGATAATATTTTGCCACATGTGTGCAAAAAACAGGCTCTTAAACATGGTTAATTTTAGTTTAATATACAAGATTCACATGCTTTATAACTCAGTGAGCTCAATAGGACCTCATTCTTTGTGCTGTATTTGTGTCCGAATAAAAAGGGACTTGTATGGGGGTGGGGCGCCCCGGTAGCTCACTGGGTAGAGCGCATACCATTAAGGTTTAGTCCTTGTCGCAGCGGCCCTTTGCTGTATATCTCCTCTTGTCTCTCTCCCTGACTTTCCTCCCTCTGTCCCCATCAGATAAAGCTGAAAAGCCAGCGAATTATCTTAAAAAACAAAGGACTTGTGTGGACTCAAGAGAACTCAATTAGTCCGTGTATTTCTAATTTTTTGAAGAAGAAAGTGGACAGTAGTTGCTGCTCTTGCTCTTTATCAAGGCTTTTATGGTCCTTTCACTTTTCCACAAGAGAGGTCCAGGACAGCGTCCGATCAACAGCTGTGGGGCTGGTAGAGATATGGTGTCTTGCTCAAGGACACTTTTGCAACTTAAAACTCATTTGGCAATATTGTTGAAGGAAAAACAATACATTTTCAGCCATTGGTAATGAAGCACAGTAGAAAAAATAGTAGAGTAGAAAATTGCAGTGTCTACATTTAATTTGCATTACACTGCGAATGATGCAGCCCTCCTGCTCTTTGGCATTCCTGTTTGTCACACCATGAAACCACCAACAAAAAAACACAAAAATGTTGCTCTCAACACTGACCAACATGAAACAGAGCAGCCGCAGTGGAACTGGCCAGTTGCAGCAGCACAGTGCTTCCTATCACAGGTACCGTGTGCATTATACTTTTTTTGGCCATCGTTTTGTCCACGGATTTCACCGCACAGTTTATGCGGAGTGGCGTGCATTTAACGTGATGCAGAAAAAATAAAACAAATTTACACAATTATTATTCAGTGTGTGCTTACATGGAAGTCGGCGCAGTTTGATGTTAACGTGTGTTTTTTAATGTCACTTTAATAATAGATCCCTCCCCACCTCTCAACCTCAGCATCATGATAGTGCTAGAAAACTTGTTACATATTATGTTTCATGACAACGATGTGATGCATGGTATTCAGGTTTTTCCAGCACATCTGTCAACAGTAAGAGGGAGACATGATGTACTGTGGAGATGCAGAAATTGTGATATTGCTGTGATTATAGTAATGAAAACATCAGCAGCACTTTCCTTTGAGCTTGTCATTCCCTCTCCTCTCACCATCAACACTTGTAGACAATGATAACCAGAAGCTGGTCTGGTGTAAATGTACAGAGGTGTCAGCAGGATGAGTTTTTCGGCCCTTGAAGCTCAGCATGACCATAAGGCTACGTGACCATATGAATACATGATATTGTACATATGATGGATTATATCTAAACATGTTACAAGAAAATAAATACATATCACCCTTTCTAGGCTCCAAATTTAATATTGCATTAAGTACTGGCCACTGTCAATATTCACCACAATTTATCCCCAGTATGTAGATGATGAATTAAGCCACAAATTTAATATTGGATCTATAACATCTTAAGCAGCAGTGTTAAGATATTAGAGGCTGTGGTCTGTCTCATTCTCACAGAGGTCAGGTGGTAATGGCCTAAAGGATTATACTGGAGGGGAGTAGATATGCTACATGCACACACACACACTAACCGTAGCCTTCTGTGATTGGTAAGGTGCCCCCGGTGTGGATTTGCTGTTGCGATCCACCACAGTGCTGAAGCACCTGCCATGTGTTTCCCTGGACGGCCTCTGATTAAAAGTGATGGCTCTGGAGCGTGAGGCTGTTCCAGCGATCAGAGCACCAATCTATTCTTCAGCAGCGTGTAGACTCTGGCTCTGGGCCGCCTAAGCGCCTCCAGGGCCTTCTCTCCTGAAACCGGCTCTGGGTGTGAATCATTACAAATGATATGCCCTGTAACATCAGGAGGAAGATGGCTGGGGAAGGACGTGGGGCAGGGCATTGCAGGCTGAGAATGGTTTTTATGTGAGTGGAGCCGCTTGTCATGTTGGATGCTTGAAAGCAAGAGGCTGCAGTCAGTCCAGCTCTGCAGCAACACGTCGTCTGATGGCAGCGGCGCCGGCTGTGCAGCTCTAATATGGCAGGTGTTGTGGTGCAACAGCGCTAGCAATGTATTGCGCTAGGCAGTGGTGAGGCCGGTGTAATTTCCATGGGACGTCCAGATTTTTACTACGTCGAAGCGCATCAAGTTAATGAAGCTTCAGACACAGAAAATTAGCAGAGAAATGAATTGCACCACCAAAGTGAGGTCAATTTGCACAGATAAATCCATGAAGAACAGTGGAGTGCATCATTGGAACTACTCTGCTTGCGCCGATGAGCAGGTTAATTGCCCATTTTGTTTATTGTGAGAAAGATGCCTGAAACCAATTTTCCCCAGACGCATATCCCAACCTTATGTGCTGGAAAAAAAAAAAAAAAAATCAACTACTGAAAACTCAAAAACAGATTATTTTATCTCACTGAAACAAGTAACTCTGTAATGAAGATGACACAGAGGCTCTCACACGGAAGGAAAAAAAAGAGACAAAAAAGATACAGAAAAGCAGATCTCAGATCATGAGTGAGGGCCACATTGTCAACTACGCCAGGCTGAGAGAGATTCCATCGTCGCCTTCAAAACAACACTGTAGCCTTGCCTCCGGTCCAGAACCCATCAGAGCCGAGCACAGTGTCGCCGGCTGCTCACTGCAAATGCATTTTAACGGCATCTCTTCAGATGATCCAGAAGCCAGATGTCACTGGCTTCTTAATAACTTTCTAGAGGCTAGTTCTGGTCACTGTGGCAATTACCTTTATGTCAGGCCTCTAAAAGATATGTCTACCCACGGGACAAGCAGGCAGCCAGCTCCATAATGCTCATTACAGATGAATGTCGAGGCTGATTCATCCTGACTCAGTGTGTGGCTCACTGCTGCTCAGATCACTGTCAGTATTTAAGTTCCACTAATACCTCCATATAGTATTGATTGACACGACATTAAATCCAATATACAATACATGTGGCATAACGATCGAGCGATGATCATTGAACTATACTAGTGACATTTGTGCACATTTGATTTATCCGTTATTTTGCCAGGAAGGTCGTTGGCATAAAAAAATTGCAGTAAAAAATAAATAAATAAATAAAATCACTTTCACACAGACACATATGTAGAAAAAAACATAGAAGCATGTTCATGAAAACAAGAAGAGAATAGTATTTACAGGAGAAAAAAAAAAATCGTGATATTTTGTATAGACTTTTCTTAGGCAAACTTTTTTGTTTTTGGCAAATCTGATTGGAGCAACATAGCAGTCAATACATTTTCTTTAACACAAATGCATCCTTGAAATTTGGTTATTTAAGAATTCAGCAGTTCAGTTTACAGTTGAAAAATAAACTTTTCTATATTCTCTGAAGGGGAAACAATCCAGTGTTCACACCATTTCTTAATTACTTAATACATATTTTTGCCATTGCCTTACTCCAATTTTCTTGTTGCTTATAAGAAATATACACTGATACAGACAAATCCGTGATAAGCAATATTATCGGCCCTGCTCTCATATATATCAGTATATGTGGCCTGAGCTAATATTGGCAACAGCAATACTGGATCAGGCCAAAAGACTGAATATCAGCCAACCAAGTGTGTTTTTGCACATTTTATTAATCAATTATTTATTATTTAGCTTTTTAATAACTTGTGCAAATAAAAAATGTGGTGTTCTTGACACATACATTACTGTTTTGCACAAAACACCTTGCAATGCTTTCCCTTTGCTTCTGAGATTACAGAGGTGTAAACACTCTACACCTTACCTGTCAGTGTAGATAAAAATTGTGCTGATTAATAAGTGTCTCAATTTACACTGTGGAGTGTTTATAATGCATGAGAGCAATCTATTAGGTATGTGATCTACTAAAAGTATTGACAGCCTTTATAGTTCAGCCACCCTTATGTTTACTCCTTTATAAGGCAGATAGATATGCCTTTGACTGCTGTGGTATAAAGATGTAATATCTCTGATCGGGGGTGTAAAGTTCATGCACCTCTCTGTGTTTTTGTTTGGGACATACAGGAAAAGGAAGACGCTAAACCACAGACAGATATCCGCTACAATTGCCACCAGTCACTTTGCCAGTGCTGTTGAAATGAGGTCTGGTGTTTTCAGCTCCATAATTCTGTAGTTATTATCATAATAATGTCTTGTTTCAAGTCGCCCCGAAATGCCTCTAGCACAGCACCACCGATTAAGAAATCTTAATTAAGCTTTTGTAGATTCTCCTTCATCAGACCTTGCCTCTTTTTTTTTTTTTTTCATTTCACAGCGTCTTGTACTAAAAACTCAGATTCCTTTAGTCTGTTTTTACGAGATGCCACTTCTGCCTAAATGAACGAGGTGTGTTAGTGTGTGTGTGTGTGTGTGTGTGTTGGCGCTGCGTGTGTGCAGGGAGACAGCGAGAGAGGAAGCAACCAAAGCCTATGTGTCAGTGCAAGCTTTCAAGTTCCCAGTGCCTCATCTCTCTCGGGGCATTTAAGTATTAGATATCCCTCTGCTGATCCCCTTGTTGTCACTGCAATTTCCCCAGTTGCTCATCATACTTAAACTCATTTCCATTATAATCATCCTAGACAAAGCTCACCTGAGATTTACACTGAGAGACAAAATGTGGTTTCACCTCTGAAGCTGCGCAGCATGACACCCAATGTGTAACGGATATAACAGCTCTGGCTGGTGGAGAGACGTGCGCCACGTCTTCTTTGTTCACAGCAGTTTAGAAATGTTCCTGTTGGGAGCCTGCAGATTTTATGTTCAGCGTCGCCTGTTACTGTGATGTCGCAAGAGTCAATTTGAATTAGCAGCCGAGCTCACACGAGGTATTACTAAGTGGCAGGATCAGTGAGGGAATACTGCCACTGGAATAGGTTGATTAAATGACTGTGGATGTGATGAGCTACACAGAGGGACATTATAACAGTGTTGCCTCATCCATCCATGTTTACAGGGAGCACCTGTCTTAATTAAGCATCGTGAGGTCTGATAGATGGGTCCGGCTCGCTGTCCGTGGGAGACACATTGATTTTACATTACATATCCAGGTAGGCGAGCCCATTACGCCCTGCTCGCTACATTAAGGTGTTACAAGGGTCTGGGACATAAGCGGCCTGGTAAAGAAGAGGTCTTATTATAAGACGGACATAATGTAGCCTGCACTTTCATGCGTCAGATGGAAGGGTTTATAGGAATGTGGGTGTGACAAAACAAATTTGTGAGCAGACAGACCTAGTTTGTTTTTGTGGCATTGTACACATGTGCCTCCGTTAGGCTTAGAGCAAAATTATAATTAGTTTGGAAGTAGTGCGCGCGGCAGCTCAGTGAGAATTCAAACAGCCGCTGCTCAGTGCTTTCAACATCTGCCTCTCTCAGTGATCCCTGCAACCGGGCCTGGGGAAAGCCGGCACTACTAATTACTAATAAAACTAGCTAAGCTTATTGCCGTGAATTATTAAAGCTTTATCTGAAGTGGACCAGGAATCGCTGCTGAAGCTAAAAGGCTTTGAGGTACACGGAGGGATCACAGTTCATTGCTGCGTCTGGATTAGCACTTAGCACACACTTTGCCGTACCACTGCAGAAGCCTGGTTTATTGTTGGGAACCATTAAAAGCTGAAGTTCATGTGCGGGGGGCCCTCTAAGAATAACACCGCGGTGGTGAGACCAGCTCACATGTTAAGTCCAGGGGATTTTCATTGTCATGAAATCGTCCTAAAATATTAGAAGCTTTATGCAAATATGTGCCCAGTTTGAGTTCACCAGTGAATCCAAAGTATACTGTATGTATTCTGATCTTATGTTATATATTCTATTCGTATATATACATTCTTACCAATTATTTTACTTGCAATAAATGCCTCTCTGTCTCCCTTCACACTCCTTTGACCAACCTCAGCCCCTGTCTCTTTCATCATGGTTGCTGTGAAGGAATGCCCAGGCAGTGAGACAGAGGGAAAGCTCAGGCTTCATGTTTACTGTAGAGACAGGAGGACACATTGCGTTGTTTTAATGTTCTGTATAGGTATTTTGTATGTATACAGAACATTTTAAAAGGCATTGATAATACATTCACTGCTGTTTTTGTTTTTTTACTTAGTTACGTGAGTAATCCTGTTCACTGCCATTTCTCCCTGCATTCAGTTATCTGGTAGACATGAGTCTAAACCATGGACACGGCATATGAAACCACATTTGACGAACCCTGTTCTTCAGTAGTGAATTCAAGGTGTTTTGTTTTTGTTAAGTTTTATTGAAAGTACAGAAGGTTCAGGATGACAACTTGAATTACTTAATTTATGTAATAGTGCTAACGAATCAAGTGGCTGTCCTGAACCTTTCGAATTTTCAATACAATGTCATATTTCCAAGGACTGAGCACTCCTTCAGCAGTCTGATTACAGTTGGATATTTTTCCCCTCCATCTTTAGTGCTGTTTTCTTAGTGCTGCTGTGGTATTTGCACAGTGGAATCACCAGAGATAACAGTCAATCAGTGTTGAATTTACTTGGATTTTCTGTCAAATGTTTGGTCTGTGAAAGGTATTGCTGCCCATGGAAACTACATCAGGCTTTTTGGTACTTTTTTTGAACAAACCAGAAACATTAATGCTTTACTGTGGACAGGTTGTTTTTTTTTCCTTGGAAAGACCAACCAGGGTCTTAATTTTTTAAAGAAGTCTTAAATATTTGGGCACAGGATGCATAATTATTGTGTCACACAAATCAGCAGCAAAGTGTTGCAAAATAATACATATATGTATATATATATACATATATATATATGAAAAAAGGTTTTATGTCACTTAATGTTGTTTTTCTGTCTACCTTTGCTCTGCTTTCCCTGAAGGTCACATGCAGGAAAGTGCATGGAGGAGCCACAGAGCTCATCGAGTGGAGAGAAAGTGATAATGAGCAGAAGATTTCTCCCACGGGGGCCAGTCCACGGATCCTCAACCCCCTGCGTTTGTTTGCCAGGGGCTCCCCCGGGTTCAAGAGCAACATGAGGGAAATTACATATTTACAGAACATGGAGGACTTCTGGGACTGGTTATCTAACCAGACAGATGTTCAGGGTGCACAGGCCAGAACTAAACGCAGGCCCATCGTCAAGACTGGCAAGTTCAAAAAGATGTTCGGGTGGGGGGACTTTCACTCCAACATCAAAACTGTCAAACTCAACCTGCTCATCACAGGGAAGATCGTGGACCACGGGAACGGCACGTTTAGCGTTTACTTCCGCCACAACTCCACGGGCCTGGGGAACGTGTCGGTCAGCCTGGTGCCGCCCTCCAAGGTGGTGGAGTTTGAGATCGCCCAGCAGTCCACACTGGAGACCAAAGACACCAAATCGTTCAACTGTCGCATTGAGTACGAGAAGACAGACCGCAACAAGAAGACTGCCCTGTGCAGCTTTGACCCGTCCAAGGTGTGCTATCAGGAGCAGACGCAGAGCCATGTGTCCTGGCTGTGCTCGAAACCCTTCAAAGTCATATGCATCTATATAGCCTTTTACAGTGTAGACTATAAACTGGTGCAGAAGGTATGTCCTGACTACAACTACCATAGTGACACACCCTACTCCTCCACAGGATGATCTAGCTGTCGTTAGTATGCATCAGCCTTTTGTTAGATCCTCAAGTAATGTAAATGTCAACCTCTAAGCTCCTTGCCCCGAAATACCTAAATACCTGAGACATGTTGCAGGAAGTGCAACTTATAATGGGACACACTCTGGAGGGGTCGGATGCACTGTTACAAAACTTTTGTATATACTGCAGACAAGTACACAGATCTAGCACTTTGGATAGTTAGGTGTCCAGGGACTTGGTTTTAGGGGTTGACTTGGGATTCAGAGCTAGCTCCCAACCCTGGGTGACTCCTCCCCATCACAACAGCACATGTTCTCTCCGTAAACCGCTGGTATAATTAGCGTGGTGTCCAGATGTTTTCTTCAAGGCTAGACCATAGGCAAGCAGCCTCCCAGTTGGACGTGCATAGCTGGCTTCCGTGCCAGTGCTGCACTGATGCCAACATTGTCAAACAATTTCCTCACCTCATTTAAACAGTCAGTTATGTTATGAAATATGACAAGACTTTGAATCATATTAATAATTACAATGCCAAGACATTTTATTCAACGGGGCATAAAATTCGATATCATCACATCTGAAACGTCGCTACATTCTGACTGATTAGTCAAAATGATCCGTTCATAGCCTTTGAAGTAAAGCTAACATCCATTTGTACCTGTTAACAGAACAAAGGCAGGACAGTGTCCATTATTTCAGATTAGTTTGATCAACGGGTATTTTTTCCAAGTAGTTCTGAATAATTAATAAGGCCTTACAGTCTTTTATCTCTTAACTTTCTCTTATAGGGACTGAAAAAAAGTGAAATGATTATGTGCCCATGACGGAATGAATTGATCACACACATGTAATCCAAAAGCAAGCAGAGCGCATAATCATAAATCATTACACATATGTATGTAGGTACCTTCCCATGCGTAACCTGGCTGCTTCCTTGTGTGCTCCTTAAAATGTGTTGGTTTTCTGCTGCAATCATCATAAGGCATGTGTATGCTAAACTAGTCAGAAATCCAACATCTGTGTTTGCAGGATGCACTTTGAGGCATCAGCCTGCCGAGCGGGCCCCACAGTGGATTAATGTGTCAGGAGAGGCGAGGGGAAAGCGATAATTGCAGGACAGGTGGATTTAGTGAGTCTGGCAGACAATTATCAGCACTTTGTCATGGTCTTGCCACCAGCCCTGACATTACCTGTCTTTAATAGGCTTTAATTAGCCTGGGAAATTTCATTTACCTAAGACCAAGAGAGGAGAGGCCAAAAGCAAGAAAAAAAATAAAAAGGAAAAAGTACAGAATCCGTCTGGAATTTTAATAAGAAGTGGGGCTAAATTTGAAAATGTCAGACATTTCCCAATTGTATGGCAGGCTTAACTCGACAGATTTTTGTGTAAAAGTGGATAACATCGTGTCCTGTAGTAAATGGTGAAATGTGAGCTAGCAACCACTAAAACAGTGTCAAAAGGTTCTGTTGAAAATCATCAACACATTAAATATCATATATGTTGTGATGATTGTGTGTATCCAGGGTTTTTAGGATAGGGCATGTGCCACTGACTAATCACATGGCAGTTATTTCTGTCTATGCTTTATTTGCTGTATCACATGACTTTCTCCATCAGCTGTAAATGATCCTGTCACATTATACAGGAGGAGAGGTGTATAAGGAAATTACAAAATCCGAGTTAATCTATGTTGTTTTAGTTCTACTCCTTTGTGCAAATGTGTATTAACGTGTAACTCTAAATCTAAACCTGTTTACTTATGGCTATGGAGTAAACAATGTCAATTTATTATACTTTTCCCAGAGAAAGTAGTAGAGAAAGTATACTGTTTCTTATTTTTGGTGTTTGTTAAGCAATATCATGTAGATAGATGTCATATTAATTGCTTATAGTTGTAGATTGCTTTGATTTCCATTTTTGTAATTCTTGCAGATTGTACGTATTTTGATTTCCTGCTTGCTTATTCTCGTTTAAACCGTTTCCCCTATAAAATAGGAAAAGAGAACACTGCTGTGTGTATATTGTAAGTACAATTTTCATTTTGGAATATTTAATTTCATAGGGGTTCATTTTGTTCAATTGAAATTGTAAAGATCAATTTAGGTTTTTATGGCATTAAACCTTATCTGAACTTGGCTCACAGCATATTGTCACACTGAGTCAGCTCCAGTCTGCCGGGGCTCACAGTTGTCTCGTTTCATTCCTACAAGGACTTCTCAACAGGATAAACACACCATTTTAAGAGGTACATTTCAGTGTAGCTTTTTAATGGGCAATAAATCTGTGTCCACAGGCGTGGATGATACCAGAGGTACACCTCAGGGAGCACATCCATTTTGCGGTGGCCATCAGGGACAGGGGTCTTTTCATTCGCTTCCATTACTCTTATCTGATCAGGGTGAGGCACCCACTCCTTGGGCATCAAGTCACACCAGCCTTTCCTGCTGCACACATCCAAATCCTTGGAAAACTAAGAGGAGTGTTAACATACATTTCCCTTTTCATGATTTTCAGTGGTGATGTTACATATTATAAGCTAATTGCCCATGCTATACACTCATTTGACAATGAACACCAGTAATTTACATATATGTGCATTTTTTTACATAACATTTACTAAGAGGAACTTTTACATTTACTTCTTGAGGAAATGCTCATTTTTAAAGGAGTATCAATAGTATTCAAACCAATAATATGTCATGTGACGTATTAATTTCAGTACAGCTGGGAAACTGTTCATATCATCCACTTCATCATCAGTGGTAAAAGTCAGGTTTTGCTTTTTTCAAAACAGAAATAATTGGAAAGGGGAAAATGCTAATATTCTCCCCTTCCCGCTTCAACAGACCAGAGTGTAACACAGTAACAAGACACGTTGCATTTGAGTATATTTATCAACTCTTTGTGCGAAAGCTCAGTTCATAAATGCTTTCTCTAGCTACACATCACATGTACTCCGCAGCTGGATTTGACAAGTTCCTGACCCTTCACTGGGTTTGCCAAAATGCGCTCTGAGAAACAAAGGAAACTGTACTTAGTGTATGAGTCTGAGGAAAGCACAGTAGTTAAAAAAAGCATCTTAAGAGTTTATCACAAAACACCTCCTGGGATGCGCTGAGCACCAGAGATTAAAACAGTGATTTCTTTTGTCTCAATCTGTCACTTCTTTATGGTGGAAATGGTGACAGTTTTGCAAGTCAGGGCACTGTGGCTGCAGCAGAGTGCCCTTTACCAATCCCATATTTGTATTCCAGCATCTTTAAATTCTGCTCGTTTCCTACGATCCAAATGACAGAACACACTTTTCGATGGTGACGATGCCGCTGCAGGCATCTTCTCTTTCAAGCATCACAGTTAGTAGAGGAAAGAGGAAGATAAAAGGTTGGAGGGGCGTACTAAAGCATAGATGGTATCAGGTATTTTCTTAGGATCTGTGCTGAGAGGGGCGGACGAGGATCAGCAAGCTGCTGATGAAGACGTCTCCGTTCCAGCAGGAGAGAGCGGCCTCGCGCTCACATTAATTAGCGCTTGTGCCGAGCATTCACACATAAAACAAGAGGAAAAATGTCTTTCATGTACTGTAAAAAAAAGGTTCAACATTAAACATGTCACTATGCTAATGCAGTTTAAACACATTTTCTTTTGATTATCACGGTGGTGTTTTTTTCATCTATAAGAAAGACTAGTGGAGCAAAATAAAGAAATAACCTCACCCTGGCATGACCATTAAAAAGAAACCGTGTGGATAATAATCACCCTTCCTCAACTAAAATCTCATCACATTGATTTAAACAATCCCAAATTAAAAGATAAAAATAAATAAACCTGGGCTACTTGAGACTGCTGGAAAATGGTTTAATGGGTTAATGCAGGCATTCTTGCAGACAGCAACAACTTCATCTTTTTTGCTTCCAAACAAAAGAGGTTTCAACATCTCAACATGACGCTGAATGATGAGTAATATCATGTAAAAATGATGCTACTCCTTTAATTTACAAAATCCTCTGAAGTGTCGGTCACACCACACTACATACGAGACGGACTGAATAAACATGACAACCCCCCATTCAAACACAGAATAACATTGCCAGTAGAAGTGATGCTCAGCATCCTACAAATATCCAAGCATGTTAGAGGAAATTTTTGCACATACTCAATTCATTTGATTCTGCACAAATATGTCAGATAATTGCAGAAAATAAATGGTTAAAAAACAAAATTGGTACTTGGACACTTTCTTTGACAATAACATGACCATGCATTAGTCTCTCCACTTTTAGTTAACCACAATATATTGAGAATATATAATATTTGCATGTTGGCAATACTAAGGACAGAAATTCTCAAAATTTAATCTATAACAGTTCACAGACGTATGATCTGGAATATGTCATTCAATGGACTCTGAGTAAATACTTCCATATACTTCCAATGTTTTAATATATTAGGGCCAAAGTATAAGACACTTTTCCGTCTTTCATGTATTATAAGGATTGACACTGGGTCTTCATCATGGCAGATTACAATTTTTCCCCACAAATATGCAATAGAACAGACCTTCTTGTACACTGGTCTTCTGAAGATGGTTCAACTGTCATTTACATAGAAATGGTGCCATCAATATGGGGCATACACATCTTTTAAAAAGTGTAAAGAACTGACCTTGCACTGAAAGTGTTCATGCTTTTTAATGTCTAGTCACAAAACGGGCTAAACATTACAAATATATAATATTTCCCATTTAGTTAAACCTTTGTTACGTTCCTATAGAACTCCATATCAAAATGACTATTCATGGGAACTAGTGCAACCTGGAGGAGGCCTGGTCTTTGTGACAAGGCAGGCACAGAGTAAAATAGACAAAGTACTCTAGAGCAGCTCCAGAGCAATGGCAGATATATTAAGGCCATTTTTATAATTACAGGAAAAAACAGTAGCAGACAGCTTGACTTGCTACCCGGACTGAACAGAATTCAGTTGGGGCAGCAAAGCAAGCAAGCAACACCAATTTTACCATTTTTTTCCTTATCCACTGATGTCAGTCATCCACGTGCCAGCCTCCCCACATCCCTGGCCAGAAAGCTCCACTCTTCTTTATTCAAGTGTGTTCAGTTTTGGTGGAAATAAGAGTGGTACCCTCGCTAGTCCTTCCTTTGTAAACCCATGCTTCACACCTCCAGTAAAGTCCTGGGGCACAGTCAGGCAGTCAGGACTGTTTTAGACGCTTCCTGGGAAGACCAAAGGGGGGGCACTGTGCTGAAGCCAGGGCTCGAAAGGCCTCGGCTACCAAGTGAGGATGGGATTGGATCATTGACTTCCAGCCTGCAGTCTCCATTATATCTGTAGCATGACTGTAAGCACAGGCAAAATGAAGTTAACACTCAGACGTGAGAATGTGCACATTAAAAATCAATAAACATAAATGAGATCGTAATGACAAAGCAAATAAGGGGGACTTGATTTGTGAGTTGCATGGTGAACTTGAAAAGGGCCATTAGTGCTTTCTGCGCATAGGTTGAAATTAATGTAGGATTACAACGTCTTTACACATAGAGTACGACATAGACGGAAAATAAGTTCAGCATTTCAAGGTGCCCTATGTCAACACACTAAATCATCTGAAAGAAAAACTTCCCATAGCGACCACCTCCCTTCTTTTTAAAATTCTACAAATATTCCATTTACGTGGTTTATCCAGGTACGAGTCTATTAATAACTTGGATACAAAGATATGGAGCTTCAAACTGAAAAGGCAAATAGCACTCTGTCTGCCTGGGCTAAAACAATGAATTCTAATGCATCTGGTTGGGGGAAGAGATAAGAGTGTGTTATTAATCTTGTGTCACATATATCAGCTAATTACATACTTGCTATTCCAGTTCTTTCCATCTTTACAGCCCAGCTGTCTCAGGACACTGCACCTATGGCAAGGAGATAAAAAGGTAAGCATTCAGGGCTGGTAAACAGAAATGGCAGCGGGAATTTATCACTGGAGGTTTTTTTTTTCCTTTTTTTATTCGTGCGATACTTGCCTGTTGATAAAATCTATGGCTTGTGCTTTGAGCTGCTCGGCACTGTGCAAGTCTGCTAGGATGAGGGTGTCGGCCACGTTCTCCACCGAAAGGCTGTTGCACAAGGCCTCTTCACACATGACCTTTAAACGCTCCAGAGCATACTGGGGTAGGGGGGGAGAGAGGGGGGACAAAAAAAGCAGTGGTTACACCCTGGATGCAAAGTGGATTCCCATGGTTTGAGGTTTTGTCTCAACCAGTCTGAATAACACATAAAAGCTACAGGTGCAGTCACTTACTACAATTTTTAAATGGAGCCACAGAGTCCAACCAGGAGGCCTCTGCAATATTTATTGACATGTAAAAAACAGGAATTACCCAATTTCACCACATGACATATGTGATTTATCACTCTACCAATGATTGGGATGATTCTGGAGTGGGACATAAGGTTGTTGCTCAATATTCTGGTTCACTATTTAGTAAAACCTCATCCATCAAATTCATGATCAGCACAATTTTCATACTACAGTTTGAATACGCTTAAAGAGAGGAACTCATCTGTTAAAGCTGCATTGATTTATAAATGCAACCTAACATGAGCAACAAAATGTTTAGTTGTAAAATATGCTTTTATGCTGCCAAGAAATTTTCATTATTGACAAATGCCTACATAGAATAGAAACCAAATCACTAACTATATCCTCAATAACTTCTGTGAATTACATAAGCTTCAAAAACATACAGAAGTATTTGTTGAAGGACAACTATGCTGTATTGAATTCTATACTTTTCTGACCCTGTACAAGCATGTTCTAAGGATGGGCGAGGATGGGGGAGTGAAATGGTTGATACTTTTTTTTAATAGTTTATCAATACTGAAATTATGTCAGAAATGCAGGCTAACAGGCGTGTAATTATACAACAGACCCCATTAATCTCATTGATTTGCATACAGTGCTTGGGCAGGTGGCTAGAGCTTAACTAAATGCAGGATTTATCAGGTAACACTTTTGCACAGCACTTAACTTACAAACTGAAGCATTGCATAGAACTGCAAACCAAAATGACTTGCCAAACAAAGACAGAAATAAAGAAAAAGTATCTGCCTTCAAATAGAAGTGAAAGATGGATGTTTGCAAAAACTATTAACGAAAGATTAAATTACTTGTGTACTTACTTTATCTGCAGCTGCCAGCAAATTGTCTGCCATTTTCTCCAGGTTCGGGGCCTTTCCTGTATAGATGAAGCCCATCATTTCCTTAAAAACATCTGGGTCTACATCACTGATGTCAACGCGGTTCTGCAAGGGAAGACACAAGGTTTCTGTACGGCTCATTTGAACTTGGCAACTGAAAAACGTCCATGAAAGAAGACTCATTACCAACGAGTAAAAAGGAGTGCTCAAAACATTAATGTTTTGAGCAATAATTACTGTGCATGTAGGAAATGTAGCATTGTGCCTTAGTAGTCATAAATACACTATTGAGGAAAAAGTAACACGGCCTATGACAAGAAGCAGTTATTCTTACCTTTTTACTCTCCTCCATTTCATGTTCAAACATTGCATTAAAGACTGGTGATCTCGCTGTTGAAGAAATAAATTGAACACTTATAAATATAGTGACCAGTCAAAATCACATTAAGCATGTTAGCACACCAAATCAATAGTTAGTATTCATCAAAACCTACCAACATTGTGTCATGTGCCAAATAAGAGCTTTGATTAAACAGCAACACAGTTGTCATATTTATAAAAATACAAAATTATAGTTTTGTGCTCATTAAATTACACACACTATATACTACACTATATAGTACTACTATATATACACACTATATATAGTAAAAAACCTAATGTATTGAGCACAAAACATCAGTATTGAACTGTGGCTCTTGGTCGTAAAATCTTGCAAAATCCGTATAGCTGCCACTTTGTCAGCATTTCCACCTGACCACTGCAGCTGCCACCATGTCTAATGCAGACAAGCTGGAGAGGAAGGCAAGCCTCTCAATCTCCTGGATGCTACAGTCATCTGGGTCAAGCAGGGCCAAGCATGGGTAGTGGGGTGGATTAGCGCCCACTGCAGAAATAGGTTGCTACAAATCAAGCCAAGAATACAAAAATACAAAACCCTCCGTAGCCTTTTGATGTGCTTATGGCCCTCCACGAGAGGCCATTAAGAAGAGGCACAGACATGTCTTGCAAGGGCCATTTTGGGGCTTCTCTCCTGTTTTTCTGCTTGCTTAAGTGCTGGGGGCCGGGGACGATCTTACCTGCAAGGATGGATTTGTGGGCTTTGAACTCCTGCCCTCCCACATAGAGGCTGCAGTCTGTGAAGCGTGAACACTCCCACAGGTTCCCCAGGTCATCAGACAGCTGACACTCTGGTACCTTCAGCATGTTCATGTTGGACTGGCCTGAAATGTTAACGGAGTCCTGGACAACGCTTACCTGTTCATGAGAAAAACACATGCTGAAGCAGTCTCATCAAGGCTAAACATCCTTAAAAATATCCAGCAGCAAATATGTCTCATTGCATTGGAGAACAGTCTAATTTGTGTTTAATTTGCTCCTCATAAAGTTTGTTTTCAACACTAAGAAACCTACAATGGGAAGTGTTTCTGCGAGTCCCTCTCTCGCTTGCAAAAACACCTCCCACTTGAAACCAAAATTAATTAACTTTGCTGAGACAGCTAATTAATGAGGAAAAGAATTTTGTCTTTAATTTGTTTATCGAAGTGGCAATTTCTCTGAAATTGTTGAATCTTCTTGGAACTGCTAACTGGCACACTGTCTAATCCTAACAGTATTTGGCAAATTGCATTTATAGCTAAATTCATTGACACTTTATTTACCTTGTCCCTTGAAAGAACATTTTATGAGACATTCATTCTTCTTGACACACTGAATTCAATTATTTCAAAAACAAGCATCATTGTAAATGATTTAAGATGGAGGAAGCATTTCTCTTTCTAAGAGTTTAATGTCATTTGAAGCAAATGTCAACAGTATATTTGTAGTTAAATGGCACTACAGCTTACACTCAGGCGTAAACTGGTCGTGACCAGAATTAAGAGATTCTAGACTTGATTCACTGAAGGTTACAGTCGGGGTATAAATGCTTCAGTCCAACAGTGATGTGATTCTGATGCTTTCATCAAAGATTCTACAATTCAATAAGTTGCATTGCACATACAACACAACAGCAGCTCAGTAACATGGTCCTGGTACTCGATGATGGAAAATGAGGATAACAGAGGCTAAACAGAAACACATATAGAAATAGGCTACTTTGACTAAAAAGAAAACAACATAATTGCCGTGTTCTGTGGACAGATGAGGGGTACAGATGAGATGGGGAATGTGTGATGGCACAATGGATTATCTTCCAAATGAGTGAACAAGTAAATAAAAAAAATGTTTTTGGTTTAGCAGCATGCACCATCTTACACCATCATTTCCAGAAAAATTGAAGAAAGTGTGGCTCTGTCTTACAATTAGTAATTTTTGTAAAATTACAGCCTTGATATATAAATTGCAGCCCATATAAATTCGGGAAATAAAAGGAAAGCAACAGTGTGACAATTACCTCACAGAACAGGGTGAGCTTGTCATCTGGTAAGAGTCCATTGGCTTCATCAAGGAGGAAATCTCTCCTAATAAATTTTTTGAAGCCCCAGTCTTTGCCTTGGACAAATCTATATGCTCTTTGGCTTTCTGTAACAGGAAGAAAACAACGCCAAGTCTTGATATTGCCTCTTTTTTGTTTGCAAATTAGAGAATTGAAAAGTAGAGGATCACCAAATACAGTATAGAGTGTACTATTGCTTGTACTCACCCATCGCTTTTGTCTCCTCTCTTTTAGCGTTCAACAAAGAAAATTTGAACTTTGCTCTGACTTCACTTTTTGGACAACTAACAAGAAGTAAATACAATGACAGATAATCTTTGCTCTCATCATCAAGTCCCTTCGGATTAACTCGCAGACACCTGGCAAGTAAACAGATAACAGTGCACATCAGTAATGTTACAAACTAGAGAGAAGACAGTCATAACTGCTTTTATTAATAAACTGTGTGTAATTATCACTTAGGGGAAGAGTTCCCACACTAAAAACAATGACATTCATCTATGTGTTTAGGTAAATTCAAGGACATGAAACAAAATGTGATAAGATTGATAAATCCAAAACCCTGATGCATATTAGTAAGCATGAATGCGATTTTATAAAACTCTGGACACCTACAATTATTCATAAATTATCAAAGATTTTCTCATCCTACAGAAATCCTGCAAATAAATGATGTGCAGTGAGAGGTTTAGCATGAGTACTAACCATTTCATCTTGTCATTAGGGCCAGAGGAGAAGGTGGAGCTCTTCAACACCTCCCCCATTTCTTCTCTGCAAAAACTAAAGTTGTTTATGGTCCACATGTAGGAAAACTTCACAACTTTGACCTTGGAACCAGAAGAATAAACATGCAGAACCATCAGACCAAACTCTGTATAATTTATTTTTTACCAGTTATAAAGTACAGTTAAAAAAAAAGAAAAAAAAAATTTCATGGGTTGGGATGACAATTTGACCTTCTTCAGAGTAAAACTTTTGACTGTTCAGATACTATGGTGCAGTAGGTTCCTTGATTACAGTCATTTGAATTATAGTAATACAGTATAAGACTTTAAAGAAGACATTTTGACATGTCACAGAGTTGAGTACATGAGTTGAGAATGAAATACCATTACTTATTTCCCACTAGCATATTTTAGACTATTTAACATGATATCTAAAACATGTTTAGTTATGCCCATACCTGTGTGTAACACCAGCTCTCTGCCACAGGTCCACTTGACATCTCCCCAGGAGGAGGAGGGGTGGGAACCCGTGACATCGCCGGCTTCGGGGTACCACTCACTCTCGTCCTTAAAGCGCTAACTGTTCCAAGGAAACAATAAGTAACATTATTTTTGCACAAATTACACATTGAAAATACATTCAACTTAACCTTTTAAACTATGTGTTCACAATAACACAAAAATAATCAAGATGGTATAATCCTTCACATGATTTGAATTTCCTTGTATTGTATTTGCTACCAAATATGGTGCAACAAAAATAGTCTGCATTCTCACTGTATCCAGAGGTCTTGTAATTCAATGACACCACGCACCAAATTCTGGAAACTAGTTTAACTATGGGATAAGAGGAAACAAAATGAATTCTTTCTACTACAGGTTTTAGTATGTGCAGTGATTAGTTTTGCAAATGTATTCATTCTAAATACTAAATTATATTTTCTGTGATTTTGTTAAAACCAGTAACTGCTTAAATGTAGAATGCAGTAGGAACGCAGCTTCTGTCATTTCACAGTCCCTGACCATGTGGCCATACAAAATGCCCGTCCTCACAGTTTAAGCACAGGTATTCTCAACCTCATTTTCTGCAAATGGGTTATTATCAGAAGAAATAAATGTGACGCAAGGACACAAGCCAAAAAAAAAAAATAATAATAATAATAATAATAATAATAATAATAATAAAAAACACAATAATTTGACAGTGTTGACATTTTGCATACTTGGGTGTGTTCGGACAGTCAACATTGCTGAAAAAAACCACAAGCCAACAAGAAACTAACAACCGATAGCTGCAGCCAACTTTCATCTCCTTGAAGGCTAAAAGATGTCAGGTGCCCATATAAACATTGAAACAATTTGGACTGCTGTCAGTTACAGTGGTGCTGCTAAAGGCATGCATACTCGAGTCGGATGGGGCAACCTGCTAATCACAAGTTAACTGACACCTGAGGGAACTTGGTGCTTTTCATTATGCTAATATGTCTTCTTGCTTCCCTCACTCGTGTCTTAGCTCCTCCCGGCGAGGATGTGACAGAGAGAGACGTGAGGGTGGAAGAGCTGAAGCTGCCAAATGAGAAACCTTGGTTCCACAGAGTCAGTTACTTATGACAGGTGGTCACTGTGCTGCATTGATACGTAACACCACTTGATAAAAGACTTCTGTGTAGGATACACCTGTGTTTCTTTGCTCTATGCTCCTCCAGAAGCCTCCTCTCTCCTCGAGGTGCATTTAAGGGATTGGGAGTTCCTCCATGATGGCAGAGGGGAAACGATTCTCGGTCACGGGAGGAGAGAGGACGCGAGGAAGCATAAGTTAGCATAATGAAAAGCACCCTTTGTCTGTAGTCGCTACTTGTCTGATCATGTGCCCAGATTTTCTCACAACTGGAGTATAGTCTCTAACCGATTGGTTTTGTAAATGAGCAGAGGAAGGAGGACACACATGCGTTGCTATTTAGACACTAACTGGCGAGGTGAATTCGGTAGTTAATAAACAGTGCTGTCCAGTAATCCCTGTATAGTCCGAGCAGTCAGTTGCAGGCTATGCTGTGGCAATCAAGCACATTTGGTTGCAGTTTTAGTCACATAAACAGCCATTTTTCATGTGCAAACATGCCAATTTCATTTCACTTTAACTGTGAAGACAGCAGGATACCAAAGTCAACACACAAACTGCCATGTTCACGTTTGCTATGGCGGCATCGCATTTGTAAGTGTTTTACGTTCCCTCCTTAACTGACACTAAAAAGTGACACATCCCCTTCCGGAGTGTCAGCACATTTCATTTAATCTTTCTCACAAAGTGAAGTGCATATCAAAAGCCTTTAAAGCCCTGCCATCCCTCTGATCAAACAATCTCAGAGTTAAGTATTTCCAATTATTCATAAACGGTATAAACTTGGTCTAGAATGTAGATCTTTTTTGGGGCTATTATTGGCAAATGAGGATAGAGGCAAAACCCTACAAATGTAAGACAATTGTGTCTACACTTATTTACTGCACAGACTTAACATGTTGTACACAAACACATGGCTTGATGCAAAAATCTCAAAAATGGTAGGAGGACATGAAGGCAAAGAAGGGGTAACACTGTTGGACTACTGTTCTTCCACCATCTCTCTTCTCCAGAGTCCCACCATGTGATTTACAATATGCATCATAGAATCCCTGCTTCTCGGAGTAAAACTGAACTGTACACACACACACACACACACACACACACACACACACACACACACACGTAATATGACTGTTTGTTTTTGTGTGTGTCTTCAACGGGTCACTTGTTTCCAGCTTTTTCTTTTGTTTACATTAAAATTCACTTTCATTCCTCTATTTCCAAGATTCAGTTTAAGGCTAAAATACTTAAATCGTAAGACAATGTGCACTTATGACCACAGTAGCAGGGATTATAAAAGGGTGTGCTGTGTCTTTGCTTATAAATCACATTAAGTGTTATTGACTGAATGAAGGAATATTGAACAAACAAACTTCAAGTTGAGTATAAAGACATTTGCTTGCAGAGACAAGTTTAACTTATTGTGTACAGTGCACTGCTGCAACCTTTAGCTATAATGGTTAAATGTGAACTCTGAATCATGCTGCATCAAAGAAATTACAACCGTCTCATCACCTCTTGAATTGCTGAAATGTACAAAGACGCTGTTCTTCTAAGTTATCACAGGATCCTTCATGGCCCCATCTTCATGTTCCACTCTAGAAAGAATAAAAGTCAGACATTAGGCAGACAAAATGGACCTGTTTAACCTCCAAAAGTAATAAAAGCTAGCCACTAACGTTGGTGAAGCATCTGGAAACACACCCACAGTTGTCACAAATAACCAAAACTGTCACATCTACCAAGGGATTCAAATGATCTAAGTTTACTGACACTTGGATCATCACCACCACAAAAAAAAAAAAAAAAAAAAAACTAGAGCTTTCAAACCAGTGAAGTGATCCACGTTAACAACCATCATCAGTTCAGGTTCAGATAACAGATTGTTGGCCCACATTGGCTCTCAGTACCTTGCCATGTTAAATGTTAAATGATTTGTGCATGTTTTATCTAACAGCCTGGCGTGTAACTCACAGCTCGGCCTGTTCAATGATCCGACTCAGGATTCACCTGCAACTTTGTTTGGCTGACACATTAGCTGGTAACGCAACAGAAATGATGCTACCCTGACGGATTTCCAGTTAGTTTCCTTTAGTTGAAAGTTAAATTATTGTGCTTTTAAATGAGCCTGGCGGCTCACTTTGGCCTGTATGCTGCTCGACGTGTAAACGGATGTGATTAATCTCACTGCAACGAGAGGAAAAAGAAAGAAAAAAAGAAAAAAAAAAAAATCGAAATCACTAGAAAGCAACAGCTCAACGTTAGCGCGACATCAGCTAAAAGTGTCAACACCGATTCCCCCCAAACCACCGTCAATATCTCCTCCCGGCTCGGCTCCAGCGGACCCGCCGCCCTGCGACCTGCGAGCCGGTTCACCTCGGCACCATCACTCAAAACAAGAACAATTAAAACTGCGCAAATCTGTCAGTCCCGAGTGCATCACGTACGACGCTAACTCCAGCTAGCACCAGTCATCTCCCGCCGCCCCCCCTCCTCCACCCCGAGATTAATATTAACTTCACTTCATCCTCCGCGGCCGATCTGTCCGCAGATCCCCAGGCCAGCCCGCGGTTGTCCTGCGCTGCAGCCCGGACTGGCGAAGGATAAGCCGGGTTAGACGCGGCGGACGCAGCTCGGAGCCCGCCTCGGGCCGGCGTGAAACAAAAGGCCTCCGCCGAGCCCTGACAGGCTGCTAACGGACCCAGCTAATCTCTGCACTGGCTGCTCACAGAAAGTTTAAAAACACACGGCGGCGGCGTACCTTTCAGTTTCATACTTCCGCGTGGGTCGAGTGGCGCATGCAGCCTCGCGTCACGGCGGCTCCCTTCGCCCTCCGTCACTTTAAACTCTGTTTTCACTCAGTCTCTCCACAAGCTTTCTTTGTCTAATTTATAACTGTGCTAGCTTACATCTGTCTAGCTGGCCGATAGCTTCTCAGGCTAGGGAATGTGTCGACTGCGCATGCGCCAATTTTGGACAACATCCAGCTCCTTTTATTTATTTCATTTCATCAACTGATCCAGACTGCTATAAACTACTACTACTGCAATACTAATTGTAATATTACAAATTATAATAATAGGTGCTATACTGAAGAACACTCAGTGTTGCAGTGTTATTTGTTGTTCCCTTTCAGCCAAACATTGTACTTAATGTTACAATCCTACTCCAATATATTTGTCTGACAGATGGTACTACTACTATACTGGTTACTCTGGAGACTTCACATGCTGCTTATTTGGGCAAGATGTATAATAACATTAGATAAAACATGGTGCATTGCTGTTTAAGACACCAAACTGTTCCACATGGACCTTAAGCAGAATCTGAATCTTTATTGTCCAAGTAGTGTACAAATACAAGAAATTTTAACTCCAGTTTTAAGTGCTTGAAACTGTACTCTCAGGTCCTCGCAAAGTACATACACACAGTTCCATCAGCAATTCACAGGAAGGATAGAAATGGACATACAGACAAAAACAAGGACAGCAAACAGCTAACAACATAAACTATTATATACACACAAGTAGGTGAAAAAATAATGAACATATAAATATACTTGGAGCATTAATGACCTACAACATACAATGTCTATATACAAGTCAAATGTTTTTGTAAATTGTACAAATAGTGCAAAGAAATAAATATTTAATGCAAATACATGAAGTGGCTATTTACAGTAGTGCATGTATACATGTCTGTACAGAGTATATGCATCAAGCAGCATGTAGGCCTATAATTTACATGATGAATAATATGTAAATGTAAAAAAACACTGTGTATTAACTCTAAACTTATGATCTATAATGGACGTAAGTGGGTGTTAAGGGGTACAGGGTTATTGACATTGTATGACTGATTTAAGTGTTCATCAGATTGATGGCCTGTGAAATGAAACCGTTCTTGTTTCTGGTTGTTTTGGTGTACAGGGCTCTGTAGCGCCTACCAGAGGGGAGGAGTTGGAACAGATTGTGTCCAGGGTGTGATGGGTCTGCAGTGATGTTTCCTGCCCATTTCCTCACAATGGACATGCAGAAATCCTGAATGGAACGCATGTTGGCACCAATGATTTTCTCTGCGGTCCTGACAGTCCATTGGACTATTGCAGAGCAGAACTGAGGCGGCTCCTCAGGTGGGCTGAACTTCACAAACTTGGACAATGGTGGACGCCTTCTTTATGTCCTTGGATCGTTGATCCCAGAAACCTGAAAGTTTCTACAGCAGACACAGTGCTCTTCAGTACAGTGATTGGTGCCAGTGTTGGGAGGCTCCTCCTGAAGTCATCTCAACAGCTTTGAGCTTGTTCAGCTCCAGATTGTTAAGACTGCACCAGAGGGCCGGCTGTTCAACCTCCTAACTGTACCGATATATATGTCTATCTCTATATGTATGCAGACTCACCACTGTCCCAAATGACCCCAATGACCGTCTGCAAACTTCATGAGTTTAACAGATGGCTTTACTGAGGTCCAGTCATTAAAATACTCATGTAAGAGTATTAGTAACGGGAAGACAACAGAGTGCTTTATTTTGATATTTGAGTAGTTTACTGTTTACATCTACACCTTTACAAAAAATATGGTATGCAAGACTTTTAACTTTTGGTGAATATTGTTACAATATTGTTTGGTATTGATGGAAAACTTGTCAGACCTAGTGTATTTGTACTCTCCTCCTTTGTAAATAAATAATAATGATGATGGTGATGATGATGACGAGGTTGATATCTTCAAATTGAAGATATTTTGTGAAGTGCTGTCTTTCTGACACTTCCTTATAGGGCTATTTTAGGAATAAGGGTTGATTTGGGGTTTAAAATTAGAATTGGATATTAGGTTATTGTTTTGTGGAAATGGATATAGACATGGAGACTTGATGGCTAAGGTAAGAGTTTGAATAAAGTGGTCATTCGTATGTCACATAAGGGTCCTCATATGGGAAGAAATGCAAACAGTTTGTGCGGAGGGAGGAGGTGCGCTCATCATCTGCCTATTATATGCCTATAATAGCCCATCTTCATATAGGCTAGAGACACAGAAAAAAGAAAGAAAAGAGTCTTAATACGATGTAGCGCACACGATAGATGAAACCCCCAACTGCAGCTCATTCTCAGCCAGCCTTCACACTGTCTCTTCTGTCTGCTTCTGATGTTTCTCGTCTAGCAAACACAAAGCAGCTTGGGGTGAGCCATTCTCTGAAACAATACTCTATAATGGCTCCCTGTAGGCCTGTGATAACTTGTTCCCTTTCAGATGGATGGACTGTGTTCTGCAGAATGAGCGATAAATGGCTCCTCTGCACCAATCAGTCTACATTCATGGACAAAGAACAGTCTGTGAATTTTTACACTGTATATCGACGACAAACACCAAAACACCTATGTAAGCCAGTTTGGATTTGGTCAAATATACTGTAAACACAGCAGCAAAATGTCACATTTTGATACTGAAATCCACATCAAGTGTCTTAAATATCATAGTGAAGATACTCTGACCCATCTTAAAGTAGAAGGGATGGATGATAAGATCACAGTTGCAGAGAAACAGGGATGCTTATCAGGAATTAAAATCATTTTAATTTAAGCGCAGGTAAACTTACTGAATGTGTCCACAGAAAACATCATCCAACAATTCAAGAATAGGAAAGCTCAGAAACAATCATTTAATTGCATTTATCTGCTATTCTTTTAAAGGGCTGACATTGAATTAGTGGGCATGGGGCACAGTGTGAGCACCTGGTGCATTACATTTTACATTAAATCCTGAGCTTGTTTTAGTTTCACGTCAGTTTGATTGCCACATTTCTTGTCTATTCTTGTTTGGCTTCAGAATGAATAGCACTGAATACCTGTTTTGTATCTTTGTCCCATTTGATGTGTTCATCAAGTATGAATAGCCCTCTGCATGAATATCTCCTTAAACAGGCAGTGACAGTCGTCTGCCTCCAATCTACAATACTGCTCTAATTTAGAGGATCTCAGAATACCACTGATATTATTCCTGACAATTATTTAATGCCTTCAGTGATGAAGACTGATACAGACAGAACTTATGAGCAGGAACAAAAAGTCTGCAGTGACAAGACGAGCCCCAGTGACCTTATCAGAACATGGTTGTACAGATGTCGAGAGAAAAATTGAGTCTGACATTAGTCACAAACTTTTTTCCAGTGTCTTGGAAATAATTCATAAAACTGAACAAAGGAAATGGTAGAAAAACCCCAAAGATTCCATTTTCATCAAATTAGATTAAATCTAAGTAATAAAATATATGGTAATACCCAACTTTTGAGTAGATGGATATGGGAAATAGCAATTAGTTGATCAGATTATCAGTAGTCCTGAAGAAAGTTCTTTATACAATAGTTTCCTATAAAAAAAATCACAGAAAATTTCATCAATGGAAATAGGAGATGATACATCACCAAACAACAAAATAACCCACTGCAAGTAGCTTTAACATGTTTTAGCAGTGGCTTTTTCATTTGAATATAGCCTGAAACCCGATGAACCTAATCCCAACTATGAAATGCCAATAATTCTGTGGGTTGTCATTAACATTGCCTACTGTATCACCTTGAATCCCCTTGCCAAACTAATCACACTGGGTGACAGAAGATGTATGGAATATTTCATGAAAAATATGCAAAGTGGAAAATGAGTCTTTCTTTCTCTGACAAAATCATTTTTATCTCTGTGACATCCAGTTTGTCCTTTACCTAGTTTCAGTGCGCATCAGAAGTTTGTGTAGCTCACACTTGTTTTGAAATATGCACACCTCTCATCTATTGCCCGTCTCAATGCCACTGAAATACATGTAACATATTAGTCTTTATTATCTGGTTTCATAAACTGCTGAAATCCACCACACAATGCCACTCTCAGTGCCCATATTAAAACGTGCAGCCTGGGCACTGAACCGAGACTCCTATTCTTATACTGTATATAATCACTGAAAAAGCTTTGAAAACCTATTTTCTCCTCTCATGTGCTGGGCTCTCCCACTAATGAAAATAGATTTTGCCTCCTTTAGTGAGTTTGTTAGATTCTGCTAGCTGAGTTGCTCAGTGGATAGTAATACAGGTAGTGGGATTTCCTATGCTGCTAAGTAAGTGAACGGCCTAAAAAATTCAGCATGTAAAATTTAGTTGTAAAGTTACTGTCTGTTTGCATACCTAATGACTTGAACCTGTGAGTGATTCTGAAACAGGCGGAAAACCTAAAACTGTTAAAAAATATGACAGTTCAAAATGGAATTTGTTAAATTTGTGATGTGCCAAATATCTCAAGGGTTGTAACTCAAAAGTTTAACACCAGAGTTGGCGGAAAATTAACTGTGAAGGGACAGCAGGATGGTTAGTGGAAAGACACTCCAAACAAGATTAAATTAGCCTTTTTTTTCCCCATTTCTGTTCTTCTTAATTAAGTGCTTTCCATGTTTTGCTTCCCAACAATCTTTGAGGCTTTTCAGAATTTTGACAGGGCTGATTATGTAGCATGAAACAGATGCTCTGTTGCCAAGATGTCCATTGACAATTATTGCTATTCTTCATAGCTCATTTCCCATGGAGCAGTGAGAGAAATGGCACACTGGCTCCATGCTATTAATAGTGCCCCTTGGTATGGAAATGAGACATTGATTTACCCAAGATGCACCATTTTTATTCTGGTTTCATTATCAAATGAACTATGACATTTTTGAAAATTTGTATTACAGTTATTAGTTTAAAGATGAACACATTTCAACCACATTCTTCCATTTCACTTGATTAAAGAGAACGAATCTAATGTGATCATTTGTCCATGATTCTTTGTATATCTGACAAGCTTTTTTTGTTCATCTATGTAGCTCAAACAGCAGAATACAATTACATGGTTAGTCATACTCATATGGGGAGATGATTGAAGTGGTATAAATGAACAGCTCAGTTTTGCAACACTTGAAAAAGCAGTTTGACTATTTTAGTAAATAACTTTTGTGCAAGATTTACAATGACATTTATGTGGTTTCTTTCTCACAGAAGATGATTAAATGTAATATGAATGCTACATATAAATAACTATATTAAATCTAAATATTTAATCTAAATGAAAATGTCAAATCTAAATGTGAATGTTAAAGTTTGAAATTAAAATGCTAGTCCAAAACAGTAAACATTAGACACATTTATAAATTCAACATTTTTAATTTCTTTCATATCATGTATTATTTTATTTTATTATTAGTTTCCCCCAGGTTATCAGGTTGTTGAACAAATAACTGGACAATGACATTATTCCCACTTTTTTCTACCTCAGCGTGCACTATTGTAAGACTGTGTTCTCTAGTGCACTGGTGACAGTTCTTGGGACTCTGTGGTCCAGAGAACTTGTCACTCCAAGCTGTACCCTGTAGATTTGTACAATCATACCTGTTGGACCTGCACTATTATTACTCCACGGGCTACCACTTATGTATCTGCTATTTTTGTTCTATGCACTTCATAATATTCATGTAGTAATATGTCTGTATTATATTGTACGTAGTCTATTATTTTATATTTTTTCTTATTTCAATGCTGTTGCTATGCCTTTGCTACGAAATTTTGTTCGATGTACACTGGCTGTACATTGAATGACAATAAAACCTGTCTAAGTCTAAGTCTAAGTCTAAGTCTTATTACAGTTTCTACAGTGCAGTTCGTACAGTACTAGGATAATGAGACATGTTTTCTTATGTTGCCTCTGTACTACAGCAGGCTGGTTTTGAATTAAATCTAAAATACAAATGAACCTCGGCTCAGCAAGCAACCTGCTCAGTTGGGTTATGGCAGGTGTTAGATTTGGACAGTCCTTAGTTACCTTGTCTGTAGAGCATCGTTGTTTTAAAATTTGGGGCTTGAGTATATAATGCTATTAGTCCAAAGCAGTATTCATCTGAAGCATTGTGATGTCAGTAAACATTATTATGAAACAATATATTTTTTGCAAGGTAAATTAATCAACCAAAGAGCTATCCATTACGTATGTGCCTATTTAAAACAATTTTAGATGTAACAATTAGATTTAACATTTATTTCACAATGCATCGTTTTTTGGAAGAAAAACTAGATAAACTAGGCAAAGGTCCCAGATTTTATTTCATATTTCAGACTGCTTTTTTAAATATTTGGAGCTACAGTGGCAAAGTGAGGATGTTAAACTTGAGCATGCGCCATTAGCGTACCGCCAGCGTCTCACATATTTGTAACAACATGCCGACTGTCATGTCAGAAGTGAGGATGATTGCATGTGAGAGTTGAGGGAGAAATAAGACATCATGACTTGATGACGAGGCGTCTCATTTCTCAAGCAGGGAGCTGATGATAACCTGTCGTTCTTCTGGTCTGCTTCACCTGCACACTAACTGGCTGCTGGGACCGGCTTCTTCCTGACAAGCTCCTGTCTTCTCTGCCCTTTCATCTCCTCGCTCCACAAAAGAGAGTTTAGAAGTCTTTTATCTATGCCTTGGGGTACAGTTCCTTGTCTGCCAAAAGAGAAATTCAACCAATTAAGTCTGTGGTACTATGCATATGAACCATGCATCACAGGAAAGGCTCTAAATGTTTTTCAGTATTTCACTCTGCATAATTGGCAAACCTCTTTTGAGTCGCACACAAAAAACCTAAATAGTAAAATTTAACACAACCTGTTGTTTAACTGTATGTAAATGTGGATCTTGGTGTGTAGTCATAAGGTTACAGTCTGCATTAACATGTCTAATAGGAGAGCTCACTCACTACTGTTTAGGGGATAATTTGTTTTTATTTTATTGGATGCTATCTGTTAGAATAAAATCATTCAATTCACACCAGCATTTTTGGAAATTATAGAAATCTAAAAGCATTCCCATAAGAAGTAATAGGACATGTATCTGCCTCGCCTGACTTTGTTAATCAGGTTGACGGGTGTATCATTACATAAAAATCTTGCTAACAGGGGCATCACGGTGGCATTCTTGATTCAAGCCATCTTTCTCACTTTGTATTTTCCTGTTACTCTCTAAGGTGAAATGCCATTTAAAAAAATAAGTAACATTTAAAAACTTTAATATTCCTCCTCAGGACGGTACTTGAAATGCTCTTAACTCCCTCATCCCCACTCTCTCTCTCTCTTTCTCTCTCTTTCTCTCTCTTGTATTCACTCCTTGTATATTTCATTTGCAAAGCACATAGCCGTGCTCTGAAGAGATACCCGGCATGGATGCATTACTGAGAGACTGTCTGTGAGCAATTGCTGATCCAGGGGAGTGATAAAGAGAGCCAGGCTGTCTGAAACCTGAAAAAAGAGACTGGAGAGAGTCATGGAGCATATAGACCAGGAAGGTCACCAGCTGCCAAAGAAGGGCCAGACCATCTCCACAATGTCCTCTGCTTCTCCTCTATTTACTGACACTTACGACATTGGGAAAATGTGGTGAAGGAGTGTATAAGGAGAAAGAAGAAGTATGTTTAGAACAAAGAAAATTGCAGACTGACTCAAGTGAACACTTAGTTAGACACCTAATGGACCGCAAAAACACAATCTACATAAACACAGGACTGATTCAAACTCATGACACAGTGATCTTGGCCTTTACACATGAACGCTGCAAGTGGATTGATTAGAAGATATGCAAACGCGATAATCCGCTGGACATCCTTACTATCGCTACCTTTGCATATGGTCATTTTAAGGACGCGCTTATCTCTGGCACCCGAATTTACCATGCTAATAGATTTATTTCCTTGCAACCCTCGTCAATCAGTTCCCAACACATTTGCATTTGTTTGGGGATGCATGCCTAAAAGCCACATTTACTGAAATGAGAGTTTCACATCAACATGAGGTTTGCGTGTTGTTTGTCGAGGACATATAAAGCTTATGACTTTTTGCACCCAGTGTGTTTCATAAACCATTATTTTCAAAAGGATTTCACGTTCAGGTCCCTGTCATCTCATGATCTGACAAATAGTTGGATCTGATTTTGGATCTTTTTTCTTGTTCTTGCTACCAGATTTTCAGCAGTGTTTAGTTACTTATTTATCTGCAGGCTTCCCCCAATCACATTTCTAAGCAGGTGCATGGCTGCCCTCCACAAATTACGTCCAGGATAATTTCATATTGATTAATGCAGATGCATTCCTCTTGGCTCTCCTACCCTACCTGCAGTCTATTTGGTATAAATTACTGAAGCCATTTTGCTGCACAAAGCCAGCCCTCTCCAATAAGGTGCTGGCTCATATGTCGACTGGGGCCCCCAAACTACCCCTCTGCCTGCAGGAACCACTAAAGCTTTTAATTGCCTTCTGTGCAAATGGTCCTTATGCACTTGATAAAGTATCTGGAAAGTCAGGCACGGGTTGGTAGAGGCTTAGGGGAGTCTGCGCACTTGCAGTATGTGTGAACGAGATAGAAAGTGTGTGTGAGAGATAGGGAGTGAGAGAATGAGAGAGCGATACGAGTATATAGATAGTGAGACTTAGTGACGGCTGGTTGGTGAATCCTATCCATGATATTACAACCTTTATGAGTATGGTGTTAAAGTTACCCTTTATGAGCACAGTCACCACTCAGCAAAACACTTGAATAGCCTAGCTAGTGGCCCACAGGATTATTTCCTTCTGTGTACATTCGCTACAGTAAAGTGGCTGATAACCCTGGGTAAAGCGATAAACAATCAAAGTGCGGCTTCAGTGGAAATGATTGCATTCTGTACTCTGCCCCAGAGATGGGGGCCATTATTAACGTGGGTCCTGTCCTGACAATGCTATTTTCTGGAAGGTAATTGCAGATTCAGATCTCTGAGAGGGCCTGACTGAGAGTAAATGCCACCTCTTTAATTATGGTCTCCTCCACGTCTCCTCTATTGAGCCGCGGAGATGTCTATCGCTCCACGGGATCCTGGGGAAAATGACTCTAATGGGAAATGACCAGTGTCTGGGAAGCCGGCTCAGATTAGAAGCGACGTTTCTAATTGATGGCTAAAGAAATCCCTGGCCGGATGACTGGGAAAAGTCACTTTGGAGCAAATGTAATTGGAGTGATTGGAGTTCTAACAAGAATCAGTGGATAATCTCTCCTGATTTGAGCTTGTGCTAACGCAGACAACAAGCTCAACAAGAGGCAGCACAGCATGGACTATTGTAGAAATTCACTACAGTCAGAGTTTGATACCCCCTATGCCTCATACTTTTTTTTACATTGTATTGAATTCTATTTCAAGGTGACACGCTATGTCAGGTGACTACGGTAGGGACCATCTGTGTACCTCTGAGGTGGGAACATGGCTCTCTCACACCATTTCATACTTCAGTAATCATGATTTATTAATCTATTAATTCATTTATCCCACAAACTATTGTAAAACAAATGTCAAATCAGTTAACAATTTGATATAGGTCAATTTTATCAAATACCCTTAGGTTAACTTACTGTGGCTGTGTCAGTTATAACATGAGATAATTTGTATCAGGAATAAAGACTGACAGTCATTTGGCAAGGTACCAACCTAATGTATTTAAAGGTGAATTTTGAATAAAATTTCAAGGTTCAAAGTCTTTGTAGGATCAAGACTTGAACACCCTGCAGCCCCAATTTACTCCACATAATTTACAGTACAAGACACTAATAATTAAAACCGTCCATTCAGGCAATATAATGTTAGTAGTTTTCACACTGGTGTGAGTTTGAATCAAGACAAGGTCAGTAAAAGTGAGTCTACCCAAAATAGTTACATAACATAACAATATAACTATGATTGACTTCATTTGTAATTTAAATTTACCATGTCAAAGAGTCAGTAAATTACCTTAAATAGGATTTAACAATTAGTACATGTAATATTACGGACCATTACATTACAAGTGAAAATACAAGTTGGTTGTAGAACTGGATAATTACCTAAACATCAGTGATAAGAAAACTAAAGTTTCAAAAAAATGTCTCTAAATCTGGCATAAAAAACAGACACAAAAATAATACTGGTTTGAGTAAAATCAGTGACAACAATACTAGTAGTAACTATCATTACTTTAGAAAACAATGAAAATACCTTTTTTTTAAATTTTTTATGTCTTTATTCCAATTTTTGAACTGGTTTTCTTGTGTCTGGCAGATATTAAAAAGACAAATAACGCTGATTGACAAAAGCTGTGACACAGTTCCCCCAAAAAAAAAGTTCATCTGCAGTAACACCTTGTGCATCGACTGTGTCACTAGACCTTTAAGACTGTCTGCAGCCTCTTGTATTGTGGATGTTCACCAGCTCTTGAATCCATCACTGCTCTCTGTCAGTGGTAACAAATTCGCTGCTCTTTTCCGACTGTCCGGCCATTAGTTGACATTCTGGTGCAGGGCAACGGGATCTCTGAGGTTCTCCAACTGGTGCGAAATGTTGAAATGACAAAATAATAACAACATCTGTCTTGTGTCCAGCGGTATTGACATAACATTACAGGTACCAAATTGTTTGTGTTGTGAAGTGTGTCTGGAAGATACCTCGAGCTTATGAGTCTTAGAGCTCCAGAATGTGTCACGGGTTCCAAGAGTTGATGGCTGATGGTTGGCTGGCAGACAAATATGTACGGAGGAACTGAATTCGACAGTGGACATATGTGCAAACAATAGCACCTTTGTTTTTATTTTAGCATGAATTCAAGTGTGTGCGTGATGGTAAACTATTATACACTATACATACACACACACACACTCACAATGTGTTTGTATGTGTAGTTTTTGTAATTTACTAAGGTGCCTTTGAGGTGAAAATATTTGCTCTGATACTGCCTTAAAACTATACCTTTGCAAGAATTTGACGTAAATATACACCTTATCAGCTCCAACTCAGCAAAGAAGAAACTCTCCTACACGTCTTAAAATTGGTTATACAAATTAAATCCCTCTTTCACCTATACAGTATCTCCTTATGCAGCAGTTTCCAACTTGGAAGTTGAGACCCACAAAGCAGCCAAACAGAGTTTTCTAAGAACACAATAAGTTTCATATTATGTATATTTTTTTCTTATCATACTATAATACTAGAACTAAACTGCTCTACACTGCAGTACATGAACAATGCTGTTTTTGACCAAGTTGGCTGATAAATTGATGGTCACCAGCTAGAAATAAGAAGCCTGCTTTTGTCTACCGTCTGTCTGAAATCAAGGACCCATCTGTGTATGTGTGGAAAAGAGTAACAGTAAGTAAGGTGGTGAACGGTTAATTATCACAACACAAAAGCAGGAAAACACAAAAATACTGTATCAAAATATGCTCCTGGATAATTTGACTTCTTTATAGGCACCTATAACCCACTGATGTATGGGGTCATAAGGTGCTGCCCCTCTTGCTTTGGTTTTCTTTGGCATGGAGCACCTGGACAGGTAAACATTAGTGTGCTGTAGCTTTAGTAGCAATTGCCCCTCAGTGCAAAAATGTTCATTCACTTCCAAAACTGAAATGTGAACTCTCCCTCTCATATATGTATTTTGAAATTATTCTCATTTCTACCTGCTCTCAAAGGTCAACATTCACGTCTTATTCAGTGAGTATTTACTGACCTTGTCACCTACTTTGTATTGTGTGTGGACAAATGAATTAAGATTCAAGGGCCTCTGTAATGGAAAAGTGTTTTAATTTCCCCTTGACATTAAGGTGTTGTGCCTCATAGGCATGTGGTGGCACATTACTCGCCGCCTGCTCTCTGGCTCTGCCATTGCCCCCCATGTTCCACTTAAACACTTCAATCACAGCAAAAGATCAAAGGAGCTGTTAAACTAATCAAGTGGAGACACAAGAGATGAAACTCCCCCTGAATTCAGTGTTTTTCCTATTAGCACTCTCCTTCTCTCTCTCCCTCCTGCTCCTTTCCTATAACCCTATTAACGAACACTGTAAATTCAAGGAGGTGGTTTGCTGGCTCAATTGTCCGCAACATATATAGAGCAAACAATGATCCTAAACAAATGGGCGTGTATTCTCTAAGAGCTGCATTATTGAACAAGGAGCGAGAATCATCTTGGGAGTGTTCTACCTCTGCAGTGCTTAACGATAGGGAACAACAATTTCAGCATCATCCTCTGCACTAGACTCATAATACCGTGTTGTATCTGTATTTATTTCATAGATTGTACTTATAGCTATTATTGGTGACAGCTCCATTACAACACAATGTACTTTGTTCTGCGCCAACCAGTAATTACATCCGCAACTGAATAAGATCAAAAGAATGCATGTACTTGCTAGAATTATTAAATTCTAATGACACAAATAAAGCCATAGGTATTATGGCCGAGAGCAAAATTAAATGAACATATCTGACAGTAATACATTCATAGAATTCTGATTTACATCTTCTCTCAAGCTTAAGAAGTAGCATAGTGAAAGAGCTCCCCTGTAAAAAGACTCAAACTGAATTTGAAGCTTTGTGGTTTCATAATAAAACACACTGAGGTTGACAGACAGTCTATGGCGGTCCTTAAGAGTACATACTCCGGCTTAATAACAGGACTTGTGCCACTTTTCATGAGCCATCAAAACGCTGCCATATTGGATAATAACTTGTTATCAAGCAGCTGAAAAAGAGGTACATTTTGGAGAAAAAGGTCAAGAGGTGAGCTCCACTTTATTTTTCTCCCAGAAGAAAACAATCACAGATATCTAACACGTCTCATTTACTGTTATTTCCACACAAAAATAAAAAGTTTAATAAAGGTTTTAAGATAAACGGAATTTCTAAAACAATGAAAAAAAAAAAAAAAACAAGACAAGCAACCATTTGCAACCTTAACACAAGCATAATATAAAGTAGATTCAGGTTCAGTAAGTCTCATGAACTCCTGAGTGTTATGCTACATTTAATAAAGCAGGAGATATGCTTTGAATACATCATCATTGCTCTAGTGCACATGGTGAGCATGCTGACATCTTTGAACACTGTACTCTTTTTGAGAGCTTTATCAAGCTCAGATTTATCATTTGTTTCAAGTGTGACCTATATACTGATATTTTGCACCAGTGTAAGAATCCATTTTGGTTTAATACAGAAATGTAATGTACTGGAAAAAGGGTTAATTTAACAGGTCTTTGCATTTCAATCACTAATTAAGTGGTTTCATTTAGGCACCTAAATAAAGCAAACAATCAGTGAATATATGCTATTGCAGAAATAAACATCTGTAGCAGAACTGAAATGAAGCAATTAATGGTCAAAGACAGAAACTCATTAGTTTAATGGCAAAATTACAAAATAGAATAGTGCCTAGGGTATTTTTTATGCCTTTGTCTGTTTGTTTGTTTTTACTGATGATAAATGTGGCTTCATTAATAATGTGACTATGTTTCTTCTTTGTAATATTAGTAAGTTTCTTAACTCTGTAATCATAATTGCAACATTTGTTCTATTATTGAATGGTGTCGGGATGAGATTAATATATTCATAAAACATTTTAAACAATTAACTAAATCTAGTATTTCCAGCTTTCAGGACAGGGCTTTCAGGACACTGTCTCCCATCCTAAGATAGAGAAGACCGAGAACAACAATTTAAAGCAAAAAAGTACATAAAAGAAGGAGAAGTTTTGATCTGATTACAGAGGAGGGAAAGCAGCTCCTGACAAGGCACATAAACTCTTTGGAGCCCTGCTTTGAGTCTCCTTCTACCAGTCCTTTCACAAGGAAGTTAATGATGCTGGCAAGAAGATGAATCACCCCAGACAGCACACAGAGCAGCTCTGACAAGTGAGCACCGGCGAGTCTGACACCTGCAAGTACCAGAAGAAAGACTAATAGTCATGTCAGCTGCTACCTGTAGAGTTGAGCTATGTCTGTCTGTGCTGAAAGAAACTGTCGCTCTGATTGTAGGTGAAAAGCAGCCTGAGGGATGTGGCTGCGCCTGGACTTTAACAAAACATAAAGTCATGTAAGTCTTGTAGTCATGTGTGAAGGAATGTTGAGTGACTTTTATAACAGATTTCAAAATTAGTTTTAGGGAAAGTAGCTGTTATGTGTATTTTTTGGAAAATAATATTCTGTAACCTTACTTATTAGCTTATTGCAGTAATATAGGCGTATCAGTTACAAGAGTCACGCTCTGTTGAGCTTCCGTAGATTTTTATCCAAAAGTAACCAGGCAGAGAGAGCTTGACCCAAAACAGGTAAAGCTATGTTTTGAGCATGACATGAGCGTGCTGTAGTTTATGTTCTTCAACTTACATTACATGCAAGTGTACAACCCACAGAACTTTATCAAACACCTTATTATACAGTAATTTCAGGGAAAGATTCAGTGTAGTGGAGATACCAAGTACGGTGTATATAAAATTATACAAAAGAGATGAAATTTGATGTAATTGTGTAATTGTAAAATTATATTGTCTTGGATTTTAATGTTTCAGTCAGTGTAGGCATCATCCAGATTCAGTGGAGTGTTCAAAGAACCGGATAGGCCTACAAAATAAGTAATAATAAGATAAAAGAGGCTAAAATCTTCCTCAGAGCTGCAGTGTTGAATTATCTGTGATTCTAGTATCAGTGACTCCATTCACATTACATATTACATAGAGTAATTTCATCAACTTATTGCTTATATGAAAACTGCTGAGTGATGCAGGTTTAAAAATACCAACATATCTATGAAAATCACTTGATTGTGTATTGTTGATCGTGCTCTAGTCACATAGTGCGACTTGTTATCACTCGCCAACTCTGGCAACAGCTCAGAAAACAAAAACACACTGTGGCCCTGTTCAGACCTGGCGTTAACATCCGTCCTGCGTGATCTGATCACAAGAGTCCATCAGTTCACACCTGCCATTAAAATGCGTCCCCACATGCGTCTCCAGTGACCACTTGTGATCGGATCTCACTTCCCCACTCTACATGCAAATGAACATGTACATAATTTCTGTTTGCAATGACCAAATGTGTGGTTGTTGTGTTTTATACAGTCTATGTTTTTTACCAGCAGGAGGTTACAGACGCTGCGGCCAACTGCTGAAAGAATGTGGACACAAGTGACTACACCACCTCCGAATGTGGTCTGAGCGATCGGATCTCAACGCATCCTCAATCCGTCTTGGGTGCGTTCACTCCTGTACTTAGAGCTGTCCACTTGAGATCGGATCAGCCAGGACGGATGTTAATGCCGGGTCTGAGCAGGGCCTGTGATAGATCCCATTTGTGACGCTGTCAAATTGGGAATTTGTTGTAATGTTCTTGATGTCAGTGATAGTTGATTAAAAACTGGGGGGCATTAAACAGTATGTAGATTCTGCTTTTGCCTCAACTGGGCTGCTTTATCCAGCAGCATTCATAAATATGACCATGTCATGTAAGTGCTTAAATATAAAGATTAGTATATTATACTTTATAGCATTAGTGTAAAATAAGGAAGGAGCTAACATCCCAAGTATTAAAGAATATATACAACATTATATGACATTAAATCATAAAGCTTATACAGTGAGTGAGACAGTTTGCTACCAGTTTCTCCATGTAGAATAAAATAGAAATGATACTGACACAGTCAAATAGAAAACTAATTTTGACTCAGTATCTTGGTATCAATAATGTGACAAGATTTGGCATATTACTATTACTGCTGTTAAACAGTATTCAGTCATAATTTGAGTGCTGCTGGTTTCTGAGATGCATTCACAGTTCATTTGCACTTTTCTTCCGTTTTGTACAATGTTTTTCAAAGTAAAACACAAAATCTCTTCAGTCATTTTTAAATGAATTTACCCCTTAGGCTAAACATAACCTTTTCAATTTCAATGAAACTGAACTGACTGATCCAACTTTAGAAACTATTTTGAACTGATATAATGATATTTAGCTCCCAGTTCCACAGAAAAGTGTTATTGTTAATGACAACCTTAGCAACTTCAGTTAGTATGATTATGAGTATTTGTGACTCAGAGTAATGCCAGTGCCACAAACTGAACTTTGAAAAAAGTTTTATAGTTATAATTAAAACAAAAATTAAACATTTGTCCAAAACTAAAACTAAAATTGAAATCAGGTCATTTAAAACTACATCAATTACAACTGAAACTCAAATTAATTAATTGCTCCATCCTAGCCTGGGAACCAGACGAATCTGCAGCTCATGTTTCATTTGCTCTGGCAGATACGTCTGGCCCCTCTCCCATTCAGTCTAATTTCTCTGCCGATTTTTCGGGCTAACCAATCACAGGCATTTATCTAGTACAAGGCGGGTTTAATACAATGACTGACAGAGACGAGCGCCATTCAGTTATCTTTGTAAATATCCAAGACGGCGCTGCTGATATGGAATGTAGTGGCCGGCTACAGTGGCAGTATAAATGGACTGGACGGTAAATTTACTCTAAAAGAAGAACAAACAACTGGACTTAAACTTTATGTTGATAAGAAATATGTGTTTGCTGTACTTCTGACAGGACGTACCGTCTGACAGGACGGCGTTTCGTCGCTCTGATTGGTTGTCTCTGCCCGTCGATAAAGCCCTTTGGATATCAAAATGAAATGGTTCCAGACTAATACGCTTTTGCGAAGTAGTCTTGCGATGCCAGACTAGCTCCTTCCCCCATGAGCTCAAAAAGAAAGGCAAAAAGGACCAGATTGTGACACCCTTGTGGCACCTTGTTACACCTGCCTGCACCACTGTCTCCCATTCGCTCGTTTCCCACTACTAAAGAGTCAACATTTTCTGGAGAACTTCTGTCAAATCATCTTAATACACACACATGCCTTTTAACCTTATCAGCCATCATCTGTTTTTACTTCCAAACTCTTTGTGGCATTATCACACGCACTGGTATCTACAATTAGCAGGTAATGATTTAGGTGTGGCAATTTGACTAAAACTGTTAATGTGTGCAAAACAGGAGTGAGTTGACTCAAGCACAAAAATATATTGGGTTTGCATTCAAATTTCCAACTCAAACTAACATTACTTTGAATACACACACCCCACCCCTGTTTCTGTGAATTTTTTTTATCCTCATTCTCATTATTTTGATATAACAATAACATTAAATAGTAAAACAATAAATCTTTCACTCTATTCTCTGAAAACTCTACTAGTATTGACATGTCTTTATGAGATACAGCCACCAGAACTATGGTCTCAAGTTAACAGTGTTGGATCATTTTTACCATTTTACTTTATATATATATATATATATATATATATATATATATATATATATATATATATATATATATTATAAAAGACTGAGCCAAACTGAGCCAACAAAAGTATGAAAACAGATTGTTAAAACCACTCTGTGACAGTCCAGTTTTATTAACATTAGAAGATGTCATCGCCGCTAAAATCACAGCCACGTGTTAATGAGAAATTTTTGCGTGTATCATCTTTTAAAAGGGAGCCATTATCAAAAGCGGTAAAACAAATGTGACAGCGTCGAGAGCGTCCTTTCTCCCTGGACCCTCATAAAGTCCCCACAGGGATGGTGTGATGAACGATTCAAGGCCAGCTCTGGCCCAGGGATGCTCCACTGAACCATGCTTTGATCTATCATCCAGTCTTCCCATATTAATGATGAGGTCACAGCGTTGAGGGTCACGGCGTTGCTGATAAAAGCGCAAAGCCTGCTATTTGTTATGAGCCCAACTTGACTGATCATAACTCTTTTGATGAAAGGGGACATGATTTCACACCCCCGTGCTGTCACACCCAAGACATGCCCGTGTTCCTCGTAATATAATGTCGTTTGAGGATCACAGTGAATGAGCCCTATCATAGTCAATGTAGAAGTAAATGAAGTGGTTGTTATCACTCACAGGGTAATGATTATGGTCTTCCGGGGGTAGTTTGTGACTCCAACCCTGATGATATAACACATGTATTTACTGTATGCACTGTTTAAAGTCTGTAGGTTGTGCTTTTTGTAAGTTGTTACTGTAGCTCAGAGGCCAGAAGGCATCTGACGAAGATGGCCAAACAGTTTTGGAAACTGTTTTAAGATGGTCCTAATGAAGTTCTGATTTCAGAATAACTCAGCCATTTGAATTATATGTACATTTATTTTTTACTTTTTTACAGGTATCAAAAAGTGTTTGTGTCATTTGTAGTCACTCTGAAACTTCAGTATATGATTGAACTATTGCTAATAATGGAGCAATCATGGCGAATGATTTTAAATGGATGTTTTAATGCCCTCAAAGACCCAGGTTTCTTGGAGAAATCAGGTTAATATGACAGTTGGATAGCATTATTTGCATGATTTGAAGTATATCACCTTGATGTAATAAATTCTCCCCACTGCCCTACACCATACTGATTTCTGTGTAAATACAACATCAACTCTACTGCATCTGGTGACCTGTGACATCTTCTGAGGAAGTAAAAAAAGGGTGATTTTAATGACAAAACAACAAAAGATTATGAAAGAATATTCTGGTCCATTACAAATTTTATTCCTAGTTTCATAGTTTTTACATCAAACTTTTACATTGTATTTTTCAAGTTACTTGCTGAGATCTGTCGACAATGTTGCTAAAAAGAGTTTTAAACGTTGGAGGAGAAAACAAAAGGGAATGACAATTATTGCAAACATCCATCACAAGACCTGGTTTATGGTGTTATCATAACCACTACAAAAAGATGTCCGGTTAGTAAATCACATTTGCAAACACTGCTACATAGCACAGTAGGGTCACAGTGGGTTACATGCACAAGATGAATATCTCATTCAAAACCTTCCTATAAATACTTATCATATAGCTTTTACTTGGTTTGAACTTGTAACTGCTGTTAACCTTTGCCAGTGCAGTTTGTTTGTGTATGGCATTTGATGATTTCCCGGACACATGTGCAGTGTTTTTGACTGATGTTGCACCAGTCTGAACACAATTGATTTGGTCTCTTTGGAGTTCTTTCAGATGTTGTGCGTTGCTTTAAAAACTCACATATCAAAGTGCTCTTTGCTTCCAGCTGAGATTTGCTGCTGACTGGTATTCAACCTCATTTGACCCACTTTATTAGCAGCCATTGTAAATGTGATTAAGCTACTTCAAAGTTAAAGTGTTTCTCAAGATGCACATTCATACATTGATTCATTGCAACCTACTTAAACAAAAAATATCACAAAATGCCACTATCCTCCTCCTATGTATTGCAATTGATTAACACAGTTTCAGCTTTTAATTGTTGATAATTAACAGGCTAATTCTAGTTTATTAAAAATGAAAATGAAACTTAAAATTGTGAATGGGTATATAATCTGTATTTGCATGGCTCTCTGGACTCAAATAAAATATATGTGCAGCAAAAGTGCAGCAAATAGCAAGCATGCATTCACCATAAGAAACTATTTAAACATGACTGGAATTTCACTAGTACTAGTACTACTGCAATGATATTTTGTGTCAGTATTTAGTGTGTTTATTCTTTAATCACTTTAATATGAGTTTTTTAATATTCATATTCAATATATCTTTCATGGAAAACTAAAACCTGAAACAAAGCATTTAAACCCAGGATGACGCTGGCATGAAAAAGATGTATGCATGACAAGTTATGCATACCTATGATAAAGCTAATCAGAATACATTAAACCGGGTGGATTGTTTTTCATAGACAACTGGTGCAGTATTGAACAATTTTATGATGTTTGCAATCCCATCATATCAGAGTCAGACGACACTGACTGCCTGTTGTTGTCTTTGCCTATTGTTATTTGTAAAAAACAAATAGAGTGTGTGTGTGTGTGTGTGTGTGTGTGTGTGTGTGTGTTGTGACAGGCAGCAGTGTACATGTAGTGCCTGCAGGATGAGGCTCCCTGCGGTCGGCTCTCAGTCACTTCGCCAACATATGGCCTCATCTGCAGGGAATCAGATCTCACTTGGATTGGTAATGAGATCTGCTGAACGATCTTGACTAACTGCACCAGTTTAGATGCGTAAATCAACCTCAAGTTTGGTTAAAACAAGTATTAGTTTAGTGCTAAACTGGACGTGTCCAACTAACATTTTGATGCTGAGTAGATGAGGTTGAATCAAGTTTGGCCAGTACTAACACTGAACATATGTATGGACCTAAATGGCTTAAATTACTTCAAAACCATTTTCAAATCAGTTTTTACTATGATTTTATACTTTACTGTTAGAATATTCATGATTAGCAAGTTTGTATTATCAGTGGCCACTTGCTGCATGTCACAATTTAGTTAACTACTACTAAAGATACAAATACTAAAGAAAACTCTGTGAAAGAGAAGCAGTAATTGTGAGATAAAGTCACGCCACCATGCAGGGTTTGTCACTTACATCACAGTTTTAATTGGAGCAAGAAATTATCAACTGAATTGCATGTTTTAAAACACGACTTTTTTTTTAATCAGGACGCTGTGAAGTACCTGACAACTACGTGATGTTGTATTGAGTTACAAGCTTCCGTCAATTCTCCTCCTCTTCCTGTGTCCATTATACAGTGGGTCAGGTAACATTTGAATGCTGGTGTTGCTAATTAAATGATGAACACAGCAAGTTCTCTAATGGCTTGCTGTGAATGTCAGCAGGGACAATAAATTAAAATGTGACATAGCTCTCTGACCCAGGCAGGCATGCTTTCCGATCAAGTGGAAGTCATCTAACAGGATCATTGCAATTTGTACACATTAGCTCATTGATGTTTGGTATATTCAGCTCTCAACATTATTGCTTGGCCTTGTCATATGGCTAAACTCATTACCAAATATTCTTGAGAAACACACACCTTCCATGGAGCTGTTTGGCAGGATGGTCCATTATCAGCAGCTTATGTTTCTGTGTGCATGCAAGCTTTACTAAGGGCACCGGACATGGTTGATTCAATAGCCTGAGACAATGTTAAAATGCTTCCTCCATCACTTTGTGAAATCAGGCACAGTTTTGAATGTCTTTCTATCTTAATGTCCTTTCCAGTTTCTAAACCCTAATATGAACTTTTAATCTACCATAAAAAATGTGTTCATTTGGGTTGACATTAAACTCGGCCATGTTACCATCCATTGAAAGTTGTTTCTCCACCACTTCTCTGTATTACCTTTCTTACAGCATAATACGCATACATATCAAACCCTGTCTATCAGATCTACTATAAACTGCAACCTATTTTCTCACCCTTAAGGATCTGTTGGGGTTCACTGAATGAATTTCAAACATCAGAGCAATCACTTCCTTTGCTGAGTGGCATTCCTCTCTACTCTCTCAGACTAGCAGCCATGTTCCGCTTCATTTGAGCCGACATCGGGCTAGAGAAGGATCGGAGCGGCTAGAGGAGTCTTCCCAGCCGTTTTGTGGGCGTCTGGACGTCCTGGGCTCCTCTGTATTCATTAGCAAGCTAGTCACAGCCGTGCGATGGAGCGTATCCTCTGAGCGGCCTGCAGGGACTGTCAGCAGAGTGACGGAGACGGATCGCAGGTGGACCAGCGAGGAGACCTGCCATAGATTAACTCGTCTGCCAGCAGGGGGACTCCGTGGTACCATTTGTTTTCAACTCAACAGATAATTTTTCTAATTAACTTTTAAATGCATTGCTTGATGTTGCATTCACAGTGTGGAAAGACCACCAAGCACCTGCCAGACAGGGTGTTGAGAAATAAGAAATGTCTTCTCTTCTCAAGTATAGAAACTTAGTCCTTGAACTATGTCTCTGGGCCACTGTAAGTCAGGCCTGTGGATATGAACATAGCTAATGCATGTGCTCACAGCAAAATGTCATTTTGGTTTTGCTGCAAAAGGAAACAATGTAGTACTGATCCAACAGGGACCTAGATCACACATCTAGAATGTCTGCATTATTAAACCGAAAGTGTAACGATCAACACTGTGCCAGTGTTTCTGTCTTCCAGTCCACACCCATCACAGTAGTTTTGCACATTGCAACATTTTGAACAGCTGCTTCAATTGTGAGAAAAAAAAAAAAAAAAAAAAAAACGCTCTACTTAACACATACTACATTCCAGAAAAAAACTTATTAACAATAGAATTTCTGATGTGTGGTGATAAAATCTGCAAGATAAAAAAGGAGCAGGGATTTAAATAGGTTGCTTTTTAAACAAAGCTTAAAAGCATTGTTCATCGACATTTTGGGAAATACATACCCCATTTACAGTGTGCTGTGAAAGTTTGTGAGTTTGACTTATCTCTCAGGGTATAACCAAGTGGACTCAGGACATTCAGTGTCAAACTTCATATTTACCATCAAATGTTGCCCTCAGGGCATGAGACTGTCTCCTCTGCAAAGAAATCCAGAATGGCTATCCCAAGAAGATTTCCCCAAGCCTAGAGAGGTCCATGCTTTAGATTAGAAAATGTGTAATTCCATAGCCATCTGGCTCGAGAAAAGGAATTTAAGAGCTGTGTGGATGCCAACTCGATGCCACATCTTGGAATGGGCTATTGCTTTCCAAATGGCTCTGGGCTGTGTCCCCTTCCATGTATTTGTACAATATCATTAGCTTGTTTTCTGTCTGCTCTCCCCTCTTCCCAAAGTTTAAAAAGTAATCTTCTCTCAGAGCATGGCTGTTTTTTGATAAGGAATCTAAACTAGGTCAAGGACTCAGAGTAAGTCATTGAACAGTAATTAAAGCAACCGCCAATGCTACAGTTCAAACTGTCTCCACCATGAGCTTTGAGATAGAAATCCATTCAAGGATTTGGAGAGCCATTGTTTCACTTTCCTCATGAGTAAAACCATTTTCTTGCAATTTTTTTTTTTCTGGGAAGCCGAGTCTGTAATTAAGAGAGCTGAGTTATTATCGAGCCACTGGAGGGACTGGAGAAGTCTGCCTGTTCACCTATACTGTGCTGTGTCCACTCATTCAAATGAGGCACTATGCTGGAGACAAAGTTTGCTTAAACAGCCAGGACTTCTCCTTGAAAACAATTTGAGTTGAGCTCTTTTTCAAAACACTACATTTCAAATGTAGGACATATTGTTATTTTACCCTTTCACATTTCCAAAATAAAGGTAATCAGAATCAGAATCAGCTTTATTGGCCATGTATGCGTACACATGCAAGGGATTTGACTGGTTTTTCCCATTGCTCTTAATGTATATACACAGAAATAGACAAACAAAAACCAAGGACAACAAAGGTAAGCATCAACATTTAACTACTATGTACAAATATAAAAATAAATATATATACAAAGTATATGTATGAAAATAAAACACAACAACAATGACAATGAAATGGAGACTGAAATTAGCTAAATGACAATGAAATCAAGCCTGTTGAGTCATTTCATTTTTGCAGGGGTTATATTTTAATATAAAATTAAAGCTACTTAAAAAGGGAATTCTGTGGTAATAAGAATTTTATGGCTTGCAGATTTATCAATGGTGTCAAAAAGCAAAGGGCACAATATGTTAAATTTTCTGTTGCTGCAGCGTAATAGTTTTGTGGAAAGTGGTATAATATCCATTCTTATATCAGAGTTAGTTTTGTTGCCCAACGTGGAAACATGCCCATAATATTTTCTACCAGTAACTTGGTTCCTCATGTAAGTCATATTAAACAGATCATGAACGTAAAGGTTTTATATAAGATTTCACATTTCAAAATAGTGTAGTTTGTTTCACAGCCCAACCACTGCCAAGAAGTTCTGAAAGTCAGGAAAAGAAAAAAATATATAAACAGAAATATATGCAGATCTGGAGAACAATATGTGAACTAATATTCTCACCAATGGGATTCACCACCATTGCCTTGTGAAATTCATAATCCCTCTCTGTAAGAAGATGATATTTGGCAGCCACCTCCATCTACTGTAACATTGTGCCTGTGGTCTTTTTGTTTCTTTAGGAGAGCCTCTGGCTGAGCATTTGAAGTTTTTAATCTGGGGCTCCAGAGACTAAGGTCACCTTTCATTACATCCCTCTCTCTTTTATTTGCTCTTGCTTAGTTCTGGCAACCCTGCTATTTCACACACTATTAAAAGAAATCTGCTAATGCAAGGAGCAAGGTCCTTGGCTTGTGGAATGGAAAATGATGGCATTTCTGAATTCTGTCTCTCTAAAAAGACCCTGGGCGTCTTGTGCAGGGTTTATGACCCTAAGATTAGTCACTTTTTGGAGCTGGATGTACTGCCTAGGGCTATTTCTGCCAGAAACTGATTTTCATATTGATGTGCGACGTTGAGCCCTCTCCAGTCCACATATTGGCTCATGCATCACCTGGACTCTGCAGCTGTCAAGCTTCAGTGATAGCAAGTGAAGCAGACAATTCCTCTGTTAATAAATAAACAAGTGAGACACTGCTAGTACATATTATATTCCTAAGGCTCGAGGCATCAGGCTATGCACTCCACATTTCATTACCATTAACATTGCATGATGTTCAATTTAATTTTGTTATGATTTCCTTTCACAAAGCATAATTATGACATTTTTATGGATTACTTGCACGCCGTCAACAATGCTAATGAATAACTCTACAGTTTGACCACATTTTGAGCTGCCATTGACTGTTCTCACCAGGGCAAATTTGTTCTTATTTGGCTTGGCTTTTTAAGCATCAAAAAAAAAAAAAATAAAGAATACATTTAAAAAATGGAAACCTGTTTTTAAACCCTAGCATTTGTAATTCTTGTTCTGTTTCACATTTATGTTTAAATCATTTTGTATGGAGAAACTACGGATAATGGCAACAGTGAGAATAGGTTAAAAAACATGCAATATACTTCATACTACTGGCCTTTTTCCTCTTGTCAGGGGGAAAAAAGAGCAGTTGGGGAATTACATGGAGCACAGCTTTGCATGTATTACACAGTAGAAGACTAAGGAGAGATTATCCAAGGCCAGATGTGTCTCTCTCCAAGGAAAAAAACATGCCGTCCGCTAAGAAGCAGCCATATCCTGCCACTGGTAAGCGTCAAGCAGCAGGGCGTCGGCGGTCGGCTGTCTGGAGCATCACGCCGGCTGTCTCTGAATATGCAAGATTTCAGGTTTAGGAAGCGGTCGCCTTTTAATGTTGTCGACACATCGTCCATCATACTTAGACAAACATTTACCAAGTTGACTGATTGACGGTAATGCAGCATTAGCCTCTGTTTGCTCAGAGGCAAATGTCATGCCTGTTTATGTATTTCCGAGAGGGGAAACTGTGGAGTTCACATTTGTCTGTGAAAAGACCTGTGAAGCTATTTCCCTGCGAGAAAGAATATGTTGCACTGACAAGACTGAACCTCTCTAAAACAAAACTGATAAATCACTCTTTATTCCTAATATCATCACAGCCACATTTTTCTGACTTAATTGTGAGGAGCAAATGTTCTTTGAGTAGCATCTCAAGGCAACGACACCCTGTAGTTCATGAGCTATGACTCCAGAGCAACGAAACCAGCAGGCTTCTCTCGGTACAGATTGCGTTTTATTGAACCAGGGCTTGTCAGCATTTTTGGTGAGCTGGTAAAATATAATTGTGTCATCCTTTATAAAGCAGTGTTGGGGTGACAGCACCCACAGAAGCTTCATTACTCTGCTTTTTATTGGGGTGTGAAGAAGGGACATTCTCTTGGTGATGAATAACGTCTCTCTCGCATGAAGTCAAGGTAAAACACACTCGCAGTGGTGGTGTGCTCCTCTGGATGTCCATGGATCATTTAAAATGAAATCAATTCAGCTGAAGAATTAGAGCTGGTTGCCATAATGGTTTTTATCTGACGCCCATCAATACCTGTATTGATTTGCTGGTAGAATCGAACCTTGTGAGAGGAAAAGAATGCTACACACACAAATATCAGAGCAACGCTGAAACTAATGTAGCAAGGTGTACAGTGACATCTGTTAATCCATCATGATTTTTCTTCATTCTGCTACGCAGCTCCAGATGCAGGGAAACCCAACCTAGGGGTTGTGAATGTTTAATAATACCAGAGCCCTGCAACTTTAAAACCTGAATCTCAATCATGTTTTTATAATAACATCAGACACAGGCAAACTGTATATTCACAACCTGGTTGCCTGCTTTTATGTGCTGCAAACCATCCGTCTGTTTTGTGTGCAGGGATTTAATAGTTGTTTCAAGCTCGTTTCAAAATGTTCAGGAAAAATAAAAGTGTACACAGAATATAATATAATACCTCCATTTGTGGTTCAGAATTCCATAGAAAATCTGCATAAGAAATTATGTTCACAAAATGTCATTGATTCTCACTGGTAGTCAGTGTTGCAGGGTACCTCAAACTCTCCCATCTCTATTAGAAGTGAGATAGCTTCAGAGTGACTCACAGCTCCTAAATGAGATAGCAAATACCCCCATTCACCTTCACTGTGAGTTATCAAGTTAAACAACCATCTTTATGGTGTTTGGGTTCTCACCAGGGCTGTAAACACCTATTTTATGGATAGAAAACAGAACCATTTGACAATTTAGCAGAACATTTTATTAGAATGGGTTTAGTTGGGAACACTGGCAAGGCAAAATAAAATGGAAATACCCGGGGATCCTGATCGTAAGTTATTAAGACAAAGAGGTAGCTCCAGGGACCTGCACTTTAAATAGAGCGCCAAAGTTTCCAACTTAATTTCCTATGCACAATCAAGCCCACACCCATGAGAGTGAGGATTTTTAAGATCCAATGAATGGATGTAAGCCAGAAACGGCATTTAATAAAAGCAAAAGACGAGATACTAGTTGATTAATGCACTGAAGAATAATAAAGCCATGGCTGATCTGCAGGGAAATGTAAGGTCTTATTTTCTTTTTCTCATGACAGGGATTAAGTGCAAATATCCCTGCAACTGGTATTAACTTCTGGCAGGATTGCTCTGTGTCATGATCAGTTTTTAGTGCAAGTCCTCTATCTGTTCACTAACATAGCTGCCGGAGACACAGACATCATCCTCAGAAATAACAGTAATAAAACACAGCAGATATCATCAGCAGGGCTCAACTGATAAGGATTTTTAAAGGCCTCAGCTGAACACTGAAGTGTCTGATGGTCAGTATGGCGATATTTAGTATCTTCAATTTGAACATTTTCATGCCAAAATATATTGTTTACTCAATATTTCCATGTTTATTCTGCAACAGCATCACCAAACCTCTAAACATTAACTTATCTTTTTTCCTTTGAATCCCAGACTAAGTAAGTTCTTGTAGAGTGAACAAATATTTTAAGCAGACTCATCCGCAAATGGAAAATGACTTGGACCCATTCTTATACAATTATATAAACATGTAAATGGGCAAAGAATTGTTTTTTTAGATAAACGTTTTTGTTTTTTTTAAAAACAATATAGCTGTGGTGATGCAGGAAGGTCAGTTGTATCAGAAGTAACAGTGATATCTTAATAAAAAGGATATATCAATCTGACCTTAGTCGTCTGAGCAAAAAGTACTTGAGCAAAATAACTGACATTACATAAGGCTTTCTTGTTTTTGCTTCCACATCTCACAACAGTAAATGACAAGCACAGCCCCAAACACTGCACCATGTGAGGGGAATTGGGGCGTTGAGTGGGGGTAAACGTCACTGAGTGTAATTAAAGAGGATCTCGCCCTCAGGAACTCTCTCAGTTGACAAAATGAACAAGCGACAGTGAGAGTCACTGTCACTTTTATCAAATAAGCAAATACAGGCTTAAAAGAGCATGGCTTAGAGTCAATATCAATTTGTTTCTAAAAATTGTTATCACCATTTGTCAGGCATATAAAAAATTCTTCTGAAGTAGCATATTTTTTATATGAACTTTTCCTCTCGATAGGAGAAGTTTCTCAGTTGCAGCACAAAAACAAAAGGCCTAAACTAGAATATATAATTTATGAATTCACTAAATGTGTTGTGTTATCTGTAATTGATCAAGATATGAACAGAAGGGGTCAATTAGTGGCATTTTTGGTCTGGTTTATCTCTCACACTACTTGTTCAGTATGTGGCATGCAGAATAAATATGGTGCCACCACTTATCTGTGGCAATTCTCCATATTCACACCCACAGGAAGAGTCCTGAAAATCAGACTAAGGCCTTGAATCACTAGATTAATGAGACAGACAAAGGTAAACTTGATTAGAGCAGAGTCACCCCATTGCACCCTTACTGATTTGTGGTTAATCGCCTTGGATTGATTTAAGCCTGCAAGGCTATAAGATCACTTCTGTGGAGCACAATTCAACCTCTGTGACAGAAAAAGACTGAATTGTGCAACTGTAATTTCCACCTTGTTTTATAGTGATTTCATTGGTGTAAGACAGAATTTAAAAAAGAAAAAAAAGAAAAATCGTCCATCAAATAGCCATATTCTGCTGGACTCAGACCTGTGGAGGACAGCTGCTATATAACAGCAGCTGCTAAACAGGACTAATTCTCCAGAATGAAATACGCCGCAGAGGCCAGCCATTTACAGGACTGGTGTCAGAGCTATATTTCAAGGCCCGGCTGCAGCCTCTGCCCATTAGAGTGTGTGATGTATTTTAGGGCCAGTGTATGTCCTGCTCTGGTCTCAGAGAGGTCTGCACACTGACATGATGGCTGATAGAAGACGCCTCTGGCCTGATACTGGCTCTCCAGACAGATGGTACCAGAGCAGAGGAGCCGTATTAAAGAAGATTGACATCTGAAGAGTCAATTTGGCCAAACAGTGAATATCCAGCTTAGAAAAATACCAAAAATGCCATCATTGTTTTGTCTTTAAAAATAAGTGGGGTCTAGGCACTGATATCATAAATGTGCAGACAATAGCTGGGATTAGGTTTAATCCTCTATATTATCACAATTTGATATCATGAGAAACCTTGGTTTACCTGAAATCAAGTATCTTTGCACTAAGCCATAGCACTAAAGGCAACAAGTAGACATGCCGTGAAGACCTTTGTAGTCTGCTCTCCTCCGAAAGTAATACATTTTAAACTAAGCTTGCTATAGGCATACAAACAGAGCAAATTGCACACGCAGTACATGTGGACCAAATTGTCTTTACTGTGTTAAACAAGTCACTACATCAGAAAGCAAAAAATAACTGAGGTATGCTCAGGCCGACACAAAATAATAAAACTATTCATACATTGAACACATGGCCAGTTTCCTCATTACACTAAAGATTAGTGGACGTACACTGATGAGCGCCTCGGACCTCTGTTAGCTGGCCAGATGGAGTGAGCAAGGTTGCTTTCCTTTCTGAAGAAGGTTTTCACCTGAAATCTTCTCACGACCATGTCAGCATTTTGGCATAGCTGCAATGTTCGACCTGTGCACAGTGGCAAAGAAATATTTTTGGATTCTACGAAGCAGATGAGGTTCATAGGGAAACGTCAATGTACATCAGACACTCTAGAGAGACACGGCTTGTCATTATGCCATCAGCTAATAAGCGGGAAATAAAAACAATATGCAGCTAACAATTTAACAATATCCAGCTGTTCAGCAAGTATAATCAATCACCTCGAAAACTGAAGTGAATCTGTGAACATTTCATCACATTTATCTAGCAGAAAACTTCTTCTCTGATAAGACACCAACTGGCATGTGAAGTAAATAGTTCTTGAAGAGCATTAGTGGCAAACAGTGTCTTGAGGTTGATTATCTCAGTGACTAATGCTCTGTCACTCTGTGGTATGAGAGGGCCCAGCGAGGACCCCCAGTAATGGAGCCTGAGCAGGTGCTGAAAGCCCACTGACACCAGGGGGGAGTGCACTGACAAGAATTTCTGATGAATTTCAATTACTGATCTATTAAAGCTAATGAGGTAAATGAGCAGCCAGAATACATTTGGCAGATAGCTTGAGACAAGACTTCGACGGTCTGACGTGATGTTGTGCGTGTGCAACCACAGCAGACAGGAGGTGTTACGGATGGAAATGTCTCTGTATTAGCCCGCTGAGTCGGAATTGAAAGAAAAAGGAGGCCAATAACAGCTCCAAAGAAATACTGTTTTTGGTTATGTTTAATAAAAGTTGATGTTCTCACTCTCGGCTGTGATGTCATGTCTATATGTAAGATCAGTGTGCCATCTACTGGAGTTACTGCAAGGGAGCACGTATACAGGATCACCTGTATTCTCAGACATGCAGTGCCATCTGCTGGCTTCACGGTGAACAGCATCATCATGGGGAAGCTCACGTTTTAAAAGTCTGTTCTTTTTATTACTAATCTAGTCCTCTCTAATGATAGTGAACATCTAAAAGCATAGGATATTTATGAAAAGGAAATAAGCAGCAGGATTCTTTTTAAATTAAGATCTTGCCTATATTGGATACACCCACTATGTAAGAAAGGGGCAGTTAGACTTTTCAACACATAATGTAACACTGTTGATGTCATTGTCACCTCCACCCACCATTAATACATCACAGCAATCATAGAATTTACAGACCAATTTTTATAATTTATTCATATTTTTAGTATAAATCCTAGACAACATGTGTGTATTACAACCATGTGTTCAATTATGTAGTGCAAGTCTTTCCAAGTGTTAGGTGTATTTAGTGTATTTTAGTTTTTATTTTATTTTGTAATTTTTACTTTTTTAAATAAACATTCACTCACTCTTTCACTCTACTTTGCCTCTTGAGCTGCTGTAACAAGATAATTTCCCTGGTGTGGGATTAATAAAGGTTAACTTACAATTTTTGCCAGACAACCAAAGGTGCTCTCTACGTCTGAGAAAACCATCTCTAGTCTGGCCTGCTGTATTAACATGGGAGGATGGATACGTTTTCAGATTTATGTGATTATTCAATATATTATAATATCACAGTAGTGTGTAAGTGTTATCACAATGGTTGAGATCAAAATAAATAAGTAAAAACTAAAACACTTTAAAACAATGAGCTGTGAGTCTGTAGGAAGTCTGTTAAAAGCACACATACAGCTGAGGGGAACTGAGAGTCACCTTAGATTTATCACCGCAAGCGACCCAATGACATACTAGATACAAGTAGTCATAACATCCACTGTTAATAAAAAAACTATACATTATTGCAGCTTTAATATGAAAGGTCATAACTGAATACTGAACTTCCTCATGTTAAAAAGAGATACAACTTTGGATTGATGAAATTGATTCACTGTGTGTCAGTCAATAAAGGCTTTGCATAAGGTTGCAGTCTGATGCAGGGATTTTAATACCGAAAAAGCAACTGAATTGTTTTTATTGATCATTTTGGGACACATACAGACCAAATGAGATGAATATAGGCTATATATCTATCTATTTATCTATATCTATATCTATATATAGATATAAGGAGAGAGAAAGAGAGAGAGAGAGAGAGAGAGAGAGAGAGAGAGAGAGAGAGACTGAAAACGATGGCACATTGTAAACTTAATCCTAGCAACAGGCATTATGCTGTACTTCTGATCAAATGGCAGGGTAAAGTGAATGCAAGCACAGAAAGCACAATGTATGGGCATTTTTATACAGGATGTACTCAAGCATAAACGAGTAAGCAGCTCAGATTACTGTTGAAAAATACCCGGCCATCTTTTACAGTGCTGCACTTGTTTCTTAGAAGGTCTAAGATGCCTGCTCTGATCTCAGGGCTGAAGGACTGGTAGAAGTGATCTTTCGCTGTCATGAAATTCAGCAGACGTTCCCCTGTCTGGCTGCTTGGATTGAAGCACTCGGTGATGTCGAAGCTGTTGGGAACGACGTGCTCCTCATATTTCAGGCCCTGGCTCTTCAGGCAGGCAATAATCTCTGCTGATGAGCGGTAATCTGTGATGGCGTCGACGCAGAGCTCCTTCTTGTAAGTCTTCCATAGGGTGTCCCAGCCACCGTGAGCTAGATGACATTAAAAAAATACACTAATTCCAAAAGAAATATGTAGACAATAACAAAACACTGATGTTGTTTTGTTATAGTTAAGGGAGACTCTTGATCATCTTATGATTAAATAGCAGCCAGGAGAGCTGGTAGCTTCAACAGTCTTCAACATGAAGTTGTACTTACCCACTTCATTGATGATCATAAGCCTGCCATTGTCTTTCAGAAGGCTGTGGTAGAACTTGATAGTATCGGCGAGGTTATCCACATAGTAGAGCATCTGTTAAGGAGAGAGTTGAGTGGAACTTTTAACTTGACTTTTTAATTTGAATCCTGCATCCATGCAGGATTCAAATTAAAAAGTTTAAAGTGTAGTTTTGTCAAGGGCATTAATGTCAGAGGACACAATATACATGACTATTTATAGCACTAATCATTCTGCTGAGATGCTCCCCAATGAATTCAAGCAGCAGCGGAGGACATGGTGGGGATCTAAATACATTTCATAGCTTACACAGAATGAGACACTGACATTTGGTCTGCCTCACTTTCAGGGTGTAACCCAGGACAACGTGAAGAGAACATACAAGGCCCAGAGGCCGGAAAACAAATTCAAAATCTTACTGTCATTACACCATTTTTAAATGGAATGTCCAGAAAGCACAGTTATGATACCTGAATCATGTGTATGAAGTCAAATCTCTTCATGTCTCCCTTTGCTTTGACTTGCCTCTCATAGTCCTCACTGGTCATGATATGCCAAGCAAATGGGATCTTCTGAAGGTTGGTGGTCTTTGCTACCAAAGCTGTAAGTTAGACATAAAAATGCCACAGAAAGTACACAATAACACTGAGAAACATGCACCAAGTATATGGGCCATTTTATATAACAATACAAAAACAAAGCAGAGATAAAGAACATAAAAAGGGAGAGCTTAGCGTAGAGTGAATGCCCCCCCCCCCCCCCCCCATACAATTACCATGCAGTTTTAACATAGCTTGAGATGCATAAGCTCAAGCTAATGTTACAGTTACCTGTTAGGTCCACATCTTATAAGAAATATCTAAATATACCAACAAATAATAAAACAAAACATTTCACTGTGTGGTTTTGAATTGTCAATACCTTTGAAGTTGTCTGTGAGCTCAGAGCTTCCCTCCACAACGTCAGCAGTGATCGGGACAGCAGGGAATGTAGACTGCAGTAGAGTGAGGATCTGGGCATCTATCTCCCCTGGAATAAACCACAAAGTCTTTACACTATGAAATCCCACTGCCTCAGTGTAATGCTGCCTTAATGTGAAATCCTCATGCCCCAAAATGTATTTGATTGGAATATTGGCTAAAAATAAATGTCTTTTATTGGGATTTCTCATTATTGGATTATTAATATAGGCACTTGACTGTTGTTTTAAGACAGACTTGGACAATTGTGAACCTGTTCTTCAAGCAACTTCTGCCTATCACTCACACTATGATCACCTTTGTCCAAAATGCTTTATTTTTAACTAATTTGCTATCAATCCTATCCCATCAATCTTACCTCCTCAACTGGAGTAAACCCCTGCAAAAAAAAAATATTCAGGAGTATGCTTTACATCTGGTATGCATTTATATGTATATATATTTTAAGAGACAACAGTAACAATACTTTGTCACATTGCTTTCGCTTTGATGCATACTCAAGAAAGAAACATGCTAAAACAAAGTGGTAATACATTAATGCAGGCTTTATGATTCATCACTGATCATTGATAAACTCACGACATGCTGTATATAAATAGGGTATTTACTATATGCGCTTTTACATAGTTCAGGACTGCAGTAAATATGAATTTTGGTGAAATTTAAGTCAAATTCAACGGCAGCATTACTTCTGAAAAAGTGTCATTAATTTCCAGCAGTGGTGGGGGGCCTGCAGTGGCAGTGCCCCCTTGCTGCCAAATGAGCCGTCTGTAGGGGAAATTTTGAACATGATGAAGTCATGGAACAGTGTAATTTCCCTCTGGCTCTAAATAAAGCTGCTTCCTTAAACACATAAATCACACAATAATGAAATCTCTTGCGCTGACGGATCTTTGACATTGTGTGAATTACACCACAGTTAGTCACTGAGTCCCAACAGTCGCATACCTCCACCACTTCCGACACCAAGAACATCCAGGCTGCTTTTACCTGCTCCAATTCTGCATAAACATATGATAGAAAAATGATTGTAAACAAATCAAATCTTGAAATGTTAAAAAGTATAATTATCAATTATACTATAAATAATTAAATAAACATACATGTGTGTCACCCAAAAGCACATAACTAAATTATATGATTTCTGACTTTAAAAATTCATTCTCCATACCATCAAGTCTAATACCAGTAGTTTTAATTTTATTGATTATTTATCTTACATTACTTTCTAATAAACCCATTGGGAATGTATGCACAAAACATCCTTCCAATTAGAGACTGAAAGCACATCAATACTGCTGCTGTATGGAAACAGAAAGAACAGCATACATTCCACAAGCAGTTGTGGATGGCATGATTAGTAAGAATCATTCATGACTCTAACACAGGACGGACTCAGTGTTAAAAAAAAAAAAATCCCAAAGATGCCAAAGGTCACTTCACCCACCTCTGTGTTATCAGGGTTGTTTGGACATGGAAAATGGGCACAAGTTCAAAAAAAAAAGGACTCTACTGAGTGCTACACTGAGCACTCCCAGCCTCTCTTCTTGTACCTTTTAAATTCTCCTGGCAGGATGTCGTGAACACGCTGGAGAATGGCCTTATGCTCTCCCGACTGTTCTAGGTAGAACTGGAAGCTTTGGACAGAACCGCCCTCATAACAAGTCTGCTTTGCTTCTGCTGCCATGACTGATTCCTGCAATGCATTACACCCAGTGGTTGGAAATCACACAAATAGCAATGATTTATGCAAGCAAAAACTACAGCAACTATTCAAAAATGTACCCACCAAGGTAAACCTCAGTTTTAAATTGTAAGTATTCAATTACCTTGAACATGTGGAGAGTAAGGACAGAGAGTCGATTGTTCTCCCACTCTTAAGTTGCAGAGTTGCACTCTCCCCTCCCACAAGCTGGCTGGCTCCCCCTCATGAGCGTTTGTTGCGTAACTCACGAAAGTTGAACTCTGCTGGTAGATCAGAGTCAACCGCAGCTGTGCTGTCAGATTCCTGTTCATTTAAAATTTTCAGTGGCTATTTCAAAATCAGCCTTATCATTAGTCTTTTAATCATGAGTATTCGAAATTTTGACAGAATTCTTTTTCAAATGTTTAATGGTTCAACTTAACAAAGCAAATTATATTATTTCATAAAGTCAAACAGTAATACATTCAGTATGTTGTGCTTACCATTTTTTACACTTTTACTATGATATACGTTGTATGTATGCTCTACAGTTTTTTAGGGTTACTATACTGAAACTAATCCATTACTACATACTAATGAATGCTTTCACACTAATAAGGAACACATCTTATTAGTAACCAAATTATGGTCAGCTTTTGCTGTCATTTTGAAATGCAATATCCTTTGATTAAACATTTGACTTAAACGTATTTTTTGGCAAAGCCAAACATCTGCAGCTCCTGCATAATACTCTAAGATGAGTTTATTCTGGTTATATCTAAAAGAGAACTAGCGATGTGGCTTTATGGAAGACTGACCTCTAAAATTAAAGGTAAGAGTTGTTTCAAATTTGCATATACACCAAAAATCACACAGACAGACAATCATGCTAATTGGCTGATGACAGACAAGAATTTTGGAGGGTAACTAAATATCAAAAAACATGAATACCTTTGAGGTCTCACCATTTTGTTGAAGATTAGATGGATTCACTTTGAAGAATTTTGCAAAAACTTGAAATAAACAGAAAGGATGAAAATACTATTCCTTCTATGCCGTACAGTTAAGGAGCTATATCAGCCAAAATATTAAGCATATTTAAAATGGCCAAATGCTATTACAATGTCCCTTCAAATTTTACTGCATTTCAATTAAATTTGTCTGGCAGTTTGTGAGAAAAAGCCTAATGAATTAAGACACATGCATATAACATAACATGCTTGGCAGAGGTCAGGAATGGAATGGACAAAATATAGAAATATTTGTGCAATGAAATTCATTTCCATACAACAGCATTGTATTAAATATTACTTATGTTCAGACTGCAAGAGAAGTGTTAATTTGACTCTATGGTAGTTTGCAGACGGTAACTTGTTTGCATTACACTGAGAGGAATGTGAGAGAGGAATCACGCAGTTTTACTGTTTTTCGTTTCAATCACAATGAGTCAATACCTTCATATGATTTAAACTTTTAATACATAACTTAAGTGTAAATAACTATGGGGATATGCAGATTAAATAAACACTCTAACATGTTTATGTATAAGGTAAAGTGGTCACCCACTTTGAAAGGGGAAAATAACAGATTCCAAGCTTGTTGTGAATGTGGTGCAGTCAAAAGCAACCTAAAAAAACACACACACAAAAAAAACAACAAACCATCAAACATTCTTAGCTTCAGCCATGGTTTATCACATTATACTGCAGAGACCTCTGTCTGTGAGCTCATGTTTGATCTCTGTATGTATATAGTTTCGGATCAAGAATGAAAAAAACATGATTGTGGTTTTTCAAAAGTTGTCGTTTTACAGTTTTTTGTTTTTTCTTTACAGCAGTACTGTCTGCCATTTTGATTATTATTATCTAGTTCTCTTGTGTGTGTGTGTGTCCGCTATTTCTCATTGTCTTTGGTGGTGGAGATGATCAGTGAACTAGTTAGTTATAGTATTTGTCCATGATCTGCCCACCCATGTATTTTACAGATAGTTACTAATGCTGCCCTCAAGATGGTGCCAATACTTCATATATCAGTGATAATTATTTTGGCTGAAGACAAACAGTGAGACCAGCAGCTGCCATTGTGCCTGCTTGTCAAACCAATATGTTGCATGTATCAGTATGTGCGTACCACTGGAACAGGTTGTAACTTACATTTAAGTTGTGTAGAGTTACCACAGTTAGTATGAAACTGTACTTGGTTGATGTTTCATATTGCATTTATAAGCAACAATAGAGCCCCTAAACCACTGAAAAGCAGGCTTAAAGTAATTGACCTGGAAAAACATCAATATTTAATAAAGCAAATACATAAACTCCATTGTGTGGTGAGTGACATTGCTTGCCACCATATTTTTAATCCTTTGACTGTATAAGAGGAATTTGTGTGTACTTTACAGTCCAACAATGATTAATATGGAAATGGGACTAGTTGAAATAATTTTAAAAGCATTTTATTTCTTTGGCAAATCTTAATTACACAACAGCTACTACGCAAAATAGAAAGGTCAGCATAAACAGGTCTTGGTTTTTAATTAGTCTAATCTAGTTCTCTCACTGATGTAAATACAATTCGCAAACATTTCAATATTCAAAAGCAAAGACACAAAATCCAGACACTCCCACAGAAGTGTTCTGTTTATCTAAAATTAACATCTTAATCTACATCTATTTTTATATTTTTCAAAGTAATAGAATCCAATGACAGCAGAAATGTAAGGGGGTTTGTAGCACAGCCTGCCAGCCGCAGCCCATACAAATGATATTTTGGTAGAATCTGAAGCTGATTAAAACTCTGATGTTTAAACTTTGGGAGAAAAATTTGAGAGGCTCATTATAAAGAAACAAAATGTGTTTAATAAAAAAATTAATAATTACAATCAAGCCATTTTCATCTCATACTGGCTAAAAGCTTGTTAGTTATATACAGTAAATTGTACACTGTACAATTTGAAACAATCACCCTGTTTAAAACTAATTCAACAACCATGTTATTAATCTACTTCATTATATCAACACATTGTTTTTAAGCATGCTGATCTATGACTATCACCCCAAGGTTGTTGTTAAAGATAACTTTGCCGTTGGACTCTACACTACAGTCTGGGTGCCGAAGTAACTCCAAGACACCAGCTTTCAGCTCAGGTGAGGCTGTCTTACTGAAGTCCAGCACCTCTGTGAGAAAATCCAGCAGCAGCTCTCCCTTCTCATCCCCCTCGGTGAAACACTCGGTGATATCCATTTGAGATGGCAGCTCGTAGCTCTGGTAGATCACTCCCTTGGAGTCCAGGAAGCTTTTGATGTCTCCAGTGGTGACGCACTGACTTATTTCTGTGTTACAGAGCTGGTTCCTGTAGGTCCGCCACAGCTTTCCCCAACCACTCTCACCTGGAACAGATGACAGGAAAACAAGAATAGGCGTTAGTAGCATCTGCAAACATGCAGATGCTAAGCAGGTATAACGTTTAGATGAAAAAGGGTTCTCGGCTCATTTTGGGTGCACATTCCTAACACAGTTGAGCCATTTCGCCGAAACAAAGAACTACATTTATCATGTGGCACTTGGGCATTGGTTATGGCAACTCCCACCCTTTGATCCATTATGCAATGGATTAAGAATCTTGTTCAACCATGTATACAATGACAATTGTACACCTGTTCTGGTTTAACTATACATGCATTTGACTGATGTCTTTGTCCACTTTGGCTCTGATGCAGACACAGTAGTCTCAAAATGTTTTCTCTGTTTGCACAATTAAAGGTTGCAAATCAATCAGTGCGCTCCAATCTATTCTTTCCCTTGGCAGGTATAATGTTTAACATTGCTATTTTGGGTAATAAGTGCTAAACACAAAAAGTACAGCTGAGACTGATGGGAATGTTATTAGTTTTGCAGGTATCTGGTCATAAACTAATTATCTCCATTTACTGGAGACATTTTACTGGATAAGTAAAACATTGTCCCTGTTGATGGCATCAGAGGAGAAGTCAGTAGAATTCATTCACCATGAATGACTGAACCAAATTCCATTGAAATTTTTCCAATCATCATTGTTATACACTTATAGCCGCAGGGCTCAAAACAATGGAGGGCAGCTTACCAAAGGAAAGCAGTTCTGTTCAGTTCAGATCTTTATATTGTCCCACAACAGAGAACTATTTTAGCAGTAAGGCAGCACAATAACACAAACCTAAACCATGAAACATAAAAACAGTAAAAACACACTTAAACAAATGAAGATTAAAAACTGTGTACCATGTATGCAATTCTGAATAAAACAAAGGGTATATAATAAAATAACAAAAGACAAGAAAAATAAAGTGCTAAGCTGTGCAGGGAACCAAGAGGCAGTTTATAATGTATTAGAATTAAGAGCACTTATTGCACATGGGATCAATGAAAACCTGAACATGTTGCACCTAATCTTTGTAAACCATAATCAAAGCCACACCAAGAAGCCAAACCAGAAGTGATATCTTGGTAATTACTGAAATAAAATGAAAATTGTATTTATAATATTGGAATGTGATAACATAATTGTGTTGCATTATTTGTCACAGATATAAATGTGGAACTAATTGCTGAACACAAATAAGTCCCCATCACCTCCATGGTAAATCTGTACAACACAAACCAGAACGCCAGCAGGGGTTTTCTCGTGTTTGTTTTCACTAACTCTGATAACCACAGCATTAGTATTTTTTACTGAGATTGTTGAATTGGTTTTCATCCCTATATGAACTGTACGGATAGCCATAGGTATACCGACCATATACAGCATGACTCACCCCAACAAATCAGAGAGAAGAAAAAGATCACGTCTTGATTATTTAAGATTAAATCCACTTACCAGACACTAGAATGATAAGAAGCTTCCCATTCTTGTTGAGGAGACCCTGGAAGAAGCTGATGGTAGCTCCAGGATCCTTCACATAGTAAAGCATCTGTCGATTTCACCACAGATAATGAGCTGGTAACTGGATTCACAGAGCACCTAATTATAACGCTATGCTAGACAGATGTTCTAATGGGATTAATTGCTGTGGAGCGCAGCCAAATGAATATGACCTAGATGTGTCAAAAATGCAGTCTGTGGGCCAAAGACACTACGTCTGCATCACCAACCTGTAACATGTGAATAAAGTCAGCCTTCTTAGTCATCTTTTTCGCTTTCCAGTGCTCCTCAAACTCAGAGGCAGTCATCTTGTTCCAGGTAAAGTTGATGTAATCTAAACCTGGTTTCTGTGACACCAAAACTGCATCAACAGCAGAAAAACAGAGTCATTAAGTTATTTGTCTCAATGTCATATAACAGGTCAAGAATAATATACATAATTTAACTCAGAAAACATGTTAACACTGAAATAAAGTTGTCATAAGATTTTAGTGTCTACACTGTCTTATTTTTATTTTAGGCCATTACATTTGCAGCTGAGCTATGTAGGAGTACACCTCACAATGAGTTCAAATTCAAGACCTTTATTTGTCCCCAGGGGGCAATTGGTTCTGCCGAAGTAGCAATGCAAAACAACAACACAAGGCGAGACACACAAGATAAAAAAAATTAAACAAAACCACACATACATAACCACACATAATAAAAAAAACATATACACAGGAATAAAAGGTGAAGACATGAAGTACAAAACTTACAATATTAGGGAAAAAAGAATTGTTGGAGATGAGCTGATGCTACCCGTACTTTACAGAGTTGAGCAGTGAAATGGCAGAGGGTATGAAAGGCAATTTATATCTGTTAGTTTTGGCCAATAGTGGTCTCAGGCGAGAACCAGAGGGCAGGAACCTTTATTAGACATATTAAACTTGCCCAAACTGCCACATCTTCACTCCAACAAAGAATAGACAGTATAAAAGAAGTGGATGTAGACACCGTGGCATCACCCATTGGTTTGTTGACTACCGTTCTGAAGCCTCAAGTTTAGCATTTTGGCCATCACCATCTCAGTTTTTTTAACATTCAAGGAACTGACTTATGCAGGCAAGTATTTTGTTTTTAATTTAGCTCACTTGACAGACTTTATAGATATCCTCACTTTGACATTGTCTGTCGATTGTGTCAAAATTGAAATTAAATCTTCGATTCAATGTTGTAAAACAATAAAACATAACATTTTACGCAATTTCATTTGCACAAATTTACCAGGATTTTCCTCTGAATCCTCTCAACCAAATACTGAAAGCTGAATGGTGTTACAAAACATTTCCACAAGAAAGAAAAGTAAGGATAAGACATATAATTCTGTTTTTTTAAAGATGTTTCATAATAATGACATATTTCTGAAGCATGTGTTAAGAGATTTCACAAAACACTTACTGCACTTGATGTTAGTCAGTATACAAGAATGAGGAAGCACCAACTTCCTCACTGTTTTCGAAGACCTTATTAAAAGTGGAGATTTTCTCTACTCTTCTTTACTGTTTACATTTTCTTTATCCAGTGTATAGTGCCAGAGCAATAAATATAAAGAATAAACTCAACATTGAAATAAAGTTTTTTTCACGACTCAACAGCAGCATCTTTATGTCATCTATGAGTAGGCGGGTTCTTGGGTTTGATTGGATAATGGATGTGTGATGAAATGACAGCTAATTAAGATAAATACTGAATGATTTACAAATAATTTGATTGTTTTGAATGTATAGTATTGATGGTAACCTATTTAGAAATTATTCTGAGGCTTAATTGTCATGAACAAGCTAGGAAACAATGTATATTTGTTGTTAAACTTGTCAACTGTCAATTATACAGCTCTAACCTGATAGGCCAGTTTGAACTGGAAAGGCGGGCCTTCATGCTATATAGATGAGTGGAATAGGAGAGACTGGAGATTGGTTTTTGTTTGTACTGAAGGGAAGTACTAGAATGGATTTGGAGCTGTGTGAAGATAACAGGAGTTTTCCCCTTTATTTTCTCTCATTTTATTATTTTCTCACCTTGGAGACTGAATATAAAATTCTGCATATTTTTCCAGCACTCCTCCTTGCCAGTGTGGTGTTTTGTCTTCCTTCACCATTCTACCTGCACCTCACCTCGCAACAACAAGTAGTATTACATATATACTGTGTATCATTATACACTTGATTAGTCAAAATCATCTATATAAAATACAAACTAATTTTGAACAAATTTTGTTTGAGCTGTCCTACACAAACTCACACACTCATGACTTTTCTGTGAACTGCTGATTCAGAGTAGACAAGTATGGGCAAGTCTTAGGGTCACAAAAGATTTCAACGGGCCTTGCAACATGCTTTTGAAAACACGAATTCTGGCAAAGCTGTGTGTCAACAGATACTGAGCTGAGAGAGGCAAGACATAATGAGCACTCAAAGCATCAGATATGGACACAAAAGATAAAAAAGTTAGCAGCAGTACTAGAAGTAAGTAAAACTGGTCAGAGAGCAGCTGACTTGGAGCTGGTAAGGATTAAGTGATTTATTCAAAGACACTTCAAGTGCATACTTGCTGACATGAGGGCTTGAATCTGGGACTGGTGGTTACAGGACTATCCCCCCACTAATACATAAATAACTGTATTACTAATGTATTAATGTGAAGGCCAAGGGCAGCTTTAAAAGGTATACAATAAAAAGTAGGTCGGTGTTGCTGTTAAAATAAATATCGAGACATACTTTGGGGGGCAAGTGAATAGACAGATACAGTACAATAGTAATATGTGAGGCAAGTGTGTGCCTATTAAGACCGTACCTCTGTAGTTATGTAGCTGCTGGCTGCTAGGCTCCACCACCTCGTTATCCACTGTCACCCCTGGGTGCTTCAGACGGAGCTCGGAGAGCATCTCTAGGTCAATCTCACCTACAGACACCAACACAGTTTTTATTTAGAAAACCTCCTATTTCTTGCAACAAAAAAAAAATGTGGAACTACTTTCCCCCCAGTGCCCAAACTGTTCAAAACCAGCAAATCATTACAATCCTATAATTTAAATGTGCTACAGATTTAAGCAGGAAATAGCTAATAGCACTTGGAAGTATTGCAGGAAATTATTATTATTATATTTATTATATTATTTTATGTTGTAAAAAAAATACCTCGACTCCAGAGCGTTGATATTCAATGATATTCCTTTTAATCTCATTTAGCCACAGGCAGTTGATTTTGTTCTAGTTCATATTGAAGCTGACAAGTTGCCATTGGAATACATTTAAGTAAAGAAGCCGACCTGGACAGGCGCTGAATGTTTCTGATTAGTTGAATAATACCTTGCGGGGGAGTTTGTAGTCATTCTAATGGATTTTACAGTCCATTAGAGAATCTGTAACATCGTTCCATTATGATACTGACATGACAGCTCAGGTAAATTAAAAGGATTGTCTTTGACATAAGTGAAGGGTAATAGCACTCATGGGCAAGAAGTGGGTTTGCTCAGAAACAAATCAGCCTTGCTGTATCACTAGCGGCAGAAACAATGTGCAGTAAAACCACAAACTGGTGAGGTCACTCTGTCTGTGACTGAGGTTAAAGATTAATCTGACAACTGGACAGATGCATACAAACCCTTGGCAGTGATAATAAGGGCAAAGGTTTTTATTGCTACAGCCATAAATGACAGTACAGCAATAGGAACAGTTCCAGCCGGCTGATTCGACAACGCCTCCTCACCTTCGCTGTCTGCCACAGAGGCCGCTCAGCTATTTACTGTGTCACATAGCGCATTAAAAAAAGTTCAGCAGTGAAAGTGTTCTATAGTGTGTGTTCTTACCAGCTCCACTTCCAACTCCAATGACATTTAGATGGGACTTTCCATCTCCAATGCTGGGGGGGGGGGGCAGAATAACACTTCAGAACAGCCAAATCTGGAAATACATATCCAACCTCCCAAATGGGTCACATATTTTGGCTTGTTACTGTCAATTCTGCCTGACACTTGGGTATGTGAGATGTTGTGATCTTGCGTGTGAAGCATCTCCAATACCGAGGCTTTGATTGCTGCTATGGCATGTTCTGTCACTCACCGTCTGATTTTTAATAACACTATTACAATTTTTAATTTTCTAGTGAGTCACTTCTCTCCAGGTTTCCTCTCTAATCTCTTTTTCTGAGGCAGTCTGCGGGAGCAGAGAGAGTTGGGTTTACAGTAGTTGCCTATAGCATGGCATTGGCCTCTTACATCTGAAGCTTATATCAACATAAGAAAAATGGAAGAAGAGAAATGTCCATAAACACCCACGCGTTGTCATTCACGCACACACACCTTGGTTAGCTGGTTAATCTATGAACATTTGTGTAATCTATTATTTGGTTTTTGGGCATAACAGTAACAAACAGCAATATCTACTCCTGCCGTTACTTTACTGCACTGATTTCTGTTCCATGTTCCCCCTCTCTGCTTAAAGGTTAAGACCATTTCTTCCCTTATGGTAATCTAGTTAATCAGTAACAATCATGCCCTTCCATAACAAGTACAAGTTATAGGTTCACTGGAGTTCAACCCCTGCAGGATTTTTCAGGCCAATACCAATGTTTGAGATTTCATGGAAATGATATAGTGGCAATTATTTAGTTTTTTAAAACAAACAAAAGTTACATCAAACATTTTTATAAGGATCCCTTTAATTGTTTTTAAAATGTATTGAGCTGGACATTTATGATTATGATTATCATGAGTCAGTGCCTTTTGTAGACAAAACTATGTGAGCCATTTCTAAATGATCTAAAACATATCTTTGGTATTTTTGTACTGTCTTGTTACTTATAGGCCACCATATTACCAGTATATCGTCTTTACACTAATATCAGCTGTTATATTGGTCTAGCTCTAATGTCCTCTTCATTCATTTCCCTTTAGCCCCTTGATTGTATTTTTTCTGTGCAAACCAGTTCTTTGCTCGTAAAAAGTGTGTGTGTGGCAGATTACCTGGCCAGTATGTCTGGCAGCACGCTGTGGATGAAGTCCTGCATACACTGATGCTCAGAGGAGCGCTCCAGAAACAGCTGGAAGGACTTCTGGTACCTGCTATCATCGATAACCAGACTCCTAAGCGGAGATGCCATGGCAAATAATCTTGCAAAAAAAAAAAAGAGAGAGAAAAGAAAGCGAAAACATTTCCATAAACATCAAGGAAGTCAAAACGATAATCTGCAAAATATGTTTGTGTGTTTTCCTTTTCTTTTATCTTCCACACAGTTGCTGCTGCAGGTGAATGCCTCTGCCCATCACCTGTCAGTCACACAGAGTGGGTGGTGCTCTGACACCTGTGCTGGGAGTTTGGCTGTCACATGTGTCATATGTCTACACATTCACTGTAGAATAACTAGGTGATATTTGAGTCAATTTATAACAGGCTGTCATTTTGCAAAGTTTTGTTTTCACATTCCCCTTTATTTAAAAAAAAAAAAAAAAAAAACATTTCTTCTTCTTCTTATTATTATTATTATAATGAGTAGCCCATTTACTGTCTCAAAACAGAAGTCAGAGTTGGTATCTGCTGGGATTACTCAGTGATCAGACACGTCCCGCAGCCCTCGGTGTGTCTGAGCCTGGTGCTGGTCAGGCCCAACATGAAGCGAGCTGCACGCAGGCGGATCGCCTCTGCTGGACCTGTCCCCCCTGTCCCCCCCCCCCCCCCCCCCCCCCCAGCGGCTGCACGCCTCGTCTTTACCCGTCGCGACCGAGCTGCCCGCGTGTGTTCACCGGGGGACGCCTCCGACAGCAGCGGGAGTGAAGATGACGCGACGCGGCTGATCACGCTGCCGCTCGCCCGGCGCTCCCTCCACGGTCCGGTCAGCACGCTGGTGTACAGGCTTGCGGGCCGATCGACGCGAAACGCGACGTTTTTCTTTTTTTTTTTTTTTGTCGTCCACGTACGTGTGGCGCAGGAGAGGGAGTGTGTCCGGAGAGATCTGCGGGCGGGGAGGAAACCCTCCCCACGTGAGCCACGGCCTCCCGAGGTGGCGGAGAAAAACGCCTCAAGAAAAATCAACCCAGTGAAGACCTCACTGCTCAGCGGCAGGGTGCAGGCACATCCTCCTCCTGCTGATTCACTAGTGCAACTGAAAAACGTGACTTGGAAAACCTCCGTGTTTCTGAATAGGCCTACTGCTACAGGAAACACACATGAAACAGCATTAGAAAGCATTTATAATGACGACTAAATCGCTGTTCTAATTAATGGTTGGAAATAACCCTTAAGTTAAATCATAGACTGTGTAAAGGAAGGTTTACGTTTTTATTATACTGTAGCTGTGCCTGAATATAATAGAAAATACCATAAAGGCTTTAAAAGGAACAGCTGCATCAGAGGTGAAACATTATAGAATAGAATAGAACATATTTTTATGGAGCCATATCTCAGGCTTACCAAAATAAAAGAAACAACAACATAAAAAAGCAGACAAGCTTTAAGTAATGTATATTTGCTTGCATGGCGTGTTGCCGTTGGTTTCCAGACATTTCACTATAGTACGGAAATCAGCTTCTAAAAGCTTCCTTGATTTAAGTAATCCATCATGTCAGTTTTACTTTTGTCAAAGATACATTTTTGTTGCGTATTAAGACAGTGCAACCTGGCAATTCTGAATCATAGCACAAAAGAGAATGTATCTTTGACAAAAGTAAAAGCTAACAATATTTATTGTGATTTAACCTAATTCAAGCCTCAACAAGCTGAGACAATATTCTCACAGTATGGAGACCAATGCCTGGAAAGATCTTTAGCATGCTTTTAAATAAGGTTAATGGATATTGTAATAAAGACTACTTTAAGAAAGACAGACTATAAGAAAAACAATATTTTATGTACTTTCAGAACAGATGATGGGCAGTTTGGGATAAAACATGACTTTATGCTTCAATTTCAAGGGAAGAAAATTAAGAAAATGTAATGTTTCTTGGCTTATCCATGATTCCAAGATTTCCCAGTTGTTATTCATCTCAGAAGGCCAAGAACCCAAATTAGACTGTAATTAGGCCACAGGCCACATCTGATAAGATTTTGATCCCGGGAGTGAATTCTGAGAGGAGTTTTTAGTCAGGTATGATTTTTTAGCCAGTGGTCCTTAATGTAGTTCTTGAAAAATAAATGATCATCATCCCCACCATTATGACCATTATAACAGCATTTTTTTGCAAGTGAATTTGTATTTTAATTTGTACCTTGTTTGTACTTGTTGTATACTTGATGTCCTTTGCTTCTAAAAAACTGACAAACGTAACAGAAAGCACCTCATCATTACTTCTCCACCTTGAAGATGACTAATTTGTATTACAACATCAACACCTTTTTTTTTTTTAACATTAAACCTTCAGTATGTACACAAAACTGCTGACAGAACATGTACTAGAACTAGGAAACTTGACTTTATTACATCAATCGGTCCTTCTTTCATTGGCTCTGACTTCAAGCCAGACTGAACTTCAAAGTCCCTTTATTAATTACACAGGCTTGCAACATCTTATCTAGCCGACCTCATTGTTCTCTCTGTGCCCTCAGAACGCAAGGTGCCGATATTCGTATAATCAGGACAATTGTACCCAAAACCAAGAAGACTGCGGGCGGAAAAGCATTTTTCTACCAAGCTTCACATCTTTGGAATCTCCCTATTGCAACTGATGAAGCACAAACTGAGTCTGACTAAGTCCGTCTAATTCAGTACCAGATACTCATTAGGATGGAAGTAAACAAGTGTCTGTCTCTCTCTCTCTTACACACACACACACACACACAATGCTTTGCATATTGGGCACAACAGCTAGACAGTGTTATTTCTGCTACTTTCTTCGTATGGTTATATAATGCTGTACAAGAAGGGCAAATTTAACAAGAGTTCACAGTCGTGCTCGCAGCTCTGTGAGGCTGCACTTTCGCACAGCAGGGGTAAGTTAAGGTATCAGCTTCAGTTGTTATAATTCATACTGAGGGGGGCATGCATGTCTGCACCTGCAATATTATGGCAATTCATCCAATAGTTGCCAAGACATTTTTAGTCACACTTCAATCTCACACTCGAGGAATGGCCAGAGGATCACCACGGTCTAGGGACCATGAATATCTGTACAAAATTTCATGGCAATCCATCAAGTAGTTGTTGCGATATTTCATTCTTGAGCAAAGTGGGGGACCAACTGACAAATCATAATTGCCATCCATGGGGCCGTGCTCCTACCACGGCTGAAATCACCCAAAATAATCCAAAACAACACAAGTGTTTTTTGCTTTATAGCAGTTTAATTAGACAGGAAACAACTAATTGAGTTGTTACTGAGTTGAGTTGTTGCTGTACTGGACCTAACCCTAACATTTACCCAGAAACCCGAAACATCTTTATCTTCTGTAGTAATTTCTGAAAAAAAAAACAAAAAAAAACTGCACTTGCTGTTTGATATGGCAGACATTTCATCCTTCATCCAAGAGGCTTCATCAGTTCTGCTGATTAAGACTGACTGCTGGGTAGTCCAGGCATTTAAACCTCTGGCCACAACACCATGATATCAGTATCATTACGGATACATACAGTATATATGTATAAGTGGAGGGTCATATTGGTCTTTGATGCACAAGCAAACATGCTTAAACTGTGATTCCTGGTTCAATTGCCGCTGGTGACTTCTGTCGCTTGGCTTCCTATTCTGTCTTCTGTTTTGAAGACAAAACATCACCAGCAGAACGATGAAAACTGTAAAAATGTCATCCCTCTGCTGGGGTGTAGACAAGCACATAATAAATCAGTAATAAATGATGATAAACATTCATTATTTTAAAGGTTATGAATTGTTCCTACCAAACATTCATTAAGCTCCCCCTCTGCTCTGCCAAACTCCAGCATACTGCATTTTAATAGAACGACCCAGCTTGCGGTAATAGATGAAATCCTGATTAAAACTAGACGCTGCCATTGTCAAACTGTTCACATATCTTCACTGAAACCTGCAAATATGTCTCGAGAGCTACTAAAATGAGATGAATTGGACATGACAAGATCGGCCCACGTCTGTGCCACCGATCAGATGGCCGTGACACAAGCATTTGAATTCAACCTTCTCTTAAACAAAAGTGACAGTCTTAAATAAATGAATTAGATGAGACAAAAGATTTAAACACTATTTCCCTCACAATCTGCAAGCATCCTGGGACTATCAGACTAGGAATCTGACTGGAGGACCAGATGAATCTTATCAGCTGCCTATATATTCTAGGCTCTGCCTCGGAGCCTGTATCAGTAATTACAATTTATCAGGGTTTGAGAGTCAAGGAGCCGATAAAGATCACAGCAGGGCTGGAGCATCTCTCTCGAAAAGATTTCACTCAGTTTGAACTCTGAAATATGCAACAAAGAGGTAAGAATGCAGTGTATGCTTTTCACGTTTCCACAATTTATTTGCATTTTTGTCCAGCTCTCCATGTACACACAATAGTAACACAAATAGAATGGTACTGTAAACAATGAGTGAACATACTTTTAGATTTTCCTGGACATAACCCAATATAATTCTCTGATCAGGTCAGAAGTTGGCTGTGTTTTATAAAGAATATGTGCCCAGATAATTGTTAATTAGTTGATCAGGTTTATTAGAAATAATCAATCTTTCACAATTGGATTTACATTGACTTAACATTTACCATATATCCCTTTGCTGGCCAAATATGAGAAACACTGCTCTAAAAGAAACTACTCTTGTAAAACAGAATCTTTGCAAGGCCACTCGGAGCAATTTCTGCCAAAATGGATCAAGCATGCCTACATACAATCAGCTGTTGAAATACAGTTGTTGCAACATGTAACAACCATATTTGCACAACCATTAAGATTATAGAGTTACTGGTAAAATACATTCAGAAGGAGGTCAGATAACACAAGACCAAATCTTCAGTTTGTGGAGGCAGAAAGAGAAACAGCGTAAACTCTGGTCAGTGACAAAACCACCAAGTATTAGAACTTAATTCTCCACTGGGCTGTGTGAATAATGCACTGAAGGATCCAAGTATAAATTGTTCTTTATGTAAGCACTTACTATCCCCTAAGGTGCTTTGGGATGATGCTCTGGCACTAAGAATTGTGGATGCCTTGTACTATAAGTGAAAATCTGAAAGAAATTCCAGGGCTGAATGAAAAAAAAGTCTTTACTTTTGTGCATGAGTTAGAGAAATAGAAATAAGACATAGGTAATTGACTTAATATGTGCTCCAAAAAAATGTTGGGGCTTGTTTTTGTGCTGCAGAAAAAATACAATATTGTCAAAAACAATTGTCTTGCCTTGCTCTGCTTCTGCTGACTTTTTATCTGGATGAAATGGTATGAAATAAATGGTGCAAAAAAGAAAACAAAGTATGACATCCCAGTAAAGCATTTTATCTCAAAACAAAAACACTGTGATTCAGGGGATAATTCTTCATTTATATTCTTGTATCTGTTTTGGTGATCAGTGCTTTTTTGTTTTGTATTTGATAAAAAAGTGTGCATGAGGTATGATATTTATCATGCTGGTATCTGACAATTTGCATTAAAGGTCTGTGTATGTTTTTTCTGATCATTCTTGACTGCAGTTTGTCATGTTTCAGTACAAACACTTCTGAGGTTGTTTCTTAATTTAGTCCTCAGTGGCCGAGAGTTTTCTGAGAATCAGGGAGGAGAAATTACTGCATCATTATATTGTTAAACTCAAGGCAAGCCTGCTTTTGGTTTCCACATATACACAACATATGGCATCATCAACAAAACACAATCTGACAGCAACATTACAATTAAAACACTAGAAAAGTCATTTGAAAGGAAAAAGCAAAAGTAAATCGGCACTAACGTAGTGCATAGAGCATCTTGTTTATTCTCAAAAAAAGGCTGTTAGTTTACCCAAAAGGCTTGTGACATTTCCTTTTACAAAGATCCAGCACTGATCAGACAAAATCAAATGTCAAATGTCCCCGTCGTTCCTTCTTTGAATGTCACGAGTCACTGCTGACTCAAGATGTCTCCCTCACGACACAAATATGAGACAAATAACCAGGTGGTCCCTCGGATTCTTTACACACAAAAAAAACGTGAATCCACTTCGTCTTTTAGATGTCTGTTTAGATGATTAGTGGGTTGAGAACAGTGCTTCAACTGTGTGTTCACTTTGCAAGCAGTTAAAAAAAGACCTACAGGTCCACTTATTTCCTGCCTAGAGAAATTGTATCTCATTTTGTTCGGCGTTGGTTCCTCGTTTGTGGGAGGAAAGTTGGCTGCAGCCAAAATTCTGGGCCACATTGCCCTTCAGCAGCAAATCACGTGCAATCGCTATTTTCCCACTGCCCCTTTGCTGTTCAATTGGCAATACAGCAAATAGTCATCCAGCTTAAACTGGCAAACAATCAGTGATATGTGATGGACGTGCTTGCTAACAATCTGAACGCAGTCAGGAGTCTGTCCGAGGCCAAGCGCGTCCTTGTGAGGTATAGCAGCCTGGTTACATATCCATGTCACCATCGTAGGCCAGGGTCAAGGGCTTCTGCGGCGGAGGAGACGTCTTAGTGGTTTTGGATGGCTTACTGAAAAACAGACAAAAGAGAACGGCTGACAGAGTATCTGACTTAGCAGCACAGGGCAGCCCAACTCTTTACAAAGAATTACATTATCTGATATCAGCAGCACACAGCTGACAAAATATTGCGAGGAATATAACTCATGCTTGGCAAGGTTCTTTTCAAGGAAAACAGATGGTTAGGAATTTGCTTTGCTTCTCAGTGTTTAGTCTGCTCTCATCTGCAATGTGTGTGACCTACAATGGAGCTTTTGTTCTTGAAATTGCATAGTGCATAGTCAGGCATCATATTGTATTGTAAGTAATATAGTACATACCAGACAAGGAAAGATAATGCAATAAAGAAAAGTATTAAGATGAATCCAACAGCAGTCACGGCGTAAACCCACAGCTTTACTCTTCCATCTGTGCAATCAAAAAGCAGTTTTAATACAAAGTTTTAAATATATTTACTTCTACATCTTTTGTCTGGAGATCTTTAGAATTTCTTACATTTCAGAATAAAGTAGGTTTATTTGCTTTTCAAACATACTGCAGAGGAGCAACCGGAATATCTTGACATTTTTATGGTCCATTGGGTTTTTTTTTTACAGCATATGATGATGCACCACATAAAAAACATTGACCTAGAATGAATTCCACCCCCGACCCAGTGATCCTAGAGCTACAAAGACACGTTCAAAGACAGGAATGATCTCAGGGCATGCTGGTCTGAGCTGTAAAGATGATTTCCATTTCAGTACCTGGGCCAACAGGTCGTAAGGTCCACTCACTAAAGAGGTCCTGGGCCTGAGACGGCCCGGGTTTTAATCTTCCAGAGTTGGTTTTCACATCAGCTTTCTTGTTGTTGTCCGCCCCCGGGGTTCTGGTGCAGTAATCCAAGAAGCCGTGTGTGGTCATCACTTCAGTGTAACCCTTCTCACACCCACACACTCCGCTCTGAATGGGGGACAAGGCAGAATAACATCATTTCCGGCCAACACAACACGACTGCGATCGTTACTTTCCCATTGATACAAACCCTGCTGAAAAAACATGCCATGCATAGGGACTACACTGATTTGCACTACTCTTTTAAAAGACTCTCTGCTATCAACACAGGTAGATTAATCCCAACCCTGACATTAAACTGTGCTCATCAGGGGGTAGATTACACCAACACTTCCCAGAGCCACAGCCAGGATAAACACAGACACACTGGAACCAAATGCAATACACCAAATCACAGCACAGCCTCCACTTAAGATTAATTTTTAAGGCATTTCATCTGCATTATGCATCTAAAATGCAATTAAATAAACAACACATTTCAAATGGCATAGAATACAACTTTATTGTCCACCAAGATACCAGACAAAACAACAAAAAGCAAAAGCAAACAAACAGAAACTTTAAGTCTAGAGTATACTACAGTATGCCAGTATAAATTACAGAAAAGATACCAAAAATAAAGCATAAAACATTAAACATTACACAAAATACTATGGCTCAGGTTTTTGAGTTTAAAATGCTGATTGCTCACAATAAAAGACAAAAGCTTAGATGACTTTGGATTCTCAAACTGAGAAAATAAAGATAAAGAACAGTCTGTGAGAATGCTTAAGGCTTTATCTCTTGCCCTGACTGTATACAGCTCACTCAGCTTCACCTTCCCAGTTCTTTTGCAATGCCAACTATTGTAGCCAGCTTATTCCTCAGCCTGCAGTTGACAAAACCATGAAGTCAAGTGGAATGTTAAAACACTCATCAGGGTTTTGTAAACAATTTCAGAGATTGACTGACTCACTTGAAAGCTGTTAAGTCTCCCCAGAAGATAAAACTGTTGCTTCTGAAAAGCATCAGGACCATTGTTTTGTATTCTTAAGTGCAGTTACATTGAGGGTACTCTAAGGGGCAGTAAAATGTCAACTTTAGGCTATTGTTTGTCATTTTCATGGCCCCTTGTTGTAGTCCACTCCCCCACCCCACCCACCCCGCCCCCCACTGTCAGATAAGGACTATAATAGTCTCTATCTGACACTGAGCCCACATTATTGGGTATAAATGTGACAGTCCTTTAATGGCCTGGTCTCAATGATTAAAAATGACATCTGTCAAAATCTTCACCTAGAATGAAATACCAGCAGGAAACAGCAAAAACACAGTGAGAATTACAGAGATCACAGCTGCCTGATCAAAATGCAATGATCTTACCGGTGTGCAGTGTGAGAAGGGCTTAGTGCACGGAGGATGGCAGTGTCTGACCGTGGTCGGCCTTTTCTGCGGGAAACACCCCCCTGGAGAAAAACAACAGGTTCTTATTTCTGTTCCTTTACCCATTGATCACAAAATTAATGTACTGTCACACCTGATTAATGGGCTCAGTTGCCTATCAGGGTCCCTGATCAATCTGTGAACATTTTAATTCCAACATGGAAAATTGCATGTCAAAATATCAAAGAGTAATGCCTTGGGCTCTTGGCTTCTCTGCAGAGGGAACTTACTCCTTCTAGCCTCATATTTGCCCGAAACACTTCCTTACAGCGATAAGATCACATTCAACCACTATTTACAGCACATCAAGCTCGCCTAAAGCTTTTGTTCTCACAGCACTATTACCTTTGTTCTGTTTCTCTACGCTCGCTTTACTTCCCACAAATACAAATGCATGATTATATTTATAGGGATTGAAAGCCTCCCAGCTCAGAGTCTGGCTTATTGATTACTTATGTTAAGAGGGAGAGGACAAATCAATGGAGTCTGCACTGAGAATGAACAGATCAAATAAGGTGTTAAATTCAACTTGAACACTATACTAAAATTATTCTTTGTGTGTGTGTTGCTCTGTGTGTGTGTGAGAGAGCGCATCTGCATGTATGTGTAAATGTATGAGAAACTTCAAACTGCAGGCTGTCATGCACAACTGCCATCTCATTTTTTCTTTTGCAAGGGGTAAAGTAACTGATCTATCTATTGTAGGATATAACCCATGTTTAACAATATTGTAAACTGAGATTAACAATTGCAAAAGACATCACATCAGTTTTTGTATCCACCCTTCTCCCTTGTTTCCAAATGTTCAATCTCCTGAACAACAAGGAAATCCATTCTAAATGTATTTCTAAACCACCTGCTACAAAAACCTCTGCCAAAATTACCCATGTGACAGCTTTCTCAGATGAATGAAAGGAGATTCACTTACTGTCATGGCAATGCTTACAAATTCCTTTCTGAGCGTTCAAATAATCTGATATTGTAGTACATATCCATGTGATCCAGACTGAATTGAAAAAAGAGACTCCATGCAGCTTTTTGCTGCTCAGCTGATTCAGTTCAGCACGGGGGAACAAAAACAGAACTGGGACACTTTGAGCTGCATTAAGCCAGATGTACAGAGATATTCATATATATAAGAATGTGGGTCCGTGTGTGCTCCCATGAGTGCTTCTGTACGACATTTCGAGACACTGCAACTTCGCACCTGTGACATTGACACCGTCAGAGCGCTGACACCACACTGGTCTCTCATTGTTGCTCCATCCTCCTGTCTTCCACTGGTAACTGTGGCATTTTCCTCCTATGGCAGGGAGGCAGAGATGATGCTCATTAGCAGTTTGTTTTGGGCATCCAGTCGTGTCGTCAGGCTCCCATGGACATTTATGCCCACTTCTTCTGCTGACCTGCTACTTCATATTATAAGGTAAGCCGTATTATGTTTGTAGTGACTGGAAAAGGGGTTTTCCTCTGAAGCAGTGTGATACGTCACAAAGGTATCTTTGGGGGAAATGAGATGGTAGAAAGTGGTTGGAAATGTATGAAATACACCTTATCTTTTCTAAGAGGAATGCTCTAGTTTTCCTGTGTTGAGCTCTAGATTGATTTGAATAAAGTAACAGTCAAAGACACTTGAGCCTGATTATGTATTCAAGAAAATCTAGCCACACCTGTAGTGTTGGACTTTGTGGCAAAATCACAAATAGAAGAAACACCACAGGAAAGGACTTTAAAATACAGAAATCAAGGTTAAAGTTTCACATTTAGCTACACAGGTGTGCACTATTAAAATAATGACAAGTACTGAACAATTACCATTTAAAATGCATCTATAAAAAGCAGCTAATTAATGAGAGAAAAGACCGTTAAAACTGTTAAGGGCTGATTAGGCATATTAAAGTGTGTAAATGCAGCAATCAAGATTATTAAATAAAAAAAATGAAGAGTTAGGTATATAGTTATCAAATAAACTTAGCACATGGAAACAGAGTCAAAGAGTCAAAGCAAAGAGATGGACACCAAATGGCTGTTAAACATTTCAACCGCAGTAGAGATTCACAAATACAATACAATACATAAAGTATTGCCCTGTGAAATACATTGGGTCAGTCAGAAATCAGATACATCAACCTCCATCTTTCATCAAAATTGGAGAAGTGGTGTAGTTGTTATGACCTTTTAATGTTCAAATACTGAAGAGAACTTTTTCTACAAAAACAGTGACTTAAAAGATGCTATAAGGCTCTCTAAAGTTGTCTAAAGTCTAAAGTCAAGTGATCCCTTGTTGATATAAAAATATTAGTTTTAAAAAATATATACAGTTGCTTTAAGTAAGGTTTTGTTAAGATGACTCTCATCACTGTCTATAACATTTCCTGACATGTGTATACAAGTGGTTTCCTCAGTACCTTTACAAGGCTGCGTCTCAAAGACTTGATGTGGGCAGCTGCCCTGGTTCTCCATGACCTGAATGATCACAGCTCTGGAGCGAGCTTGGCGCCCAGTGGTCTCAAAGCTCCGCCCCTCCAGGCAGGTCAGCTGGCAAGAGCTCCAAGATGACCACACAGTCAAATGGCAGTCTCCTGAAGGGAAAAGTAGACCAAAAAAGCATCTCACTGATAGGCACAACTTTGTAAATAATGCTGGCAGACTTTCTTTTCAGATATTTGAGGGTGGTTTATGTTCAGCTTGCCAACACTATTTTAGGGATCATTTTATTGGCTCCCCTGCTAGCTCCTGGAACATTTAAAAGACATTGAAAACAACTTCAGCACACATCTGCGGCTGATAATGTACCAAATGCACAAACAAATTACTCAGATGGCCCAGTGGGTATTCAGAAGTAATAGACCAACCAGAGTTATAAATTATACAGTACAAGCTAGAACTCCGAGCCCAACTGTAAAGGCAACACCCAATACAACGTGTCTCATAGGAGAAGCAAAATTCATTTGTTTGGTAAATGCTTTTAGTGGATAAAGGCTAGTTGATGTAGTCTTTGAGTCTACAGCTCAATAACACATTAACACTTCCTTCCTTGAAGGTCGAGCATTAATATCTTATGTAAACCTTGATAGGGTCAGCTTGTAGTGGTAATATCACCTGCTACCACAGCTCCTCAGCCAGAACAATCTCCCATTCACTGCCCTGAATGCCCATTAGCGACTGTCTGTGGACTGACGCATCTCATTATCTTTCATCTTTATACGGATCCACTCTATCAGCCCTTCCCTCATACTGCTACGGCTGTGGAAACATGCTGTGGCAAAAGCTGCAGTCTACAGCAAACAGCAATGCACCTCCACACATAGTGTACATCGCATACATGCCGACAACCCCTCCCCTGGCAACTACACTGCGCCTGCCACCTTCCCACCAACAGACACATGAACACAAGTACACACACACACATCTGCTTCGGCCATCAAACACTTCTGATCCTGAGCCAAGGCTCAAAGCAAAGGCGGGTTGGGTGATGAATCAAGGCAAGGATCAGAGGAGAGCGAGAGGCAGATGAGCAAAAGCAAGCCCTACATAATGGTGTCTCTTCACAGCAAACGCTACAGTAACAAGAGCCGCCGCGGCTGGCAGGAGCCATGCCAAAGGAGATCACAGATGTCTTTTTTTTAAGATGATAATGATTGTATTTCTCTTAACAAAAATTCTGATATATTCTATGCTGCTTGTGTGGCTGGCTTGCATGTCATACTAAGTATGCCTATGGACAATAAGGCTTCATTATAGATTTTCAGTGTGGAAAGTCTGACAGTGAATCAGGTCATAGCTGTCAGCTGGCCAGCAGCTCTTCTACAACAACTGTATGTAACAAATGCTACATTCCCACTGTGGCCTAAAAATGGATAGAAAAAAGGAGAAAAATGAAAAAAACTGTAGGCATCATTGGATGCCAGTCAACTATGATCTACTGGCTTCTGGCTGCTGTGGTGATTTTTCTAATGATAAGATCGACCATTGCAATGTGCAAAGATACAATTAAAAGCACTGTGTGACAATTTGATTTCAATATTTCAAAATGTCTAAAATGTCTGTCTCTACATTCTCAATTTTAATACACTGGAGCCAGTGAAGTGGAAAAGTTCCATCAAGCCCAGATTTGGCATTACATTGTCAATTGTCTATTTCATTGGAGGAGGAGAATAAAGCAACAGGAACGTAAAGTTTTCACTATCATACTACAGTATGGTAGGCAGTGACAAGATGCACTACCAAGCGACAGCTACAGAACCCGCAGCAGTGGTGCATCATTATCCATCACAAAAAACAGCGTGCATATGTTGTGACGTGTACTGCAGACTGCCAACAGCGAATGCAATAAGACATTTAGAACAGCAAGGGAAACACGTTGATCTAGACCTTCTCCTGAAGCATATCTCCAGCAGTGGCTGTACAGTTTGTCAGCTTGCACTGTGAGATTTATGCACATCAACATGCAGGGCAATTCATTTGAGTTTTATGTGTAATCTTTGTAATTAGCACTTTATTTACTTTATAATTATTGACTAGGACAGACGATGGAGTTTATTGATGTGATTTGTCAAAGATCGAAATGTAGTGATGAATGCAGTGTGTACTTGTGAAAGACAAATCTAGTAGTCCCTGTTGCCTGAAGCTGCAACAGAACGTATGTTACTATACAATTTGAGAAACTAAAACTATAAAAAGTTAAAATAAAGTCACGAGGCGCAAATAAAATGTTGATGAGTGATGTTAGAAATGCAGTAAAAGCACAAAGTACTGTATGTTGAGCTCACTCCTAGAAATGTTTTAAGTACCACTAGGTATATCATATGAATATTAAAGTAATATTAAACAAGGCTCAAAATGCTGAATTAAGTGAATTACCGTAGTGCTTGAATTTTTATAATGTTTCAGTAGTTCTTGTGTAGCCACTCCTATGCCAGCAAATTTCCTTATTTTTAAGATGATGGGCAGAGTGTAAGTGTAAAAAGTGAAAGTAATTTGTTGGAAAATCATTGCTTTTGCACAGACGTTCTCCCCATCCAGAATTCTTACTTCCTATATCTTAAGTATCTACAGTAATTGCATGGCTCTTGATAGGCAGAGTGATGGGTCACAGCACTGTGATTGGTTCATTGTTTCAGTTAGGATGATTTTTCACTATTATTTCATCTCTATGTTGTTACAATATGTAGTGCAAAAAATCAATAGGGTTGTCAAGTATTTGACTGTAAAATCTGTTTCTCTTTTAAATACTCAGTTCTAATTTTTGTAGCCTTGACGCTCTTATGTACTGTATTACAAAGCATATGAACTTTTTTTATGTATCTTTTTTTCCTAGGTGTTATTTCGGTGTACCCAACCAGATAATGTAGCGCTAAACGGGTCATTAATTAATCTATGTTTTTATTGATTTTGGAAGGATTTTCTGGCAGCTGAAAATGTCAACCAATTGGGAAAGGGGGCAGTGTATTGGCAGACTCCAGCAAATTAGTTTGCGTTCAAAAACAAGATTATTGATAATGAAGCAAGTGGCCCACGCCTAATAATTAATGGTATTATGAATCAAAAATTACTACAATAAATAATGAATGATATTATGTACTTTTGTTCTCTTTGAGTTGATTCCAAAATTAGAATATACAGTATATCTCATACAATTACATCAGTAATGACACTTCATATACTGCATGTCAATACATTTGAAAAGCAAAGCTTTTAATCCAGTATACAGCAACTGAGTGCAGCTTTACCTGGGCAGGGGACGAAGCAGGGCTGCTCCATCTCCTGTTGGATCTGCTGCCTCAGTTTGTCTCCACAAAGCTCCTCCTCCACTGGCTGAGGAGGAGACTCCGGCCAGTCGCCCCAGTGGACGACACACGACAGCTTCCTTTTCCGAAGCCCTTCACCACACTCTCCACCCTGTACAAACGTACACAAAGATATGACCTTTGTAAGATTTACCGACAGATGTTTCCTCCGCAACTTAGGCAGGACAAAAAGTCCTCACAGAAGCATTTATTTGACTTGGTTGGATAGTATTAACATTTTCTGTGGAAAATGTGTAGCATTCACAGTGCAGGTCATACCTCTACAGTGCACGGGGACCAGTCACTCAGCAGCCACATATAGCAAGGCCTTATAGGACATGGCTTGGTCTGGATGAGCTGGTTGGGACAGGGTCGACCCTCCTGATGAGCCTCCTGCAGCATTCTCCGGGTCCGCACAGACTGACCTGCAGAACATCAAGGCCGACACACCGTACAATAGACCAGAGGACACTCAAGTACATTTGCAAGCTGCATTTAAAGAGCTTCAATGTTCAAGCTGAATACTCTTTTTGCCTTTGTATGTTTGAATCTCAAAAATGTATTTTCAGGGCCACTGTTAATACTCCGTGAATGAGGTAAAAAGACTGTGGGATTCATCCACTAAACTACACATGAGTCAGGGCAACAGAAATAAACGCATCACTGCACAAACATAAGGCCCCATAAAATAGTTAAATAACAGTTGATAAAATGAGTGGCTGAAATGAATGATGGTAATTTATGTAGGACTGAAAAGAGGCTGCGTCTTCTCTTTAGCTTGTGAAATATTTTCTTCATGACAAAGAGGAATTAGTGCAACAGCACCATACGTCTGTGTCACTGTGCCACTTTATGCTCACATCTACACAAGCGCTTTGTTCAAGTGAGCCATTAATAATGTGTGAAAGGAAAGGTTTGGTAAATGGCAACAGTAAAAAAGACTGGCCACAGAGCGTGTTTGCTGTGCAACAGCTCAGTGTCTGGGTCCTGTGAGGCTGGCGCAGCCTCCAATCAACCATCCAGTCAAGACAGAAGCTGTGTGTGTTTGTATTACGCCGGGGGAGATGCTGAGCTCTGTGGGCCCCAGGCAGACATAGCAAAAGGACGTTCAGCTCTGCCATCTCAAAAATCAAACCAAAAACATTAGCGCTCCCATAGCATCCTGACAAAACAAGAACCTTGCGTCGTCTGACACAGATACGACGCAGATCCCTCATCCAGGCTGACAGATGTGTTTCACAATGTATGCGAAGGAACTGAGGGAGTGGCAGAGACAGAGTCACAGCGAGAGTGACAGAGCAGTGAGAGAGAGTCCTGAGTTTAAATCCCCAGCTGAAAGCTTGTGTTAGTGTCAGCTTCTTGGAATGAGGGGTTAACTGCGTGGAGACAGACAGCCAATGACAAATTAGAATTAATGAATTTAAGATGATGCTGTTGAGTCTGTCTAATTAACACAATAACAAACGTTCTCTCTGGGATATTGGCTTTGGGAGGCCTGAGAAACAATGTATGCATCCAGGTTAAATCATTAACTTTTGTGTGTTGCATGAGGTTATAACATGGCTTTCTCAAAGTGATGCCGAGCATGCCACAAGTTGGTGATTACTAATTGCTTTTTTGAAAGAGGGGAAAGGTATATATTTTATTTAGGAACCTTGAATCATTAATGACGTCCATAAAGGTGAGCTGTATAAAATTTATCTTAAATGAACCTGCTGTTCTTAAAATATAACCTCAAAGTTACCCATGTTAATTAAAAAAATTGGGCTTCATACAGAGTGATAATGAAGTGGGAATATTAATATATACATTATTGAAAAAATAAACTCAGCACACTGTTTCCCTGTATAATATGGCCTTGGATTACATATACTCGTAAATATTTTAATGCATTTAAATGTATTCATGCACAATTCAACATCTTGGTGAATGCCTGAGAAGAATAATGAGGCGCAGTACATGTGGAGGACTGTGTGTCTGTTCATCAGGTTGGTGTTCCCATTAGTTTAAGTTAGGTTTGCTTACCTTGGTTTCCACAGGTGTGCGAGCACTCCACCCACGGTGACCAATCAGAGAGTATACAGCTGACAGGACAGTCAACCACGCAGCTCTCCGACAGTCTCCACTTGTTGATCAGACCAAACTGTAAAAAACAAGAGCAGAGCTGTGAGAAGGGCTAGTTAATTATTTCCACTAACAAGAGAGAGGGAGCACCCACATTTCCATATTTTAAATAGGCTGCAGTTCATTTTAGGACAGTGGAGATGCAGCAATTAAAAAATTTTCCATTAACCTGGCTTTCAAATGTTATTGAACTACAGTTGTACATCCTTTGAGGGGGACTCGGTTTGTTAATGTACATCATATTTAAAACAGAGGTGACAACATCACAGCCTTCATCACCATAAAACTCCCTTCACTCAACAGTCTAATACGTTTCTGGATATATGAGGAAGTTAACTGCAGGTTGCGGAACAGGACTGATGTGAGAAATGTTGCACCTACTACTGTTACTGAATTCACAGTAACTTGCATCTTCAAGACAACCATCTATCCCTGCATGATTAAGTCGAGGCAATAAAATTAAGTTGTGTTTCGGTTGGGGACAAACTGCTTAGTGAAGCATGAAGATAAGATATTTTTACTTAAACAGTTTGGGCTTTCAATAATGTATAAGCCAGTGGGAACAGAAGAGGAGCTGGAGCACTGCAGCATCAATCAATTTTGAAGTACACTATTCCAGTGTCCCCTGTTGTGGGGCTCTCTGTCATTTGGTGCACTTCCCTTCTTGTTCACTCATTCCCATCTGCATTGGTTAAGATTTCCTTGTATACAAAAAGAATAAACATCCGGATGGTTTTCAAACAGAAATTGCCTGTGTTATTTATTTTTTTAAAAGGTCAGTCATAGTAAAACCTTGTACAATTTTCTGCTGCACCACGTGTGTTGAAAACAAACATTAGCCTTCCTGTCCATAGTGTTTACACAATACCTGTACTGTATGTAACGTGATTTTTCCTCAAAATTTGAAACTGCGGCATGCCATTATGAAGTTAAGGTCTGACTACACAGTGATTACCTGCTCGCACTTCTGCAACTCCACAACCTTGCCATCGCTGCGAAAGCAGTCCAGGAGACGCAACTGTATACCCCGACCACAGATGGCATTTTCATTCAGCTGGCATGTACTCCAGTCTGCAGTAAGCACAAAGCAACATATCTGAGCATTAGTCATTGTCAGACCAGCTCATATGCTCATGTCAGTTTCAACCAGGAACATTGTGTAAAACTCATAATCTTTTAATTTGGGAATCTCTACTTTTGTCAACCTTGTTTCATACAGGCAAAGTTTGCCTGTACCTAAGCCTTGCTTCATATTCATTCAGTTCAATACATTTGCATTGGGGTTAAAAAAACGGTCTATATAGTCAGCCACTGGGAGCTGCCCTGTCTCAACTCATCCACTTGTTGCTGTGCAGATCGTCCTACCTGAGACTCCGTACTGGTAGGTGAAGCAGGTGCTGTTGAGGACACAGGGCTCTGACTGGACCAGCTCTGGACAGGCTGAGTTTTCTGAGGCTGGGAGGCGGAGGATATGTCTGCTCCTGTTTCTTGCTGTTCCTTGGTCACACTGCTGCAAAACAATGACAGCATCAACAAAAATCATGTAATTGTCAAGGATGAAGCCTGTTGGAGTCAAGGTGTCCTTAAGCAGGCCAAAGAAATTTAAAGCTCTCTCTTGCATTTAGTTTTTTACCTACTGGCTAACATATTATGATTAAATTGTCAATAATAATGTTGTAATCCTTGTGGAACACCAAAGTGAGTATAAAATAGAATTAAGACTTGGAGGTGTACAACAAACATGTTGCAGTAAAAATACTGCACTCTCTTGTACAGGGTTTATATATTTTTTTTCTATGACATACACATTTGTTTATGGCCGATTAAAATCTTAAAAGAATAATAGATAAAACACACTTATTATGTATCATAATTTTAATATAACACAGTAATTATTTATTTTCTTAGAGAATACAATTGAGGATTTTGTTTTCAAACCCAAACAAACCCCTTTTCATATAAACAGTAGGCGATTTGAGGGTGTGTGTGTGTGTGTGTGTGTGTGTGTGTGTGTGTGTGTGGGGGGGGTGCCATCCCACTTGTTAACCTGCCATCTCCTCTCTCCAACCCTTAGTAGCAGTGACAGATTTTTTTCTCTTTGACTCACTGTGACGTAACAAGGGAGCGGTGAGAATGTTAGCTGAGGAATCAATAAGCCATGAATATTGTGTTTTTAACTGGATTTTGAAATATGAGGGAGAGTAAGAGGGATTGTGTTTGTGTTTCACTATTGCATTATTATTATTGTACTTTTGTACATGAAGTCTTAGGGATGGCAGTTGAAAAGGGTATTAACTGAATGAAATGATGGTGAGACCTTTGTCTTCTCTTTTTTATGTGCTATCATAGTGCACAGTGCTTAGTGACTTGACCTCCAACACTTCTAGTCTTCTTCAAAATCTACCTAAAATTAGTTGTAGTTAAAACTACAATCTCCTTTTTTAGTATTTAAGAAGATATTTCAACGACATAAAAGCAGCAGATTTTCAACTAAATTACTTTCATGACATTCTTGAAGCCTGTTTAGAATTATGTACTTAAGTTCCAGTTAACATTTTTCATGTCAAACTATGGTGGTGTGATGGATTCTGTGTGAAAAAGACGGAGCTTTTAGAGTAAAGGTAGTGCAAATTCACTGAGACAAATCTGTATAAGCAGCCTCTTATATCCCCCGACCTGAGGCCTTGGAAAGAACTAGGACACTTGTTTGAATAGAACTAACATTATTTGACACATATTCTGTAAGTGCTGCCTTCAGTGTGCTCTAAATACTCAATTTTCAGGCTGAATGCCTGAATAATCCTGCAAAGCAGGTAAACCGGGAGAAACCTGAATTTACTGTAGCGTCGACTTTTACACGATGCAGCTGATGGCAGATGAAGACAATAATAATCGAAATAGCAATTATGAGAACTGTAAGTTCTGAGTATATAAAAAATATGTACCAAATGTCCAGTGGTAGCATTATGAGAATGTGCAAATCACTCAACATGGGTAAAGGAAAACTGTGAACGGAGGAGCAAAGGACGTGTGAAAATGTGGTATGTGGAGGAACTCTCAGTCTCAGTCTCTGAGGGAAGAAGAAAGATTCTACTGATAAAGCTCTTTGTACTGAGCTGCAGTTGTCCCTCTACCTCAGTCACTGTCACCTCCTAATGAGGGTCCTCTGTGTGAGGCTCATGAATCAGCTGCAGTCATTTTACCCTTAATGTTTTCACACCAACTGTCACACAACCATGCACGTGTATTTGTATGGTACATACAACACAAGGTTCTGCAATTTGCAGGCTCAATTGCACCTTTGGTTATTGACAGATTAGCACCAGGTTCAGTTTTCAATTTTCACACCCGCCAAACTCCTGTAAAATATACAGACCAATAAAACCTACTATGTTCACAGTTCATTTGGTAATTTCACTCTTTATCTGTTACACACAAAAGCACTCATACAGTTTCGGGATTTCTTGCCAGTGTTCTCCATTATGTATAACTGGAACCAATTATGCAATCCTGACCCTAATTAAAATAACTTTGTGAGTATAGACTGGCAGAAAAACTGCAGAGTACTCACAAGTGGCGAGAAATTCTGAGCAGTAAAAATCAAGTTCTTCAGATAAATGGGATAGAGCAGTGGACACACTGGTCTGCTTGTTTAGCTTGTGCCCCATCCACTCCTTATGAAATAATTTCTATCACTTGGAACAGCAAAACCCAACCTGGAAGGGACAATTTTTATCATAGAGAGCTACAATATCGCCTTTGACTTGAAAGTGTCTTCCTGACCATTGCACATTCAGCTAAAATCCGCCCTAAGCTGTGCTGGAGGAAACAGCTTATGAATAGACGTGTTCTTGAATATGAATGTAATGTGTGTCACAGCGCAAATGTGCGCGAAGTGTTTCTTCTTATATAATTTGTCCAGATGATTTTTAATCGGAAGCCTATAAGGAAAAAAAAAAAACAAGGTATCCTCCACTGGAAATCAAACTGTCTGCCACCAACCAGTATTTGAGCATTATATAGCCCTAAAATTTAAGCATAAGTTATTTAATTGCTAATATTTTTCAAAGCGCTATTCCATCACAACATCATCAGTCCACAAGAGTCAACATGAAAATATTTTTGTGAACTACTGCATGCTGTTCAGATTTGAACAGCATGGGTCTACAAAATTACATGACAGATGGCTATAGGTGAATCTAGGCTGTTGCCTTATGAAACTTTAAGTCCTTATTTACCTCCATGCCGCCTCTGCTGCCATATATCTCTTCTCCTCTTTCTTTTGCCTGATTACAGCAAAGTGAACATGCCATAAGGAGCAGAATTTGATTAATATAAGAAACTTCCATAAAAATATAGCTCTCGAACAAGCTACTAATCTTCACTTTTCCGGCACACCATCTTTTGTGGTTCCACGACCCGAACCAGCTGTGGCGCTCTCTCCTTCATACGGAGATTAAAGGTTCAAGGTTCACCGAAATGAATGCTGATCAGTGCCAAATCTCATGCACATCATAAGAACATAAAAATAGTCAAAGTCAATACAAGTACCCCCTTAATTGTACTGTGATTACGTCCCAGAACTGTGGTCTGCATGTGTGCAAGTACACGTTGGCTGAGCGCATCCTATGAGCATAATGTAAACAAAAAACTTGGTTTTAATACTGTGTGATCTGTACCCGTTTCAGAGGGCCTTGCAGCTAAATACAATCCCACATAATTGCATTATTTTATTGACAAGGTTGCCTTTAACCAAGCTAAAACCATGCTCTGGGGAAGGAACATCATTAGCCATCATGCCACTGTGAATTTATATGGACAGTGTATGGAATCATCACAGTGTTATTAACCAGGATGCTTTCCTTCATCACTAAGGACCCTTGGACCCCAAAACACTGCTGAGCTCATCACAATCCTGCACACACTACACAACATCCTCATTCCAGCTGATTACTGAAATGGTCCAGGGCTACACAACTACCTCCAATTACAGTGGTTCAACAGTTCATTTCAGTCTAAACCACACTGAATTCTTGTTTATGGTCATTTGGTTGGATGAACAAACAGATACAAATACAAATACCACCATCTCCAAACACTCTTACTGTGCTACATGTGTTAAATGTTTCAGGATTAATTTAACTGTAAGAAACAAATCATCCATAACAGTTTAATTTGGCTGTTACAGTTTAATTGGCTTTCAAGTTAACAGTTATTATATTATTATTATAGTACCAAATGCATTAGATGGCTGTATTTTTCTGATGTTAAGAGTGCTGCCAAAGCTTACAGATTGAAAGGTTGAATGAGACACAAAGTCAGTAGAGAAAACACAGACTAATCTCTCTATCTCTTTTCCCCACTAAGTTCTTTCTCTGACTCCAATATTCCGGTCCACTGAACTGTTATGTTTGACAGGAAACCTATAACACGGCTATGTGGCCGTGTGACCAGTAGCCTGGAGCTATAAACGCTGGGGAACATATGTTACATAGTTTTAGCCTGAGGGCTAACCTTCATTGGGAAATAAAGGCATTAGCAGACTCAATTTAATTTGCAGTACCAAAGACTTTAGTGCAAAATGTGTTTTACACAAGTTACCGACAGCTGGGTGGATGCACACAGGTGCTCTTTAGGATATGAACTTGTATTACTTATTATTACAAATTACTTACTAAATAATTATTACTAACACTTCCCTGATGTGTAAATAGTGTGAATGTGTATTTTTTTTATCTTTATATTTACAGGAAGTCTAATAAACCATTATGCTTTTTTCAAGCTAAATGCAATACTTGACAAATGTAAAGACCTTATATTGAGTATTTAAAAAGATTTTGATTGATGAAGCTATCATGAATATATTTGAAATAGAGGAAAGAAAGCATATTTGAGCATGTCTTTAACTAAAACCCTTATAACAATTACTTAATTACTGTAATTGACAAAAAAAGATTAATCAATGTGTCACTACATGTACAAAATAAATGCTTTTTACAAAAATACAAAACTGTGAATATGTGAATTATATGTGTACTATAATAGTATGTAGTTCAAAAATCTCTAAAAAATGTCATTGCTAGTGGCTTATGTGGCCATTTTACCCCGCTACCTTGTACACTAGCTATTTGAAATGTTTACTTATATGCTGATGATTATGGACATGCTTTCACTGACATAACAAATAGATGGTCTAACTTAGAACACAACCTGTCAACCAACCAAGAAAAACAGTCAATCAATTATTTCTTCTTACCAGAGGGCAGTTGCTCCAAGGTCCCCAGGGTGCCGTGACACAGTCGTTGGGGCATGCCAGGAAGCAGACCTGGGCTCTGGGTGGCATTTCCTCCTGATCACACAGACTGTCCTCCACACTGCTGGCCTCCCCACTCGTTGTTCCCTTCTTCACACACCTAGCAGAGCACCAGATGCAGCTGTATAACTAGTCTCTGGGGAACTCCTAACTGGGTCCTTTTTTTTTTGAGTTTCAAATCACTTTTCTAAGTTTCTGACTTAAAATAGATTACACTCTTTCTTTCTCAGGTGAGATTTTGCAGCTCATTTATTTTTTACAGTGAGAGCGACCTCCTGCGCTTGTGTGAATGACTGTCTTTATGGTTTCATTCAATGGGGAAGGAAGAAGTAGCACAACATTGTTATCCTGCTGCAAAGAGGGAGGACGACAGGCTGGATGGTTGGGTTTACAAAGCTTTAGATTTCAAAACTGGAGGCATACGTCTCTGTTTGATGTCTTGAGTCAAGGTTGGTTTATCTTACTCTCTCTTTCTATTCTAATATGGAGGCCATTCTCCAAAACTCTAACCATAGGGTTTATTTTCCTACATTAACCATACCTTAACCATAGAGATGGAAGATCAGAAAACTCTCATTGAAAGTGCTAATAAATATGTGCAAATGGTGACAGCTACAATTTCGCCCAGATTTTAGTGTAAAAAAGTGTCCTTTTTAAAAGGTTGATCATCACAAATCATAAATGAGTATCATATTTTTAGATTCATATAAAAGTTCTGTCTTAGCAAACATTTCCTCAGCAGTCTGTGACAAACCTGTATAGCTTGACATGTTTGTTAAAAGTTTAAAACTGAAAGCAAACAAATAATGGAATAATGTTCACAACTAGGGGAATTTTTAACTCCTAGAAAGAGACTCTCTGTAAAACTGTACAGGTACATTTCTGCTCTCTTGCAGCATCTGGGTGGCTGATTGGGGCCAGTTCAGCTTTGTGGCTGTGACTCACACTTAAAGGTAGGCTTATACTAAACAAGACCAATTCAGTTGCTTCTGACACAGTGACACGGTTGCCCAATTTGGCATTTCCCATTTCCAATGGTGCATAATCCAATGCCAACCCCTGGACATGCTGCCTGCAGAAAAGGTCAATACTTCACTGCTTTCCTCTGTGGCTATTTCAAGTACCACTAAAAAGGCACTGCAAAAAAATCTAACAACACTCATTAGGAAGCAGTAGTTTGTTTTGACTGTTTGTTTTTGCTTGGCATTGCAAGTGTCAGGACTAGTGTGAGTGCCAGCTACAGGACTGTTGCCAGTCTTCTCCTCCCAGTGTGTGTTGCAATGCCAGGCTTGCAGTTTGCCAAGCCTAACCCGCCCACTGACCTGATCTTGCGGCTTTGGACTCCCTCCCCGCAGCCTGGCAGGTCGTCCACAGTGTTGATGGTGCAAATGGACCAGGGCTCGATCCTCCACTCGTACTGGCTGCACCCACCGTGGCACTGCACAGCCTCGTACACCTGTACGCGTGCATGCGCAAACGCACATATGAACAGACACACACATACACACGAGGAAAGGGACACACTTGAGGGATTATAGAAAGAAGGCAGCAGAGTGTGTTACCTGGAAAAATGGACACGCATGAAAATCAGTGCACACACACATACTGAACACACACGACCACGCTACATGTATAGAGTTGGTGCATACAGTTGTAGGGAATGTAGAAGATATTAGGGAAACTTTCACTTTTCGTACACTAATGAGGTGTCTCTACGCTATAACCAGTATTCCTCATAGGTTTTCCTTTAGTAAATTCAAAAAAATGCATGTCCTAATCTAGGAGTTATTCATTTCAACACTTTGTTTTATATGTAAAGATCGCATGATCTAGTTGTCTCTTCTTTTGCATTTCTTTTTAACAACTTGCGCAGTTATGTCTGTGCACATAATTTCCCTTTGACAATCATTATTTAGTGTTACCAAAGATGCTGGCATTTTTTATCAGGATGGTGTCCCCTATATTTCCTGCATTCAGACTAAAGAAACAGATTACAGTAACAAAAATGAAAAGGAATGTTCAATGCCCAAACTAAAGAAAGTGCACTTTTCACCACAGAGAGGCTCTTAACTAACTACTAATATTTTACTACTACAGAAAAGAGCCAAGAAAGTATTATTATTTCTATTCACACTGAAATAAAACCTATGCATGATATGGAGGGAACAGCATGGGGTGTGTAAAACGACAATGACCATGGCAATAGGCCCTTCGGCTGAGGATGCAATTGGCTGGATGTTGAGCCTCTTCACTTTTCCCCACTCAACCAGTGACTCTGGCATGTCAGTATAACCAAGGGAACAGGCAACGCAATGCTCCTGTAAACACATGTTTACTCTCAATCTATGTAACAGTCTGCCACAGTAAAAGGTATACTCTAGAGGACAATTTGTGGAAAAAGCTATGACAAGCTGTAATGGGTCGGTGTGTATATGTGTGTGTGTGTGCAGACTAGAGAGAGGGAATGAGTGTTGAGTATTCCCTCCCCTACGGGCCACACAGATGCCTATTACACACCCTCATCATCTCCCATCTGTCCCTGCAGATGCCCCTGCTGGGTAAACTGGCGACTGCTCTGCTCCCACTTTCTCCACTACTACCGTAGAAACACAATTCCAGCTTAACACCTAATTTTCATTACCAAAAAACGACTTTCTAGTCACTTTCCACAATATATAGGCTATTTATTGAGCACTAACACCATTTGTTCAGTGAGAAATCATGTGAGCATGGCACTTAGCAAATGGGTTATAGCACTACAACACATAATGTGTCAGATAGATATTTAATCATTTGTTGGCAGGTTAAAGCTGGTGTACTACAATGCCCAGACGGAGCAGAAATATACAGCATTTTTTAAATAAGCATTACAAAAATGATATTACCCTGCTCAATTTCTCTGAGCACATTCTCAAATGTTTTACCTACAATATAATGTATTAGTCCCTCCAGTTAAAAAGCAGATGGTATATCATCCAAATGCACTTCACATTAATTATTTCCATCCATGTAGCACTCTCCAATCCAACTATTGTTCTTTCTCTCGATCAAAAGACCAAAAGGGTCACAGGAGTATATGTGATTTGGACAGATCTGGCATGCATTTTGTCTTCATTAGCTAAAGCAGAATATATGTACAGAATGAACGGCACTGACCTGAGCCTGCGTGGATGTCCATATTAGCAGTGCATGACAAGCCAGAAGTTGGGCAAGGGAGAAAAGAACAATGATATGATCATTAGTTTAGATTTTGCCCGCAGTGAAAGAAATGTATAGTTTTGCTAAAATTTGATTTGAAAATACTGCATTCTGCTCTTTGTTTCGTTAATGGGGGTAAAGGATGATGAAGTACTTCATCATCTACAGTGAATCTAGGGGCCCCGGATATTTTGCCAAACTGAATGATTCATGGTGTTGAGAGACTTTTAAAGTGCTGCAGTTGGTTGTAACAGCTGTGCAATGGCCAGACCTGCATCTGAAGGCAACTCCGAGAAATTAATTTGTCTGGAGATGGTGAGAGGGAACTCGGCGTGAATGAGCATATGCTCAGAGAGGCTGTGTGCTCTGTATCTAAACAAGGTTACTAAAAGTAACTGTTGTGTTGTTGACAAGAAACCGTTCAGGCTGTCCTGATTTGTTTTTTCACAGTAAAAGGGACATTCAAATTAAATCCCCTGATCCAAGACACTACTAACATTTATTGTAAACACATATGCCTTTGAACTGGACATTGACTGGACTCACAGAACGCTTGTTTGTGCCAAATACTATATGCTTCATGCAGCGACAAATGGTCATAGCAAGAGCATGCATCCATGTATATGCTGCAGATCCCCCTGGATGCCAAAAATATTTACTCCTCATTCATTCATGCATGCATGACTCTGATCTGAGTGGGACAAGCTCAGCATCAAGATAAACCCATCTTCCTTTCTGGTTAAGAAGCAATAGTTAATGATCACTAAATGCCAACAGGCCCTCCAGCAGGGAGGGCAATTTATTGTAAACAGAGAGAAAATGGGACAAGAAGCCTTAAAGAGGGCCCCTGTCTTCTATAAATCTCTCTAACTGTCATTGTGTGACTACAGCTTCAGATAGACTGCGCTATTACTGTCAGTAGGCCCACTGATGAGTTAGAAAACAATGGCTCTTCTGAGAAACACAGTGGGCTCTATTCCCATGTGATGATGACCTGTCAAATATACACATGAGATGATAAGTTGAAAATGTGCCAACATATAATGCAGCCATTAGGATGACTGCCTCTGTGAGTGAAACATATATTTGTGTTTTTCAGAGAAGACATCCAATACTGTTGCCAAAAGAACCTCTGTTTTTGCTGAAATAAAATCTAAGCTAGTGTAAATGACTTAGAGGAGAGAAGACGAAATGCCGCCACAAGGCCGAAAACATTTTGCCAAAACATGTGTGTTGGCTGTTGAAATAACAAACATACTGTACCAACAAACAAAATGATCCATTACTTTAGAAAACCTAAATCGCAACAACAATATCAGCAAAAACCAATGTTAGGGACTACTACCAAGGCAGTATAAAGTCTCTGTATGTCATCTGCTCTTAAACCCAACTGATACAATGATCCCCTTCACACTTCCTGATGAATTAAGACAAGGAGATAACATGGATGATTTCCTGAGGGGATTGAGACTGCCATGAGAAAAGAACAGGATCAAAGCACCCATACTATTCTACATGCAACTTGATATCATCTTTATATCCAAGGATGTTAACAGTGTCACACAAACACCTGCGCATGGCCTCGAGAGACAAGAATATAACTGAAATAAACTATGAAATTGATTTAAATCCTTGACCTCTGAGTTTGTTTACATATCATACGCTCTCTCACCTCCTGTCTCTAAATAGCTTTCTTACTAACAAGGATGTAATTTAACCAAAGACCCACAGCTGTGTTGGCAGGACTTTCCATAATTATACATATTATTTGGCCATCAAGCTTTATTTCCACCACTGAAGTAGTCTTGTTTTCTCATTTACTTTGTAATCTATTACCAGGACACAGCTCAGCAACACAGGACTGCATTAGCAGAGACATGTCGCAAACACTTAACCCTGCACCAGCTTTTAATAATGCCTATGATGAAGGGATATTTTTCACATACAATTTGGGAATGAGCTCCCTTATCATATCAGAGCAAGTACCTATTTTTCACAGTTCAAAGGAGTGCTGTAAATAAACAATTTGCACCCCTCAAAAATCTATTTTAACAATGAAAACACTGGTGAAGTCACAACACTTGCAGGACCCATCTGTGTCCTTTTGTCTATCGGTCCTTCTTGTAGACTGTAATTTCTACTGCCTTTCTTTTAGTCTAGTATTGCTATGATTTTATCTATATCTTATTATGGCTGGAAAAACAACAAAAACGTGTTCTCAAACAGCCTTTTGGAACAAGATTGAAAGGAAGGAATTGCTAAATGTTATAGTGATAATACACTGTTAAATAGAGTTGCTATACAGTCAAATTCAAATTAATATAAATAAAGGGTAATTTATTGAATTAATATAGAGTATAAACTAAATCTTGGTGGTTGTATTTATGTTGTATTAGATTACAAAGCTCACGGCAAAGGTGCAACAACTTTGAATTTTGTCATCCCAGTTATCTTATGATGAGCATGTATTTAATATTCACCCAGCCACTTAACACAATTTGTTTTTCTAATTAGCAGATAGAAGCTATGATTAACCTTTGTATCCGCAGTAAATGCTAAGGACCATCTGGGTGGTTAGAGGCTTTAACCAAAGATAGAGAGGCTCCAAAATGCAGCCTTTCTGGGTGGCAGCACCTCCGACTACCTTTACAATATGCATGGTTTGTAATGCAAGGAGACACCTTGCTTTTTGGGCTAGGCCTACAGGGGGAGAATAACACATGCCCAAGCACTGCTCTGCGTTAATTACAACTCATTGGCCTTAGGTAGCTCTGTCAGCAGTTGGCTCAAAAAGTATTTCATTCTAATGAAAGAGAGAAATGAGTTTAGCACCTGGGTGCACTCAGGTAAAAACAAGAAATCTAACAGAGCAGAACACATGTTCTCTTTTTCTGATATTTGGGATTTATCCATTCTGTAGACTTGCTTTGGGCTGTTCCAGTATGCAGATGGATGAAAGAGATGTAGAGATTGTTTGTAAAATCTGCTGTAGATGTTAACGGTTCTCGAAGGATAAATCCCAATTTCTCTGGGAACCCCATTATCTTTAGCGAGAAAACAGCTAACTTCTCTCTCATAATACAAAGTTAAAATAAAAAAGTTAAATTTTGTTGTTAAAATGTAATTTTAAATAGCTACTTCAACTCCTTTAAATGTTGTTGAACATGTTCTTGAAAAATGGAACTTCTGGCATCTCCTGCTCACCCAGGCTCCACCCTATGAATCAGATTTTCTTCCTCTAAAACCAAACCAATTGACAAGAAGAATGAATCCATTGTAAATTTACTGCAAAATCTTGATGGATTGTCCATAGTCCACAGTGGTGAAGACATACTAACCTAAACTAAGGTAAGCAAGTTACCAGGTAACTACAGTAAAGTGAAAATACAGTGGTTGGGAGTAATATACACAATAAAAGAAGTGTTAGGCAGTGATGAATACAAAGTATTCAAAAATTAAAGGGACCACATGATTCAACAGAGTTGTCCTTGACCAAAAAATTTCACTTGAATAAGATAATAAGCAAAGCAGCTTATACTGTTGAATTACATGAGTACTTTATACAGTTCACAGCAGATACTGAAAATGTTTAGTGAGGCAGAGGACCATACCAGATGTTTAAAGACACACTGTGAGCAAAAAGTTAAATGCCATTAAAAACACCTGAATGATACGGTGGTGTACTGAGGGTAGCTGTGTTTGTAGAGCCTCAAAACAGCAGGGAGGAGACGCCTCTTTGATATACTGCATCCTGGCACAAAAGGAACTGCCAAACTACTTATAGTTCTACGCAGTGGATAGAAGGTGTTGCACATAATGCATCATTTGGTCATCACTATTTCAACCCCACGTACTCTAGGGAGACCAAAGAGCACCCCAGGACAGAGCCCACCTCCCTCATAGGTTTTTTTTTCTGTCTTTTTGTCCATAGACAAGATGGGGTTAACTAGTGATGGAGATAACAAACAACGCAGGAGATACACCTGATATATATTGCTACTGTAAGACACACAGCTGATTCATTAACTTATTCAAATGACAAGCTCAAGAGTCCTGGCTTGGAGCAGACCAAATCTCCTCAAAAAAGCAGCATAGATAAACAACAGATGGCCATTAGTTCATTGACTGTGATTATAGTCCGGCAGCTAATCCAGAGAAGTTTAACAAGAGCTCAGCTGTGTAGGCCTCATTTATCATATATAAACAGCAGAGCATGCTGTCACATAACTCAATGCTTTTGAGTTAATAATGTTTTTTTTTTTTAATACTTATAAGAGGAATTTGGAGAAATTCTGAATGTGATTACCTGAAAAACATTTTGTGTTACCTTTGAAGTCAATAAATATAGGCTTACACCATACAAAACACAAATATTACCCTCTTATAATAACCTCAGTTTTCCAAGCCAAGAAAAGAGGAAGCTCACCAAACAACAAAAAAACAAACAATAGCAACATTACTATTAGGGGAAACTCGAACACTAACCTGCTGACATGAGTAGTCAAAATGTACTGCTGTTGTAACCAATACCATGAGGCATCACAATATGCTGCCAAAGCAGAAACAACCAAAAGACTGGGCATGATAGATAGCAGCACCATAAGAGCTTAGCTTGGCAGCCATACCAGCAGGCACCATGACATCGCCCACAGGCAGAGCTGCGGGGAAGCAATAAAAACTCTTCAACAAATTAATGCCTATAATGAACTGTATCTGACTGTTTTCTAGCCTTCTCTTCTAAACACCGTAGAAAAGCTCAAAGTATTCTGAGATAAACAGCCAGCAGCACCAACAGTCTTATATTTCAAACCCCTATTTGAACTGAGCCAAGACATCCAATGATGATATGTAAGCACCAAGAAAGCACCACCAAATGCTTAATTTGGTGAAGTAAAGCACCGAGCTTGGAGACTCAGTGTTGACAATTGTGATACATTCGGTGAATAAAATAATTTGCGAGACTTGCAATGATCCCAAGCCTCCAACAGCAATAAAACATTGACTTCTGCTTCAATGTGAAGCAACAGTGAATGCTGTACGCACACATGATTAGTTCCTCCATAAATCTGTCCTGGAGTGGCATGATCAGACTGTTAGCGTGCAAGCTTGCTGATTAAAGGTTATTGTCAGTGTCATGGGCTAGATGGAGAAAAAAAATGGGAAGAAAGAAAACTTAAATATATTGCAAAAGGTGCATTACAAGGTGTATTAATGCAATGCACATGCATTTTATATAGTGGCATACTGTACATATTTTGTGTGTTGTAGAATGACAAATTAGTGAACTGTAACCTTGAACACTGAATTGTCTTTTTGAAGCTCAAAGGCATGCCATGAAGCAGCCGATGCTTTTTTATGATTTGCAGAGTTTATTGTCAAATTGAAGCACATTGTCTTTGTCTTTACACTATGAGGCATTCACAACCCAAAAGCCATCAGTAAAACAGAAAGCATTATGACAGAACTTTGTTTTCACTAAACCTTCCCTTCAGATCAACAGATCAAGAGCCCAAATGGTTGTTGTATTCCATAAATAGGAGGATGTGATTCTACGAAAATGAGGACTTCACAGTAATAGCAGAAAGAGATATTCTGAGAATAGAAATATATATAGAAACTCCATTTGGTGATGGGTTTCACACAAGCCTAATTAGCAAAATAAACAAGATGGCATGCAGGGCCGTATGCAGTGTTTTAGAAATACTGAGGTCCAAAAACTGAGCTTGCTAGGGGCGTTCGGAGATGACAATATCTTTAAAACCATGTCAGTGGGCAGTTGCATACAATATTTGTCAAGCTGTAATACATGAGAATCAGGTAAATTGTTGCAATGATTGAGCGACACAACAATCTGGAACTACAGAAGAGGCTTAAATGATCAAGAAACATTTGAAAATGCATGTTGACAATGCTTAATCAAAGTGTTCAAGTAAAGGGAAATTTATATTACTGACACAATTGAATTTTAATCTACCTGTCCCTTTATCTGTGACTCCTCACTTGTCTCTTCTGCTAAAGTGCTTAATAATTAAAAAAATATATCTATATATATATATACAGCTTATTTATTTCATCTTTGTGTTTGAGTTTGCATCATTTTGGTAAAATAAAGTAATGTAACATTTAACTGGAGTTGAATATAGTTGTCCCATAAGTGCATAAACTGCATAACACAAGAGTTAACTGACAAACTAAGAAAGTGAAGGCAATATTCCATGCCAGCTCATCATCCACACAAAGGCACCTGTCTTGTACCCTTAAACAGCAGATCTCTCATGCAGATACAAACCTCCCACGACACACACCATATGGCAGAGGAGTGTCATAGGTGGACAGGAAGGATGTTTTTCCATAGGACAGGGACAGAGTGGATGGAGGAGAGGCCCCAGGCATTATAATAAAAAATAACTATCTGACTGGCAAAGTGGCTTGCAGAGATTCAAGACAATTCTGTTTATTATTATATGGAACCCATGCATTTTACTTGATATCTCAACATTTGGCAGCAAATGCTTTGATAAAACTCAAATGTCTACTGTAATTATAGATCCAGTTTGTGCATTTCTAGGATAGGTCTGCTTTGACATCAGTGAGCTCTCTGAACAACAACAATTCTTTTTTTGCAATCAAAAAGGGTGTGGACAACATATGTAAAAGTATTCTTTCAAGGGAGTATATTTTTACAACAGAGAAGAAAAATAAGTCGCAGAATGCCCTAGTGGGACTTAATTAAAATAGAGTTGGCTATACCACAACTGGCGCAACACGCTATTGTCCTTAATCAAGAGGCAAACTTTTACTTTCAAAATATGCAGCTGTTATTATAATGAAAATATTAATTCATTAATAAAACTATACTTCGGTTAAAAAAATACTTATAACAGGTTTGCAAGATTGCTGCTAATCATTTTCTGATAGATCATTTTGATTTACACAATTGACATACAATGGTAATGGTGACGGATTCTTATTCATTTCTGGAACAGGATTCCCGTTTCTAGCAGGCAAAATGACAATATGTAATGAAAATGGCAGATTATATAAACTGTAGCCCAGACAAAATGTCAGCATCGTCACCAGCTGATGATCCAAGTAGAGAACAGGGATATAAAACTGCATCTTGTATAGCAGCGTAGAGCTAGTTAGTCAGAGTATTAAGAAGTAGAATGATATATGAGTCTGATGCTTTATTGTTAATATTTATAAGGAGTATGTTTCAATTTTAATGTTATGACAGAAAAGCCGCTTAAGATGATGACTAACTGATGTCTTTGACAAACAGACCGCTTTTTCAGATGGAGTTTGGCTGGGGGTTGCTGGAGTTTGAACTTAATGAAGACTAGGACAGAGTCATGAACACAGCTTCAACACGTGAAGCGAGAAGGAGGGATTAAGCAAACAAACGATCAATTGAAAACATACCAACAGTAGTAACATTCCACTGAAGGTTAGTCTTTTAATTAACCTTTTCCGACTTGAACACTCGACTCTGAGGGGGAAGAGATCCACAATTACAAGCTTTCAGTGAAGTGATGCAGGAATTATTCATCCCGATTGCACTTGCTCTTCATCCCATTTTTACCAATGCCGATAATCAGATGACCTAATCAGCAGCCCACTAACAGTTTACTTTACAGCCCAACTCCTACACAGTGTTCCATACTGTGGACATTTTTGCTCATTATTTTCATGGTGGCACTCGCTCGCTCTCGCTCTCTCTCCCTCTCTATCTCTCTCCCTATCTTTCTTGCTCACTCAACCGTGTGATTAGAGGATCAGTTGTGGAGCACTGTAAATTTCATCTCTGTCCAGCCAGTCACTTCTGACCGTGGCTCGAGGGGTAACATCTGCTAGTAGGGGCGGGGCCACACTTTGGCGAGAGAGTATTTCCCCGCAGGCGATAAGAGAGGAAGTGTTTGTAAGAGGGGATGGTGGCCATTAGGAATGTGAATATTCTTGGTCACACTAAGGACCAAATGTAAGTATGAGGGCTGAACGGTGAAGTGTTTCAAGGGGGAAGCAGTTTTGTTGGGACCACGTTCAGTCACTTGTGACCATTCTGGAGTTTCCTTGCTTAACAGCAATGCCAATTGAACTGGAGTAGAGGTTACTGTATCTTTCCACCCACACCTTGGACAGATGTACTCAACTTTAAATGACCAATTTGAGAATGTTAACAATGAGCCCTAGTGCACCCTCAGGATAAATCCGCGAGGGCATTGGCAAAAGCAAGCTCCAATTTCAGTGGCGAGGGTTAGTACAGGGCATAACTACAGGGGCCATATAGACCTTGTTAGTGGGCACTTAACCATCTGTAGACTAATCTCCACTAGAACACACTGGACTATTTTTCACACAGCCATGCCTCATCTCCATACTGACCTCTACAAACTAAAGTGTCTTTTCAAGCCCATTCAAGCATACAGGCAGCATTCATAAAACACGTCCCCTCTTTAAACCATGACCCCATGAGAGATATGCTGTCACAAAATATTCAGAGCTATGAATAAAACCTGACTATGGAATATCAAAAGCTCCCATCTGTCTACTTTCTCCCTCTCTACGACCTTCTTTTTGTTACTTAACACCGCCCTGTTTTTATGTCAAGGAAAGGGCATGTCTTGCAAGGCAAATGATTTGGTCTGACTGAAGACACCAGGAAATGAACAGGTCACCCAGGAGTCCCACTGGCTGATGGGTAATAAACCTTGTCATTGAAATGTGAGCAGAATGCAACGACTCCACTGTGTATTTATGTGACAGTGCTGCAACACAAGCAGGGCTGGAGGAAAATATATTCGAAAAGCATTCTGAAGATGTGTGAACAATTATGATGCAAACTACTGCATGCACCATACCAATGTTCCCAGTGCGAGAATGTTGGATGTCAGTGTAAAACGTGGAGCATTGTAGATACTATTTGCAATATGTAAACTAATTTATCTGCATTATCTACATTACATGCATGGCCTCCCTACTACATGTGCGATGGTGGTGAACGAGAGTGGACTCGGAGTATAGATTGCCCTTATTTTCATTCTGTTATATGTGTCCCTGAAAACAATCATGTCTGGGAAGAAGTGACTTGAGAACAATGCAGATGGATGATGAGGTAAATTTTGTTTTGTCATTTTTGCTGTGTTTCCATATGAAAACTAAAATGCATTATTCTAACACCCATAAACTGTACACAAGCAACTGTATGGCTCTTAAGAATACCAATATCAGTTAATTTCCACAGACAGACCGATAACATAAACATCAGCATGCTGTCACAATAACAGTTACCTTCCACAATTGGTCCCCCCCCGTACTGTACAGTATGCTATGGATATACAAGAACTGGTGCATGTCTTACCTGGTTTTTCAAATCCAGCCTGGGGCATGGGCGTCCCCCGTTGAAAGCTTTTTCCCTGAGCCACTTGGATCTGATCTTCAACCCGCTGCCACAGGATGCGCTGCAGGCTGACCAGGCTGACCAGTCACTGAGCTTACAGTCTAGGGGGCAAGGGATGTGGCAAACCTCCACCGTGAAGCCTGAAATTGAACATTGGCAGACAGGAGGGGGAGGCCTGATTCAGACTTGGTCAGCGTCTGCAGTGAGGAGCACATTAATAATGTCAGACATACATGCGCTCCGCCAGACCTTGGACTTGCTCACCGTGACATCTAAAGCTAATTATCTGACTAATGAGTGTCTCATTCCTACACTGTGCCAACTCTGCAGAGTGAAACTGCTTCAGAGTTTTCACACTGTGAAATGCTTTTTGTTTGTTTGCTGGATGACTTAATTAGTATTATTCACCAAACTGTCTTTCACATTGAAATATGCCCAAAAATAGGACAAAGCCACAGCAACTAAACATTACACATAACTTAGACAGCATTACAATTTGGGTTTCACCAATATTACAATTGTATTTCTGTCTAATGTCTAACCCAATATTGGCAAGCACTAAAAATTTTGATTTTACTTAAAAAGACTAGTGATTAGTCGAGGTGTTGTGTAGATTGTTTTTTTTTTTTCCATTTACAGAGCCAGGGCTGTCTAGGCTACACCAGATTTTTTTCAGCGCACACAGTGCTGACAGCAAGCAGTCCATGAGGAGATGCTTGCTGAATAAAAAGTGTATTGCACAAGAATTGCTGACGGTCTTTCACGTTTGTTTAATTCTTTGAAACCATTACAATGTTGTTAGCCTGTTTCTGGAAATCTGAAAAGGCATCCACATCTGAGAATTTTTCAGGGATTGAAATAGTTCTGGAGTCGAATGGTCAGAACAAACATGACAAAATGTCTGAATGAATAAAGTAAACCAAAATGCTGATTCTAATAATATGTTGTAGCAGTTCCTGCAATATATTTGTCTACCTGAGTCTGTACAGAGTGTGGGTTTGACCAGGCGTCCCTGCTGGTCAATGCAGGCCACAGCTTTGTAGCGCAGACCTTGGCCACACTCCTTTACCTCCCGTTGGCTCATCCACCCCTGCAAGGACCCCGGAGCTGAAGGTTCAGCGAGGATGCAAGCAGACCAGTTCCCATAAGGCTGGGATAAAAATTCATCACAGGGACAAGTCTCTGTCTCCTCCAGTGGGTACAACTCCTCATTCAGGCAATGCTCCTTCTTTTTACTGCGACCTGAGTAGAGGATGGACAAAGCAATGGAAAGTTACTGTGCACTGGGTGGGTGATAAACACTGTATGATTAGGGCTTGAAGCTAATGTTTTACCACGCTGGAATAAAGTATGAGCTGCTGAATGCATTAACAGATTTATTGTTTGATTTAAACATTAGTTGATAGAGAGCCGGGGAAAAAAAAGGGTTAGGGTTAGGGAATTAACATTGTTTTTTCCATAAGTGTAACAGTTCAGATATCTTACTAGATACTAATATGGTGACTGTTCAATCATGTTGGTTAACATTATTTGCATCATTGCAACCACAGGCTTGTTTTTGGTACTTAGTTGATAAGATCTCAATTTCTAGTGTGAAACATTGCCTCTACTCTGTTGCCTCCAGTGTATTGGATGGGTTAAGAAACTGGCTTACCGTTGTATTGGTCTCACACACATTTAAGCCAAAACCAACCACAGCTATCACCAGAGATATACAAAGACTGAAGACTGATTTGCTTCCTCAGTGGATTGTAGCCCAAAATTGATCCATCACTTCATTGTATGTTAGCTTGAGCAACATTGCACAGAAAATAAAGGTGCAAAGTAAGCTGACCACATACTACAACATACAACATATTATGTATATGTAAATTGTACTATATAAAATGTTATCATTTTATTCAACAGAAACACAATTTCAATATTTCTAACCTTTTGTATCTAATTTCTATGCAAATATACACTATATTTAGGCATTCAGTATAGTCATAGTATGTTACCATGAATACCAGAAAGAGTAAAAACTGAGAAAACTGAAGAGTTTCTTCTTATCTTACTTCTTCTATGACTATTAAAAGCTAACCTGTCAATACAGTTTACTTCAGGCTTCAAATAATTAGTCCTGTCCATTAAATTTAATGAGTATTAAGAGATGAGCATGAGCGGAAAAGTAAAATGGCTGAAAGGCATGTGTTCCACTCAGACACTGTCACTTCTAATATCTGGACATGTAACAGATACAACCTGTCAAGCTGTCCAACTGCTCAAAAATCTTTCATATGATTGATTCTCTGCTTCGCATCATTAAATAGTATTATATGAGAGCTGTGCTGTTCCTTTCTCAACAACTATAAATACCCTGCTGTCATTGACATATTAGTGTTGCAATAGTGCATTGTTTAAAAAAAATGTAAGATTCACCACTGTCAACATGTCTTCTTATATATGTCAATGCTAACAAAATCATAGCATGTAATAGAGAGAGACAATACAAGCTAATGCAACTGACTGGACTAGAGACAAGATAAGAGCTATTTCCCAATTTGGAAATACAAAACTGTTAAAATGAAATTGTTCAAATTCTGTTTCCTCCGAAACAGTTGTATTCGACTGGACACACAGTATTTGGATCATCATTAGTCTCAAACACTGTCCTGTGACTTGGCTTCAATCCCTGACTGGTGAAATTCTATTAGGTTTCTCTTAGGGTTTAGAATAAATGAGGTGTTTAAATTAAGAACAAAAGCATGATCACATGAGCAACTCAAGGAAAAGAAAGTAAAGCCCAAGCATTGATTGGAATAATTTTTAGTGATCCTTTAACTTTTAATTTAGCGTTATCATTAGGTCAGAGTTAGAATTTGTCCAATGCTTTGGCTTATGATTAAATACCCGCAAATGCTGGTGACATTATAACAGCGTACAATATATTATATGTTAAAATGGCCAATCATCCTTAATTTCCCAAAATGTTCTTGAGTCATTTGCTTTAATTACATAATTATTAGACATCCTAACTGAGTGCAAGTGGAACGGGACCAAAAGCAAGAAACACCAGACATGTCTCCTGGTGAGGTACGCTGTATTTACTTGTGTTTTACATTTGTGATAAAACCATTTATATCATCACATGCTGAAACGTGGTGTAACAGCAGCACAGGTAGAAAAGAGTCATAGAGTCAACAAACTAACCCAGTAATATCTACTGGAAGTTTGCAAAAATTAGCTAACATTGTTTTATTTATTTTTTTGGCATTGGAATCTAATTGGAACTTTCAAAAGTTACATAGTCTTGCTTTAAAAGAAAAACAAATGAGACATAATGTGTTGGATATACTGTACTTAAGGACCAGCTGGTGTTCTATTATTTTTAAGTACATACAGTGTTGCTTTGGAAGTGTTTATTTTCTTGCTTGGTTAAAATGAAATCTGCTTGTCCCAATAGAACAGAGCCAGTTAACATGTTGTGCAACATGCCCAAGTGCGGCTTGAATGAATTGCAGTCCCCAAAGAATAAGCAAATGACTATGTAATTGTCATAATTAAGGTAAACACCTTGTTTCTGTACTGTAAAATGAAGGGGCTAAAATAAGTCCTTGACATGAGCCAGATGGAGAGAGAGCAACATACACACACACACAAACACAAATCGTGGTGAAATAGTTGCACTGCAGTTTTGTTAGTCCTGCTATACTTGTGCACCCCTATTTGTTTCATGGATCCTGGGTGTCTTCAGCCTCCTGTGTGCCCAGTGAGAAGCCCATCTGTTTCTAAAGTGGGGTCTGATTGCAAAACATTCCTCACAGAGTGTGAACTCACTGCCATCGCACTGCAATTCACCAACAATCTGTTCAATCTACATCACCGCTGGTGGTTGATTGAGGAAGGCCAATGCAACATCACTTCACTTTGACAACTATATTACAGGCAATGGCACCACATAGGCCAAAAGGCACCGCAAACAATCTGCATTTAAGTCTGCAATATTCAACTTTTTTTAATTAAACATCATTTTCAAAATTAACCATGTATAATGCAGCCGATGCTGCATTGGGAGCCATGACACTGTTCAGTCTTCCTCTTCTCTGTAACAGTGCCAGAAGTGTGCTGAAAAGCATCTGCATAAGTGGAGTGACTGAAGGAGCTTTAGCTTATTGTGTAATGGATCGATGAATTGACTAATAGGCTAAACTGATTCATGACTATTTGTTTCCAGACTGAAAATTGAGCTCATGAGATATTTTCTGACTATGGGAGGTTACTAACCAAAAGGACCAAGTACGTTACGGTGCAGTAGGTAGTTAAATAGTAAAACATTTAAGCAATGTAATGTGTGCTAATATTGGTAACATTATTATGATAATATTATTAGACTTTATATTGCTTCATATGTTTTCCACAATGCAGGTATCTATAGCTCACAATACAGTCCCAGTCCCAGAACAGTTGACAGTTACTGGATGCCATAAAAGAACAAGTCTCTCTATTCTGCTGTAGTCCACCTCTCTTGTAATATAATGCCTGATAGTAAAATCCATGTACTGGGAGATAGGTGTATAGTAAATCCTATAGAAATCCCCTCCTTCACTCTAGCCTAGTGCTATACATTCAGTTAGTTTAACTTTTTTTGCCCACCTTTCTTTTGTTTGAGTGGATTTCTCTGTAGTGGATTTCAACCAATCAATTACTCAAGCAATCTTTATTCATAGACATGCACATATAATACAATTCAGTAAAAAATGTAAATAAACACAATTAATTGATTAAATCAAATTGACCATTCGTATAAAAGGCCAGGCTAAAATGATTCACATGAAGTACTTAAAAGCTTACTCTGACAAAGAAGAGAGTTGGAGCAATTTTGAATGACTCTGTAACAAAGCTGGATAGTGTAGCTAAACCATTTATCTGCAGTTAAGCTCTTACAGATACACACACAAACTCAGCTCTCTGATCTGTGGCAGAAATAATTCACAGAACTTAACGTTTGAATACCCATACAACACTCAACATGCTGCTTGAGAGAGAAATTAGCTACAACTCAGTACTTGCCAATAAAGTAACGGGAAAAACATTTATGTGCATATCATTTTCTGAACATTTTTGTCGTCATTTATTATGACAGGAGACGGATTCAGATTGCAGCAGCATCTGCGTAAATGTGTATCATTTAACCATCAATAAATCCTTACTCTGTTAATGTTAAGACGTCAGTATAATTAATATAAACAAACTACAAGCTGTACATGCTGTTTTTTCAGAGAATTTAAATTTTCGGAGCTCTTTGTAAGGAGTGACATCATAATTGCAACAGGAATCAACAGTGTTTACAGAAAATGATATCTTGTTTTTGTATTTCCCTGATATATGATAGAAAGAGGCTCTCACTCTTCTCTACCACAGTGTCATTTATTTATTGTAAGTGTCAACATGTTAGTATCAGTTAACGATGATATATAATGTTTAAAAAATGTTACTTGCAGCACTTTTTCAAATAATTCAAGATTCAAATAATCTGCCAAGGATAATATAAGCCTATAAAGGCAGTAACTGACACTTTGGCAGAGAAGCCTGCACATCCAGTGTACTCTTCACTTACTGTCACCAGTTTAGATTTTAATGGTTTAGGGTTCTATCCCAGCATGCATTCAACAACAAGCAGGGAAGCAACATGCACCTTTGCCCACTTTATGACAGGGTATTACCAATCCATTGTCTAAACTGTCTGTCCACAGGGGGGAAGAAGTGGCTCAGATGTATCAAATACGAGAATGACATGCAATCAGCTCTTCGTTGGAGTGCCTTGGCTATGGTCACTCTCTAACATAAAGTGTGCATGTGTGTGAAAGAAAATAGTAATGACTAAAAGAAAGAAATAGAACGCTGGCTGGCAGTGGGTGGTTTAGGGCTTACTTCAAGTTGGCATCAGCGGCTAGTGCAGCACGGGCCCCACAAGCGGCCAACCCCAGTGGTGTTCGTGAAAGACATCATATTTTAAGTTTTTTGTTGTTCTGGGGTTGATCCAAAACAAGTAGGCAAACCGATGTACTGCAGGTTCTCTCTCAGTCCTGCAGTGGCTCATGGTTGATTCTGCAGTGCTGCTACGCATGAGCCCTAAATACACCTGGGTAATTGATAAGTCCTGTCCACTACCAGCCACCCAAAAGGAATAATGTGAGCCTTGTACGTATTCTGTACAGGTCACCTGTCTGTCAGTAGACTGATACACATAGACAGCCAAACATATTCACACTTGTGGGAAATTTTGAATAATCAGTTCACCTTTTCACCGGCATGTCTGTAGACTGTGGGAGGGAATCAGAGCGCTTGGAGGAAACCCGCGTGGGAAAAACATGCAAATTTCTCACAGAAAAGCAGCTGACGCCCTGTGGACTCCAGAACATTCTTGCTTTAAAGTGACAGTGCTAACTACTGGGCCACCAATGCCGCCTTAATATGGAGAGAAATGCCACATAAACATTGTGCTCTCATTCATGCAAATGGTTCAATTTACACTCTCCAGTTCAAGTGGCTCATGCTGTATTTTGGAAAACCTCTCAGAACACACAGAGAACCTCCAAACGCTACACAAAGTCAAACAATCACATGGGCATCCGAGTGAGTCGGAGGTTTGTCATCAAATCTGTAAAGTACAAATCCAATGACGAGCATGTGTGTGTGAAGGAGAGAGGGCAGGTTGGGGTGTCAGAAGATGAGAAATAACAGTAACACAGTGCTGAGGCATGGTTGCTCATTTCATGTCTTTCTCCTTTCAAGCCCTCAATTTGTTTTGTCTGTAAACATACCGTTGTTATAGGGAATAAGTGAATGATACGAGGAAGGCTGCTAAATTATGATAACACAAAAATTATGATTCAAAACTCAGGGAATCACTGTCATAATGTGCAAACTAGAGAGTAATATCATTGTGTTGTGTACTTTGCCAAAGAACGTCTTGCCAATTTCCAATCTTATTTCCATGTATTAGTAATAAGGCTGTTGTGTTTATAACATTCACAATACTTGCCAATTTTCTTTGTGTGAATATAACAGCCTTAACTTTTGCAAATCCACTGACATATGCTGACTTTAGTCGACAGAGTTTGTTTTTTCTCTTCACTCCATTTCAAAATCCAAGAGAGGTCTTTCGTAGTTTCAAAATAATTTTTAGTTTAGACACGCACAAAAAAACTGTATATGGCTCAAGAAGGATTTCAGCATATCTGTATTACCCAAGCAGAGGCCAGGTAAGCTGCCAACTTCCCTAACCAATTATGAGAGCTTAAAAACCCACAGTGGGTTCGGTTTCCATGAATTTACCTGACAGACAAATTTAGTGTTAAAGTTGACATAAAAGAGTTGAAATACTGATCAATTATGACCATTACGACCCTCTGAACGCCAGCACACACTCTTTTCAAATAAAACCCACCGCTGAGCTAAGGCTGATTTCATGTGCTGGATTCTAAGAGCATTATAGAAGGAGACAGGATATGTTTACTACAACCCCTCCGGCATCGGATCAAATATTCATGAAGACAAATAGTATCCAGCCTGGTCTGCAACCACAGCATGTAATTCAGATTTTGCCATCTGCACTCAAATAAGGGATTACAAGCTGTGAGAGACCTAATTTAGGCCTGACATAACAGGAAAAACAGGGACAGTAGAAAGTTACAGTAACAGAACCAGAAAGAGGAAAGAGGTCAGACTGGATTGCAGTATATACAGTATGTCAAAGCACAGGTGTTTTTCTCCACAAGCAGAATACAATGACAACATCCCTTAAGATCAAGGAAATGAGTGTACAAGGTAACTACTGCAAGGTTATAGTAGATCATTGACTGATAGAGATGTAGAGCAACCAAGCAGCAACCCGTTTGTAGCATTAAGTGCTTTTTATTAGAAGTAAAGAGTACTATGTTTACGTGGATTGAGATTTTCCAGTCAGTGTGAGAATGCTCAACATAGGAATCCAATCATTCCACAGGTAAAGATGGAACTGTTGCCTTGAGTGATATTTGCATCTTTCGTCTGTGAGAAAAAGTAGGGTCTTTACCTGTGAGTGAGCGCTTGCGACTGCGGGAGCTGCCACATCCAGCGCATTCAGAGAACTTGGACCACGTAGTTAGAGTGCAGTCATCCTTGCAAGCCACCCGGCACTGCCTGATCTGCGGGGGCAAGGGGCCAGCCCATCGCAGGCACTCTGTCATATTGGCCGACTCACCGCCCTCCTCAACACAACTGACTCCTGCAAACACAGAGGGAGGCAAGAATGTCACTCCAATTATACAGACAATGCACACATACTGTAACAGATCACATCTCACCGAGTTAAAGTTCAGTCATTGGTACTGTTTTAAATCTCCCCACATATACTTTAATGATCGTCTGTAGTAGAATAAGCCTGATTTAAGCATGTTATGTTTGGTTGAAAGTTCTCTGTGCAGCTTTCATGTTAAGATCTACCAAAATGCTAATTGAACCTACAAACACAACACCTTTATTAGACTTTTTCAGATAATTATGATTTATTGAATAAAAACAAGGCATTCATAAAAATGGATTAAGGTGAAAGCTAAGTACTTTTGACAGAATGATTTATACACTATCTAATCAGAGTATCGGTATCTGATCAAAGATGAATAAAGACATCAAAACCAAAATTGCAATATGTGCCTGTGTGTGCCAAGAATAAGAACACAGTGAGACCAGATGGATTATTTCTGTTACTTAACTTGTGATGTATCACTCAATTAACTGGAATCAGAGTTTCAGTACAATGTGGCTGCTTTTGATAACTTGGGACAAAATACCTCTGAACATGTTTTTTTTTTTTTTTTTTTTCTTCATCTATCTTACATCAAAATGAAAACTGTTAAAGCAGTAAGGCCACTTTTGACAAATAAGACTTAGCCAGCTGTAGCTGTAGTTTAAAAAAAAATACAAATTGAGAACAGGAGGTAGAATCAATATGAGGTGCATCAGAACCACCTCAAGCAAACCTTAACTCTGAGTCCCCAATCTCCAAAAACAAGTAAACATGTAATCCCCCCAAGATTGATACAGAAGAAATCAAACTGGTTAAATATCCTTCAGAGGTGGACATTTAAATCTTTTGTGTCCCCAGTTTATATGTTGAGAGTTATGATCCATTCATTAGACAAAGCAACACAATTTATGAAATGCTGAGAAACACTGCCTACTACAGCGGCAGTATTGAACGGACTGGACGGTAAGTTTTCTCTAAAAGAAGAACAAACAACTGCACTTAAACTTTATGTTGATTAGAAATATGTGTTTGCTGAACTCCTGACAGGGCGGCGTTTCGTTGCTCTGATTGGTTGTATTCGCCCATTGATAACGCCCCTTAGAAATCAAAAATGAACAGAGAGGTTCCAGACTAATACGCATTTGCGAATTAGTTTGGCGATGCCAGGCTAGCACTAAGGCCCTCCAACAACTAACAATCTACTGTAGCAAGGGAAGGTGTAATAAGAAAATTTACCGTTGTTAGTATTCTTGAGATATGGTTCTTAAAAAATTGCCAAATTTCTCACACTTCATGTATCATAGTGACAAGTAAAAAAGAAATTAAAGGTAACACAGACCGTATCAGTTTTGCAGGATGTGAATAAGAGCAATACAGTTGTGAATCCAGTGGTACACTTAATTCAAACACCCTTCAGATGAATACATTTGAATTACTATAATCAGCAGGTAGCCAAAGTGGGAAAGGAATAATTTCCTTTATTTCCAACATAATTTAGTGCGTGTCGGAACAGTGGCTCAGCAACATAAATGAAGATAACGAAAAAATAACAATAATCTGAGATATTTAAATCAATGAAATGAAAAGGAAAACAAAGAACATATAAGTAGGTGTTTGGAAACTCTGCTTCTGCAGAGACTGCAGGCTGAGGAGAGAGAGGGAGGAGGAAGGGACTCGTAGCTTTGTCAGGAGCCACTGATTGGACACGAGCAGCTGATTGGACTGTAGCCTCCTTAAACAAGAAATAAGAGCAGACATAGACACTACAAAGGACTTTACATTGTTAAAATACATTGTTCTCTCATTTAAGCAAAGCTGTTACTATTACCAGTGAAGGAAACTTCTCCTCACCCAACACCTCAACGTCTTTGAGGATTAACTGATGCAGAAACATGCCTTTAATCCATTTTATTGATTTCTATTTGACTTTTAAATTTTGCCCTCTGACAAAAGCTGTTGGGTTTCTACATTTCTGCTGAGAATATGTGGGATGGTCATTTACATACAAGGCGTCTACAAAGGCATTGCAAGGGAGCTGCTAGCTTTATGTGTTTAGGTTAAAGGGTGCTGATACTATGATGAACCTTCAAAGGTGAATTTTCTTTTCTTTTTTTACAAACCAGTTTGAAAAACAACTAATCATTAACAACTGCTACAGTATTTGTACACCACTGTGGGAATAATTATACGTCCCTGTTGACATTTAGTTCTGTCCATTTACCTTGAATGGTCTTCTCTCTTACCCAACCTACTCCACCAGTGACAACCCCATTCTGTCATCCCAAGTGTCTTTTATTAGCAGTGCCATCCATTTTTAACATAATAATTTCAGCCACTCGTTGCCCAAGCCAATTTGTGTGGCCTTTCACGTCATCTCTCACAAATATTAACAGTTTTTGTCATGGTATCTCTACCACTGACAGGGATCATCTTTAATTATATAGTGACTTAGAAAGGTGAACATTTCTGAGGTCCAGTTGAAAGGACAAGCTTTGAAAAGGCTTGTCACACTCCAGATTTTTTAAATAATTCATGTGCTAACTTTGAGATAAAAATACATCCTTAAAAAATCACATATAATAGTTTCCTTTCAATTGATAACTTGTATAAATCTGACCAAGAACATCTAACATTTTCTATAATTCATTTTAATACATTTTTCATCCACATAAAAAAAACCCTCCCACCATATTCATGTCCATACTGTCATACTGTTAGTCATACTGCTTGTATGATGTTCTTCTATGATGCCTTGTGAAGAGTAATGTGGATTGGATTCATCATAGACATTAAGTTGCATTTTTACTGCAGCAAAAGATCATGGACATGACTAATTTTCTAGTGAATAATTTCTAAAAACAGTTCCAGTTCTACTCAGTGAGGAATATAACACATCCAGCTGGTTATGAGCCACACGTTGGCTGAATTTAGGCACAGTGTGTTGAGGTTTTTTATGTAAAATCCATTAGCCCATTGCTCACCCTTAGTTGTCAACTACAACTCCATACAGGCTTTTCAGAGTTCTATTTAGTGAAAGGTTTATTTTTGGCAAGGTTAAAATTCATCTTATAAAATATTTTTTTATGTATAAAGGCCTCTTTACCATGACCATGCTGGGCATGTCAGGTCAGCATGTGTACCACAACCTTCACCTCATTTTACACTTGGTCAGACATTAGCATTCATTCAACATGCAGCCTTGCATCCAACATGGGGTCATACACTGAGATGGCAGGAAGCATTTACTGAAGCCGAGGGCATCTTGGCTTTGTAAACCACAAACCCAGTCGCATGTTTGTGTCTGTCCCTTAAAAGTGAAACAATATGGTTTCCCAAAAGTTCAGTCCAATACACATGATACAAAGTTTATGGTTTGATGCATTTACATTCACAACCTCATGCAGATGCAAACCCCAATTTTCAAAGCAGATGCTGTTATTCAGAGATATTTGGATGCAGCATGAGTACAAACAAAGTCAATGGAAACATCTGAATGGGGAACAGATGCAGTCACGAGCAAAGGTGAGCAAACACTTTTGCAACTAGCGGAAGCCTTTGGAGTCATCCTGAGTTGTATGACTCCATGAATGTAGGGAGGCAGGAGAAGAAAAAGCGAGGGTCTCGAGGAAACCTTGGGAAACTGAGTTTCTGGTAAAATCTAAAATCAGCCTGCCTGAGCTCTGACACACAGAGTCGCAGCAAATGTCACTGCTGTCAGATGGGAAACACTTCCATTGGCTGACACAAAAACAGCACAGTGTTACTACGGGTAGAAAGTAGGTAGATAAATAGTAGTGTTGCACGCTTTACCATGAAACACTTTACACCGAGAGTTGACATAATGGAAACATGGTTGATAGGATAAGGATAATAAGAATCAAGGTATTCTTACTCCTTTTAATTCTTAAATGTTTTCTTAATATTTTGATTCGTTAATGTGTAGTAATTATTCACAGTTAAAGCATTTGTAAAGGTTCCATTCATATAATAGCTAATCTCACAATTATTTAGAAATGTGTTGATTCCATCATCCATTATCTATACCCGTGTATCTTTTAGAGGGTCACGGCTGTGCAGGCTGGAGCCAATCCGGACATTGGATACACCCTAGACACTAGGCGCAACCATTCATAAGCACATTCACACTTACGAGTAATTTAGAGTTGCCATGGAGAGCCCACGCAGGCACAGAAATTGTTGATAAATACTTGTGACTTGTAAATGACTTAAGCGATTGATATATAAGAAAAACTGTACTAATTATTATGTTTTATTAATTAATTAAAATAATTATTGTATTATTAATTAATTGCTTATCCGTGAAAGTACAGCAGGTTTCAGATGAGTGTAATGAATGTGTGCCTGCATTGATGTAAAAGACCATCACTCTGCACTGAGATTAGCTTCTCCTACATGAGGGGGTGGATTGAAATGCCACTGACTTTTTAGTGCTAAAAGAATATATATAATTTTCTTATATATTATATTATATATTATATATTATATATATATATATATATATATATATATATATATATATATATATATATATATATTATATATGGCTTTAAAAAGATTAAATAAAGCATGTGTAAGTTTAGGTTTGTAGACTTAGACATCAGTCACAACACAATACTACTGAAAAATGCAGAGGCGAAAGTGAGAGCCAACCTATATTCACTTGTTCATATTTAGCGTTTCAATGAAGAGAAATATTTTGAATTAGATACCATCTCACACGCCCTTCCCACAAGATGTGAATACAGCAACTACAGTGAATACAGAGTATGTCGAAAATAACACAGTGCTGAAAAATATGTGCCTAACTAAAATATATGTTAAGGACACATAACATAACATTTCTGAAATCTGAAACCGAAAAAGAATTGTTCAAAAGAGAAAACAGAAAATGAATAAGAGTTATTACATGAACACAATACAAGGAAATAAAGAAATCTTTATCACATCATCAGCAGTATTATTATCTAAATCAGATTGTTCTTTGTACTGAATGTGGATGGCTGATAGCATATAAAGCGATCTTTAAAGGTCCTTGAATAACAGAATTGAGAAACCCATGCTATAACTGTGCTTTGCCAGACTAATTTGCAAATGTGTATTGGTCTGGAACCTCTCAGTTCATTTTCGATTTCCACGGGGCGTTATCGACGGGCGCGACAACCAATCAGAGCAACAATGTGCCGTCCAGTCCATTTAATACTGCCGCTGTAGCCGGCCGCTGAACGTTCCGTATCGGCAGAGCCATCTTGGATATTTAGAAAGATACCTGAACTGCGCTCGTCTCTGTCAGTCATCGTATTAAACCCACCTCATACTAGATAAACACTTGTGATTGATCAGCCCGATAAATTGGCAGAGAAATCCGTTTGAATGGGAGAGGGGCCAGACGTATCTGCCAGAGCAAATAAAACATGAGCTCACAGATTCGTCTGGTTCCCAGGCTAATACCTTGCTGTCATTAAATCTTTGATATGCCCTTATTTAATGTTTCTATGCCCCTAATATGACCCCATTCCCAATTATTGTGACCTAATTATGCCACAATTTGACATTTACATGTCCTTTTCATTGAATTCGTTCAGCCATCCACTGAGTGAAAGTAAACCCTGGATGAATTCTTTGAGGCTTAAAATCTATATTTAAATTCTGTATTTCTACCGACTGCAAATTCCAAACTCATACTTCAGTTTTTGAAATGTCACAGGTATTTAACTTAGTCATTTTCTAATCATATTCAAACAGGAAGTTCTAAAGGTCAATGAGGCTTGCTCTTAACCTGGGAACACTACAGACACTTTTCCCATCCTCACCAAAAAGTCATAGAAATTCACTTGAGAAATGTCAGTCATAATTATACTGCCAAGTAAAAGTGAGCTACAGGGAGAGTACAGATGCTAGAAAGTTCTCAAGGCAGCACAGTAAAGACACTGAAAACTTCACTTGAATCGCAGTAGTAAATTAGATAGAACGGCCAGTTTCTGGGATTTATTGGGACATTTGCTCTCCTCTAAACGAGTCTGAAATTATCCAATTAACATTCTGGCTTTTTAACGATTTGGGCCATTGGCATTGGTTTCCACAACTCCACTCAGAGAAACCAAGTCAGTACACAGGAATCTGCACAGTCCGGAAAACACACAACACATTCACAAACTAACAGAGCACAATCAATTAGGGGTGGTAATCACAGGGACACGAAACATTACATGATATGCTGCCAATAAGTATATCATGATACAGGTAATTCTGCATTATTGGCCATACTGCAGATAATCATCAACAACACATCATAATAAGCTGTATAACTAAAGACCCAAAAAAAAAAAAACCTAATGAAGAAATAAAAATTCTTTTAAGCAGGCAACATGTATCATACACAGCAGTGTGAAGTGGCATCAGTTTCGCTCACAGATTTATAGACAACTGAGATAAAATATACACACACCCCCACACAGCAGCATAAAAAGTATTCCAAAGTGAAAATGTCCGCAGTTAAAGAAGAAAAAAACTCTCAATTATTTTGTATCTGTGTTAAGCAAGAAATTCAAACTAACAACAAAAAGTAGCAAATTATATTATTATTAACATCATTAGTATTATTATTACTAGCCAGTAACAATAAATAACATATTTAAGTACATTTACGTGCGCATGTATATTATTGTGGATCGTTATCCAACAATCCAGTTTCACTAAATGTTATTTAAAAAATAGTTCCAAAATAAATGCAAAAATAAAGTGACAATACACAAACGCACATCCATGGGGATCCAGGGGAAAAAACATGGCACTGAAAAATCTGACAGGTAATTCATTAGTAGAGATAAAAACATTTTTATTTTTATCCATGTAGGGGAACTAACTATTAACATGTCACAAGTGACAAAGTTTCTGTGGATTAGGAATAATTTTAATAATAATACATTTCTATTTATAGATTTGCTTATTGAGTTACATTATTAATGGATTGTGTTGTGTGTTTATTTTCATTATTAATTTGAAAACTATAAATCGCAGAACTCTGTCAGTGTCAGACTTTATGAACCCAGAATCTCAAGCCCTGCACCACATATTCATCATTTCATCAAAAAACTCTAGTAGAAGGACACTGTTGTCTGAACCAAACAGGTTTTTCAATTGCTCTTTAAACTTTTTAAACTCTAACAAGGCTGATTGTTTCTTTCAACCTGCTGATAAGATGTTCATGTGGCCATCTGACTTGCTGCATTCATTAATAAGAACCCAGTGTTGTGATGAGATCATCTTCACTTCATCTCGTTACACTCTCTGGACAATTGCCACTGTCTTTTATGTTTCCATCACTTGCTTGTTAAGAAGCAACTCTGAAAGAGCTATTAGGTCTCATTAAAGAAGGATAGTAAATAACTGGAAGAGCAAAGCTCAAAATGGTGATAGAGCAGCAGACTACAAATGTTCAGAACATAACAGGTCAGGAAAGAAAGAAAAAACTTGCCTCTTGTTTCCAAACCATTTCCACAGGCATCTCCTGGTCCAGATAATCCACGTCGAACAGACTCTGGAACCAGAACACAGTTGTGCCACTTGTGTGTCCTCCACCTACATGGAAACACAAAGGCAGACAGTGTGTTATTGCAGCTTCATTTACACAGCAGGCAAAAGTTTCTGCAATTTTGTTCAGCGTTTGGTTTGTAATTTGGGATCTTGGCCACATGCACCACAACATGCAACCTCTATACTGGAGGGAAAAATCACAATTTGTCATCATTGCTGCTACAATGAAAAGAAAAATCATATGCCATTTACTCTATGTTAGCCAAATTGCTAACTTAATTGGTATCGCGTGAGAACATGGAAATACAAAATGGTGTTATATGTCTTTTCAATGTCACCATCATATCATATTGGTGAATCATATTCATAAAATGAATTAATTGAACACACTAAACAAACAAGCATTTTTTAAGTTATACCTTAATAAGAAACCCTGTCAACTGATGATATACTGTTTAATTGTGTTTACATGTACATTAATAAGTGTATTTGTAATATACTTATTAATTGTGGAATATTGGTGAATGGTTATCTTGACTTTAAAGGGTAGGAAAAGACTGGGGCCCTATTGTTTTCTGTGTTTGTTTTCCTTGTTGTTTTTTCATGTGTTTCATACATTTTCAAAATAACAGGTCATAAATGACAAAAATTGCATTCCTTATTGTATAACGTATACTCACAGTGCAATATTATGTTCCCTTTAAACACTATAACTTCTACCCTCTTTATTTGAATTATGCAACGTTTACATATTCTAATTTGCTAACTGAATTGTACCATTGGTTAGCAATAGCAAGAGTCTACCCACAGTAGACTGTGTTTTGCTATTTTCATAATCTTATTCTAATTTAAACCATTTCTCAAGGCTTTTCCATATATATCTAAAGGTGTCACATGCTGTATCAAACACTAAAAATGACATGCAGTTTCTTCAACCAAGTAATACTTTTTCATCAGATTTAGCTTTTTCACAGAAATGCAGCCATGTTTAACAATAGTAACGTTACACACTCAGCAGCATGAGAATATGTGTGAAACTCCATGGTATCTTATGTTAATGCCATTATAAAAGCACATGCATACATCTCAACTATTTCACAACACTAATGTACACTTGTGACACTGGGTATTCAAACTTAAGTTGCACTTACACATACCCTCCTCTTACCCTGTACTATTACACAGGAGAAAGGAAAATGGTTGGTTATAAATGGTGCTTTTACCTATACACTGGACATTCAGGAAGTGATTCACACTCTCTCTCTTCATACACTGTGTCAGGACACTCTTGGCCTCCATTAGCGGACCTCTGAATGATGGTCCTGTATCGAGACTGTGTGGCGGCAGTCGCATTTTCTGTTGAACACGAAACACAATCTTCACAATAAGGCTGTGTTCAGTGGCAGATTAGTTGCACAGTTGAATTTAAGAGAATGTTTTCCAGTAAAATGATACTGAGACAAATGGCTGACATATAATGTCTGGGACACCAAGTAAATGGAGACACAATATCTCCAGTGCGGTCCAATATGTGGAGGAGATGGCTTAAAAACAAGTGGTCTCAAAGTTGATCGGATTCTGATTAGCTTGCCCTTGTGGCTGTGATGTCCTCCACTTCACTGCAGTCTGTTTTCGGACACACCACACTGTAACGGCTTCATTTGGCTCACACGCTAAGGCTCATTACACAACACTAATTACTAAACATTGAGAATGGTGCAATTAAGATAGTGATTACATCATCAGCAGACCCAATGGACTACAGCATATTTACAGAGAGGAGATGCCTGTTCAATTCTTTTAAAAACAATTAAATACTTTTTTGATTTCCAAGATACTTACAATACACATATTTAAACCCATTAAATATCCATTTTCCTGTTGATGTGTCAGGTTAATGTAATGGACAGTTAACACTGTCATTTACGCTTAAATGTAATCATTGAATACACTAGAGACATCAAGGGAGAGCACATTTGTATGGCAACATTTCAAATCTTTAAATAAGTCTCTGGTGGCATTATTATACTACAACATATAAGTGCCTCGTATCTTATGAAGCTTTCCTCATACCATGTCTTACTACTATATATACAAATAAATGATATATTATTCAAAGTTGAAAAATCCCTGCCACTAGTTGCCAATAGTTTTCTACATTAGGATATCTAACTAATCTTTAAAACGATTTGGAACTATTAGACATGCATTACTAAACACAGTTCATAGAAATTCATAAGAGCTACCTGGTACACAGGTTGATGGGCAAGCTGTCCATTCACTGAAGGGGGTCACAATGCAATCTTTCTTACAGGGAAGCAGACAGGGTCGGACGGTTTCTGGACGGGTAGAATCTGAACACCTAAACATACAAACAAAACAGTGGTCTTAAATTCTCTTCATCCCCCTGGCGATGAATGATAAACGGCCTGAGTCTCGCTGGTAACAGGACAGTGCAGTGAAACAACTGCCCTGTCCTTGACATCACACATCTCCCCACAGAAAACATGATTGATTACATGTCCTCTTGCCTGCACGCTCAGGCAAAAGGTAGACAAATGTAAAAATTTACAGTTTTCTCACACATTCAGTTGCTTCCCAGGGCACAAATATTGCTCTATGAAGAGAAAAATCCTCCCACTATTCACGTGCACAAAGTGCCTGTATTTTATGGTTCACAATACATTGTCAGTTTTAAAACCCAATTATCTTAAAGCTGCACTAATAAAATCTTTTACATTAACAACAGATGAAATACACAATGTGAAATGTGAAAGGAGTGGCTCATAATGCCAAATTATTACCCAGCACTGCAGTTCCTCTTAGCTCTATGGAGCCTTTTAGGGTCATTGTTTTGGATTCGCATTCTGCAACACCATTCTCATTTACCTCCTCAGCCACAAAAGGAATTTTCTCAGCTTTTCACTGAGTAACCAAATCTGATTTACACCCTTGCACATATAAAGAGGAAAAATGCTGATTGAACATTCATGCAGTAAGTGTAGGATTATGCAATGTTGAAAAATCTAATTCTGATCCAGAAACATCTTTAAAAGGATCACAAAAGCAGTCAGTATTTAGTAATCTGAAATAATTAGACAAAGCATTTGTGACTTTAGTCTTGAGGATATTTCTCAATTGTCTATATATTAACCAATCAGCAAGTTCCCTTGTCTGACGAAATATTGTCCATGCTCTATCCCTTTGCCTTAAAAGAGATAGGAGTTCAGATTTGATCCAAAGTAAATGTCTACCCTTAACTTTTGAAAGTTTCCAGGGGGCATGTTTATCAACCAACTTAGTGAATGAAAATGAGTGTTTTGAACATTAAGTATTAATTGGAATCTATCCCAATTAATTAGTCTGCTGGATTCATACATAGTTCATTCATTTGAAACCATATATTGACTTTATAAGATGATAATATGTCAGTGTTGTATTTTCAGCTGTTCCACTGCCCATGGGGTTGCAAAAAAAGAATCAATTAATGCAGCTTTAAGAACTACTTTACTATAATGCGTTACTAATCAATTACAACAACCAATATATAAATACTTACAGTACTTGTGTTTGTGGAATGATACATGATTACAACTACCATATCTGTTACCAGGATTGTGTAACTAAAAGTAGGGGAAACAAATTTAGTATCAGTTAAAACAACCAGGTGAGTGCATTTATCTCCTCATATACATGTACAAAGCAGCCACAGTAGTCTTTTGTTGCCACCAAGGAGACAGAGTGCCCTAGGAGGAAAAATCAATCAAAGTCCACAGCATGGCTGCTAATTAAACCTGAGAAAGTGAGGATATGCAAACTGTTTACCAATGAATCATTCCTGCCATGCCAAGGACACCATTACCAGTTTTAAAGAGCACTTCTCAGACTTAAAAAATTCTTAAAATAGAAAATAATCATGTATTTCCTCTGTATTAAGGCTGCTACACATCTTGTGTAAAATATCTGTAATGGACCCTTTGGCTGTGTTGCATTTTGTGTGTCGTGCAACCTTGAAGTGGTGTGGATTAATACAGCTCTGTAAAATCAAATAAGTCTAAGCTTTGATGTCTTCATCAACAAGCAGCCAAACCCTCCCTCCCCAACACACAAACACGAACACGCACACACACACACACACACACAGACATCCCAATGTTTTTTTAGAGTGAGTGACTTCCTTTGCCCGACAACCAGATCCAGGTCTCACTAGAGACCCAGCATGGTGCCACATCCTAGTAACTGCAGAAAGCCAGCACGTACAGGAATGAGATCAAAGTATGCCAAAGCATAAGGAGGCAAGATACATAAAATCCATCCCTCCCCAGCTTTATCCCTCCTCTTCTCGCTCCCTCTTTGCAGTGATGCATGCCAGAGGGCATGGCAACGCAACAGAGCAGCTGGGGGAATATTGTGTGGTACGCCCAGAATGAGGGGATCAGACTTACAGTCAAGGCCACGTGTCTGTGACATGGATGGAAACATTAAATATCTTTCACAAGTTATCTCGTCAAAATGCAATCAAATACCTAATTCATTATGTAACATTTTACATGTATTTGCCAGTGTGTGAACGGATTGTAACTTCAAATATGAGCCCTTCCCTGAGTTTCTCAGTTGCCTATAACAGGCTGTGGACTGATTTCTATGTAAAGGATTTGGGACGTTTTTTGGGGAAGGTCCAGAGTGCCTTGCCTCTCTTGAGCTCCCCTACAGTGCCAACAGCTAACGATGGCTTAGAAATGGAGTCTGCTAACGTCAACGAACGACCGGCACCCACCATATAATGTTTGTCAAACTATATTAACTTTACTCACCTCATCTATCTACATGATGCCGGTCAATCATGTTCAGTCTCATGTATGTTTTATCATTTTACAACACAGGGTTTCACAACAAAATGAAAGTTGTAGTCACTTCACGCTACACACACATACAACATGTATACAGATAATTACATTTTGATTAGAACAGGATCAAATATAAAATGAAAACAATATATACAGTTATTTATATACGTATACACCCAGAAAATAATTCTGTAATCTGGGGGAATGTAAACAGCAGCAACTGCAGCTTCGCATTAAAGGTTCCACATCTATGAAACATTGTCCATCAACTTGACTGCGTTTGAGCACCAAGCATCATGATGTAAACACAGAGTCTGTCTCCCCCCGTCTTGCCAAAGTTTCGATCTATTGCTTGGATCTGGAACACCGTGGTCCAGCTATATCCGGGGTGTTAAGATGGACATGGAGCCAGGTCTCTGTAAAGCTATGGGCACAACAGTCTCTGATTTTTTATTTGTGTGTTTTATTTTGTCCACTCTACCTTCCCGCAACCAAACATTAGCCAGGAGCAGCCTTAGCTTTTATCCTGGCTCTCTTCCCTCTCCTCCTGGGGTAGTCACACCTGGTCCGGCTAGTCCGGCAGTGTGGTCTTAAAAAAATGTTTTTTTCAAGGTCCACTGATCTTAATCCAAAACCCGTGCTTAATTTTACAATTCCTATGCGTGTATTTCTGCCATAGGTTAAGAGTGCCGGAAGTAGGGGGCCCAATTCACCATTTGCTGTATCTCTGTATCTCCGCAAATGCCTCTACACCAGGGTCACACAGGAGGTGGAAGCACTGCAAAGCGCTGCCTGTTTCCTTTCTGCACCCATGTCAACCAACGATATAAATGATATATATGATATAAATGATTTGATTCTGATAAATGATAAAATATACATCCAATGCTTGCCAACCCTTTGGATTTTCCTGCTCCCTCTACCTTTTGTTCTCGTTTTTTTCCCCCCACGATGGAATTTCCAAATCTGCCCATGAACAATATTTATTAGAATTAGTGTCACTGCTGTTTGTGATTGTTTATTTTTAAATTACGTAGGCCTACTTATTCCACACACACACACACACACACACACACACACACACACACACACTCTTTGCCCCCCCACCTCTGAAATTAGTCCGGCAGCCTAACAGCCCAACACCAACTGGTGTGGTTTGTCTACTCCGAACATAGTTAATAACAACAAACTTATTTTGACTTTTTAGGTGTAAATAGTGTTGATGTTATTTCCAATTTGTATTACTATGTGGTACTATGAAAAAAGATAATTTGGTACCCATATATAATACAAATTGTTATAGGACACACTCTTATTACCACTGCTTTAGGTCTCTAATGAATATTTTATTTTCAATATGTTACAAAAGGAAACTGAAATTAAACAAAAAATCAATCTAATGTTTTCCTGGGGGCTCTGTACTGATACCAAGAAAAACCCACTAACCTTTCATTGAGCCACTGCTCACTGCAGAGATTATTGCTAAGCATGAAATGTTTAGCTGTTTACTGACTGAAGTGACCCTTCTTAAGTAGCTCAACATCAAATATATTCAGTGTGTATCTGCTGAATAGATGAGAACGATTTAGAAATATTGAGGATATTCCTGTATTTCAAACACATTTTAAGATAAATGGGTTAAACTAAAGGAAATGGCCGAATCTGAACTCTCCTATCTTGCCCTATTCTGCCCCTTTTTCAGTCTAGGAAATAAGCTGTATAATTGTATCTATCTTCTGTGTATCAATCTTATCCTATGAGGCTTGAGAATATGTCAAATTTATGCTGTTCTATATGGGAACAGTCAAACCCTAATCATGTTTAACACACTAAACATGTTGGAAAGACAGCAGAAAAGCCAAATAACTTGTTACTGACCGTCAAAATCAACTATGATGATTAGTAACATGCAGGGCTATGTTTTAGATGCTGTTCCATTAAATGAACACTGTGCAGCTATACATGAATAACAAAGAAGTGATTGAATTCCCAGCATACTATGCAGGCAAGATCTGTTGGTGGAGCATAAATGACAGCTTTCATTAAAGCCTCTGTGGTGGGAGATAGGACGTTCATGAAAAAAGCCTCTCCATAATCCACTTTATGGCCCTGTCAATAATATATTGAGCTAAAGAAAGGCAAACTTTGTGAATTATTTATAAATCTATCTTCCTGGTGTGGGCTATAACATCATTACAGTGACAGCACAAAAGCCCTTAGCAGCGTTTGATATTGTATTGCTGAAAGAGGAGTAGATAATGGTGGAGCATAAGCAAAATGAATCTCACAAAAACAAAATCCTGAACACAGGCAGAAAGTACAACAGAAGGGCTCAATGTACAGAACTCTGGGGATTTAATTTCACAGTGCATCAAGTCCTCTGGGTCATTTGTCAGTAAGCAAAAGCATACATTTTACAGTATCTTCAAGTAAGACACTTTTGGAATCTTAAAACTTCATTGATGATGATTTTTCTGTAACAGAAACATGATCACCTCTCAACTCCTCCTTTTTGCAAAGCCCTTTTACTCCTCACCCAAAATTTACCATTTGTTTCTTTGGGACCCATTTTCTAGTATTTAAAACTAGGCAAAGCAGCAGTGTCAGCTAGGTTAGAACAGACAATTTAGTTGGTATATTTGAGACAAAGTATTCTTATTAGAATAGGTAAAACACTGATTGTTGGTGAGCTGAAACAACACATTAACTTTTTTTTTTATGTTATATTACCTTTGTAAAAACAAACATGAAGGATGCTGATACACTTGTGGACATTTGAAAAACAATTGGTTTATGTATACTAGGTCTGGTTTTTCAATTGAAAAGACGACACAAAGCTTGATATGACAAAAGCCCACATAGAAAAGTCAACAGTAATGCAGCCAACATATGAGCACATCTGGCTCAACACCGTCCAAAGGTAAACAGGAGGAAGGATAGAGGCAATTGATGGATTCACCTCCCAGTAGAAAAAAAACATAAAAAATGTTTTCAGCCTAAAACATTAAACTGTACAAGACACAGTGCTGCCCTAAAAACATCTCACTTTTGATATAGAAAATCATTAAAAGTCTTAACATGTATGAAAATCACAATATCGAGTAACATTATTAAGGAATTGAAGTACGTATTACATTGCCACTTTGGCGTATACACACTAGAAATTAGGTGACTGGTCAGAGAGCCTACCGTTTACTTATGACAGCTCCAACGTTCATCTTCATGCAGCTGACTTTGCGAATCTGAACACCCACGGCACAGGTAGGGGTCCCATTCCAGAAGCTGGTTCCATTGAGATCCATGGAGGTATCCTCAATACACGGACCCCAGGCTGAGGCCTCCCAGTAGAACACAATACAAGGGTGGTCATTGCAGATTCTCCACTCCTCCAGGGCTGGAGCTGCTGGACACTCTTTCCCTTCTGGCCACCGACACACAGGAAAGAACCATAAAGTCAAAGACATGAAGACTACTGTACACAACTTGGCATTTGGGAAAAAAAATAAACACAGTTTGGCATTTTGCTGCGTTTATGAGGAATCTAAAAGTTATATATTATAAGCAACATTATAAGCAACATTATTATGCAGAGCACATGTTATTTGTACAAAGTCTAAAATACATGTCAACTAAAGTAACAAGCTATAATTGGTTGCTGGAAGTCAAATGCTAATATTATCATTGACCGCTGGCTGCTTAGCGACTAAATAAATGTTTGTTCGGGTTAGCTGAGCAGACACTTCACAACTTGTAGAAGTTTAAATTACAAATGAAAAGTCACAGTAAGGTCATTGTTACAGAATTTAAACACTTCACACAGCCGTACCACAACAATCTTTTCCAGTCCCTGCTGCCCGTACCCTGGTTGTCATATATTTAGTCATTATTTGAGCACATACTGTACAGTTCCATATTCAACCTCAATGAATGCAACACTGAGAGCGGGACATCTGTGAAAACTTCTATATATCCACCAAGATGGTGTGTATGGCTATGCAGTAGACTACCAAAGCAAAATTAATTTCACAGTGCAACATTATTATTACTTTATAAGTGAGTTTTTTCTATTTGCAGACAGGTGACAGTACACAGTTCAGTTCAATCACTCTGAGGTAAAATCTCATATTTAGAGCACATAAGTGCCAAATCTGACAGTGACAAATGACCATACTATCACTATGGAAATAAATAATTGTAACTTTTAGTGTACTGTGTTATCTATTCTATGCAATAACAGCCTGATTGTGTTTGGCTATTTTTTTTTTTGGGGGGGGGGGGGTTATTTCTGTGTATTTTGAATCCTACTGTGTCATTTCAGATGTGTGTCTTCATGTTGTCATCATTGTGTACATTTTGCACATACACACATGCGCGGGCACACGCAATCATACACATGTAAACATACTGATAAAAATGCATCACATATAAATACATATAAATGCAAATGTGTGCACAAATACATTAAACGGTTTGCTGAGATGTAGCAATGCACCTAATGTGTAGTGGGACTTCATTGCTCAGGGTCTGTCCAATCTAAACAGAGCTAAAACAAGGGACAGTTCACTAACATTAGGATCATAGGTGTCATCTGGAGAGTGGTAAGTGCCCTACAGTGAACTGTGACCCACAGAAGAGTTTGTCACTGAACCACAACCGAATAAACACCCGCACCTTCCAGTCCATTTTGCATTCTCCAGCTCTTCCATACACTCATACAATCAAGCAGGCACACAGTAGGAACACAAATACACTGCGTGCACACACACACACACACACACACACAGCACCTCTGTCAGCAAGCAGATAGCAAGCAACATGATAATAAAGAACACAGAGTGGAACCTGGCTTAAGCTGTGAGATTCTTTCATCAGCTGTTATTGCAGATATGTGTTTGGTTGCAGGGATTAATGGATAGTAGCTGGCTGCCAAGGCTCTGCTGTCTGACTTAAAAACACAAAACTTGGAGTATGCAGAAAATAACTGGCCAGAGAAAGAACCTTTGATAATGGATGGTCAGCTCAAACCTCAAATGTTTTTGACATAAAAAAATGTCTAAATAAGACGCAGTGTTGCTTCACCACAGTGTTGGTGAGAGACTTTTGAAAGGACTTAAGGCTAAATCAGTCTTTACTTTTCTATTTGCTGAGTTGAGCTTTTATGTCTATATGTTTCATAATTCTGATTCCCAGTGTCAATATTAATATAATATATTCTGCAATATTTGAGGTCTCCATTTTGAGAAACATTATGGAGCAATTTGTTTTTTCTCATTTCCAATATTGTGGCTTCACCACAGCAGTTTTTGAAAATATATTGTGATTTAAAAAAGAACTCCACTGATTTAGTTTTGCACTCTTGCCAAAACCTGGCACCTACATTTAGTATAATGCAACTCGACCGAAGGCAGCTCAGTTGGAGATTTGGGTGTTGGTTACGCTAGCAGTGGCTAATTAGGCCTCAAGGAGCACTTCACTTATGCAAAGACTTTTTCATAAAATCAATCAAGCTTCCATTTAAATGATATCAAACCAGCTTTGTAAATTTTTCAGAAATCTATATTGTCACCAGGTTTCCCCACACTCTCTGTTTTGTCTCCCAGTAACAATGACACTGTACTGAAAACATTGAATACGTACAAGAGAATAACAATACACTTAAACGTGAAATGTATTTCTGTCCTCCCTAACCTCTTGTTTTATTTTTTGTATATACATTTTTGTACTTCTTAGTATTTAGTTGGTACCCTGTGTGTAACAACATTACAATAACAGCTGTATAATCTAAACTGTTTCGAGATGCTACCCATAGAAAGTCACAATTCATCAATAGAAAATCTGAGGAAAATAAAACATTCTAGTTGTGACATTTTGTTTGACTAAAAACAGATATCTGAGATGTTTTGAACAAAATCACCATAACACAGCAAAAAAAAAAAAAAAAAAAAAAAAAAAAGGCTCATTAATACCAGGTGGGAAAAGATTCAAAGAAGTGCATTACCTTTTCCGGGGATGGCCAACACAGTGCGAGTGCGGCTCTGCCGACCCTCCTCTGTCTTGGTGGCACAGCTGTGTGAGCAGGGTGACCAGGAAGACCAGGAACCAACCACACAGTCTGCAGGACAGGCCACCTCACAGGCCACTTCTGTGGGGGGAGGGTCGATTACACAGTGGGCAATGTGCACATCTGCCCCTGAGGAAGGCAAGTTAAGATAAGAAAATAGAAATGGATACATCAGTTTTAATGGTTCAAAATGAATCAAAGTGAGACCCAGTACACTGCATGTATCTTGACCTGATCAGACAGCTTTCAGATAGTGATACAACCTTGTGTAAATGGAACCAACACACATTAGGGCTACATTCAAATCCCCATCCAGGTAAGGGATGTACGGAAGTGTATATGAGAAGCACAGAGGAAGTATAACATTCTAACTGGCATCACTATGCATCTGGTTTGATTAAAACACATAAAAATGCATGTGAATGCATAAGAGAAATTAATTGTAAAACAGAAGTGAGCAAGTTTTGAAATTGAAATAAATAAAGTGTAAATGCAGTTCACACAGAGCACAGCTATATGGTCAGCTACTTTGACAGGCTCTGCTTGTCTCAGTTGTCTATTGTTTTCTACCCTTTTTTCTAAGACCTGCATTTTTTTTCAAGGGTAGAGGGGGCTGTGTGGTCCTGATGAGGTGTGCAGTTGTGATGGAAATGGATCATAATGCAATCTCTCATCTAAATGTTGACACTGCTAATGCATGTTTCTAGATACAATATGAATGCAGGTGTATAAGAAGCCTATGAGCTAGTAAATAGTAGGAAGTTTCAGAATTGGTTGTTATAATTTGTAGCATGATTGTTTAATGATTAAAAAAAAATAAAAAATTGGCAAAGTTTGCCAAATGCAAAATGTTTTTGTTACTTTGGGTGAAATTAATTTCCTCCTCAATGAAAAATTAACACCAAACGTAACTAGGCATCCTTCTGAAGTGTAAGAATAATTCTGTCAAACACAAATAGAATTTCATTTTCTAAAGAAAATTATAAGGCTATCCCATTGGTATTCTGAGCCAGTTTTAAAAGCTATCCTTCAGCCTTCATCTTGCAGTCATGTTATGAAATATTTATCACAGCTCACAGTTAACCAGAAACAGCTACAGGAAAGACAGAGCCTTCTCTCTCTACTGTAATTCCATGATAATGACTCTTATCGTGTGATTAAACACTAAAATTACAAAAAAAAATATTCTCACATGAATGTTAATGACTGAATAATACCGTTGGTTAAAAAACCCTCCCTTGTATATTTTGTTGGACCCTGCCCAGAGTTAGCAGAGCACCTCAGATTTCTCTAAGGTGTCTTTGCCCAAGAGAGAGAGAGATCTATTTCAGAAACAGGGATGTCAACCTGATGTCAAAACAATGCCACCAGCAGCCAAAGCATTGTTTTTGTATATACGCTCACACACAGAAGTATCATTAACTTAGTTGAACTCTGCTACTACATCATGGAATATGGTTCAACAATAACAACCCCGGGGCATATTTGTCATCAATTTGTCTTTTTTTTTTCCTCCCCAAGCAAATACCCTTGATGCAGAGGAGGGCAGTGGAGACAGCATACGAAGGTATCGCCTCATCAGATAGATGTGAAATACTCCCTTGGGGAATTTGAAAAACCTTTCACCCAAAAAGTTAAAGCATCAGAGATTTCTCCAGCCATCAAAGTAACTGGTGTGTATACAGCCGGAGATGTTAGTCTGCTCAAAGTTATAGTAAAGTCCAACAGTATGGGATGCATTATTCCTTTTATCACTGAAGATACAAGTGGTCATAAGATGGAGGGCTCTTCAGTTGAAATGAAATAAAAAAAACATTCTCAAGCATTTGGTGTACATGACATTGACAGTATGTGTCAAGTATGGGGCACATGAAGAAATTACATGGTTGAGTTAGAATTATAAAGTTCTGTCAAATTACATTTTAAACATAAAATTACATAAAAAGAAAAAGACTTCCAGTCGACCAGGGAACATTATAATGATATACTATATAAAGCCAAATACATTGAATAGGAATTGTACTGATATTTTTACATAATTGAACTGGCAGGGAGATTTTAAACTGAAGGAAGTATATTGTCTTGGTTCACCATGGCTCCCACCCAGGTAATTATTTCAGGCGTCCGCGCTTTATACAAAGTGAGCATGAAATGAAACACGGTACGCACCATAGATTCTGTGAATCAACCTCTCTGACTCACATTCAGAGGGACAGACACTGAGTACTGTATATGTACCATCTATATAGCTTATGTGTAAATGTTGTGGAAATAAGAGACCTATAGTATTTGTCACTTGGAATGTGAAAATGGACAATGGGATACACCAAGACTGTCTTTAAAAAAACTTTAAATGGGAACTGTTTATACTTCATAGTAGAAAGTTCTACATAGTAAAAAGTTTGTTATAAAAGCTGAGGAAACAGGTGCTACTGTACAAGAAGAACGGCTGGAGGATACCAGTTTGTCAAGTAGAGAGAAATTAAATCTATTGTTTTCAGGAGGAGGAAAGTTTATAGCATTACACATTAAACCTGTCAAATGAGTGGCATTCAAAAATACTGTATTGTGGCCTTGAGGTACAAAGCACAATACCATTGGACAGAACAGAAAACATAAAGCAACTCAGAGAGCAAGATTACCTTTCAAAAAAACATTTCCTAAAATATAACCATTACAGAAAAAAAAAAAAATCAAAGAGTTCTCTTTCACCCACTCAGGAACACATGGTCACTCATTAACTGCTACATACTGTTAAAAGGTTTTGTAGTTTCAGCAAAATCCATTTCCAGAAAAAGCACAAAAGCCAGGCAAAACCACACAAACTTAGTTTTCTTTACAAGGTATTATGTGGTGTGGAAGCTGAACCATCATTGAATTTATGGGTGAGGGTTACAGTGTGATAATGACAGCCACAAATACCAACAAACTGGTGAAAAACCAAACCACCAACGGCTAATTCCAACACATATTTAATGAGGCTATTTTGATACATTTCTAATTACAACCATGGGTTTTACATTAAACATATATACAGAAGAATATGTAAAACATAGCAGGTTTCTGTGTGATCAAGACATGTTTTAAGAATTGTTTCGATGTTGTTATTCAACAATCGCTCTGCTTCAAAATCAGTAAGGATTAATGAATGTTAACAAAAAAAGACTCAACAGTGCCTAAAGAAAAATGGTATGTTAACATGAATACAAAGTCACAACTTGTGTATGTGTGTGTATGTATTAGTGTGTAATGTATGTGTGAGGCTACTTTGGGTGGTGGGTGGGGGGAGGACTCTGCAAATAGATGGCTGCCCTACGGGTCCTTTTGCATTATTAATACAGGGATCTGTAGTTGGGGCTCTTACTCAGATATAATACCACTGCCTCCTGCATGCAATTTCAACATGATTTCTATTCTGCTCGCCCACATACCAATTAATCTTCATTGTTATTATTCAGGTAGATATATAAAAAAGAACTAGAAGTCCTCGCCTTTGCTTAAAAGTTAATAATCACATCCACTCTGCGCAGGCTGCTTTTAAGACAAAGCTGGTTGGAAAACGCAACAAGGCAAATTGGACAAAATCACTGCGAACATCAAAATGGGTCCTGACAAAGTAGCCGGGGTCACTAATTAAGGTCTTCTGTATCTGCCTGTCAAACATGTAGCTTTAGAATTTCATTATTAGTGACAGTCACACAACCAAGTTTAGGGCTGCTTTCCTTAGTTCATCCTCGCCTGAACCAGCCAAGCAGAGATAGTTCAGGTTGATGGTAGCCATGTTGCCGAGTTATTGCTCTTGGTTTCAGAAATGTCAGAGTGTCTTTAGGTTTGGGAGGGTTAGCCAGCATGCATCTGTTTGAGATAAAATCTGTCAAGTCAGCTGTCAGTCACAGGTGTACCCAGTAGGTTTGAGTCAGCGCGCCCTGTGGTTGGTAGTTAGTTTGGAAAATAGGACTGACTACTCTGGTGTGAATGGTCGCTGTGCAGTGAGTGGGAGCTGTGGGTGCTGTCAAAACAACTTAACTAAGCCTGGGGCAAAAAGTCAGTGGGTTAGGCTAACACAGCTTTTTTTTTATTTTGCCGTAGTTAACAGCACAATAAAGTATTTGTGGAAAACAACAAGAGCCCATTAGTCCCCCTGTAAGAGATGCCATATTATTTTTAACTTAGTTTGCAACAACTGTAGATTTACTTCCGTCTAGCTCAAAACTGCATTTAAGGGAACCTCATGTAGCTGACATGAGTATGAGGATGATAATTGTGTTTTTCAAAGTTACAGATAACATGGTTTAAAGTCTGAAAGCTTTAGTCTCTGCAGGAATGCCACATGATGAGACAGTTGTAAAAACGTTTAAATAACTAACCAGTGTGATGGAACAATCATGCCAGAGTGGTCAACCAATTGGCAGTCACACAGTCCATCTACACCACAAAGACTTATTATGTAACACCACATTACATTAATTATATTGGGACTTCACTGAAAGCTTTGGAAATGCAGTGCATCGATAGCAAACCTGTCAGTATATGAATTGATGTGTACTAATTTGTAATAACTACAGTGAACTTCTGATTGAGTGATGAGCACATACAGCCACTAATGTTTTCCTTACTCTTTGAGGACTATGTCTCTTATCTACACAAACTGAAGTGGACCGGCAGATGGCAGGAGATAGGTGAGGAGATGGATAAACATCTCAAACATAAAAAATCTATATTGTGTACATAGAGTTATAGGACACGAGGACCACGTCTCCCTTTCCGACTGCGAGTTTTAGTTTCTCTTTCCACTTAAAAGAATAATGTCAGTAAAGCAAATATGACACTGCTCAACCTGAAACCTCTCCTCAACAAGGCTTTCAGCTGAATAAATACACGGGCAATTACATATGTCAGTCCTCTGTTACATAACATTAAATACTTTAGTTACTAACTTTTTTCTTTATGAGTGCCAATTGAATTTGGCAAAAACACTTTCATAGGGAAATACCAGACAATATGTTATCCCTAAAAATAGATTTACTTTACTGATCAGCATTTGACCAGATTTTAACACTCTATTGTCTAAAGCACTGGCATAGACCCTCTCAGCATCGCCTCCGGCTAACAGAAGAAAGGCATGAATCACACGAGTAATAACATGGTCAACAGGTCAAAACAATAGGTCAATGGTCACATAACAAAAATTAAAAAGACAAAAAAAGAAATGAAAGACGGATTTCGTCAGAAAAGTAACAACATTTTCCTTCCCAGGGATAGATCCCTCTGGATCACCGACCTGGCTGAGCCCCAAAATGTCCTGAACACTCCTGGGCCAGTCTATTACATTTCATCTATACTTGAGTGGTTTAAGGAATTACCTCATGTATTTTCTAAGCAATAAAACCTGGCATTTAGATGATGGAAGATGTTTTCTGATTGCTTGAGCAGCCATAGATAATAATTTAAATCTCCATCAGATAAACTTTGCTGGGAAAGTGCTGTTTCTTACTCTCTACAGACACAGACATTCCTCAGACAACTTCATGAGTTTTCATGCTTGAAATGCAGAGTAGTTTTGAGAAAATTGGAAACCAAATGCTTACTCACTCAGGGAGTAAAGAGGAGAAAACATTCTATATCTCTTGGGTGCCTGTCACTTAATTTAAGTTCAAAATCTTAAATGGCACATGCCACCTACTTCCCTTATTCCAATTGAGTGTAAATATACTGCATGTTAACATCCATGACAATTATGTTCATGGCTTAAAATTTCCTTTCTCAAATTATTTATGTATATAAAATATAATACCTTTATCCAACACAGCTACACACTGGGAGCATTTGTTAATCCCTGCTCCAAGTGACTCAATACATTGAATAAATGAATAAACTGAACCACAGCCAATAAAGCCTGGCACTAACTGACTGTTCCACAAGCATCGGTCATACACAAAAGAAGAAAATATATTTGTATAGCAATTTAATACAACTTCAACTCAACAAGAAGAATTGAAAAAGACGGTGGACAGCGTACAAAAAAGTAAAGATTGAGCCACCCTTTCACAGTGAGGTAAATTATTCCAGAGGTTAAGATCCGAAGCTGCAAACGCAGTATGATTATTGGGTCGAGGGTTAAAGTGCGTTTTAAGTTAATGAGAGAGAAAGCTATTGCTGAAAATGGGGTCACCATGAAACAAGACCAGGGCTACAGGCACTGATTGACTGAGTAACTTGGTGAGTTCCTTCCAAAAATGTCTTCCCTCAAACTACAGTACAGGGTAAGCCAAGATGAGCTGGACTGCAGACTTTCACTTCTTATCCATTGATAGCTCTGAATTCCAGCTCAAATATCTTTTGAGCCCAGAGAGCTTTTTAGACAAAGACAGGTAGGTCACCGCATTTATTTGTATGATTAGAAGGCAATCTGCTACTACTGAAAGTCATGTGCATCTACAAATACTGTATCACAGATGCTTACTGTCTAGGACAACATATCAGATTATGCAAACAATCCTTTCGTCTTTTGTGGTCTGTCACTCGTACCTCTACGTTCTCTCCCTCCTCTCTGCCCGTCTCACCCTGTCAGATATTTTCTGCACTTAAGGAAAAAGTGAAAATGATTGAAACCAAGCCAACAGTGGCTATGTATGCAGTTTCTCTCCTCTCCACGGTCAGTCGAAACATTTCTGCTAGAGCAGCTTCACTCTCTGTGCTCTAGCCACAGAACTGTAAAATACTGTAATATTATTGGAAACTCTTCCCAGAAACCACACCACAGGAAACCAAAGATGTTGTAAATAATGCAATTAACAACAACACCTCCAAGACTGGATTTAGCTTGCTTTGAATGAAGCTGTAGTGAAAAATATCTTGGATGACTGGCGGTTCATAACAGTCAATGCTTGCTTTAAAATATACAGTTTACCTTATAAACAGTGGACTGCCTTCAGTCTTTAACTTAAGTCCTGATACGTGGTGGAAATCAGTGAATTATTAAGTCCAGCACTCTAATTGTCTAGACTTGGGTAATAGAAATCTAATTTCTTAAAATAGCAACAAATCAGATATACTCCACATGTAACATCTTAAAAAATGACAGACACGGGTTGACAGAGGTTGTTGTACGCTGTTTGAGCAAATGACCTGGAGAGGACTGTTACTTACTACTACAACAATGCACCCTCTACAAAAAGCATAGCTGACTGAAGCTGGCATTCAAATTGTTGTGGTAATCATTGTAATGATGAAGAATGCTCAGAGCATGGCAGTATTAATGTGAAGTGGCATTTGTAGTGAGTTCAACTTATTTATTATATTTTAAATGATAAATTATTATATTTTAACTGTGTACAGAAATTAATGTCTTATGTGTTCTTCATAAGGGTTGTTTTGTGTTCGATACTTGGAATCTTTTGGGGGGTGGAAGTAATTTGGCTGGAATAAACCCTGACCGTATAAGACTTGAAATACAATTAGTATTTTGTGACTAGCAAAAGCTTGAACATTATTATTCCCAGCAGAGAAGCATTTTTTCCTGCCTTCATCCAACATCTCAGACACAGACAAATAGTCCATCCTTTTCTACTTGTGTAACAGCTGAGAAGCAGAGCATCACTTTGTTGAGTCTGAATGTGCAGACAGACTGGCAATTAGCAGCTGCTTTCTCCAAGGTCTACTAAATTGATATATCAAGCATAACAGAAAAGTAACCAAAAGCACATTCTATCTGGAGAAAAACCTGACCACGATCAAAGGGGGTCACTGAGATGTTTGTACAGAGAATAATAATCATAGCAACAGAACATATTTTCTCCATCTAATTATCAACTTTTCCATCAGTCCATCATTTAGTTAGTCATTAAAGAAAAACATAGCACTACCGGGTTTTAGAAGAGTACGTGGTGTGGGTTTTATTAGGAAGAATGAGCTTGTGGATACTTTTTTATTTGAATAAAATTAATTGACACTGTCAGCAGTGACACATGGATTTCCAGTCTGCTAAACATCTTTTCTCATTCAAGTCATATTTTATCAGAACAATTAATGACAAAAATCTAATAGAAAATAGGAAATGCTTTCTCCAGCAACCTCTAATTATCAAATGATATGAGAGCATTTAAACATTTTAAAATATTTTTGCATCTGCTTTGTGTAGATATGACAAGCAATATTTTTTTAGTACCTCATGGATGTAAAAGGACTATACGTGATGACAGTTGGATTTGGTTCAGTTCAATCTACCATTTATTTCAATAATTGCAAGTATCTCAGATGGAAATAATTCTCCTGCCATGCCTTTAACTGCTTGTCATATATTCAATATTAGCTGTGAGACTGTGAATCATATTGTCATACTTAGCTTTGCTATTAAAGCCTACAGTACAGTACCATTGACTGAAAACAGGGCTCCTTACAGGATTTTGCATCACTTTACGGCTTGGGCCTGACACTGTAGTAAATGTGTGTGAAAATAACCTAACTTGCATGAATGGTAAGTCCAATAAGCCAACTAAGGAAGCAACAGTGAACAACTTGTCGACATGAACTAACAATGGATCTGCCTCACATAATTGAATAAGCCTTTTACCTCAAAGCTCAAATTCTTAGTTGTGCTGTCAAAACTCATTTGAATCTCCTGTTGGCTAATACATTTGGACCCTCCACTGCCTTCCTGACAAACATACACATGATCCATTGTGACAGAATAATAAAACACAGGCAAAAAAGGGTGCAATTAGGTTTATAATCTATGGAGATGAGCAATTAATGCCTGGTAGACGCTGTGATGCTGACTTTTAATCAAGCCAATGTTTTCTGTGCCCATAAACTCGGTGATGGACCCTCATGAATAATGCATGCTTCGTTAGCATTGATCTTCCTATCACCCAACGTGATGATATGGCTGAGCACAATGGTTCATATTATACCTGATACCTCACATTACGTGACATAACATTACGTGTCTGGACCAGTTATTATATTATTATAATTTTACAGCTACTTGTAGATCTATTTATCAATCTTCTCACTACATAAGCAAGTAAGCATATTTCCCGAAATGTCAAAAATAGTCCTTTAACTGGGCTTCAGTAGCTGGAAGAAGGCCAAATTGAACTCCCATAAAAGTCACTCTTTGTTTTGTGACTGAGGATTATAATTTTGACACAAACTGAGGACAGTACCTTCAGCGCTGACACAGGTGACATTCTGGACTGCAGTTCCAGGACCACAGGAGCTTTTAGTGGGAGTGCATCTTTCTTCTTGTTGGACCTGCCACAGGTAGCAGGTGGGATCCTCACAGGGGATGGACTCCACCAGATGAGGGCAACTCTCCGGAGGACTGTTGGACTCCCACAGCACCTCTCTCCTCCTCTGTCTGAAACCTGACAGAGAAGAGGAGGGGGAGGGAGAGAACAGAAGAAGGTGTCAGATAAGCAATTTATATTCCTTTAACAAAGTATAAGGCAACAATAAACATGTTGTCTCACACAGAGCATACAGAACCCCTCTCAGCCAATTAATAGAATACAGTACTAAGATGCGGACTTTACCAGACACTGACTACAATCAGTTTAGGTCTTTCATCAACTGTGCTATAGTCAGTTGCAGCACCTCCCAAAAAATACCATATCTACCAAGCTGTGTATTGTAATTTACAGTAAAAGATACTCATGCAACGAACACACATAAAACACAGATAAAAATTGAAGGAAAATACAAATGAGTTGCTGGATAAGTGGAGTTAATCTAAATAACTAAAATAAAAAAAGTGTAAGCACTCAGCCTACAAATTAACAAAATAAATGTCACCTGCGCATCTTTAATAACTAATTTTTGTTAATCCAATTTGAATCCTGTTCAATATCTAAGCAAATCTCTGTCTGTACGTTTGTATGTATGTACGTGCCTATGTATTTTTGTCCTTCGTATATCTTGAGAACCATTCATTTGATCTACTTCACACTTGGCGGGTTTATTACTGAGCAAATCCAGCAAGAAAACACACTGATAAACTATTTATAAACAATATAAATGACTGCTCATCCACTATAAGCATCATTGCTGTTTGTAATTGTGTTTTTTTTTAAATTACCTAGGCCTACTTATTCCACATATTGGTCAGTTGTGTCTAAACAGAGAAAGAGATCAGCTGATTATAAAGGAAGGATCTCTATCTGTCTGCAGCATGTGTATGTATGTGTGGATTACTGTCTGGTTCTGCAAGACTGCAAGCAGCACTTCCGGGGGCCAATCAATCGGCCTGTTCCATATGGGCACTACACTAGTTTAAAACAAACACATTAATATATATATATATATATATATATATATATATATATATATATATATATATATAGTAGAAAAGAGTGAGAAAAGAGATTAATGTTATGCTTTTATTCACCCATTCGCACACAAGTGGCAGCAGGTTACCATGCAGGGTGCGGGCCAACCATCGGGAGCAATTTGGGGGCTCAGTGTCTTGCCCAAGTACACTTTGACATGTGGACAGGAGGAGCCGGGGATCTAACCCTATGATCAGTGAACGACCCGCTCTACCTTCTGAGCCAGGGCCACAGCCACCTCTGTGGCAGAGTTTAAGGAAATGGGAAAGTGTGAGTGATTGGGGTCAAGTTACAATAGACTTTCACAATGACACCTGTCCCTCCAATTACTGAATCTCACTTCTTTTTTGCTGCAGCTGCTATTTCTGTTGCTAAATTGGGTACTGCCAGCTGGGATAAACTGGCTCCACACTGGCACCAACTGAACATCTCTGTGGGGCTAGAATGAAATGAAATGTCCATTATAACAGCTCATTTCAGCTCAAATTCAATCTTGAATTTACATGAACCCTAGAAGGTGATTACCCAGTGCATAGAATTAGTCTACATTAAGATTAACATTGTGTTGTTTCAAGGTGTTCAATCATACGACTATTCCCTCACAAAAAATGAAATGTACAAATGCGTGTCTAGGAAAAAACATGAACATTTTGTTCTAAGTGTCTAAGATTCATCAGTAAAATACATTTTAACTGTGAAAATGTTAAGATGAAGTGAAATGCTAAATAAATAAATACATACAATAACAATAAAAACAATAAATCCCACTGTTGCTCTTGGTACTGGTATGATCTCTTTTGCTTAACACAACATTTGCACTTCAGTTTTGTGAGACTCATTATTAGATTATTAGACTGTCTAGTTGTTAGGATCTCTAGTTTAGCAGTGATTTCCTTAACATTATCTTATCTTATCACTCATCACTTAAAATTCATAATCAGAAAATCTTATGTCTAACAGACAGAAAAAGCAAACAGAGTAACACATTAACAAAACCTTGATATGAACACACATGATATTTGTCTATAAAGAATGGATGTGAAATAAATACAGAATGGCCTACAGTACTAACTAAGAATAAAGCATACACATCAGATTTCTGTAATGATGTAATTCAGATTTAATAAGAATAAAATCAAGCCCCAAGGCTGAGCAGCTTATTTTATCAAATGGTCAAGTGTGAACCAAAAAATTCTTTTGCTCAGATAAAAAAAAAAATCATGATTGAATAGTGGTGTTCTAGCTTTGTGCTGAAAGAGGAAAAACAGTGATTGAAAAGATCGGCGCCTGAGGAATAAAGTTGTAAAGATCTGCAGTTGCAAGTAACAAGGAAACATAAAATCTGGTCTCCCATGTGTCAGTGTTGTATCACCACGTAGCTTCCTCTCTCAACCTTGCTATTTTTGAGTGACAAGCAATGTGGGGAGACAAATTAAGGTATACAGTATAGGGGGATGACATGTGACATGTTTTGCTTACCCAAGAATCGGCAGACTACCTCAGTAAACATTTTTTCGAAAGAGTTTATGGTCTCAATCACTAGTTTGTCTTATTCATTATAGCATGATGTTTATTTTGTAAATTATGATCCCGTTTAGAGTAAAACAGATGATAAAGCAGCGTATGCCTGAGGGCAGGGCTACCGCATGATTGACAAGTCGTTACCACAGTGTCCGCCAGTCAGGATAGAGGCAGCCCTACCCTCAAGTGAGACTAACGCCACTTCTTGTTCCAAAAAACCAAGATGGTGACGGCCAAAACGCCGAGTTTGTGGCTTCAAAAAGGCTGTTCACAGACCAACGGCTGATGTAACGGGGACTACGTCCACTCCTTTTATACAGTCAATGGGCCAGACGTATCTGCCAGAGCAAATAAAATTTGAGCTTGCAGACTCGTCTGGCTCCCAGGCTTTGTTCTGCTGGCTCTGAACAAAGTTCCTGTAATGTGACTTTATAAGCATTGTATAATCTGCTACAGTATATTCTTTACACTAAATCGTTTTTATTGTCTGAACTGTCACTATAAAGAGCCAACATTGACTTATCTGATTTGACCGGCATACCGTCCCTCTCCAACTGTGTCTCTCCAATAAAAAAGTGTCACAGAATTTCCACTGAGGCAGTTGGTAACGATAAATCAGGTGCAGCAGCTATTTGTGTAAATTTTTATTCCCTCTGTGTGGGCCTTTGATAAATATGGAAAAAGAAAATCCCTGTGGAATGGCTTCTTAGACCACTGGATTACCACAACTTGCCAGCTTTTAACAAAGTACTTGCCTAGTTACCTACAGTTTAAGTGTCAGTAATGCAGTGCATGGTGGCTTTTACATTCGATCTGTTTCCCTGGACACATTGTTGGATGATATGTTTTTAATAGAAAAAATGATGGTGGCAGTGAGATCTGAAAAGGGATACACAGTAATATGAAATATGAAGTGTGGTTTAAATATGCAATTAGCAAATTGCCCAATAACATGATCACCATTTTGACACAATCATTATCATTAAGCCAAATTACTGATCGATTACCTAATTGGCCGATATTTTGATTCATGCTCACCATAAATCATTAATTCTCTCAAAGCTGGATTTTTCATGTGAAGGTTATTACTGAGTGGACACCTCATGTTTTAATTTACTCTATCGACAACAGAGTTCTTCCAATTCCCTGATGACAGAGAAAAATTCTCTTGTAGATGAAACATGGTAGGATAAAAATTCTCTCCAAGTAAATGTCCACTTGAGCAACATCAGCTTTTCTAAATGAGCCATACTGTTTTTACCACAGCTCTGACACGGCGCAGAAAGGTCCCACATTCTTTCCCTCGACAGGTGGACTTGTCTGACCCCAGGATGCTCACTCTAAAAATGACATGCCCCGACCATCTACTGCTGTTCAGCCGCCACTTCAGGAGTCTTACCCACGGTGCTGCCCGAGTGTGCTCTCGAGGAGCAAAGAGAATGTGGATCGATTGCAGTATTGCCCAGAGCACTTACTAGTACTCACATCCAAACCACAAAAAACAATTTGGCGTGGGCATGCCCCCATGGATATTAATAATTGAAAGGTTTCTTGGTCATGCCAGGTTTATTTCAGGAAAACAAGGGCCATCCGGCGCTTTTTAGCTCACTGTTGTTCAGAAATACCACCTCCAGATCGGGAACTTGTAGTAGAAGCATTACTAAAATTCTATTGAGTAACCCCCCATGTTCAATTCATTTTCCCACATAGCTGCAAAATGTGATAGGCCAAGATAACATGAAAAAATGTGAAAAGCTACTGCGAGGCAATTTAAATTCGTAATTTTCCGGAGAGCAAAGCTGGGCGAGCAGAGTCATAAGCATCTTGGCTGGTTGGCACTTCTACCTGAACACTAAAATCCTGCAGGCCTTTTTGTTAGAGACGGATTACAGTTTATTCTGATGTTGTGACACAACAGGCTAAGTGCACATTCAATGAGAGCGAGAAATTCTCTGTAGCCCAAGGACCACGGGCCAACGACTTGGATAATAACAATGCCTACTACTCAATAACTGTTCATTGCTTCGCAGGCAAAAGAGCTTGCTGCAAGTGATTTTCTATTGGTTTCATACTCTATCTGCCGTGCGCTATGGATCTTTATGAATGCCATCAAAAGAGAGGATGCCACAAGAGAGCCCTCCACAAAACAGCATGTGCTGTATTTTCCACTCCTTGAAATATATTAATGACAATGTCTGTAAGAGGAGCTGGCTCATCCCATAGAGATCCAGCATTGGCGTGTGTGGGCACTGACCTGAAAAATCCACACTTCAGTCGCTCCCCGGGGGGCTTTCATGCACATTTACTCATGGCAGGGACGAGGTCATTCTGCCCTTTTAGCACAGCACTAACACACCGACAACTCTGCCAGTACCGCACGCTCACTGAGACGCACACACTAACACTACACACACAATGCGTAGCCTCTCTAAAGCAGTCAGATATGACACGCATTCACCTGTGAAAAAAAGACAAGAACATTCAGACAGCACAAGCACGCTGAATGCTGGCGAGCGCACACACACACACACACACACACACACACACACACACCCACTCACTACAGATACGCATACACACACAGACAGGAAGCATCTTGTCTGCTGATACTCCTTTCACCCTCCTGGGGACTGAGAGCTGAACTACAGGTGTGCTCGCTTTCTGTCTTTCACCTGCTGTGGTTTATACGTGTACTGCCTTCTTCCAGAGCACGCTGCTTCTCAGCCCGGCTCTTATCAACCAGCAATGTACGGTTCTAACACATACTGCCTCTGTCTCCTGCTCTGACAACATCGCTCTCTTGCACTTCTCTGTCTTAGCCTCTGTCAGCCACAATACCTCTCTCTCTTTCAGTTTCAGTGTTGCCGAAAGCATGACACAGTCTATTGTTTAGACATTCAAAACATGGTGCAACACCAAATTGAAAACATTAAACATTAAGAGAGGTTAGTGTAAAGCCCCTTGTTGACCATATTGAAGGTACTCAGCTCTTAGGCAGCAATTGCTGTGAACAGATGATCGTAAATGCACTACATGACTATAAACAGTAAATTGTTTTTGAGTGGTAGTTATTTCACCACTGGTCCATCTGTGCAATTATCAGTTTCAATTGTAAATCATATCAGCCTGTAATATATCTGTAGTCTCTTTTGGACGGTCTATATCTATCCCTCAGTCTGTCCATCTGTCAAACTGGATTTTGAGAGAACAGTATTCTCCTTTTGAAGACAGTTGGAAGAATTATACGTCTTGAAATCTTTGACATTTAAAATAAAACTCTGACCTACTCTTCACAGTATTGTCGGAGCTTTCATGTTTTTATCAGGTTTGCACTTGATCTAATTGTTGATAATAAGTGCTAGCAGTTGCTTTTTCTAATTTTACTCATCTGGTGGCATTTTAGGCAGAAGACTTGTTTGAGAGACAAGACAAGGTGGTTTACTACCACACAGTTGATGACTCATTTCACCCACATAAAATGTAAACTAAGTTTCTCTGGACACTGGACGTTATTTTCTTCCACAAAAAAATTGATTATGTGACAACTAAAGATTGCACACATCTTTTTCAGCTGTTATAACTGTATATGTGAGAAGTTGAATGGTACATAAAAGAATCAAAAGTTAAGTCAATAAAAACAGCTTTAGTTAAGTGTAGAGTATTTCTTTGTTAATGTTAGAATAATTACTAAAACTATAGATCTCTTGAACATGGGTGCAGTTAGAAGGTAAATGTGAGCACACAACAAATCCCTTTTCAACAAGCTACAACTGTTCACGTCACTTTATCAAACCATCAGTGTTTTCTGCTCAAAGTGCACAAAACATGTGTTTTAAGACATTGTGTTCTTTTGATGATATTTTGGCAGACCATACATACCTTATGAAATTATTCATTTTACAGTATTGCTTTACTTTTACTGCACCTCTTACACTTTGAAATCAAATACTATTAGAAATTATTTACAATACTGTATTTTCTTTGTTCAACTTCAGAATGGCACTAGACATTGTTCCTGGAAGGTGACATGTGCAAATCTTACACATTCTATACATTATGTTATAATGACTGTCTACAATGACATAACACTGTTGACAAACTTACATGTGGTCCTGCAAATCTTTCAAAAGCCAAAGATTGTTCACTCTCATATCCAGTTTACGCCATTGTACCTTTTTTCCCCTGTGGTTCTTTGCAGTTGTCATGTAGGCAGGCACCCCAGGGTGACCACTGGGAAAGCAGGCAGTAGTGCTGGCAAGGGATGGAGCAGTGCTGGACGGCCGAGGGGGGCTCTTCACCAGCACACAGTCTGGCGTTCACAGGCCTGGACACTGAACAAACAAAAGGAACAGAGGCAAGGATATACCAGGCTTAGGTCAAGCTCAGACACACACAGGCAGCGGTCGAGTACATGTGTGTGTTTAAGTGTGTGTTTGTGTGTGTGTGTGTGTGTGTGTGTGCAATTGCTGTCAAGTAATGTATTTGGAATTGGAATGCAAACAGAATTATGTGCTAGATGTTGTCAAGACAGCGAAGAAGATGAAGGAACATCACTGTCATCGGATGAAAAGTTTGGATGTAATTTAGTTCTGATTTGGAAGACAGTGCTGTATTTACTACGAATCTGTGAGCTCATGTTTTATTTGCTCTGGCAGATACGTATGGCCCCTCTTCCATTCAAACTGATTTCCTTGGTACTGGAAGCGCCATTGTGTCGGGCGAACCAATCACAAGCATTTATCTAGTATAAGGCGGGTTTAATATGATGACTGACAGAGATAATCGCCGTTGAAGCAGCTTTGTAAATATCCAAGTTGGCGGCTGCTGATTCAGAGCATTCAATGGCAGGCTACAGCAGCAGTAATAAATGGGCTGGACGGTAAATTTTCTCTAAAAGAAGAACTAACAACTGCATTTAAACTTCATGTTGATAAAAAATATCTGTCTGCCATACTTCCAACAGGACGTACTGTCCGACAGTACGCCGTTTTGTCACTCTGATTGTCTCCGCCCGTCCATAACGCATTTGCGAATTAGTCTGGCGATCCCAGGCTAGTGTTTACTGGTAAAGGCTACAGTTTCAAATATTGTACACTGTGGTGAGACGCAAGGATTTAGAAAAGCTTATTGCGGAGTAAAAAAAAAAAAAAGAGAAAATAGAAAGAAAATTGCTCTTCTCATCTCATGTCTGGCTCAAGAGAATATTAAATAGAGGGCAGTGGCCAACTAAGGGAGTAAACAGGAGCTGAACAGGGAGATATTAAGGCAAGACATGGTATAACCAATTCACCGCTAAGCATGGCTGGTATCATTTGTAGATCACAGACATCTCAGCCACCTGTAATGGGTTCTGACATTAGTCTCTCACACAGAATGAGAGGGTACTTTTTGCCTGTCCACAACACAGGGATTTATTCAATCTAATATTCCATTTTGATGCACCCCCGCACATCATTGAGTGGCAAATTTCCATTTAAATGAGAGCCCAAAGAGAAATTCACTAAATGTCCATTGTGCATTCTGTCTTAGTAATTTACATTCACAAAGTGCATAGTACAGGTCCTTCTGCTTTGTTCCCTAAATTGTGATTTTTGTATTTGTCAATTGCTTTACTGCAGGAGACATCCAACAGAAGCAAAATCGTTTTCTACATAACCAGATAAACTAGCTCTCCATATTGCAGGCGTACAGCCACATCTGTTTACATTAGCTAAAGATGTGCAGGTCACGTCAAGATAAACATTACAGGTGACGTATTGATCTTTGCCCCTCACATCCATAGGTTCAAAGAGCTGCCCTCATTGATATTCTATATTCAGGTAACCTATTCACTGTCCAAATACACCTCTGATGTTCTAGCATTTCTCTGAACACATCTGGGCATCCCACAGCAACTGCCAAAACACCTTAGTTATGAAATGAAGGACAAGGACTTATCAAGTAGGCACTATAAGAAAGTTATAAAGTAATATGTTATTATTGAATACATGGTAATGTTTATTAGGCAGGCAAGAGTGTGATTTTCAAAAGAGGATCTTATAGTTGAAAGTCATTAAAAACTACCCACTGTGCTTAATTAAAAAGATAAATGAAATACTTGGTATGCATGTGCTTCTACTTTTTTCTTATAGTAATTGATTTTACAAGCCAAACTTTACAAGCCAAAGTTTTATGTTGTTTTACATATAAATTAATATGACATCAGTTCATGAACACTGGTTGCCTTGGTAATTATTGGTAAAATGCCTTACCAAATTTTGCGTTCTTTTTCATCTCTATTCATGTTAACGTGCTAACCAAAAGTAATTTATTATGGCTTCACGTAAAACCTGGTAAACCTGTGGTGATTCTGAGTACACTCTTTTGAGTACATTTTGAGTACATCTAACTATAAGGTAAAAGAAAAAGCTATTTTTTAGCGGATGAAAAAGAAAAATGAAAACAGAATAACATCCCGGATGAGCAGATCGACCACTGCTGTGGCACTTGATAACACTCGAACTTGAGATACTCAATCTCAAACTTTGCAGGAATGGCAAATGTGAAGAGGGTCAGGTCAAAGTTCCACACTAAGTTTATCAGGACTACAGTTTATTTCCTGTTGATGTTCTTTGCATCAAGTTAAAAGTGAGCAGTAAATAGGGGTGAGTATCATTTCGATTGTTTTGAAACCAGCGAGAATTGGTATTGGTACCAAACAATATATATGTATATATATACAAATAATGCTTAAATTTGAGAAATATAAACATGTTTTTCCTACAAAACCCCTTTTTTATTCAACAATGTTATAAAACTGTTAATAAACACATGCAGGTGTGCAAGACACAATTAAGTCTCTATCCACAAAGTGTGAAGGTTCAGTACAAGAGTGAATAGATAATACTAGTAAGTAATATAGCAATATGAGTAAATGGCAAAAAATAATGTATATTGAAAACAGTGTGATCAGTTACCATCCTACGAGTTTTCACAACTCCCATGTTCACTGAATTTTGCACACTTTGCAATTCCATTGTGCTTCTTGAGGGATTCATTGAAGATTAGAAGCAGCAGTCCGGCTTCACATTTACTGTCTCCATGCCAAGCTTACACTGGCTGTCAGCACTTCTTTTAAAACAAAAAACTACAACATGACATGTAGTTCTCTATCCTTTTGACTAACTAACTATAGTAACTTTCTTCTTTTCCATTTTGAATTCTTTACATTGACTTGACATCTTATACCTGTCTACATTTTGTTAGAGCTTGTTAAATCTGAACGATACTAACCTAATGTATAATAACATAAGCATAATTCACAGATGGAGGGATGATCAGGTTCCGCTTGATGTTTACAGTAAATGAATTAATCCCCTTTGATACTGTAGCTGATGCACAATATTTGATTTAATTTAGCCTGCAAGTCTGCATCAGTCATATTTCTCAACCTCATGAAACATTTTTTTCTTGTTTTCTGAAAATGCCTATTTCTTCTACAATCCAGGCGAGATAACACAGATGCTTGTACAATAAAATACAATCCTGGGTGTTCAAGCTACTGTACTGTGTCCACCCCCATATTAAAGTGATTTAGTCGGTTAGATTTCCTGAACTAACATTAATGAGAGAAAGAAATAAGACTGAATACACTTATTAAAATACACTTTTAAACTTTGGCTGTAGTGATGCCTGTCTTTGTGTTCTTTTTGAGATTATTCTACCAGCTACTGTATTTTGTGGAGTTTTTGATGACATTTTCACTGTCTCTCAACTGGTCTCAACTAGGAATCTTGGAAAATGTTTTGTGCCAAGCTGGTTGCTGCTGATGAGTGAAGCTCAGCTGTTGGTTCCCCTCTCTCTCGATGAACATGTGCTTATGTGCTGATGCTTTGCTTGGACTTGGAGCACATAAACAGTGGGGGCGATAGATACAAATAAAATGTCCTTGTCTGGAAATAGTATTAGCCATAGCCATTGTTGTAAACAAATATCTTCTACAGTGCAAAGTGAACTTCTACAGTACATTTTAACAAAGATGCCAAATAAAGATCTGACTTCTAAAAAATGAAATTAGAGTTTGATATAATAAAAAAATACTGCTGTATTAAAGGTAAAATGTTATGTCTTTGTAATTTATAATCATCCTTCAACAAGCTCTCATTTTTTTTTTAAACTCACATTCTTTGGATAAGGATCTACGGGCAGTGAAAGTGGCCCGTTTCTTAAAATAGCACCTTTCAACCTGAGCATGAAAAAGCCATTAACAATGCCTCTTATTCACCCAGGTACACATTGATGGCGGTGAGCTCATCTGAAGTAATTTGGTCTTCAGTGTCTTGTTCAATTATTTTCTGGTGTGAATATTACTCACGAGGCCACTAGCATGGTTATAGATTTCTTGGCACGGCGCAGTCACTGCCTGGTGTCACTGCTGTTTTTTTGGCAACCTCCCGGTGATGTCGAGACTCCAGATCAACAGAAAATGTACCCCTCGTGGAGTCACAATTTGTCAGTTTTAAATTTCAGTTTCATATGGATTAAACAGAAAAGATATAATTTGTTAATTAGTGAGCTTTAGAAGTGCTACTGGGCTGATTTTGTTACCTTTGGACTAAGTCAGGCTAGTCTTTGTGCTGTAGCTTCATATTTACCATACAGAGTATTAATCTTTCCACCTAACTCTCGGTAAGAAAGCAAATAAGAGTATTTCCAAAAATGTCAACTATTCCTTTAAGAGATGTGGCATGCCCGCATAATGATACACACCAGGCAAACTGTTTTTAAACCCAGTGCAGCTTTACTTGTTTTGCTCTGTGGTGTAAGTGAGGGTACCTTCAATAAAACAGCTATAAGTCTATTTTCATGCTGCTCTGTGGCTTGATGGCTCGCTACATGTGTTAAGTGTAAACATTTTATATGAATCTGAGGGAAAAAAATGCTACTGGTGCCGCACCAAAAGGTCATTTGCTCCATTACATTTACATTACCATTACAATTTTAGAGGTGAAATTTGCTATTTTGCATGCAGAGAAGTGGTTCCCTGTTGTTTAAAGCCTTAGCTACAGTATATTGTAGCTCCAGAAAACACAGAGTTCGACATCTATCCTTATTGTCTACTTGCACTTTGAACATGCCTTAGCTATGGCAACACAACCTGCAAAACCAACTTAATACTCTGGTGCTAACTTTTACTTTAATAATTTATGCTCACAGCTTATATCAAAACACACCACTGAGTTTACTTAGGATTTATTTATGGTGTATCTCTTGAGTCACCATGTGCCTTCAGCGAGCCTTGGGTCAACTGTGATGAAGGAAGTTTTTCTTACCCTCCTTCCTGTGATGTGGTGCTGAGTCATCAGGGACTTGATCACAGTAGGTCTTCCTGGTCTGGATCCCCCCTCCACACAGAATACTGATGTTAGCCAGCCGCCGGCCCTGCTGGCTCAGTAAGGGGAGAATGCGACATTCACCCCAGTCAGTGGTCCTCCACACATACCTGAAACAGCACACACAGCCACGCAAACACATTTGAAATGCAAATGAGCAAACAGTAGTTAAATGGAGTAAGTCTTCGACATGTCTTGGGAAGTATACGGGAGCATCATGTTTGTGTGTTTTGAGAAACAAAACTGCCACCTATGCAGAAACAATTGATATAATAGTATATTTTTAAAAGTACCAAGTATCAGTGTACATACAGCAGCGCCAACTGTTTCAGAAGAGTCACACAAAGCAAAAGACAAATTAGCAAAATCATTCTCTGGCAAGAGCATCCCTCACAGTATGTCAGGAGGAGGGAGGCATGATTATTTTGATTTCAAAACTTCTAAACAAATGTTTGGTCTCCGCTATGAAAAATGCAGTGGTGCAGAAAGCAATAATATTGGAAGAGTTTACCAGAACAACAGCCTGTAGTAATCTATCAAATGCTTAATTTCCGTAATGAGTTTTCCCTAATCATGTAAATCCTCTGCTCTCAGGCACTCCATGTAGATTTAGCAAATGAAACAAAATCTACCAGCAGGGAAAATAATTCTCTATTGACTACTTTGTTTACTGCATGTAATATTAGACAAAACCTATCTTAACACAAACCCTCCTAAAACAATGAGGATTTGTCAAACACTGTTTGTCATCCACACCATGAACACTGGGTCAGGAACTCCCAGCAGTACATGAGGTTATTGTAGGTGTCACAGGATAATTGAGGTAAAGCCAACAAAAATTATGCACAAAGTAATTCAATATTAAAATCATGAATATTTGCAGCATCCATGCTTCCTCTCATATTTTTTCCGGTGAAATAGTTCAGAGAAGCAAAATTAATAACCATTATTTGTTTTTAGTCTTTGACATTTTATGCATAAACATCTGCATCAGGAGATTACACATGAGCAGAGCTTTTGATTCTGTAGATTGTGAGCTCAAAATTAGATGATAACCATCACTGTTAAGAGCTACCTGGGGCAGTTTGGAAGTAAATCTCCTATGATGTTGCAAGCTTCCTTTTCCTCAAGGGCAGGACATCTTTTCCCCCCTCGGACTGGGATCTGCGTCATGATCCGTGACCGGAGACGGTAACCAGGAGACAGGTCGGTGGACCGGCAGGTCTTTGAGCAGGGACTCCACGATGACCAATCAGATGTCTGACAGTCTTTGGGCATCACACATGCCTGGAAGGTCAGGGGGGAGTTGTCCTTGGTACAGAGACTGCAGATTGAGAAGAAAAAAAGAAAAAAATTGACAATTTTAAGTAATACCATCTGCTTAGAGGACCTACTAAAGGATATCTTGATATCCTGATGAACAAATGACCTTTGCAGATTCCACTTCCACATGACATTAATCACAGCTATTATACATAATAACACAGGTGTCAGACATAAAGTCAGCCTTCACAGAATTGGTACAAAGAGCTGATATGCTCACTTAAAAATACGGAACAAGTGCATCAGTCATGTAATTACAGCGTCCATTGTTTAATTTGGACAATTTAATTAGTTAGGTTATTAAGATGTGAGTACAATCCTCATTTTAAAATTTTACTTTGTAATTAGGCTGTAATGAGAAAAGCAGAATGCGGCAGAACTCAGGTGGGAAATCTATATTCAAAAGCTTCTTAGTAAATACCATGCTAATCAGGCACTGTGCTGTAAATGGTCCCTTCTTACTCAAGCCATAAAGCCAGTGAACCTGCCTTGTCAGGGATAATACATGCGAACATCAAACACATAACAAGAGACGCAAGCCCCTTCATCCAATGACATGGGACAAAAAAAAAAAAAAAAAAACAACTTGGCTTGCTCATGACCATAAATATAAAAGCAATGTCAAACAATAAAAATGCATCAACATGATATGATTGATAAGTGTTTACTGATACCATGTCTTCTATGAATTGCAATTGATTAAAAAGTGAGCTAATAGTGTCACTTTACACCAAGTAGATGATATAGTGGCATTTAGTCAATATAATATACATGCAATGATTTTCTCTCTCCTTGAAAAGAAAGCACAAAATGGAATTGATTTGTTGAGTTGATTATTTCTGTACGTGTAGGTATGGATGTGTATGTGCGTGTGTGTGTGTGAGCTTGTTTTATGTGCGAGCTTGCGCAGAAAAATCTATTCTTATTCAATCCATATACCAGAGTTAGCTCAAACAGCAGGGACAGGAGGGGAGCAGCACTTGACATTTACCACAGTAGTTCCTCACCGCCATGCTAATATGCTGGTGAAACACCAGCTCTCACATAATCTAGTTATAATTGAAAAACAACCACCATCAGTAAAAAAACATTTTGTTTCACTGAAAACACCTCTGCATGATGAAAATTACCCACTGAGATCACGAGGGGGATGACCACTGATCATGTCCCTGCCATGTTATGAAACAATACGAGTGTGTAAGAACCATAAAAAACAACAACTCCATTAGGACTATTTTACCTGACAGACACCCACATTCAGCTACAGAGCACTTTTTACAACTCGCCTCATATGCTACAGCAGTCGTAAAAGAGATTAATGTAAGACAAATCCAGTTATCTGTACAGGTCCATTCCCCAATTACAAACCAGCTCTTTTCACACAGCTACCTTGCTTTCATTATAATCTTGAATTTATCTTGCCCTTACGAAAATGCCCTATTTTTCACTGTGTGTTTATATTCCATGTATTCATTTCAGGGTCACCTTTTTTTTATTCTCGCTGCAGGAAAGGTGCACCTTGCAACACTTTTCACTAACTTACCTCAACATTGCATTCTTGCCATCACTCCGCGTGCAGCGGATTTGTCGGGTCTGGTATCCCACTTCCAGTTCCCATGACATTGGGTACTTGTGCGCATGAGGACGGTGGTGATGATATGAGTGGTGGTGAGAAGCCTGTGTGTGCAATGTGACAGTGTTGTTCTCGTTGGAGGTGGTGCTGAAGTCCACTGTGGTCCTGCCACTTAACAGGGCATCCTTGTCATGGGGTAGTCGGCACTCGCTCCAGGCCCCTACTTTAAGGCTGTACTGGTACTCCCCCTCCCCAGCAGGGCAGTCAACGGGGCTAGAACAAGTCCTGGTCTCTGTCAAGTTGGGGCAATTTGCACCTCCGTACATAGGTGTGGCCAGAACATGTCGAGTCCGATGCTGCAGGCCTGCGCCACAGGTTTTGCTGCAACTTGACCAGGGGGTGAAGTCTGAAACAACACAGTCCTGGGGGCAGGGGATGAGGCATGCCTGCTCCACAGGGGGTTTCTGGGAAAAGAACTCACATATCCTCGAGGTGACTGAGGTGCGGTTTGAAGTGCGTAGACAGTGGACCTTGCGCCTCTGGATGCCATGCTGTGCTGTAATGCACTCAGCTGTTCTCAGCTTGAGCTCGTTGGAAAAGAAAGGGACAAGAACACAGGCCCCCCAGTCTGACACCTCCCACTCAAAGAGGTTCTGGTGCCAGTCGCAGACCTTAAAGCAGTGCCGCTGGCTTTCTGGCTTGTCCATGTGCTGGCAGTGGGAATGGTGGGTAGTCCAGCCCTCCATGTGGACACACCATATTGTCCTTGTCTGAATCCCACCAGAACCACACTCTTCTCCGATACACTGACCCCACTGGCCTGCAACCAAGAAAAGACAAATGAAAAGGGCATTTTCATTAAAACTTGGAGCTGTAGAAAAAAAAATGATGATTTAAATTGCAGCTATCTGGCAGCTTGCAATCAAGCACAATTCAGGGCCATTCACTTAACCTCCATGATTGCTTTATTCATGAACTGAGGAAGAAAGGAAGAAAGGAACACAAAGTAATCAAACTACTGGCAGACATCAATATCAAAAAATAGAAGGTTAGTTTTTCAGTCTTGGACAAAGGATTAGATTCAACTAATCCAAAATGGATCGATATTTTAGGCTATGTTAGACATGGCGCAACCAGGTATAAGATATGCCATTAATTTGCTGAACTGCAAAATTTTGTGAACTCTTAATTCTGGTTTAAATGCAATATATGGCTTTTAATTTAAATCTTTATAAGCTGTTATAATACTGTTCATGAAGGTTTTTATATCAGATTTTATAGGTCTTTTGAACAAAGACTATTGATTTTTACAGACATGTATAGCATTTTGCTGTGGTCTGACTCTTTGCTCACAGCACACTGAGGAATTGAGCCATCTTACAGTGCAATTACCATTGTTAGCTGGAGCAATTACAATCATGGCCAGTCTCAAAGGAATTTCAGCAGCAAAGGAATTTCTGTCTATGCAAATTGAAATTCTTTTTTTTTTTTTGTTGTATTTTGATAGCAGTTCCTAGAGTTATCAATATACAAAACAAAATTGTGTTTCCCTTCAAAAGTTCAAAAGTTAACAAACAAACAAAACAAACATGCTTAATTACATGTCCTATCTCACAAGTTGTGACAGTAGACTCAGTCAATGCCTGATAGATCTGTTCCCAAAGACAGAAGTTTGAAAACAAGGTTAACTGATGAGTAAACATTCAGTTTGATAGGCTAATCCATTTGTCACAACATCTGCTTCAAAAATACATGTCCCTCATAAATAAAGTATTCTGAAATATAGCTCTATGCATATCTCATTTCTGGTCACATTTTATACAGCAAATGCTAAAACACTGATATTATGGACACAAATCATGTCAGTCATATCAGCATTTGAAGCTTAAGGCCACGCTTAGTGTTAGGCTGCTAAAACTAACCAAGCAGCCAAGTTAAGCTTCAATCACGAAGGTGCAAAATCCTACGTTCACTCCTCCTGTTTTCAGGAGGAGTGAACGTAGGATTGAGTCCAATCAATTTCAGACACAGTTATGAAACACAGTGGCAACTTCACTTTCAGGTATTCGTTTCTAAGTAATGATGTGGTTGATTTCTGCAACTACACTTAGCAGTTTGTGAGATTACAGAACTGTGTGTCTGATCGTCTGATCAGTAACATCGGGGCCCCCCAGGGAACTGTGCTGTCCCCCTTCCTCTTCACCACATACACTGCTGACTTTAAGCACTGCACTGAGTCGTGTCATCTGCAGAAGTTCTCTGATGACACGGCCATTGTGGGGTGTGTTGAAGGCGGGGGGGAGGCTGAGTACAGGGACCTGGTCGACCGCTTTGTGAAGTGGTGTGGGGAGAACCGCCTGCAGCTCAACGTGGCAAAGACGAAGGAGATGGTGGTGGACTTCAGGAGGAACAAGCCCCTGCCCTCTCCTGTCTGCATCGGTGGGACGGATGTGGAGGTGGTACCTGCATACAGGTACCTGGGTGTCACACTGGACAATAAACTGGACTGGTCCACCAACACAGAGGCCGTCTACAAGAAGGGCCTGAGTCGGCTTTACTTTCTGAGGAGGCTCAGGTCCTTCAACGTCTGCAACAAGATGCTGCAGATGTTCTACAAGTCTGTTGTGGCGAGCACCATCTTCTTTGCCGTGGTGTCCTGGGGTGCGGGCATCAAGGCAAGGGATGCCAACAGACTGAACAAACTCTTAAGAAAAGCTGAGTCTGTGGTTGGCTCTAAGCTTGTCACCCTGGAGGAGGTGGTGGAGGATAGGATGCTGGCAAAACTGCTGGCAATCATGGACAATCCCTCTCACCCCCTCCACAAAACACTGGACAAGCTAAAGAGCAGCTTCAGCCACAGATTCATTCAACCCCGCTGCTCTAAGGAACGCTACAGGAAATCGTTCCTCCCAACTGCAATAAGACTCTACAACTCATCTACCTCTGTCAGAGTCACCACCACAGAACTGCACTAAATGTCTCCTTGCACTGTATATATATATACTGGAACATTTAATTTTATTCTATTTTATTTTATTTTATTCTATTTTATTCTATTTTATTCTATTTTATTCTGCTGCATTGTATTGTATTGTATTGTATTCTATTGTTGTACTGTATTTTATTGTATTTAAATATACCGGCTGCTACGATGACCTAATTTCCCTTCGGGGATGAATAAAGTAATCTATCTATCTATCTATCTATCTATCTACTAACAGTATGTCTGAAAACTTGTGGAAAGTCCTCTGTGGTTAGAAAGGGAACAAAATTGCTGATACCTTTTTCCCCACTGTGAAACCTTGACTTAAATTGATATCTTTAGAATGTAGCACTTGCATGAATTCAAGCTGACTACTGCCTCTATTTCTGTGAAGAGGAGAACGACAAAGGTTTCACGGCCACCTTCAAGTTTACAGATGGTGAGGATAGTATAGAAATGGGTGCAGTGTTAAGCAATGTTGCCTCACAGCAAGAAGGACCTGGGTTCAAATCAACAGGCTGGCTGCTTGGGGTTAATGGCTGGTGTGAATAGCCACCAGACTGTTCACACCATCTGCAAAAAGCCACCAGACTGTTCCTACAAACTCAGTTCACTTCCTTCTATTCTAAAACAAATACAACACAAATTAATGTTCAGTGTCGTGAAAATAGTTGTCAGTCCCAATACTGACTTCATGAACATTCTGTAGCCGAACACAAATGTGAGGCTGAGGTCCGTGGCCTGTTAAATAAGAATGCACCGGGAGATTAAAACTTCACTGAGATCTGGTTGTCACGTGTAGGCCCCCACTGCGCTGTTTCTTTGGTTGCTGTAATTTTTTTTATGAAGGGGATTTTTCACATGGATTGTGCCTGGAGCACATGTTGAATAATAATGTTCATGTTATGGACTTGAATGTAGGTGTACTTTCTAGATTTAAATATGTTCTAAAATCTATATCAGAGTATACCATGATATAGTGATCCACGTTGTGTTAATATTGGCAGAATGTGTAGATCAAGGTCATTAAGAAGGCTAATTAAATTGCAAATTTCCAAAATGCTAAATTAATTTGTTATTCATAAAACCCAATCCTGAAACTGATTGGTGCCCTGTTAATTTAGTTTTTAACCTTTTGTTCTCATTTTCAAAAGAAGTAGACATAAATCAGAAAAAAAAAAACTATTTACTGATATCATATGGTTATCTACCTCGTCACTTTCACATTTCATCCAGTTTTTTTGCCACATGCTATGAAAAGGATAATTTGATTTATTTCTTCTAATTAGAATTAAATTGATGTAATAATAAGATCCTACTGCTTCCTTAATTGCTTGCAAATGACAACTCGCTGAAACAGTTTTATGACTTTTCCTGCCAGAGAAATCTGTTGTTAACACTATGTTCCCTGGCCAATCATCAACACCACAACGCTGCTCTGGAACGGTTGCTTTCTGCTTAAGGGAGCAATATTTCAAACTGCCGAATTGTTTCATAGTTCATCGAAGCACATCATTGAGTTTATTCGTCTTGGCTTTGCAATGTTAATGGGGACTTACAGAGTAACTAACATCATTATGTTCATATGATCGTTTTGTCTTACACTCACTCTGTTTTTGAAGCAAGTAAGATACAGTAAACTGAACACACCAATGACAATGCTCAAAGGATAAGAAATTACAGTCATTGCATTTTATTGTTTTAATTAACAAAGAGACTTTTTTGTGGAAAGGAGATTCATGATTTATCCAATGATTTAATTTCAGGAACTAGGTATGACATGCAAAAATACATAAAGAGGTACAGTAATGAGAGTATGCTTATCTTCGTCCGACAGAGTGCAAAACACAATGAAGAGAATTCTAACAGATGTTGTGTGTGTTGGAAAGTGATAAATATGGTCACGACATATACTGTCATCCTTTTGTCTTCATTCACACTGTATCTAAAGATCTGTCCTTTTCTCTCACAGGACATACATGTTTGGCATAAACAGTAGTCTTTCTTTTCAATTCCAATCCAGATCACACGGATATGTGGTACAAAATATGATCTACACGCGACTTGTATAAAAACCATTCAAAGTGTAGTTTGCCATGATTGTGAGCAATTATATTATTTGCCTTTTCACAGGATGTTCTGCCAGAATTAACATGTAAGACAACAAACACACACATAATGTGTAGAAAGCCACATAACAACTACACTGGAAACACTGGAATGATTTGGGATGAGGTGGAGGGCCCCTGGGGAGGGGGCCGTAGTTACACTGTTACTTCCTCAGAGGTGTCTTGCTACGAGCAGGAATGCCTATGACAGCAGTACTGAATGCAGTAGACTGATAAATAATGAGCAAGACCTATGGTTTCATGGGGATAAAGCTCTATTAAAAGGTAAATGAATGTTGGCTATTCTATAAAGACAACCTAGAAAATTATTTGCATAAAACATGGGGCCAAACAAAAATAGCTGAAAATATGTGCCCAAACTGGAACATATCAGCATGGGTATGAAACATTTGTATTGCCATAGCCCATTTAACTGGTTTCAAGTTCATGCATTGCCAAAAGTGGACCTTCACCAATAAGTGTGCACTTGGCTTAAGGTGATGTGAACCGCTTTTTGTTGATAACCACAGAGACACCTGGAGCACTTTGAACAAAAGAGAGAAGAGGCTGTGCAAGATCACTCATAGCTGTGAAAACACACTTGCCTTGAATGTTATCACTCGATTGAATGGGCGTTGGATAATGAATACCAGCCTCATAAATATGGGTTGGAAGGGGCCTGCTACACTTACAAGTAGGTTCAGTATCCATTATCATCCATTCACATGGTTGATATGAATACATCGTTGCCACGGTGGTCACCAAGGACACTGCTATTGCAGGTGGAAAACATCTACATATGAAAACATTTTTAATTACAGTGGATATAAGCTATATATATATAAATATATAATTCAATTTCAAATGTAGTTCTGCCCCAACTTCCGACATTCCTGCTCCATACTGTGCTTAAAGAGACGTTCTCATCTCAGTCATAGCTGACAAGACCAAAGAAATATTATTTGGGTTACACCCTAAAATAAACATGAAAAGCCCTCCACAAAAATAAGATATGAGCAGCTATTCACAGCTGAGCTTAAAGACCTTCAGCGTCAACAGTGAGCAGCTGAGTGCACTGCTCTTGTGGTCACTGATGGCACTCTTTCATAATAACCAGTCTTTCATCAGCATGACCACCTTTGCTCAGTCGTGCCAGGATGTATGTGTGTGATTTATGGAGTTGTGATTGGGAGTGATTTCGCTGCCAGGGGAGCCAGCTAACACAAGCACTAGTTCATCTCCAAAGCTCTGAATAATCACTCTCGATCTGTCAGGATCAGCATCTGTCAGCCCCTCAGGAGGAACCAGTCACCCACCACTCCTTCATTCCTGACGCACTTAGTCACCTTGCTTACACCTCCAGGGGGCTCCGGTTCCCCCTGGGGGCCCCGGTTACATTTACTATTCCATTTACGTCTGAGTGTAAGAAAAAAAAAACTGAATTGGCGAGAGGCTGAGCAGACTTGACTACAATGGGAAAAGACAGAAATTAAACTTATCCAGTGTAGCGTGACTGAACACGTATTCTCTTTTCAGCGGTGTTCAGTCGAACTCTTAAGTTGGACAAATGATAGCAAAGCTGTACGACAATAACGAGTAACACAACAAAAGCAATCTCCACTACGCTCCGACAGCAGACAGACGGAGACAAAGAAGAAGCAAACAACAGCAGCGAGCAGCACTCTGTCAAGAGAAAACTGCACTCACTTAAAACATTTCCCTCCCTGGTCCCTTTAATTACATTTGGTAAAATCATCACTGAGTCAGGTCAGTAAAGTCTTATAGCATTTATTGGTGCCGAACTTTCCAACTTCATGCCACCATTTTGGGACTTTAAATGTGCTAGTGTAGCTTTAAACTTTTACACCCAAACAGCTGGATGTTACAGGCTTCTGGAAAGCCAAAGCATCCTCCTTCAATGTGTCACAAGAAACAGACACAAAGCTTTTTTTATTGTGTATTGATCATATTGATCTGTGTATCTACTTCACTGTCCAGAGCACTTTATTAGCTTGAATTGTATAACAAACACATCAATTACCTCAGTTTTAGAGAGACTTCTCTGTTAACAACATTCAATACTTAAGCTTGAACAACAGCAACACACATTGAATTATATATTTATAGACGTGAGATTCATTTGGTTGACTACGGTGACAGAGATCGCATTATGTTTTTCTCTCTACACTGCAACTTCTTTTTTGCATTTTCCTCACAAACATGTCTACGCGCCATCCATCTTCAACTTCTCTGCCTGAGTTAGGTTTGACTGTTTGGATACATGCGTCTTTTGTCACAACACTTTTTAATTAAATGATACCTATGCCACTGAGCCTCATTATGCACAGAGCCGTCCCCCAAGCCACACTTCCATCAGTTGTAATTTATGAGCAGCGAGGTGCATCCTCAATTACAACATTTATATATGCAGAGATTCATCAGATTATCATCAGGCAGTCAATCCATCTCCAGAAGGCCTGAATCAGCTCATTTTAATTTATTTAGTTTAGTTACTTTTAAAGTGTTTATGTAGCAGGTTAGCAGGAAATATGTGAAATGTGAGCAAAAGAAGTTAAAAAAATCCTCGCCAGAGAACAACACGCAGATTAAGTGACAAAAAACACTCATCACCTTCAGCTAAAAATAAAGTTTGTGTGATAATAAAAAGGATGAGCAGCTACTGTGAGAATTTTGACCTTCCTGCTTGAATATAAATCATACATTTCCATAAATGCTCAATAAGCGAATGTATTATAGTATTTGTGTTTTGGCTTGACAATGAGATACTTATTGCAGCTTGCATTATCCCGAGGCAAAGCATCAAATGCAGCTTCAAGATCCCACACTAATGAATTACGTACCTTGGGGCTGCAATACTATGCACATGGCCCCAATGGGCTTTTGTTATAATTTAGCATTCAGCCCTACAGCACCAGTGCCAGACTTACTTGAACGCCTAATCATTAACGGAATGGCCAGCAGTACAAACAAGACAACACTAACACATGTTGTGCCCATTCAGTGATGTAATCCCCATTTGGGCCAATGAGTGACTAACCAAATAAGCACTGAAATGCAAACCCCTCTTTAGCCAAACAATGTCATTTTGAAATGTAAAAGTGTTGCAGTGAGACTTGTTTCCTTCCATTAATGAAAATCTGATTAGAGTCTGAGATGTTATGCTTGGTAAAACGGGCAGACTGATCCAGAGTCTCTAGTCGGATTTCATCAGGAGTTGAAAGAGTCAGTCTCATACCTTTTTGTACAGTTTTGTACTGTATAAATCATACTGTAATGCAGGACCTAGAAGCTCCTCTGCTCTGATTCATATCAAATCGATGTTGCGGAGGATTATTTTAATACCAGCATGAAGACTTTAAGTGAATAATCAATCATCTTTAGTCAGTATTAGCATGTTTTCTTTAGAGAGTTATCACTCTGTGGGGTAAGGACAGTATTTAAATTGCACAGTAGCCAGACAACATGGTGGACACACAAGAAAAAACAGTGGTCACAAGGAAGCAACGCCCTTTCCGATATATTCACTTTCTGTTTTCTGGGGCTATTTCCTTCTTCAGCCAGAACATAACAAACAACACAGTGCTGCTGTGTACCTACGGAAAATGTGACTTTGATCCATATTTATATATAATCATGGAAGGTGGCAATTCAGTAACTTTTGATATAACTAAGTGCTGATATGGTTCCTGTGTCACACTGACAATCACTATGCACAAACCCAATGATAATGACATAACATAGCATCCTAAAATCAACCATAGCAGAGAATTTCTTCTGATTCAAACATCATTATATTGATCAAGCACTAAGTTGTGTTACAGTAGCAACACCTCAATACAACATGTCATCCTGAGGCATCGCCACAAAATGATGATAAGGTGGATAGAGACACAACATGCATGCTCTTTTTGTGTAGGAGTATGGACACAGGGTTGATTCGTTGCTCAGAAGAAGTTGCAGGTTACTTTTAAGCAATATAGTATGTGTTGTGTGCCAAGGAACACTGACTGCACGAGCATCATTTACAGACAAGACTACAAAATAAATATTTTTCCCACATTTTCACTATTTCTGTTTAGATGTTTATGTGGGAACATGCACATACTAACTGTGAAATGAATAGAAATTTCTGCTTAAGCCATAGCTTTGAGGCCATAGTGCCTTACTCATTGGTAGCTCAAAAAGCTTCATTTGTATGACTGAATATGCACAGATGAAGAATACTTTTGCATTTCTTGTTTTCTTCTCTGCCTGATGTATTTTTTTACGGGATCATTGCTTGAGTCACATTTGTCTATGTCGCTACTCTGTGCTAACCTGCCCACAGCAGTGGACTGTCAGAGAGTTTTTAATGGGTGCTGTTGACAACACAGGCTCCTTTCTGTAAAGTCAAGACAAAACAAGCAACGGTGGGTGGATAAATAATTTAAAAACAGCTGACATGAGTATAATTTTCCTGGCTTCCCATGCCTTCATGATAAAGACCCTGGGCTTAATCATTGCAGGATACCCATTGACTGAACTTAGTGAATGAGCTAGGTTCTGAGTTTTAGTGGAACATTTATTTTTTGTATATTTTCCTTTTTGACAACTTTTTACTTTTCGATTGAATTGCTGATATCTGGGGACATGGTGACACCGATAGGCAATGCTTTATTACTAATATTAGTTGCTTAGAAAATATAGTTACAATTTGAACTTGTTTAAAACATGTCCAATTGCTTCTGTTGCTTTCTCGACAGAAAATGTTATTATAACTTAAAGATGTATGGCCAACACTGTAACAGGCTGACAAATGGCTTTCACTTATGTGTAATGTCATGTCAGCACAACACAGCAGGTCACTGGTTTTTCTATACTCAGTTTTGACATTAAATCCCATTCCTCTGACATTCCATTTTTTTCCTAATAGTGATCATAGCATGACCTGCAGTCTTGATAAAAATGTGCCCATGGTCAAATCTAGACAGGACTTCTTCTCCCACTGAAATCAATGCTTGGCTGTTCTATTAACTGGCCTTGGGAGACATAGTAGTTCGTCTACAAAGCAGATATTGTATTTCCTCTAAGATCTCATTTATACTCATAGATCCTACTTTGATTTTAGGCTGGTCGACCACTCCGGGGGTTTCTCTGCGAATCAATGTGTTTACACTTATAAATGCCACAGTTCTTTAGTCAGTATCAATTTAAGACATGAAGACTACAGCGGAGGCCACCCAGAAGTGTGCTATACCTCTGCGGTGATCAGAATCTTTTTCCGTGTAATTGCTTGTCTCATGTGGTCTCCTCAAGTCTCTGCACCAGCCTGTGTAGAGGTGACAAGTAATTGGATAGGATGTCATTCACTCCTCTGTCTCACTGTCTTCCGTTGACCTGGGAGCTCTCTCCCGTAAGCACAGGAGCAGAACTAATGGCCATATCAACAACCTGAGGAAAGACCCCGGTGTTCTGATAATGCAGGTGACCATGGCAGGACAGAGATAAAGTGACAACTGTATCTGTGGCAATGCGGCACAGTCCATATGATATATCTGCGATATTATTCTACAGTATGAAAGAAGGTAAATCCAGCAGTGCAACTCTGGGAACTGTTGTGAGGCTTTGTCCCTGGTCACATGGCGATTCATATTTTATCTACTGAATACCACCAATGACAAATGACTATGGCTTTAAATTACATTTATGAATGACGTTGCAGGTGAGTTTGTGTAGGTGAAATGAGAGAAAAGGAAAAAAAAAGAGAAATGTATAGGCTGATTTGGGAATAACTACAGGATGAACAGGGAATAAACATAAAAAAAAAACATGTTTGAGGAGAGCTGTGACAAGGTAGCCTTCATGGTTGAACATCTGCTGGAACCTTATTTGAGCATACGTATTTCAACACTGATTACTGATGCACCCCAGAGGTTTTCCTTTAGCTGCTTAGATTAAGAAGTGATTCCTGAAGTGCTCCTCTGTTTATGTGTGTGAGGTGGAGCACAAAACAATGTAGCAGCGTTGTTGCCTCTTTTTCTACCTTTGTCACTGTTTTCCTTTTATGTTTCGACAACTTCACTGTTTGGTTCAGTCTCACCACTCTCATCAACCCCTTTTCCATCTGTAGCATGCATCTATGTTTTCCATAAAAGCTCAACTTTATATGGTGATAATATGTCATATTTGAGTTTACAGCTTGTTCTGCCGTCCCTAAATGGCCCACAATCAATGAATAGTGGCATTATAATTAAGGGAAAAGAACATTTGCTGTGACAGGAGAAAGGACTCAACTCAGAGCTCCACTGTCAAATTCAAAGACTCTCCGCACCCATCCGACCTCCACACCCCTAATTTTTTTCAGTATGTCATCTTGTGTCTTCCATGTTGCCTTGCACTTTTGATGAGTCAGACTCAGACATTGCTTGAAAATTATATTTTAAATTGTGTGCATTGGTATAGACAACGGCCAAATATTGCTGTTCAAAAACAGTACCTAATTATAAACATGTCTATTTGTTTTCTAGCATTCCAGCATTCAACTTTTACAACAGGTGTTGTAAATTGTTAAAGACATCATGCCATTTAACAAAAATCTGTAAGTGAACTCGACATTTTATATAAATAACTCCACAGCATGCGTTGTGCCTTTCTGCCAATGCAGCGGAGCAGTACTTGAACCTGCTTTCACACCATCTAATTGCCTTTTTCTCAGTGTTTTCTGAGTATGTTTACCATGAGTAGATGGAAAAAGCGCATTGTTCCTCTCCTAGATTATAATAGGCTACTGTTCAAAATATTCAATTTTGTAATTCATTTAAACATAAATTCCTTGTAAAGAAAAGTGCTTGGTATATACAATTTCTTTAAGATTTCATTCTCAAAAGGAGACATCAGGATCAGAGTATGAATACTTCGGTATTGAACTTCCTATCCCAGCAACCATCTGCCTCATTGTCACTGAAAATGAATGGCAATTCATGAATACACTGCTGTTTTTGAAAGCATATTTGTCCACAGGGTTTTTATGTACGATTCCTTTCCTTTCCTTTCCTCCCGGAGCTGAGTTGAGGACCAATTCAATGAGGACCAAGAGCCAAGAGCGTTCCTCTGACACAAGAAGCGATTACCCAAGTCAGGTAGCCTGCAGAGTGTAACCTGCAGAGGCTAAATGCTTCACCTATCCTCCATCTGTCATTTGTGTTTTTTTTTTTCATTTCATGGTCAACTCATCTGTGGGAGGTCAAATAATAAATGCCTGGACAAAATAACATCTAACAGCATCTCCATCACTGATTGATAAAACTGTGCTAATTTCACCTACTGTAAATGTGGCAGTAGAGAATACCACGAGTGATAGAGATCACTTTTCCTTTCCTGTTGTCAAAATCAGAAAAAGCTCAGTGTTCAGCGAAGGAAACACACCTTTTTTTTCTATGTTGCACCTCATTGTGAAAGCGCAATATAAAAATAATACAGTACGCTTTCAAATGTGAAATTGAAAAATCGCTCAATATACTCTGAAAGACTGCTGTATGCTGCCGTACATTGATACCCACACAATCACCTCAGCCAAAATACAGAACACAACATTCCCTGACCTGTCTTTATCAGGGATCCAAACAAAGCCATCAGCCACTGTGCAACCACGGTAGTTGTTATCACTGAGTCCATTAGAGATGTGCAGACACCTCAGTTTCCATTCCTCTGGGAGACTTATTGGAAAAGACAGAAAACTAATGGATAGTTTGGGAGTTCTGATAGTTGGAGGTGGGCCTTGGTTCATCTCCTTCAGATAACACGGAGGACACTCTGACTGTGTGTGCAAATAAGCCAAAGTAGAATGTATGGTAGAGACATATGAATGGCATAAATCCTTTTGTAATTTTTGGCTGGTCTGTTAAACAGTTCAGTTGCTTGGTCCACTATTTGGCCCTGAGTGACATATCTTTATTAAGAGACAGTAGATATTACATTTTAAAGATTATAATATTTAGTGTCTAACTAATTGGATGGCCATTAATTGGATACACTTTTGTGCAGACATTCATTATCACGAAAGAATAAATCCTAAAGACTTTGGTGACTTTTCATCTAGCGCCACCTGCAGGTTGCAAATGTTTTGGTTCAGATTAAAATGTTTTACCAACCATTGCCATTCAATTTTGTACAGACAGTCATGTTCCCCTCAGGGTGATTTGTGAGAGTGTTTGATCCCCAGACTTTTCCTCTAATCCAATTTTGTGTTAAAATTTCAATTTGTCCAGTACTTTGGTCTTTAACTTATTACTTGAACAAGTAAAGACATTTCCTTCGGCCTTAACTGTGTGTTTATTGCAGGTATAACTTAGTCATTCTGACCATGTTAACATGACAGCCACTACCATTTTTAACATTCGCTTTACCAGAGCTGGTAAACAATAACAAACTGTGATGCAACTATGTGTATTGAGTCCTTGACTGATCTGTTGTCAGCTCATTTTTGAATCCACAAAAAATAAAAAAACAAGTTACGTAAGAATGGGCATACATCAGGGAGAGACGTGGGTGTGATGTATGGCTTTTAAATGGCATTAAACCTGGTGCAGCCCACCCTGAAAAGCAGCTGTGTGGCTTGGAATTTGTGGCTCATAACTCAAGGCAGAAATTGAGACAAAGCATTCACATCTCTGAGTATGAAATGAATATTCCCTACTATGCACTGTGCTACCAGATTATTATGTACACTTGTAATAAAATGAAATACAATAGCCATGCAGTAAATCTTACCTTTATGAAGTATTATGCGTTCAGTTTTTGTTGATACTGTGTCAGTGAGAGGTTGATTCAATTTTACGGTCATTTTGGACGCTGTAAATTCTGGTGCTGTTGAGTTGTATTGTGTTATAATGATATTTTATTGTGTATAGTACAACACTCACACTGCCAAATGACTTTGAATGACAATTAGTTAGACTTTTTAATGTGACCTGGTAAATCTTGCAGGGTGGTGTTCTTTATGAGATGCAAACACTCTTAGGTGTCACCTTGGCCTAACGGAAATACAGTCACAAAATCCACATCTTGAGGTATAAAATTTCAGTTGTGAACATAAATCTGGCTACAGTCATGATACTGCCAGGAGCAACATTATCTTATGATATGCCCCATTGACATACATGGTAAAGGAATAAGGAGGATAAGTCTTGCTGAGGCTGTTCTGCTCTCACTGTTCTCTGCACAGATCAGGGAAAAACTATAGAGAATACTTTAGTACAACACAACAAAGGAAAACTTTTGGGATCCTTTTGCTCTCCATGGGAATCTAAAAATGCAACAGAAAGCTCTGTATGCACTGTACTCTGAATAAGCCACAGGAAATTAAAAAAACATTGGGAAAATGCAAAATAAAATGGGTAAAAAAGTAATGACAACACGAGGCAAATACAGTCACTGAGAACTGTAGACCGTAAGCCCCGCTGCCTGCTTATGCCCTATGATCCTAGCAGCATGGCTGAGCAGTGTGGAGAAGAATGGACAGTAAAGGTGAAAGAGAGAACAAGAGACAGGGAAAAGGTGGAGCTGAAAAGGAGCGCATTAAAAGGAGAAAGGAACTGGAGGAAAGGGCAGCTAAATGCTGCAAAATTACAGATATGTTCTCAATCAAGAGGCATGGTTAGTGTTAAAATCATGTTACTATGATGCTAACAGGGCTGCTCCCCTCAGCGTGTCATAATATCAAAACTACCCTTCTCCAGTTGAAGTAGACCACCATATCTTTATGTATATGAGTTAGGGATATAGTGTGAAAAATGCCTGAAGGTGTTGCCATTGTTCTTTGTGTCTCCGGGGCGCAGCTGCAAAGACTTTTGTTCTTCTGTTACCAGCGCCGTCCTTTAAAGGGAACAGTGACGTAGTTGGGGGCAAGGAAGAACTACAGGCTATTTCAGGGACGTGCTCTAGGCTCTAAAAAGCAAACCTTCCTTGTTGTCTTCGCTTGTATTGCAAACAATAGAGCAATCAATATAGCACACACTGAGGAATTTATTGCTTCAGTTCACTACATTCACCAACACTCAATACCGATTGGGCAATCTACATAAAAAAAATGGCAAAATGTCCCTTTTAAAACTAATAAACTGCATCAAAACTTAATCATGCTTTGTAGTAAAGCAGGAGATGAGCATACATGGAAAAACTATTAGAAATAAAGTACCTCCAGTTACTCAGAACTACCAGAGCTTCATGAAGATGATGAAGTCCAGTTAGAGCTCTGAGGAAATGCCAGGTGTACAACTAACTCTCCAAAGTGCATAAAAATGACATACATGAATATTTATTCCTGCAGCCTTAATCATGGAAGTGCAGTTGTTTCTTGAAACTCCTAAAACTGAAGACATTTGCCTATTTTGAATTATTTGAGATGTTTTTTTGGAGCTGTTTTAGAAATAAAACTAAAATATATGTTACCGGCATTAACAGTAAACATAAAAAATATTTCAAATCAATATATGTTGTGAATTTGTGGAGATTGGTCTGGGTGAAATTAATACCCCAGCCTGATTTAATACCCCAGCCCGGCCCTGCTTTACACTCAGTGCCATTTTTACACAAGGATTAATTTTGCAGATAATTATTAATTTAGCAAAAATGTGTGTATTTAGAGTTACTGTTCAAGACAATATTAATACAATTTAATCTTTTCTTATTAATGATGATAATATAATAGCACCAGAATCATACAACTTCAATTAAATACCCAGCACTACCGTTGGATGGCAGAGCACGAAATCCTAGACTGAAAACAGATTTTGGGATTTCCTTTGAGTCAGCGTTGTGTGCGCTCTCTAGATCACAAAGACAAATGCCTTTCACCTGTTTACAGCCTGGCAAGTTAACACTCTTTAATCTCTCACTCTTAATCAAGAGCATTTCCAGATTAGATACTCAGTAAAAGAAGGGTTCAATGTTCAATGATCAATGTTCTCATCCAGCTGGGCAGAGAGTTTTAGAGCCAATTATGTTTCATGTCATCTAGTGGGACTTTCACAGATTCCACCTGCCCTCTGTTGGCAATCTGAACCCCCATGTTATAATAAGTCGCACAGGTTAAAAAAAAGTTGAATAATGAAAAGTCTTAAATATCCCTTTCTGAGTTAGAGGTAGCAGCTGCTATTTCCCTGTGGGTCACCCTAAAAAGAGCATGATATGTCATTATATTTTAAGTTCATGTCCAATACACTGAGCCAATTACTCAAAAGGGCTTGAAAACTACAAAACAGCCATTATTATTAATAACTTTCTACAGACACAGCACAGACTGTTTATGGATTAAACATTGAGACATAAAATAAAAAGACAGCACAATGCATGATTGAAAATCTCCAAGTTAGCCATTACAGTCACTGCTCCTGTTACAGTTCTTAGTAGAAAGGTCATAGCAGCGGGTCTGTGCAAATATTGTACCTGATTAGCAATTATTCAAGAGATACAGTAATTAGTTTAGCCTCTTGGTAGCACCAGGTAAGAGTTACATTTTCAATAAACTCAAAAAATAAACCTGTTGGGAAGCTGTTCACAACCAGTGTCTGACATGCACAGAAAGAGGCCATCATATTACCTCCAGGGCGAAGGTAATAAAGGATCAAACATCACTCCACCAATCCTAATTAAAAGTTCACCTGGCTTCTCTCCTCATGATTAAGTGCTGGGCGTTTGGGGCAGGAAAATGATGCATGGCATATCCAACTTATATTAATTATGTGATATGAGTTTCTTGCACATTGACACCATGCAAAGTTATAGTTAAGCGCACTGCCTTGTAGCACACTTTTACAGCACACTCCAAACACAATTTCAGTCGATCGGGCGAAGAATGTGTGCTCATTTCTTCTCAGGGATTAATGAAAATGACTTTCTCAGGAGGATGGTGGGCTGGGGCCCTTTTAGACATTCTGATAAACACAAGATGTTAGCATTATGGGGAAACACATCTCCAGAGAGAATCTGAAGTACACTATTATGTGTACTATTTGTAGTCTGGTAGCTATGGGATGGAACGGTACAGCTAATGCAACAATCTCTCTTGGCTTTCATTGTCTTGACTGTATTTATTGTATTCACAGCTTTTTTCCATTTGATGTCAAACCAAAAACGTGTCAGCGGCAAATTAGACTGTACAGGTTGAACAGTATGTACAGGCTATAGTCTATTTCTGTTCCCACGGTGAGTTCAGCTTGTTAGATCAGCACACAGGTTCACTCTCTGTTACACCTATAGTGCGTTGATGACTAGGATGATCTGATTGCTTCCAGATATCTCTGATGACTCTGAGTCTGATGGTATTGTTAAATATTGAGCAGAGCTGTACGTCGCTCTGGATACGAGTCTCTGCCAAATGTAAATGTAAGTCTAGACATGCTTTGATCCAGAACATAAAGTAATGTTTAACTGACTTCTCATAGTTAAATTAGTCAGGTCTCGTGGTATAAAAAATCCATCTAAAGGCCATCTACAGTAGCTCCATCAGACCAACTGCTGTATTGAATGTGAGCGTGTTTATAGGCGTGAAAAGAGGTTGTTTTTGTGTCAGGGCTGTGTTTACTTACATTATCTGTGAGGTGTAATTTAAAGTCAACAAAAAGCAAGAGCCTTTGGGCAAATACTGTTCCACACATACTGTATTCTTGTAAAACAAATTCTTAATGCACAGAGAATGCAGTGAGCAAGAATCTCATAATACATCTCATTATACGTGCTGTACGATTGTTATCTATGGCATTTTGACATCACCCCTTCTCCATATATCTGTATATATATATATATATATATATATATATATATATAAAAACTGTTGTAAATACTGCCTTAATGAATAAAGGAGTCACTGAAATTAATACAAATTCTTTCAAATTCTATATAAAGCGTATTTAAACTGACTGCTTATTATTGACAGCAGTATATAAGCTCAGTGGAAAAGTGAGGCTGATATGTAGTTTCAGTAACTTATGAGTTTCTGCCTAAACTAGCTTTTCAAGCCTCACTTCGTTTGTTACGAGAAGCTTCTTTGGATATTCTGACTTTTTTCATTGAATTGCTGCTGCCATTCTTTTGCTCAGGCCTCATGCTGCCAAATCAGCCAGTCTGAGAGCATGATCCCTGATCAAGGAAAGCCCCCCAAGCACCCCTACAGCAAAACCCACCATCATCCTTTTCCCATCACTGTCTGTTTATCATTACACTAGTGTTCTCTTCCCTAGTTACATCCTATTGAAATCCAACTTTGTGAGCACCTCATTTAAATCTCTGTGAACTGCACTCCCACTTGAGCCCCACACAAGTTCAACATTACGACTTCAGGTTTGTGAAATTCAATAATAATGTTTTCAACCGGATCCAGGGTTTGAAGGCTGTGCAAGATGTAGTCCTGAGGTAAAGTCACTTTGCTGAGATGAATAATTATACAATAATTTGTAGTAACTCCCCCTAAAGACGTTGATAGAATTCTGAAGATCTGCAACACGGTATAAGTTCAACATAATCACAATTTCCAGGTGTAGATATTTTTTAATGACTTTCATTTTAACACAAATACTTTTAACAGTAAATATAAGGACAACAATACTGTTAAAAAGGCATTGACAGTGGCATGGTTCTAGGGATGGTAATGCCGGTCTGTCAGTCGGTCAATCAGTCCACCACTTTGGTCCACGCTGAAGTATATCAACAACTACTGTACTCCATGGAATGCCATGCAAATTCATAAGGACATCCATGGTTCCCAGATGATAAATATAACTGACTTTGACAATCCCCTGACCTCTCATCTAGAGCCACCCGTAGGTTCAAGTTTTCATTCATCCTGTGAGATATCTGAACAGCAACTGGGTGGGTTGCATCAAAATGTTGTACGTGCATCACAGTCCCCAGAATACAAATCCTATTGATTCTGGTGATCCTCTGACCTTTCCTCTAATGGCACAAAGAGGTTAAAATTTTTTGATTTTGAGTTATGTCTTGACAACTACTGGATGGTTTTCCATTAAATATGGTAAAGGCATTCATGTCCCCTCAGGATGCACTGTAATGTAACTTTATTTATCCCCTGGCTTTTCAACTACATCCATCATCGAGTAAACATTTCAATTTGTCCAATATTTTGGTTTATAGCCAAGTACCTGGACATCTAATGACGGTACCACCAGTCTCAGGTGTTTTTCATCACTGTCACAAAGATGACTCAGCATGTTGACTGAAGGAATGGTGTAAAACAGGAAACAATATTCCCACCTCGCATTGCCGGTTTGAATACTTGTTTCTGATTGGGTGGAGGTATGTGGTAAAACTATTAAATGCATCTATATTTAGATCTATTGGTTTAGTTTATTATTGTAAGATATCAGATTGTTTCAAGGATGTCTTCATGTAATACTTGTGTGCCCAAATACACACTGAAAGAGTTATTGTTCACTGTAATCATTCCTACCCTCCATATATGCCTTTCTAACACTACTATAGGCTGTAAGAGATGAAAGACAAAGTACACAGCCCTCGTCCTGTACAAAAAAGGAATCCTGAAGTTCAGCCAAAGCTAATATGAGGCTTCAGCAGTCTGAGTTAGCCAAATGAAACGACCTATGTCTACCAATATTCATCTCATAATTATCTTGTGAATACTAAATAATTACTGTATAAATACTAGCACTTATTTTACCTGAAAATTATAGCAGTACAATTTATTCCCTTTGCACATTAGAAAATGGCACTCTCAACGCATACACAAGAAAATTCACCACACTGTGATTAAGAAGTCACTCACCAAAAATGATTCAACAGCCTTGCTAAACAAAAAAGTGGATGAAAGTAGCGCATTAGCAGAATGAATGAATTTGTTTTGTTGTGCCCATGGAGTCCAATAGGTCGCTCCAGCTCTCCCTCTACACTCAACAATAAATCATTATTTAGCTGCTCATCCCAGGGCAGGGCGATTGAGAATAACTGGTAAGACTTTAAGAAAAAAAAAAGACACGCTGCAGAGATATAACTGGACATTCACCAAATTCACAAACAAACCCTTAATGCAAATTAAATGATGCTGGCGGGGGGTAATAAGAACAAGGTTGGTCCAAGCATTCAACAGAAAAAAAGAGTATATATGTATACAAATGAATAAAAAATAAACAACTGGTTTCTTCATTTTGTAATGATTCTGAAGTCAAATTGACACAACTGAAACCTTAAAAGACTTTTCTATCAATCTGATAGGATTAACGTAACCAGCATGTCCTCATACACAAAACGACAACAGTGGTCTAAAGTAAAAGGTGAAGTAGTTTAAAGTCCATGTAGGGAAGAGGTTGGGGGTGGATGGATGGGTCACACAAAGGACCTTGACTCTAATGTTCGTACGTAATTTAAGTTAAAATATAAGTTAAAATAAAATAAAGTTTCACATGGGACACGAAATGCTGTCTCCAGGGCATCAGTGTCGTCATCATCGGGCTTGTTTTTTGACTACCTCTGAATCTTTCTGAAGGAACATTACGAAATGTAAATAATTTATTTCCGTGCGTGTGGATGCACAGAAACTGAGGGAGTGGGGGGCTGGGTAACGTCCCCATTGTACACAAGCTCAGTCAGTCCATCTGCGGCCGTCTCTTTGTATGGACGCACTGCGTCCGGCTCACGCAGAAGCAGTAGCTGAGACCGGGGATGGTTGTAACACTTTAGGTTGTGTTGGGGCTCTCAAGTTTTGACACAAAGTACTCTTGTTTCTCTACTAACTAACTATAGGCCTATCACAGAATTCATTAATTGTGTCAAATTCAAGGAGTTCCATTGTTACAACTGGCCACACTACTGGGGAAAAGTTGACTTTTAAATCACTTTTAGAATGACTGTAATCCACAATAATGAGCTGTTGCTGATACGTTTAAAACTGTAGAAGAACTTTCTGCTAGAGCATATGCACTAAACGAAGAACAGTGTCATTTTGTTTATATTTGAACTTGACATTGGTGCTGATACTTTTTAAACATTCAGTTTTGTAATTTCTTGCATATCTGCTCAGTGTCACATGTCAAATTTTTATTATTAATGTAAAGCAACAGACCTTACTGTCTTTCCCTGACTCATATCATATAATGCAGGTTTGAGTACATGTACACCCTTATTAGTTTTTCTCTGTCACCACTGTCTCGGCATGCTGAAAAAGGAGTAGAATAGAGAAAATATGTGTGATTATCATAAAGGGGTTAGTTGTTTTTAATAAAAAGGTGTTATAACCTTGCCCACCCCTGTCAACCATTGTACTGTATACCTAGTTGAAGAAGTATTGTGGTTTGAAATTATCATAATTGAAAGGCCTCACATTTCACCTAAGAGACAACTCTCTAATCTAATACAAGTTACATAAGAGACTTCAAAAGTATCAGTACTAATCCAAATAAAGAGTTGGTCCAAATAAACACTACCTGAAAATAAGTGTTTTGGCTTTAAAATCTGCATACTTCTTCACACAACTATGAAATTTCACAAGTATGGTCAGAAAGCAAGTTGTAATACATTAAACTGATCAGATGACTCATAGGACATCCTTTCTTAGTGAAAATGGTGCTGTTACAAACTTCCCCGAGCTCCCACAACACCACACCAAAAAAGGTAAGGTATAAACAAAAGCTTAACCTCAGACCTTGTCAAGCCCTAGAAACACCCCTGCTCCAAGGTTATTATTTTAACCAAAACCATGATCTTTTCCTAAAACTAACCAAGTAGTTTCATGCCTACACCTAACCAAACGACCATTTCTCAACGTTAGGCACGTGTTTATTATTGTTACCATGATGACAAAGGTTCAGTATGATGATCATATATGTGGTCTTAGGAGTCACTGGCAAATTACCTATTTTGTCCTTTAGGTATTATTTGGTAGTATTGGTCCGGTCCTGTGGAAGGTGCTGAAAAACATTATACACGTTGTTTTGGGAGTCATTGGAAATATCGATATAGTCGTTTTCGGTATGAAGATAGGTTGAACGTAACAGATGTGCAGGGCCCCGTTCCAAGAGACAGGTTTATTAATAGCTCTGCACAACTATGGTAAACTCACACATTTAATTTTAATTATTTTGGCTGATTCGACCTCAATCCAAAAAGTTCAGTCTGGCTGTCCTTTAATACTCAAAAGGCTCTCAAATGTTCAGTCAGTCTGAGAAAAAAGGTAGGACTGACCTGTTATTCAGGAAATGTTGATGTTTCATTTTCAAGTTTATTTAACTGCATGGTAAAATTATAAAAGCCACAGAGAAAAGGGCATGCTGCAAGGACGGTAGCATAAATTAATGAGATTACAGTGTGAAAAACCACCGCACAACAGGAGTAAATTTGATTACCATTAATATTATTATTATCATATACATGGACATCAACCTGAGCAGAGCTCTAATCAGCCATAAACCCTGTCTCATAGAAATTATGTTTATAAAATATCAATTTATTGTTGTATAATTATAGTATGGTGACAAACTTAATTGCTGCCTGAATTATGTCAACAGGCAATGTTTTTTCAAGCAAAGGAAGTGTTCCTTTTTGTACTGCACATAAGTCAAAGGGAGGTGTAAACACATTGTGTCCCGTACCCAAATATAACCATAAAATTTTGTAATTTTGCTCTAGTTAGTACATGAAAGGATTTTGTATTGTAAGAGAAGATAGTGTAGAGAAAACAGCTAAAATACATAGTCGACGAACATTTTACTGATACATTCAGTACCAATTTTCTTGATAAAAACACAACGCAGACAGCATCACATTTCCTCCAAATGAAGATCCTGTATATGAATTTTCTTCAATCCTAAATGTACATTTAGATGAGTGACATACTGTATGTCATAATTCAAAATGTATATTTTGCAAGGGCTACCACATTAATACTGGGTAACTACAATTGCCCCCCCCCCCCCCCCCCCCCCCTCACCTCGCTGTCTCTCCAGTGTGTTCCTCACTGGGTCAAATACACAGTAAACAGAGTAGGCTATTTTAACAGGTCTCTGTAGAGGCTGTTAAACATAGAGAGGATTATTAACATTTCCCGTTTCTTCTTACTGTGCATCAGTAAGGAGTTCCCATCCTCCATTATTCTGAAGAGATCTTTTAAGTGAAGTGAAGCATCCACCCCAGGAAACAAATATCATGTCATTAACTATCAAACAAAGGAGGATATAGTGGTAGAAATTGAGTGGAACTTGCAAGAAGAAATGAGAAATCTTATCAGCTGGTAACCTATTTACTTCCAGCTCTGTCTGCAGTAGGGGGTATAAGCACTTGTGCTGACAAAGACAGAGCACTCTGGCATTGAAAGCAGCTTGTCAAGGAAACTGCACCATGAAGAAGATGAACACAAAAGACTCTCTTTTTTTTGTGACCATTTTTAGCATTTAGGCTTTAGCTCCCCCTGTATATTCTGCAGCTTCTCCCTGGATCCATACTGACTCAGTATGGCTGAGACCTTCAGGCTTACAGTCTTTGTGAAGCAAAGAGGAGTTTATCTCATTAAAACTATTGTAATTACAACAGGCGTGTTATGTTTTGTTATAGCAGCAAATAGCCTTTTTTTATGAACTGGAATTACAATGAAGCTTCCCCACCAGAGAACATTTACAGAGCATATTAAAACCCTGACAAAAATGAGGAGCAGAATGATAGAGTAATAATGCTATGTGACACTGAGGCTTAATTTATTTTGCAGTGTGCAGCAAAGGATGTCAGATGCTTTGTCCGTTCATTCCATGCAGTGACAAATTACTTTTACGGTCTCTTTATGTGCCTGACCTTCACACAAGACACAATACACACATAACAATATGCATAACACTCAAAGTGCAAGGTCATTCAGATCAGTCTCAAAATCCAGTACTCCCAACTTCTAGTAAAGCATCAGAGAACTCTCCGTGCTCTCTGTGCTTCTGATTAGCTGAAATCTTTACACTTGGGCCAGTTTGCTGCAGAGGAACAGGAGAACCCCCTGTCAGCAGGTTTACCTCATTTGCGTTACAGTAGCGGAAGCTGTTGACTAATCAAATTTCAGCATTGTGACTTTTTTGCCTGTGAGGTACAACTGTATTCCTGAATGTCATTCTAAATAACTAATTTGGTGGAGTTTTTATTTCAGCTACGCTTATCTGCAAAAATTACCATCCTTTAGCGATCTAGTGGGGTTCGATTTGTGCACTCAGCTATACGACAAAGACTCTCTGACTCTAGTCAATAGTTGACGGTACAGTTGATGCGGGCACACAGCTAGACACCACTGCACAGCATCGGAACTTGTCTGTGTATTTGCTTCTATATGTAAAAGTGAATAATTTCAAAGGGTGTCAAAAAAATAATTGCAAATTCACATTCAATTTTTCAAAATGAATTTGAGAGAGAGCTGTATTAAGGAAACTGTTCTGTGCACGCAGAGCTTTATCAAAAAAAGATTTGAAGCTTCAGAGACGCCTTTTATGTATTTCAATATTAGTACTAATTGAATCTGCAGGAGCCATTCATTAATGAGATGACCTTTTATCTTTGATTCCCATCATTTACACAATGGCACTTCAGGCAGGTTCCAGTAGCTGCAGGAACTCTTTATAATTACTTCTGTCCCCAGTTACAAACTAGTCATGGCTGAGGGTTTTTTCCTATTTCTATTCCAATAGAAAAAATTAACTTTTGGAGATTTGACCGGAATTGGAACGTTTTGTATAAGTGTGATGTGAAAGCCCTGTGCTGCTTGAAAGGGACTTCTGAGAGGAGAGCAGCTCTGAACGTTAACTCTGCTGTGAGAATATTCTCATTGGATTAAAGATCTGACTGCTAGGAATCTCCTGCCTTGTGGCTCTCATGAGACTAGCCGCCAGCTTTTATGACAACCTCAATCAGTTCCCTGCCAGTCAGAAGGAGGGACATGAGTTCAAAATGAGATCTCGATTGCATAATCAATGTAAAGGCCTTTTGAAGAGACACGTCAATTTTTTTTCAAGGTCTCTTTGATAGCTGGAAAACGAAGGTTACAATTACACATATGGTGCCTTCAATGCTGATTAAATTTCAATAAGACAAAGAAGAGCATGCGTTTGTCATTAACTTTATTGTTGTTTTCTGTCAATGGTACCCCCAAGGCACTATTTGAAAAATGCAGTGTGGTTTGGTTTTGGTCTTGGGAAAGCTTGACATATACAATATGTGCAGTATAATTGGAGTAACATCTTCTAGCCTCAGATCAATAGTCAACTTTGAATTCTATTCACCTTGATCCTAATCAGGCTGACTTGGTTACTAGATTTAGCTTGCCCAAGGGAGATTTGCATGGAGGCAGATAAAAAACCACATTTCTTTATTTCGACATGTAATGAGACAGCATTTCTGCTCTTTTGCAGGAATTTGCTGTATTGTAATGGCAAGCTGCATAATTGATACTATGTGGCTGGAACAAGGGAAACATCTTGAAAGCTTTACAGTGTTTACAAAAAGCAGGGGGAATCACTTAAATCAGGTGCGTGTCACAATGGTGGGATGAAAGTATTCTGCATTCATATTGAAGTCGTTTGTTTTTGACGCAGGTGACTCTTTGATGCACACATGAATGGCTGGCTAGCAAGCTCGCTAACAAGATGATTTTATTATTGACCGAAGCGAACGGTTTTCCCCTTGATTCCAGTCATTGTGGCAACATAGCCTAAACATATCTGGACTTATCTTGTTACCTAAAGACAGTAAAAGCTGTCATTTTAAACACACAGTTGCTGCCCTTATCTGCTGTGAAAAAAGATTTCCCTTTATCTTATCCCTCACATTTTTCAAAATGCTGAAACCTTCGTCATTACCGTGACATTTATAGTTTGAATAAAAGGGACTTGTGTGATGTTGATATGTGGTTGCAGTCACTCTGCCAATCTTGAACTTGAAATGGTAGCTCAGTTAGTCTTAGTTCATTTGTTTTAATTCACCATTTTGCTGCTTCTAAGTGTATGTCAAAAGATTGTCATACTATGACATCACTGATTGGCGTGTTGCAGACGTCCTGGAGCGAAGAGAGCAGTGCAGCAGCAGCAGTTTTCGGCCCAGCATGAATCATTGCTTATTTACCTTTAAAGCTCTCTATACAGTATGCAGCACAAGAAATCTCATTTTGACAGGGATACACGGCTGTTGTCAAACTGCTGACAAAACCAGAGCCCACAGGAAATCGCCTGGCAGCAGTCATCATTCTGATTACATTAAAATAAACAAGCGGGTTTCCAGGACATATTTTTCGAAAAGTTAGCAAACATGCCACCTTCAACACATTTTGTATCTTTCCATCAGCGTTTCTGCAGTCATTGTACAAACAGACAAAATCACACTGAATGATGAATGACTGAATGTAAAGCATGTTATTCAGTATCAATATCAGCATAGAGGTTATAGCTACTCCAGCTGGATCTGAGAAATCACTGTAGGCTAGATGTGATTTTTAGAACTGTCGTAGAAGGGAAAAGAAACTTTTGAGGCTTGTTGGAATGTGGTCAGTGATTATCATTCATTAAATCATTAAATAATTAACTATTTGAAAGCAAGAACCATTTCGGATAAGTGACTGAAATGTGAGACACACACAAAACTCAAGAAATAAGAACCTTATTTCCAGACACATTTGTTACTACAAGTACCGACTGAGACAAGAACTAGCAAATACAGTTTTACAGTGGTTTGGAAACAGCCTAGAGTTTGATGGAGAACTCTTGATCGGTTAAAAAGGCTTTTCAGGTAAGCATCTTTGATAGCCAGATGGGACATCCCATCACTGGGTTGGAGCAGATGTTAAGAGCCTGATGACGTTGTCTATTCATTAGCCTTGCTTATGTTGTGCTCAGAGCCGCAGATGGTGCAAGCTTTCAAATTGCGTCTTACTACTATCAAAATGGTATTTTTGTAATACAAACATTGTGCAACCTGAACACATTTCCTTACCTTGATTGTTTGCTTATTAATCTACAAGTTGTACAAGCTGCATGACTCAATCAAATTTATAAAATAATTCTGTGTCTTCTATTGATATTTGTTGCTAGGGAAACTGACTGAAAGGTTGTACAAGAGCTTATGACTGTGATTATGACTATGCATGTGAACACAATGCTAAATAACTAATAAATAACCTGTTTTCTATTCAACATGTTATTTGTCATTTACAGCTGATAGGCTCTGTGAAGGGCCTTTATACCTACAGCATTGGTCACATGACACCTACGTTTATGATTGTTTGTGTTATTCTCTGTTGCTTCATTCAAAGTCTTAAATTTCAAATTAACACGTCTCCCAGTACTGCACATAACAACTGCATATTCATGCTCCCACGAGGCAGGAACCTGTTGGATCCAGAGGATCCAGTTGTTTTTTCCTCTAGCACCACTGTCAGGACAAGCTTTATTTATTTTTATAGAACAATTCTATCATCCCCGAGGTATAGTATTGACTGTGACAGTAACAGCTGACAAGGCAGTGCTTTTATTTTTCATACAAGAGGAAGCCAGTGTGAAGGTTACTAGTTATTGTTCACTTGCAACAGCTTATCAAGTGGCAGTATCTGGCTGAAAAATGTATTTGCCTAATGTGATTTTGTTTTTCTTTGTCCCCATAAAGCGAAAAAGCCCTATGTAAATTATTCAGTGCCTTTTGGTTTAATGTGAAATCCTCCAGACTCAACCCTAGCACACTGCCTTTTTGAGCTTATTTTTCAGAAACAACAGAAGCTCACTGCTGCAGTGATGTTTGATTTCAGCTTTGATGGTGCAACAGTGTGCTGAAATTGCAAATAAATACACTCAGACCTCAAAATGAAATGTAAATGTTGCCTGACTGTATCACAGCACATATGGGTTTATTTTTTTTCTGGGGGAAAGACCTGGTCCTGGGGCTTCAGCCCTGTAAGCTCTTTGAATAATACAGCAGGAGCTGAGATCCCTCTCATTAACGAAAACCTTTATTGATTTCTCAATCTTTTGAAAATCATTGCCCCTCAGCTGATTCTTACAGCTGAGAGTTCCCACATTATTTAGATGAACAGTAGACGGCTTAATTATTCAATCCTGCAGAGAACCCTGGCAGGATTTATCAAAACAACGACACACATAATTTTATTTTTATAGCAAAAAAAAAATGAAGAAATATGAATGAATAAATGAGGAACTACATAGTTGCCAAGGAAATACAAATGCAATCATAGTGCTCACTGCAGTCTTAATACTGTATAGTCTCCAATGTATGTTAAAATCATGTAGGAATATCACTTTTTTTTAAAATCAAAAATACCTCACTTTCTGGAACTAGTTGGATTCCCTACAGTCAAAAAAGGAAAATAAAAACTTAAAGGATTTTTTTTTCTTTTTTAGAGAAGCTTTGATGCACATTTGAGCACCCATCTGGGAGGAGTTCTTGTATCTAAGAATAAAGCAGCTCTTTTCCTGTTTGTTAACACAAATAACTTCTGATAGTTGAATCCCAGTATTTTTTCTTACCTCTTACAGAGAGAGATTACTCTCATCTCAGAGATGACAAATGCAAACCTTGGAGAGAAGATCTTACTTCTTCAGTAGACTAAAGCTGACACTGGATGAGCACGGTGTCTTTCTGTCCTGTTTAAATGCAGATGCTTATGGAAGTCAAAATAAATCCAATTTAAAGGCTCTGTGTATCCACATTCGGAAGCTAACAAGACTGTATGTGAGCTCTTGAATTTCAAAAACAAAATTTAAGCAAACTTTTACAAATCTGCAATTATATTCTAAAATCAATTTCCTCAACTCATAAACTAGTTATATGAAATCTACAGCAGTGCAACAACCCTATAATGTAAAACAAACACACACAGCAAAGCAAAGCTCCCTGTGCTGCACCAGTCGACAGCACTGATGAGTTGTCAGGGTATTTGCAGGGGGAAACAGCTAACATCCTTTGAGAAATATATAGATAACTGATTGCAACATCCTGTAGTTGAACAAATGCCTAACAAGCTTACATGGTGGTTTCTAACTAATATTACCATCTATTCTGACACACTGCTCTTCAGTGTGCTGTGAGTTAAATGTGAACCTCTCTGTTAAAAAGGGCAAGTATGGCTGTTTAAAAGGGATTGTCTTTGAACAGTCACTTTAAAGAGTTAAATAATAGTCCCATTAGCTCCAGTGTTTCAGTGCTCTATTCGGCTCTCCAAGACACTGATGAAGGTCAAGCATAAATGGCTCCAGCTCTCTTCTGAGCCAGAGACTCCCAGCTTAGCCACAGCTCTGGGAACTGGCTCACACAAAAGATTTACCCCACAATGCTGCTGGCCTAGATAGACACACCAAACACACAATAGGATGGCTGTTCGCAATTTAGAGCACATCTTTCCTGCATTGACAAGTCCAAAATTAAAAGGGAGCCTGTCAGCCAAACTATGTATTCAAATATATTATGTCCATGGTGGACATGGGGAAATTAAATCAATATTTGCCAACATGAACGTAATACTCATACTTGTGACATAAAGCCTGGAGCTGCTGCAGAAACAGTGGATGTGAGGCAGATGTGTGGCCTCGAGGAATGTGTGCTTGTTTAAGACAAACTATACCAAATACATCCACATACAATTCACTGTTTTTCAGCTGACGTTTCTGTTGTTAGATTTTACTTCAAAGCATTGTGTTGCCAATTGTTACAGTCCCTCAGTTATTCCCCGGAGTCACAGAGACAGTAGGAGGATATATTCAGAGGTGAGGCATGTTAAGTTTGAGATTTCCTTTCTTGTTTCTAAAGTGGTTTTTCGTTTCCAGTTAAGCAACAACTCATAAGCCATCTTAGCCCTTCAAGGATGTCAAATCCTCACACTTGGTGTTCCAGTTACATCCCTTTTGAACATACGCTCTTTCAAGTGAAATTAATCAATCTCTTTATCACTTGGGCAGTGTCATTACCCAACCACAGAGTGAGAAATGAAAGTGCTAATCGCACAGCAAGTGGGGCTTTTGTGTGGGAAGACCAACTTTTCCTCCTCAAGCTGGGTTGTAAATACATTTTCAATTGAATTTGTTAAGTGAGTGACGGATGAATCTTGAGATTACCTCAAATTCCCTTTGTAAGGTAGGGACGTATGACATCAGCTTTCAATATTCAAAAGGTTCACTCACAAATATGGTAAATGTTTGTATATAAAATATTGCGTGGATGCATATAAAGGTATTTTTAAAATCAATACATTTAGACTCGACATTCACAGAACACTACATACGAGTACTGTATGTAGTATGCTGTTCATTCAAACCATGTAAACCAGACATAACTGGGGCATGATTATTTACCGTGCACCAATGTCTCATTAACTGTGTCACGTTACTACAGCATACACATCATTATGGTAACAATCCAAGCTCCGCTTGCCAGCATGTTGCCGGGGTTGCATAGTCCGTCAGAGAGAAGGTATTAGCAGCCCAAGTTTTATGCTCCCCAACAATGTGTGTCAGAAAGAGGATTATTTCCCCCACAGAACTGGTTACACTGAAAATGAATGTAGTTGCACAGGATGTTTTCTCCTATAATGTAATGACTGTAATGACTCATGAGTGTGTGTATACAGTCCATATACTGGTCTGTGTGTGTGTGTGTGTATATGTGTGTGTGTGCGTGTGTGTGCTCACAAATGCAGCATATCCAACTGTATGACCCATAACAGGTTCAAAGAGGTCTGTCCTGTTACATCCTCACACTTGAAAGGTAAGGAAAATAAATAGATATTATAGAATTACACTGGTAAATAACAAGCAGCGGTGTAGTTGTATATCTCAATCTGTAGAATTATAATTGACCACATCCAATGATTTTGCTCCAGAGATGAAGAGAATTGACCTGGATGCTTCCATTTGAAGAGTCAAAAAGGGGCGTGGATTAACACATTTATAATGAAGAAAAAAATTGAATCATTTTACCTGCTTTCCATGAGAAATGATGGTCTTTAGGAAACGCAATGTCTGACTGGGCTGAAAAGGAAAATAGAGACAAGACGAGGAAGAGGCTGAGGGAGTTCCCAGCTCGCCGTGTCCAGGTAATGACCCCAAAGTCATCTTTTAGAGTCATAGTCCAGCCCATTGCTTCCTCTCTTACTCCTGTGGGAAGAACATGAAATTCATCAGTTACTCACTCGTGAAAATGGCCAGAGACGTGGGCCAGAGGAACCAGAGGAAGACATTGTAGCTCTTTAAAAATGGGGAAAGTGGAGAAGGTCTCCGACTCTCTCAAGCTTCTGTGTAGAAATTGTCCCACTGAAACCCCCAGCCCAGAAACATGACATTCAGTGTCACCTTCCAAAGTGCATAAAACTCTCTGAATCATAGTGTTTGATTCATTTTTGGTGCTGGTTAAATCCAGCATCCAGTGTGATACCATCCCAGCCTTCCTCCCACATAGACCAGAAATAATTAGTCAGAGAGGCTTGAGTATCTCAGCCTCCCGAGGTAGAAGTGGAAACATGTATTGAAGGAAGGGGAGACTTTAAACTCGGAGTAATACAGGGTATTAGTACCTTTTTATTGCAGCTCATTTATTCCTATCTCCTGCTACTGTGATTCATGTCCTAGGAGTGTTAGGGATTAGTCCTGGATTCACTAGGCCTCTAATTGTGTTGCACCAACAGCAAAATTAATGAATATGGAATTGAATCTGTAACACCTGATGCTTTGCGAGACTCATGTTATGGTGTTCATGACTGAGGTGATTCATTTTCCAAAAACAAATTTCACTGCAGTGTGGCACTTATTGTATTGTGACATTTTTTATTATTGGCCTATCATCCCACAGAGTGATCCCTGCAGTTTTCTGTCATTCTGCAGTCATGGTACGCAACGTAAAATCTAAAATACTTTTTATCCCACCAAAATGTACAATTGTAACACATAATTTGGCATAAAATTGAATACAGATGCATGAATTGTGCAATATTGAGAGTTGATGTATATTCAACAAAAAAAAAAAAAACAAGAAGTTTCAGGTTTGTACAAACAGAGACACTCTGATATTTATTTAGTTTATTTTAAGTCTAGATATAGCTGTCATGAGACGGACTGTTTATATAATATTGTTTATATATGTTTTTACCTACTGAACGTAACCATGAAGTGCAAAATGACATTATGAACATTTCTATTTAATTTAATTTGTCTTTTAATGTTGGGAATCACAACAGCACAGTGGGTTTACATTTTGTCTTGATGACAAGACATAATAGAGAGTATCTGATGGTAGATTAACTACTAAGCAGCAAGCATTGGAGATATAAGATTATTTACACATGGTGTGTCCGTGAAATTGCTGGGTGCTGGATTATTATTGCTTGATTTCATTCAGGGAAATTAGATTTTAACTTTGCCGCTTTAGCTGCATTTTGGTGGGGGCAAAATCTGTTTAATGAGAAAGAATTGCAGGGTGGAGATGGCTTGGAGCCCAGAAGTGGGCTGCCAGATGCCCAGTTTTTGATGGACTGTCCAATTGCTTTTAGAATTTGATGTGTTACTCTATAGTCAAAAGTTTTTTGGTCTCTTTGTGTCAGAGGCTTTTAAACTGGCATTTCAACTCCTTTTTGTATCTGTCCTCAGTACCAATCCGCAACACAGCTTTTACACATGCTTTATAGGCACATGTGAGGCATATCATTTGAAAACTGTCAACCCAAAAAATAGTGACAGAGTTAATTGTTCTCTCAACTTTAAATAACTCATCCCCTTTGAATAGAATGGACGCACTGTTTTATTTGTTTTTTATTTATTTTGTGTGTGTGTGTGTGTGTGTGTGTGTGTGTGTGTTTCATTAAAGCTGCCTTTGTCTCACATTTTCTGATGGCCAGAGAATTTATTCTATTTGGATGAATGAGCAGAGTAGTCTGGCACTTACACAGCCATATGCCAATTAGACACCTCTGGTTGCTGATTACTAGCCAACCTCGCGGGCTGCATTGCTCTGGAAGCCATACCTGACTGCACTCAGATTACATCCTCCCTCTAGCCAGTCTAATTTGACTATTCATGGGACAAGCAGCGCTCTCCATAGGCTGACAGAACATGTCACAACTGATTGGAAAACATGGTCTTGAACAAAAACAAGCAATGCAAGCAAGCATGACCCCAAGGCATCCCCATTGTTTTTCAAAGACGGACATTGGAGAGTACCGTAGTGTTCAATATGGTTTGTAAAATCAGATGGCTGTTTATCTTCAAGTTTGACGAATTAATGGCATTTGTGTTCATACAGCTCAGGCTCATCCAGTCTGGGCCTGTCAGTAGACGAGGAATACGGGCTATCCTGAAAATCTTTAAAAAAAAAAAAAAAAAAAAAGCTCTTAAGCTGCTAAATATCTGGGTCAAAGGAATCACGCCAGGCTCTCAGTAGCCATAAAAAACCTGGCAAACAGCAGCGTGGCTCAGATGTTGCTGTGCATCCTATTAGATACTCCATGATCTGATGGAATGCAATCTGCTTCTCTGTCTCCTGTGGTCCTTGTTTGGGGCTTACTCGCTGGATTCAGAGAGTAAGGGCCCTGCAGCTACCATAAGGGAACAGATGAGCATCACTCCACAGCCTTCTCTTTCACAGGTGGTCACAATAATTAATGTTTGATTAGATCTTTCCAAATGAATGGCAAAAGCTAATTTGGTATGCCAAGGCTCTGAACAATCAACATGTGATCCTCCAGTCTCTTTTTAAATAAGCCAGTTATTTCTGGAGTGGAAACAAAGGCATCTGATTCCAGTGCGTTTAGCAGGGATGCCACCCTCTTCTCTACACATCCATGCAATGATGGAGCCAACATTCTCGTCTTAAATTCCTGCCGATATCCCTGTGCTCTTCTTTGTGTACTGCTTTCAGTATATTCAGGTTAACACAGCTGCAAGTATTTTCTCCACCTTGTGGTGCATGTAATTGTTTTTGATTGGGTTTGGCAATATAAATACAGAAATCCGCCCTCACTGAAACAAGCAGATTTTTGCAGATGTTTGCATTGGCAGGAATGACCCGGGCAGCATTGAAACAATCAGAAATGCAATGCACATCACAGTTTTTTTTTTTCTTTGTATTCCTTTGATCACAGGCTTGTGGGTGCAGCTGAATTCATCTGTCACTACATGGACTGATATTTGAGAATATTGCTGTCCATCTCTAGCCTGGCATCGCCAGACTAATTCGCAAATGCGTGTTAGTCTGGAACCTCTCAGTTCATTTTTGATTTCCGAGGGGTGTTATCGACGGGTGGAGACAACCAATCAGAGCGAAGAGACGCCGTTTTGTTGGACGTTACGTCCTGTCAAAAGTTCGGCAAACACATATTTCTTATCAACATAAAGTTTAAGTGCAGTTGTTTGTTCTTATTTTGGAGAAAATTTACCGTCCAGTCCGTTTAATACTGCCGCTGTAGCTGGTCAAGGAACGGGAGTCGCCATGTTGGATATTTATAAAGATACCTGAACGGCGCTCGTCTCCGTCATCGTATTAAACCCGCCTCCTAGATAAACTCTTGTAATTGGTTAGTCCGATAAATCGGCAGGGAAATCAGTTTGAATGGAAGAGGGGCCAGACGTATCTGCAAGAGCAAATGAAACATGAGCTCGCACATTCGTCTGGTTCCCAGGCTAGTCCATCTCCATTTTATTTGTGAATTATTTTGACACAGCTTGCATTATTCTATTCAGAACTGTAACAAAGACAACTTCCCAATTGGCTGAACAGATGATGACAACTCTGGAGCATACTATGTATTTAGCATGTGGAGGTCCAGGTAGTGTGTAGCAAATTAGCCTTTCATCCAGGAGACTGGAATTATTGTCCCACCATAGACCTGCAACGTAATGTACATTAGTTTTTGCCAAATTTTATCATTCTTGTCTGTTGGGGGGTTAGTGGAAAAGGTGCTGTGTACTACGAAACTCTGGCTGTTTGAACAGAACTGCTCCCTCTCTGTTGTTCCTGCTCACCAAGCATCACCGCAGCTACCTGCGCTTTTCACTGCAGTACAGCTGATTATTCAGAACTGACGGAGACAGAATGTTACCGAGTCTAAGATGCTTCTTATGCGACAGGTGAAGCGGTAAATACATGTTTTGAACGAGAAATATTTTGGGCGGTGAAGGATACTGCTTTACTTGTCAAGAGCTAGAGGCAACAATGTGTGAATCCCCAGGTGCAGGCTGGTTATTGAATAAGATTTTTCATTAACACAGTAGGCTAATTAGTTAATTTGCTCTTCTTTCACAATATTGCTTAGTTTTTATTTGTTTACATTTCGTCACTACATTTAGTTTTGGTCTTGTTTCCATTGTGAAAAAAAGGTCGTCAACCAGTATTTTTCATCATAGTTTTCGTTGACAAATTAACAAAAAAAAAGTCACTACACGCTAGAATAAAACCCAGAAACTACAAAATGTCCTTATCATCAACTCCCAATTTGCAAGCACAGTTAAATACATTGGATCTGACACAGCATGATTTGCAAGATGTACTGTACCTGAGCAGGATGACTGCCAGTCATCCCCTTGGATGATCTGGTTGGTGCAGTGGCAGATGCGTTTTACTAGTCCTTCCACAGAAGACAGAGGCAGGGCAAAGGAGGCCTCCAAAGACGTTAAGTCTGACAGGGACGGTAAATCAGCTGCACCAGGTCTTCCGCCTGAAGCATCATGCAGTGGCTTAATCCTGTGTGAATCAATGTGTAGAGGGCTGGGACTGTGTCACACCTCCAGCTGCACTGAGCGGTATTAGCTCCCTGGCACTGGCTCTATCAAGCACCCACCCACTGATGTTCCTACTGGGGTTGGCACAAGAGTCAGCCTGGGCTACAGGGTCTGAGTAAAGGAAGACAAAGAAGAGAGGAAAAAAAGAGACACTGATATAAACAACCGATACTACAGCACAGTAAAATCTGACACTTCACGCAATGACATTGTCAAGATTTTATTTCTTTCACCTGATGCATTGTTGATAGCTATCTTGCGTCACAGAGGTGAGCAAAAGCTACAAACAGCAAAAAAAAGGAATGAATGAGTGTGGAGATGCAAGAATGCTTCATAAAGATGCATGACCTGATCAGTACACACTGGTGCAGAGGTACGACTTCGCTGTGATTTATAATGTATTCATCTGTTCTTATTCATTCTGCTATTCATCTTAGTGGAAAGAAGAAGTTTCTGTGAATATAAAAAATAGACTATTATGTTTCTCAAATTTAGACGGCAAGGCTTGCAGTGATGATTTGCCATTGCCTGTGTCACATTCTGACAGTGATGTCAAAGAGTGCAGTCCAAGAGTTGCAGCTTAGGTTTTTGCTCGTGTATGACATCCAATGATTACATATCAACCCTCCAGCCAAGCCTGTTCTGAGAGCTCATCCAGAGGAAACTCTGATTCTATTAACACCTCCCGCCCCTGTCTTCCATCCACCCCCAACCCCTTCCTCAACGGCCCCACCTCTAAACCCTGCTACCGTAATGACCTTCCTGGCCACGCTCCTGAAAACCCCAGATCCAAATGACCCAGACCATATTTCCCAAGGCTTTTAAGTTCTTTGCCTTGCCATTCTATTGTGGCTCAAATGAGCTTGTCTCTGCGGCTGCACTTCTCCTCTGCCTGGCTACTAACTAAGTAAAAGCCAACAAATAGGATGGAAGAAAGGTGCTCCTGGTGGAAAGAACAAAATCAATTTGCAGGCAGGGACAAACAATTCATTACAACTTTATTTACTCTCAATTTTAGGCTTCTATTACAGTCAAAGTGCGTGCTACGTTTTTAAACCCACATCTAGTTGATAGTGCAGTAATTGTTGTTGTCTTCTTAAAAAAAAAAAAAACTTCTAAGAAATCAGAATGAATTGTTTTGTTTGGAAGAGACTATCTAGGATTTGTGGGGATGCTGAAAACACAATAATAAGATATCTGGACATGTTGACACAAATGTGGCAACTTTGAAAAGGAGTGCAATTTTTTTTAGAAATATCTCAGACTGAAATACAACTGTGGGATGTCATGAAATTTGGTACAGACATTCACGGTCCTCCGAGGATGAACTGATAATTGTCAATCTCTTAACTTTTCCTCTAGCGCTATCATTAGGCCACAGTTGTTCCCATCAGCCTCAGCTGCACTTTATGTTTAATGCTAATTAGAATGCTAACCCACTAAATGTTTAGATAAACATTACACCTGCTTACGTTAAGCAGGTAGGTACTAGATGTACTCAGCCTGCCAGATCTGCTCAGGATGCTGAGATCTACATATAATAAAATGTAAATGCCAAATCAAGTTATAACAAGCTAGACAGCATTCTCTGTTCCACTCCAAAGACGGAAGGTGTTGTCCAATCTCTGTTGTGTCCTGCAGCCAGAAGCCCCTTAGACATGACTACAGAGCTTTTGTTCTACATCACATGCATTGGTTTTCTTTAATATCCATCCCAGAGAGTGCATTTAGAGCATGTACCCTGTCTCTGCGGTGTGTGTAGCCTGCCAGTGTTTCACCATCTCACTGCACATGTATCGTAGTTGCGAGACATCTCTTTTTATATTTAAAACTCAGCAAGTTTGTAAAGTTGGAGACGTCTGCAAGTTGGTACAAAACAACCTGACAAAATCTTAACACTGCCCAGCTCAGACTTTTATGAAGAGATGCTAATATGACAACCTGTACTATCACTAAAAACCTGTGTAAACACTGCACCGAAGTGAAAGTTGATGTTTCTTCCAGGGCTGCCACCTGCATCATTTTGGAAGTTCAGCACCTAGATATCTTGCTGTCAATGTAGAGCAGGTATATTGTAACATAATATGGTAAAATAACTGCGTTTATATAGCGCTTTTCTTGTCTACCGACCACTCAAAGTGCTTTACAACACATGCAAACATTCACCCATTCACACTCTTAACTGCTCATTAGGAGCAGTTAAGAGTTCAGTGTCCTGCTCAAGGACACTTTGACACTCTCTCTGGAGGAGCCGTGATCAAACCAGGGACCTTCCAATTACTAGACAACTGCTCTACCTCCTGAGCCAGGCCCCCCCTAATACTGTGGAAATGTGCTGCTCATGTGGGTGGATGTTGGACTTGACCATCTCCTGCACATTGCCATCTGTCAAATGATTTCTAGTTGCCTTCTCACACATTTAAAGCTTATTTTATTTTCAGCTAAGACCTTTATCAGAATATGAATACTCATTCATATCATCTATAAATAAACATTAATAGATGATATGAATAAGAATGTGTCAGTTTTTCATTTGGTAGTATTCATAAACTCAAACTTTTCTCTAGATTATCGAACACTTTCTACCCCTATACCCCACAAACATCAAACTCAACTGTGATGTTTTGCCAATAATCGCATCACTAAAACAGGCCATATACTATATTTCGCAATACTTCCAGAAATTCAGAATCATTTTCCCAGACTGTTAAGATGTTGTATGTGGCTGTATCTGAAAGAGAGAAGTATCTGTACTCTGCCAGCACCTCAAACAGTCTGGCAGCCCAAGCAGCTGCTCCTGAAGCCAGGGTTGTGAACTCAATCAGCTGCATGTTTATCGTTGTGGCACTGAACATACTATGGCTCTCTCTGCCTGCCTCCATGCACTGTAGGTGCAGTGGTATGGCTAGTTAAGCAAGCTGACAGGGTCACAGCATTGATAACGGCAGGAGAGAATTTTAACTCAGCCGTGCCCACCCAGCCTCGCTACACAAAGATCAGTTAAATGATACAATCCGTCTTCTCCTGAGTATCTTTTTCCCACAAAATTGGGGAATTGGTTTTAATTTGCTTTTAAATCTTTTTAATCTCTATATTGTGATCTTTTCTTTGTTGCCAGTTTCTGAATGCTTATAAACATAGCTTTTGGTTGGATTGGAAATGGAGTCATTAAATAAGGTGGCCTGGAAGCATGTGCTTCTTTAGAAGATTGCTGAAATACAATGATTAATTACAGAGCAAATGTTATTAGACAGGGTAAATTTGAAAAAGGCAAAAATGTGGCACCAGGATGTTTAAATATGGACAAGCAGCAGTGAATCTCTTAATCAAATTAGTTCCATCAAATACTATTACAGAGAGAAAATCTTTACTTCAGTACACTTAAGTGTATTTTTAAATTGAATCACAATCTGCAAATTCCTAAATCATCTCAATTACAGTATTTCTTGGTAAATGATTAAAATCTGATGAAAGGCAAAATCAAATCAGACAAAGCTGAAGCCCACAGCTGTGTTAACATACAAGCTCTCACACTTTATTGCTCAAACTCAAATGCCTGGTCCAGAATAAGAATCAGTGGTCAGTGTGATCGATTGCAGCTCAGCCTCATATGTTTATCAAAACAATCCAGTCAGTCAGGGACAGGCATGCATTTAAAAAGATAAAATGATGTACTTTAACTTGATGTTTAACAGAGAATACCTTCATGCATCAAAGCCGCTTTAAGGACATAAAAAGTATTTAATTTCATAGCTTGATATTCACGCACCATTTACTCGCTTACACATTCCCCATGTTCAAAGTGAATCAGTACCCTTTAAAGTAAAATGATGCTAATTGATGTGATGCCTAAAACAAAGCTACAGAGCATTGTGTTGTTAGCCAGATAATTCTCGCTGAATATTTTTATCACACCATAAATATTTCATCAAAGACATGAAAAGGGATCTCAGAGAATGTCAAATTAGTGTAGAACAAAAGCTGCAAAATAATAAGCCTTTTTCTATTTATTGGTCTGAACATGCTTGATAAGAATATGACAAGTCTCTCAGGAAAAAATGTGGAAATGGCTTAAGTTCATTTAGGTGAAAGGACATCTCTCATCTTACTTATGCAGAATCTTAATTGGTTATGTTTCAGGTAGTTCATCCTCAGTGAAAATAAACTAACTACACCCCCTGGAGAAGATGCGACAGCATGTGTGTTATAGAGCAAAGAAGGATTTGGAGCAGAAACATACACCAAAAACAAATGTCTCTGCTTTCTGAGGCGAACCTGAAAAATTATACCACAAAAGCCAGAATGAGAGAGATGGAGAGCTTGAAAGAGAAACAAACCATTCCTGGATAATCGGATTTGTTTTGTGTGGCTGCTCTACCTGACCTCCCCGCCCCTACCTCCCTTTTATTAAAAAAGCTTATAATTAATGCAGCACTGGCTGTAATCCTAGTCACTCTGTCTCCCCTTTTCAATTGATAGGAGGGTCTCGTGTGGCTTGGGTACGTAGGTGAGCGTGTCTGAGTCCCGACTTCTGAGGCTCCAGAGGGGATTGTCGCCCATAGAGGGGGCCATCAGTGTGAGCGAGGGGGGAGGGTGGCGTGACGGCGTCAGGATTAATTTTGAGGAGGCCTGGTTGCTGAGGCAGGCTGATAACATGGGTCAGCAGTTGCAGAGACACCTGGACCCTGAAGCCACGAGTGTCTCTCTGCAAAATAACTGTTAATGTACTGTGAGCTCTGTGTATTTATCTGTGCGTGTGTGTGTGTGTGTGTGTGGGCGGGGTAGAGGAGGGGTTGATAACTGCGTAGCCTGCAGAAGATGTCCAGAGATGGCTGAAACCTACGAAAAGTCAATTATACAGAGGGGGAAAAATGTGGGGTAGAGGGGAACCATGGGTGAAATTAAAAACCTGGTTCTTGAGATAAGTGGTGATGATGTGAAGTCACCAAAAATGCGGTTATCTGGGGCTGTGAAAAAAAAATGTCAAAATGTTCCAGCATGTTGAAGAAAGAAGAGGTTGAATGGTGTGTGAAAGAGAGCTGAAAATGTAGTGTTGTAGTTTGACACAAGACTGCGTAGCTACATGTACCATAGTTTTCTTTGGAAACAAAACATTAACAATTAACAACAGGCCTTCACTGGTTTTATTTTCTATGAACAGATCAGACTATGATCCACTGGCCTACTATATGACTTAATTCCCCTATGCGGTTTTGCATAGTAAATCTGTACATTTTAGTCTTTAAAGCAGAACTGCATATTTAGAGATCAAGGTGCAATCAAGACATTGCAAAGATTTGAAAATACAAAGTCTATCAACAAGGCCCTAACAGGTTAAGTAGTCAAGAAATAGACTAGGACTAGAACTGAAAAACATAAGTCAGGACTTGTCAAATATTTCTTTGCAGGTTCGAGGACACAGCTTTGGTTCATGTGTAAAGGCACCATTTTGGTATTTTGAGTGATCAAAAACATTATTATTATCTTCCCCACTCTCTCAGTTCTAAATGTCAGAACATTATGTTCACTTTGTTCACTGACCTTTCTAAACCCATCAACACTGCCAGCAGCACTAATAACCCAGACACACACAGCTATGTTTCTATCTCATACTGTGCTATCTACATATTTGAAACAATGAGCCAGTTGCTCATGGGCCATTGTGTGTATTGATATGCTGAAAGACAACATGTGTGTGTCTGACATTACCAATCCAAGGTGGTGGGGTGGATTAAGCTTGAGAGACCTTCACAGACAGCAGCACAACAATTTATTCCTTTGGTTTATCAAAATAAAATAATCAAACATTCAATGTGCTTGCCAATGGGCACCAACACATAATTATATTTCTGCCATCAAACACAAATTCAAATTAATAAAACAACACAAAGACTTGCTCATATTGACAGGCAGCTAACACACACACAAAGGACTTTTGAAGTCTCCTCCATAAAATTGGCAGAGTCTAAGCTCCACTGTGTCAGAGCTCAAAGTTCACATTTTGAGGGGTGAGGGGAAACAAGTTGGCACTTTGTGCTTTAACGAGGCACCAGTATTGTGCCCAGAGATAAGGGCTTAGGACAATAGAGTAAAGGCTGCCTGAGAGACCGGATGCTGAGTCTGTAGCCCTCTGGATTATCAGAGTGCAGCCATGGATGGAAAGGAGAGGAGAGAAGACGAGAGGAGGCTGGCCCAGCGTCTGTTAATGGGAATTATGGTTCCATGTAGAGGAAAGGCACTCAAACGGGTGACTTCCTGTATTGATTGATGGGTGTTCCAGGGATTAAACCTTAACCTTATATTGATCCAGTTCACTTTGCCAGTGTGGATATAGGGGGAAGGCACTAAGACAGCTGTTACATTTCCTCTCACTGGTTTCTTAATTTTAATCGTTGCTACCTTAGGGTCTACTTTTTCTGTTTGTATGCATGAACCAATAGACGGCAGGCTAAAAATAATAATAAGAAATCCTGGGCCAGCTTTGATGACTTGATGAATTGTGGTGCCATAGTAAACTCTACCTGTCAGGTACTCCAGCAGAGAAAAAAAAAATATTTACAAACAATGTCTGACCCAGATCTGACAGGCAGCCATGTGCAACGCAAATACGGTAGTGCTGTAAGCTCGCCAATAAGACAACTGATGTCACTCACAAGTGTTGGCGCTACACAAGGGCAGGAAATGGAGATGATAGAATGCGATTTGTCACTCACTCACTCCACGGGTGTTTATTTAGGGTGTAGCATGAAAGGGAATAAGTGCCTACTCTAGTATCGAGTACAGAGACAATGTTTTGGCAGCTACAATTAGGCTCTTGGCTGGGTGTGGGAGCATTTGATAGGAATTGTCTTCACTCATTGCAGGCTTTGAAAGAATACAAAATAATTTGTGCAGATTAGGCTGTGAATGATGGCAACATAATGATGACAGGAGAGGGTGGCACTCGTGAGTGATGGCAACATATACATTAAATCATTCATGTTCTCTAGGTAGATGATTGACTGCAGTATTCCTACTCACACTTCAGCAGGCACTATGGCTGAATCTCTATGGAAGAATAAGTGGCTCGTTATCGTGATCATGCTTTTGCTGTTGCTGCTTCATGACTTTAGAGGAGCCTCGTGCAAAGTCTCGGGGAGGCAAAATCAGTGCACATTTTTTTTAAAAGCACTTTCTTCTTCTTCTAACTTTTTTTTAGCTTCACGTGATCTCAAAGCTTTATTTTGGTGATTCGTACAGTTTGTGTGCATGATTTTATATGTGGCGCTCTCTCTTCCCTTTCTTCCTCCTGTAAACCCATTTATTATGACTGTTTGGAGAAGTGGTTAAAGCCAATGTGGAAGTGCTCTAAACAGCATTTACTTTAGCTAGATGGCAGCTAGGTGCTGGCTTTAAAAAACAATGTCAGACTGCAATATTCAGTATGAAACTGTATTCTGTGAATTGTATTCCAGTGGTTCCTATTTTCCTCAGGCCTGGATGGAACAAAATGTATACTGCACAATAGTTAATATAACTTCGTAAACTATTTGTGTGGTATTTACCTTAAATCTGGCTCTGTCTGTTTGTACTACATCTCCCTTCATCACCACCTCTCAAAAACAAAGATCGCTTATTTGCTGTAGAAATGGTCCATGGAGCAAAAATGTTGGGGGACCCCTGCTGCATTCTAGTATTGTGTTCATGGTATTGTTTATTCTACCAAAGAATCTACTTCGGCATCTTCCCCTCTGGACAACTTTGGATTTTCTGGCTCCAGTAACTGTCAAAGTTGGTGGTGATCAGCACATTAGAATCCATGCTTAACATTAATTTTTCATTAATTATAATTATTATAATCTTGTGTTGTGTTAATAATAACAAAACAAGTAATCACAAGCTACTTTTCTTCATCTTCATCTTAGTAATGTTCTTTCCACAAAGAGGTTTTTGAGTAGCCCATATGTAGCACATAATATGTACAGACTATCCAAATGTCATGTCTCAGCTTTTCAGAGAGATTGATGACAAAATACATTATATAGAAAAATACATTTTGGAACAGAGCTCAGAAGTGGTTTCGGCTTGCGGTATTCCAGACCTGCTCAATCTTGCACTAGTCAAAATGTGCAGTACAAGTGTCTGACAGGCAGCTGTCAGCCTTTTCTTTTGTGTTTGAAACTGGAAGAAGTTTTTCTGTAATTCCATTGTAATGAAGTTTAACAAAAAGAAATGATGGCCTTAGATTGAGTTTAAAGAAAATTATGTTGAATAATGTTAACTTGGCAGGTGGCTGAGACAATTATACCATACAGAGAGTCTATATCAGCACCTGTGTGCATTGTGACGGCAGGACAGAAAAGCTGACATCTTTAATATGGGACACTATATTATAAGTATTGGTATGGTATTTGAGCATTTTAAATGGATAACATCAGAGTCAAGACCTCACTCCTGTCTCGCTATGATGAAATCTACAGTATAGAGTGAAGAAGAAGAATACTGAATATTTAAACTATTGAGTGAATAAAACCATGGTTTCACACACAATATATTTCCAAAAACCTATTCTGGTTATGTTTGTTTATGATGTTTTTGAACTGCATGAATCTACACATACAATGATGAAAAGACCACTAACAACCTTTGACCACAAAAAGGTCAGTTTTCTTACTTGGCCTACTTTTACTCAACATATTGGGAAAATATTAACAGAATACTAGATCTAAAATGCACATGAGACAATAGTGTAAATGTATTAAAGACAGCTAAAATGAGAAATGGGACAATATTTTATTAACTATAATAAATATAAAAACACTATGTTCCATATATGCAGTATAATAACATGGTTGAAATATGTACTCTAGTTGCTGTTTTCTTTTATGTTTTGCAAGTGTTAAGGCAGTTGCAACCAGTCCCTGTCATGGAAAAATAAAGAGCAACCTCACTCAACCTGACAGAGATTAGGATTTAGGAAAGGGTACACCATTTCTGGTTCAAGAAAGCCCAGTAATTATTTTCTCAGTCTGTATTTCATTATACAAAAATAGCAACAATTGCATTTGCTAGAGACTTGTACAAAGTGAATAAGACGCATAAAGGAAGGTTTCCTTTCTTAAACAGTTAATCCTCCACACTGCCGAGTCAGAGCATGAAAGACAGAAATAGAATAGCACAGAAAATCCAGCATTTCCAGTGTGGATAACAAAAACGGCATGTCAATACAGCCATATTTTGATACCATGCTGGAAGAATGCAAACATTTACATATAATGCCACAATAAGTGATTGGATTTTGTTTGGAAATGCACCTTATAGTGAACTTTAATTTTTAATTTCACTTAATGAGTATGTCATTGTTGATTTAACAAGTTATTAAAATGCTACATGGATAGAAAGATATATCTTCTGGATGCACCCATTACCCAATAGAAGGAATTTAATAATTAATTACGTATTAGTAACAACTTAACCTTTATACTAGACATTCTGCATCACTAAGACACATCATCTTTAAATTAAATGCACTCCTTGCCAAAGAATAACAGTCTACAGATTATTTGGCAAAAGACACAGCCTGCCACTGCAGGATAAATATTTACAACAAAATATAAAATTTAAATGTATAATCTGCAATTAAAGAAATTAAGTTAATTTGATGGCAAGTTTGGAACACAAAGGGGATCATGTGACAACGTTCCAACACTATTATTTTCAGTGGGGCTTTATTTATTTGATTAGAAGAGTCACAAGAGTCAACCTTGTGGAGCATGTAGACATTTTTAAATTACAGAATCATACACATAATGAAATTAGTCAGATATATATTGACAGAGCAAATTCTGTATTATTTAATTTATCTTAAAATAGGTTATTTGACTTGTCTGAGTAAAGCAGCAGGGAGAGGTTTTCAACATGACTTTATGTCAGTGAAAGGCAACAGAGGGCTTTTAGCTGAGGTAATGTACCATCTGGCAGTGATGTCAATCTTTATGATACAGCTCCTTGTTCTCCGAAGTAGAGAGCCAAAAGGTCAATGGCAAAAATCAACTTACAGGTTACTCCCATTGACATAGATTTGTGAACTGGGCTGTGTTTATCAAACATCTAAGAAGCTCTCTGAGGAATCAGACTGGGGGTTAAATTAGGAGGGGAAGTACTCCGACCTCAGACTTGGAAATGACAACAAGCTGGAGATGCAGCAGCACAGCATGAATCTATACATACTTACAGAATCTACATCGCTGATTCGACTCTGACCGGGGCGCCCCACCACAGCACAAATCTTTCACAGCTTCTGCTTTACTGTACAACCCAGAATTCAAAGCGTCTTCCATGGAAGCAACTCTTGTTGTAATGCCAGTGAGACAAGACAGCATCAGTTACAGCTAGCAACACAATGCCTGCAATAACTGTAACATGTTCAGTAGCGTTGTGATTCTGTGACTCATAAAACCGACTCTCTGATCTCATGCCAGTGATCCATGAAATCTTTTTCAATCGTCAAACATAAGTGGAGCTTGGAGGATAATTCATGGTGCTTTGAAGTGTGAGTACCAAGATGAATGGCCAATGCTATTGCTAGAGCTGACTCTTTTCAAAGCCATAACACCAAGCACGAGGCGCAGGCAAACACAGATGATAAACTCAAAAACACACACATAGTGCATGTAGCATTGAGAACCATCACCAGTAGGAGTTTGTCTGCCTGACCCGAGCTGGTTCAGGCTGTTTTGTTGCATGCAGCTTCAGGATCTGGTTAGGTTTCAATTTGGTTTGTCCTGGTTTGAACAGTTTGTCAGTACAAGGCAGGCAGACCTCAAACCAAATTAACCTAATAACATATTAAATGACCAATAAAAGATACTGTACCAATCAACAAATTATCAGGTAATATTTTGGACAGGATTCAAAAGGCCATCAAGGTGAGGGATTGAAGAGGCAATGATAAAACTTGGTAAGGAATCGTCAAGAACACTAGTGCAGATTTGTAGAGACCTGGTTGGGTGGAGGTGGTTAGATAACAGATTACTTGATCTTATGAAGTTTTATTTTAATTTCCTGATTTCTAATCTCACTCCTTCCTCCACCATCTCCGAAATGTAACCATTCATCATAGCAGTCACTCTTTGGGGGCACGAATGCTCCAAGAAGATCATCTACTCCGCAGTAGACATCATTAACAGATGGTTGCATCGTTTAGTCATAATGCAGATCTGAGTTCACTGCTTCTACCCTCAACTACCATCCATCCCGATACGCAACTATATCTGACATTTCCATTCATTCCTCCGACGCTCATCTTCCACCTCAAACGCTGAAAGACCAACTACTCCCGTCTACCTCAACCACGTCAGTCCATACAAACCTTTACATGACTACATAAACTATTTGTATTTGTATTTTACATTTTAAAAATGTATGGTCAAAAATCTTTTAATCATATGGAGAGGTACAAACTCATCATACACAGTGAATCCCTGGGGTCATATTTAAAAAACATCAGCAAAATGCTATGTGACTTAAAATTTCTAAATTAAATGCAATAATCCCTGCACAAAGCCAGTCAGTTTGCTCAACAGGCTAGAGATGACGCAACTCCCTTGCCAGTTGATCCCTCAACGCCTGTGCTGCTGCTGTTGTATTTGGGCTCATTGGCATCGGCACATGCAGTCCAGCATCACGCCTGCTTAAGTCCTGTAATGTGTCCAAGAGACACTCATGACGCGTGGTAATGTTATGCAACACCAAACATGCCACAAAGATTGCTCCGACCTTCTGAGGGGCTGTATTGTAATGTTCCACCTGCCCGATCAGGTCCATCTTGTACATCCGCATATGCAGCTGCATCTTTATCTGAACAATGCACCCTTTTAAATAGCAGGAAAATACTGCAACTTTGACATTAGACCAGGTTTTTGTTGGTCAATCGGACAATCGCTTTCCGCTGCCTCAATATATTAATGCACCAACAATGGGTCTGACCACATGGCATTTTAAGACCAACACTCCCATGGGCACTCACATGGCTGCAAGTACATTTGTTATTTAAACAACATGGGCACTGGGCAGAAAAAACTGCGTCAGTCGGAAACCGGCAAAAACACTTGATGTGCTTGGCACTGCTTTGCGCTGTATGACAGGGCCTGTGTTCTCTTAATGTTCACTTAATTTAGTTCTATTGAAACATGGTCGTATTTATTTTTTCATTGCACATCAACTAACTATGATACAATGAGAAGATTTACTGTTGACTGGGAAGGTCTGGTCACGGAAAATCTAATACTCATTCTGAAATGACAATAAAACCAGATTATTCGTTAAAGTGGCCTAAGGAATCACAATAAAGTGTTTTTTATAGCACATATTTCACATTTGCAATTACAAAGTTTGGAAACCTGCCACCAGGACTACATTTTCATCTGAAACACAAACACTGGCATTAGATCAATTTAAATCCAATCTCTGAAATCTACAGCTTTAATGCTAATTTGATGAATGTACTAGGACTGAAATGATTACTCAGGGAATTTAAGTAATTCAAATAATAAAAACTTATCAAATTCTCTGCTGAAGTGTACAAAGTGCATGGACAATGAAATGATCGCATCAAGAGCCGTTTCTGTGTATTGAGTCTGCAAGTTAAAAACGGAGGAAAGAGAAAAGGGAGAGTCAGCAGATGAATCTGGCAGTTGAGAAATTACAAGAAACTATACATATTCTGGGAGCATTTCCATTTTTTAAGCAGTCAAGCATCCAAGAATTAGCCTGGCATCGTCAGATTAATTCGCAAATGCGAATTAGTCTGGAACCTCTCAATTCATTTTTGATTTCCAAGGGGCGTTATCGACAGGCGGAGACATCCAATCAGAGCAATGAAACGCTTTCCTGACGGTATGTCCTGTCAGAAGTTCAGCAAACACATATTTCTTATCAACATCAAGTTTAAGTGCAGTTGTTTGTTCTTCTTCTAAAGAAAATTTACCGTCCAGTCCGTTTAAAACTGCCGCTGTAGCCGGCCAGGGAACAGGAGCCACCATCTTGGATATTTACAAAGATACCTGAACGACGCTCATCTCTCTGTCAGTCATCGTCCTCCTACTAGATAAACGCTTGTGATTGGTTATCCAAATAAATCGGCAGAGTAATCAGTTTGAATGGGAGAGGGGCCAGACGTATCTGCCATAGCAAATAAAACATGAGCTTGCAGAGTCGTCTGGTTCCCAGGCTATCCAAGAATCACTACCTGGTTTGAAGTGGGATGTGATAGTGGAACACTCAACACAGTGCCAGAGATACCAATTGAACTGCAGTGAATATATACACTGAAACATTTAAAATCATTGCAGCAATTAAGGCTTAAGGGAAATTCTCATAAAATGATTGCTTTTAAATGGACCTGATTTACAAAAGGCAATGAAGCCCAACCATTTAGTATTACCTCTGTAGAAAGAAAATGATTGACATGTAACCCCTCTATCAGCCTGATATCAGTCTAACCCCAGAGAGGAGTTGAAAAGTTTCTGGGTGTGTTGTGTATAGGTTCTGACAGGGGCTGTGCATCAACAGAGCGCTCTGTCTGACCTTCCCTGCTGTTGAACCCATTACGCTTCAATTAACGACAGCGGCCTGCTGCGACCAGAAGGAACAGCTGCTGGGCCCACATGGTGGTAATTCAATGATACTCCCAGACAGGGGGACACAAAACTTGATCCACCAATCAGACACACCTATGCACAAGGGGATACAAATTTACTCTGCTGTATTGGGCCTTGAAACAGAGGAGCGAGAACCATGACCTGGACTCCGTGAGGCTCTCACAGTATGCAAGAGTTAGTCAGAAATATTGCTTAGCTTCGCCATATGGGTAATTCAATTTCACTTGCACCAAAAAAATCAGATTAGTGGCTATGCTTTCAGCTAATGGATACTCAAAGTTCATGTTAAAGCAATGCACGGATTCTTTCCAATTGTTTTTTTATAATCATTTGAGTTGGTAATTATGGTCTCATCTTCTACTTATCTGCATTGTCTACATTGTTTTCTTTTAGACTTATAAGGGTTGCCAAAGTTGGAAATAGATGCTTTAAACACACAGAATCCAATTTTATGCAATAAATGCAGTCTGGTTATCAAAACGGGTGATTCTTAACAATAATGTCAATGCTTATAGAACCTATACAGTTTAAGTTTCATCCATTTCAAATGATTAAATACAGTTCCTGTTTTTATTACACAGCAGCGAGAATAATATGTGCACTTCGTATACAGTCTCTATATGAAGGAATGTGCTGTGCAAAATTATGCCATGGCTAAATCTTCCTGCACAACATAAGATGATTTTATGGCGTGTAAACATGCAGGTCAGTAAGTATTCTTAGATGCATCTAGAGCTATAAAGATATCTGAAAATGTGTACTTTGGATAGGTCTCTAAATAATTTTACACTGGGTATTAAAATTAAGATTTTTCATGTCTCTAGAAACCAAAATTAGTTGGTAACAACCGATAAGCAATTGCAACCTAACTTTAAGTACATTAGAAGCTGCTGAGAGAATCCAGAGAGCCAGATTAGAGGTATCAAGTCGGTAATGATGCATCACTTTTCTGCCTTGCCTTCTGTATAAAAGATACAATTGTGGAATAGGGGCACTGTGTTGTTTAGCCGGCAACAGAGGTAGTAACAACACCGAAACGACCTCTGTGTAAACGGCGCAGGGGGCAGGACAGGACTGCGATGCTGTTGTCTTACACGTCTCGCCTCTTTTGCTCCCGGAATGCCAGCATGCTGTCTAAAATCACAACTGATGCGGCATTATGCCAGCGTTGTTTGGTTCAGTGTAAAAAAGCAAAGTTGGGGTAAGGACAGACCTTCTTTGCGACGTTATAGCGTGATCTCTGTATAAAAAGGCCTATAGATTATTTGCAAAAGCAGTACTACTGTATATGCAATACAGTGTGAAATGTTAATCAAGGCAATAATTTCTTATAATAAATGATAAACATTAAAGACAAGCATCTATCACACAAGGCTTTGTACACCATTAACTAATAGCGTGAAAAGTCACCTTGAAACTTTGTGCTTAGGATGCAAAGCAACATCAAAAAATCCTGACAATGCAATTAACATGAAAAATGTGAAACAATATGTGTGTGAAGACAGGGTTTCCCCAAGTCCCCTAACAATGCCCGCACCTTATCTGTAACTTCACCAGGAGTCTCAGAGTGTAATTACACCGGGACCCGCAAGCCTGGGACAGTGCTGTTGGCCTGATTGGATCTCACCTTGACTTGACCTCTTCGACCTGTGGTGACTGAAACAACTCACTACATCTCAGCGAGGAACAATGCATCAGTTAATCAGCTGATAAAAACTACAGATAAAAGTGTCCTGATCCCATTAGAGCTGGAAATAACTCTCCACTCTCTGCTGGCAGTTTTACTGTTGCCAAGGATGTAGTGTAGTGTCCTATAGAGCCAGCATCCTTCACTACGGGTTGGGTTCTTAATGAGCAACTTTTTTGGATGCAGTGTCAGCAGAACATGTTCAGAGGGCAGACAGATGTTGAAATTAAACTTTGTTAATCTTAATCTGTTTGTCCTATATGTGGGTCACCTGAGAAAACTAGTTCTATGTGTAAATCAATATAGATGGCTAAATAGATAAAATGGAAAATTATTTTTTAGATGTACACAGTAACTTAATTGTCCCTGTTTGTACACATATATTTATGTACAAATTTTTCCAGAGCTATCGCACACCAGCATCAGTCAAGGAAGGTGCTGCTTGCAAAAAACAGTGTAAATAAAAAAAATCAACACCTCCACACATTCCCATTGCAAACACCCAGAGCTGTCATCAGAGCTGCTGTTTGATGAAAAGCTTACACAACAAACCAGGTAATTGCAACTGAGTTAAGTGTGCAAATGTTTTTATGTTTTTTTTTTTTTTCATAGTCACCACATTTAAAAAACAATGTTTTTTAAACAAGAACATTAGCAACATCCTCAGTCAGTTACCCAATCTTATAAAAGTAATTTAAACTGGCTTCAACCCCAAACAAGTCCCAACAAAGACATGTTGGGATTTTTTAACAATGAGTTTGGTTAAGAAAAAAAGTCCACCATTTTTTGCCAAGATATGATATAAAGTATAAGGTGTTAATGGCAGTGAGAATATGTTGAGACAGTGATCTATGACAGTTTTAAGATGTATAAAATAGTACCAAGGAAGATGCAACTGAAGGAAAGCAAATTACATTGTCACTGTGAGTATTTTTGTCATCAACTATCTGTGATCAGTGTGTTACTTCTAAGAAGGTACAAAACAAACAATTACTTTCAGGAAAATAGCATCATCCTGTCACTGTTAGTAGATGAGGCCTTGTTAGAAAGATACAGGTGAACGCTCTCTGGGGGACTTTTCCTGTCTCACAACAGCCTACAGTACGAGGATGGGACTGTCTTTTCCTCTTTGAATCTTATAATCTACTCAGACCTTCGGTAGCAGAGCGTTAAGACAGCTCCTTCACAACTGTCACATTTGAATAAACGAATCTGAAACAGGAAATGGAGTCTTGGATCAACACTCACTAACCAAAAACTGCTGTACTGAATAATGCATTCCTCATAACAACAATGTGCCTGCAAAGACATGTGAGACAGCGTACGGGAGGGCACTGCCTGCTGTGAATTAGATGGTAATTGAAAACTTGACAAGTAACACTGCTCTCAATCTCCCAGAAACACTTCTGAAACACATCAATTGTAGATTGTTTACCGACAACAATAAAAATAGCTAAAGTTGCCATTTAGAGCATTGTCTCACATATGTTTTAATACAACTAATAATGCCATTATTTAAGCTTTCTAGCACTTTTTCTAACCAAACCAGTGCTTCACAGATAGAAGAACAGATGAAATACACATAAAAACACAACAACAACAAAAATCAAAAATGTCAGCAAAGAAAGTACCATTTTTACAAAATAAGATCTTTAATAAGGTTTGATAAAGGACATTGGATTGCTTTCCTGACCTGCTACAAGGCACTATTTAAGAACTTTGGAGCCCTGACTGCAAATGCCCTTGTGCCCTCCAGTATGTCTCCAGCATGGCCCTGGTGGGAGTGAACAGCAAGAGATCAGCAGACCTCAGGCTACTAACAGAAATCTAAGGACAGAAGATGCTAGGCAGACATATGCCCATAAGGCTTTAAAATTGATTCTACAAGCAAAAGCAAACCAATGAAGACAAGCCAAAATATGGCAAATGTGCAAAGATGTTCTAGTTCCTGTGAGTATCATCGCAGCTGTGCTTTCTATAAGCTGCAGGCGGTCAATTGATCTCATAAGCTGTCCCACGAATAAACAGCTACAGTAATCTAATCGGGTGAAGACAAAGGAATGATTATGGGTTTGTGCATCTTGGAATGAAATGAATGATCATATCTTTGAGATGACCCTGTGCTACTTTGTTGCTACTATGTTGCTATAATGTTTAGTGAAAATGAAATAGGCTTCAAAAATCACCCAAAGGTATATAGCTTCCTGCTCCCTGTACAAAACCACTATTGCATGCTTTGCAGGTTTCCTATTTACTTTAGAAGCAAAGACCATCAATTTAGTTTTATCAGTATTTACATAAAAAGTAGTTAGCATCCTAGACTTTGCCTGTTTAACAGGTCCCACGGGTTTACAGACAAGAAAAGTAGAACTCTGTATTGTAAGAATAACAGTGAAAAGGAATATTGTTGTTGTGAATTACTGTACGGTAGATTAAAAACAACAAAGGACCAAGAATAGAGCCATGGAGAATCCTGTAAGAAATTGTTTCTCTGGAAGAGGAGGTGCTCTCAACTGACAGAAAATCTCGTAAACGAGTCAGCTGTGAAACAAATACTGTTGTGTTAAATTTTCCAGACCATACCATGACCAGACCAGACCATGATATTTCCCTTCCACCAGTAAATGTGATCCAAAAAGAGGGGGTGAGTAATTTCCAATGTTTCATCTTTCTAACTGTCCAATCCTATTCAGTCCTGTCTGAATCAATACATACCTTCATTATTTCAACTCACTTTCCATTTCCTGGCTCCATATATAATTTCTTCGGTTTAATCAGTGTTTTTTAAATGAAAAAATCATAGACAAAACTTGACGCTTTTATTTAGTTGGCCTTATTAGCAGTTCATATACTGCGGCACACTGAAATTAGCAAAGAACTCTTGAAAGAAATACAGCCCTTGTGCTGCGTGGTTGTCTGCCACCGAAGGCAAAGCAATGTGCTCTTTCACAATAAAAAAAAAAAACAACAAAAAAATAAGACCAACTTCAGATAAACAAAACGTTTGGGCAACCTGGGTGGGATGTTATGGAAATAACGAAGCTGTAAGAAGATGCAATTAAACTGAGAGCATCTGACATTCATTAAACATGAACCTCTCTAAGAATAACTGTGCTATACGGTTCATAAAACTCAGATTAGCTGTTTACGTCTTGTCTATGTCCTTGAGCAGCTTTTTGAAACAATATAAAACAAGAAAAACAAGGCGTATTTATTGATTAATGTATGCAGACCACGTCATACTACATCATATACATTTTATTTACAGAGCAAGCATCAAATAGTCAAGTCTCTTGACCAGAAAACTGGGCAAATGTGGTATTAACAACTATCTTGTTAAGTATCATTCTGTCTCTGTTGCTAAGCTTCAACTCTCAACCCTTGTTGTTCTTTGCTGACACAGTTGTCCATGTCTGGCATATGCTGTCTTATCGTTGAGATTGACATGTTAAATAATTCTGCAGTTTGTGTGACCTGTGACTGCGTTTGAGGAACAGACCAGTGGGGCCATTTTGAGCTCTGTCTGGCCTTGTGTTGCCCACCACCTGTATGTTAATTAGTTATTCATGAATTGATATGAACAAATGTGTGATGCTCCATTCACCACTAAAAGTCCACATTACAGAGTACAACTTCAGACTTAAGTTGTCACACTTTCCTAAACACCTATTGAGCCACCATATTTCTTATCGATTATATATGTGCAAACCTTACTAGGGGCCTGTTGCACAGTCAAGAAAGATCATCTTTGGTGCAGTTTTAATATTCTAGTTAAGATGTATAAAATATTAAATAATTCTCTCAGCTCCAAAGTAGGTTATATTCAGGAATCTGCTGATAATACAGATACAGTCCCATTTAATGAATGCACTGTAATAAAGTGTTAGCCGGTAGGGTGAAACTTAACTGAAAAGATATAGCCAAAAGTGGTATTCCATTCTAAATGTGTCATAATTAAATGTAGTTAGACTTTGATAGAAAGCCCTCAGGATGATATTACACATTGATAACAATTAAAAGAATATTTAACCTCCCACACTTGAGCTCTAATTGTTGCTCTATCAACTCCTGGGTGGGAAGATGCTGCACGACATATGGACTCGCAGTGTGAGTTCTCTATCTCCTTTGTTGGGTAAGGCACTTATCTGATTGTGCTTCCCGGATAAGAGAGGAAGGAGAAAGGGGGTGCCGAAAGTGAGACTTTATTGCACATTCTGTCTCCATGGAGAACCTTGGGCTGGCTCACTTTGCGAAAGCCGAGACCTCACTGTGGCCAAATCCAATCAAATGTTTTGAGGACTGACAGGTCCAATCAGTCAGCAGCTGGTTGCTGCTCACCTCTCGGGTTCAGTTTAGGAGGAAAGCTTCTGGTTTAAGACTTTGGCAGACGCAGGAGCGAAACAGTGTTGGTGAAAAATTACTGGATGAAGAACAGGATAAAATTGAAAAGGCATTGTTTTCTTGTTCTTCCACTATTTTGATGTCAGCCTTTTTTTTCAATGCAAAATTGCACCTTTCCATCATTCCTTCAAGACAATTTGGTAGTAACACAGCAAGTATAGCTTAAAATCTGTTTCACTGCCAATATAGTAATCACAAACATAATCTTTTTCATAGTATTTTTACTTCAGATTTATATTGTGAAATATCCTTAGAACAATTCAAAGCATTTCATAAAGGGTGTCAAAGATGTTTATATTGTTAGTGTGCCAGGTAAAGCCACAGATGACTTTCCATCAATGTTTTTGATTAATAACGCTTTAGGCTAAAAACAAGATTATACATACAGAAGAATTTAACCTTCTTTGAAATCTATGTCAAAAAACAGTACAGATCAGCAGGTGAGTATTTTATTTTTACAGAGCTACAATAAATGCAGCTTAAGGGTTGCAGCATAGTTATTCAAAATTCATTTATTCAGTTTGGTTCAGCTGCTAGCTGTCAATAGTTGCCTTTCCTTTTCAGGTACCACCAAATACTTCATGCAGTGGGGTGGCGAAACATGAAAGCTGCTGCCCACCTTCAAAACACCTGTGATGCTTAACATTTAATAACAGAAAAGTATTCATGCTTAGCGTTCTCAGTACTTGTTTGGGTCCTGATCCCTGGCTACCAATTGTGACACCTGCACCTTTTCTGCGAAAACCCCTGGCCAAATTGTCAGAACTCAGGTTCACTGAAATTGGATAATGTGAACATACAAAAGCCAAATTTAAACATGCAACAACTGGTTTTATAAAAGAACAAGAAAAAAAAAACGTGAGTGTGATCACATCCTGCTAAACACCATAATAAAAGGTGCAGTGGAAAAATACAGTGGGTGCCCATGAGTCTTCCGAATAGGTGAAAAAAGAGAATAAATATCACTGCGTGAGTTATTTCAATCAGTGTGCAATCAAGTTAATCAGTTGATAACGTGATACATTCTGATGATTTCCTTAACAGTGAAGCTGAAGGGTAATCATTGCAATATAATCCTATTATTTAAGCACTCTATCACACCATAACCATGACAACCCTAATGTTTTTGCAATCAACAGCAGAAGAGGCACATTCATATGTTATAAAGGAATAATTAATGATATCAATACTGATAAATAATAAATTATGAAATGATGTAGTTTGTTCATAAGATTAAATACTGATGCTCCATCTGGCAGTTATAGTCAACGTGAACCACAATCAATAGACGTGCTAATCTAGATTGCATTTACCATCTCGGGCCTCTACCTACCACCTGAATTTTCCCCAGGTCGCCTTGGACAGTGATAAAATCAGCCTTTCCCCGAAGACAGTGGCACATACAACTCGAAAGATTTTCTGCTATGCTTCATCCACCTCATTACAAGAACTTGAAAGAGCTGTAACAAAATAGTTCACTGTGTGATACGATGCAAGAAGTTTCAAACTGACATCTTTTGTAACATGTTGGATCAATGGTGAGCTTTTGTACTGTCCACATGATGCGTGGGGAAATAGACAAAATGTAATGGAAAATTGGCTGAAAGACATTGCTTTATACCGCAACTGAACTTGTAAACTAGCAACACCCCAGTGACAACATTTGTCAGGGCTGTTTTAATTGTCAATAATAGAGATGTCAACAGCTAATTTTGATCACTGAGTAATAAAAACGCTCACATTTAATTGACTGCAATGTTGTTTGAACTATTGTTGGCTTCTCTGATTAGAAACTGTACAGCAGCAACAATTTGAGCTTTGTCTCTTAAAGTAAAGTAAAGCCTGGGTGCACATAGACTCTAAAGTAGCATATGTGTCAAATCTAGAAAGTGGAGGTTAGAAGAATTTGGGTTGGAGGAAGAAGTACTGAGGTTCTTAACTTAAAATAACAATCCGGTATAAAAAAACCTCATTACAAGTAAAAGTTGACTTAAAATGTTACCTATATCAATATTATAAGCATGTCAAAAGTACAGTTTGTGTAATGGAGAAGGAGAAGTTGGTAGAGGAAGTACTTCAATAAAGAAAAAGTACCTCTAAATTGTGCTTATGTATAGTAGTTGAGTAAATGTAATTACTTACTTTCCACCCCTTGGAACTGGTTACATTAAGTTTCCGTTTCCATTATCTAACCATATCCACACTATTGGCAGCAATTCCTTTTTTCAATGAAGGCTTTGCTGTGTTTGTTGGCCTGGTAGCAGTACGATCCATGTGAAATGGGATGATTTATCTGGTAATAGCCAATCATGTATTAAATTTGGTAACAAATGTAAATATTTTGTATAGTACTCAGTAGAGAGTAAACCCATCAATCTATTCACCAGTCAGAACTTTAACTAATTAATATTTGGGCTAGGCAGTATGACATAACATTTTGATCCCCTGTATATGTATTAAATTACATTACATGTGGTAACATCACATTATAATTCTGAGCTAAGAGCTTATCACACTGTACAGCTGGTGCAGTGCGTGTATCTGTATGTGTGAGAGCTTTAACACACACACACACACACACCTTGTAACTGCCATGTTTAAAGTAGTAGATGAAAATTGTGGTTCCTAGACACAACCTTGTCTGTGGTTTCCGAATAGGTTCACTCCTTGTTGTTTGCATCACACATACAGAACTCTCATAACTGAATCTGAGTCACATACTGTATTCCCAATGCTGTTTGTACAAGTCGAAGTACAGTATGTTGCAAGACATGACAGCGTTTTGATTTGCTCGTCAAGGACAAGGTCACATACACTTAATCTTTGATGATTTATAAATATTCCTGGGTTGTACTGTGCAATGGGCATATGTTATCTTAACAAATTTCAAGGCAGATGTTGTTTTTGTTAATGAGAGCATCAGACAGGTGTTTGTTTTGGATGTGGGCTGTGTGACCATAGCTTGGAGGAGGCGTTCCTCACCAAGGTTACAAAGTACCAGCCTCGAGCTGAAAATGTCTCACAGCTTTGATTTGGATGCAGAATGTTTGTTTTTATTTATGTTGTCCATAACATAGTGTTCTGCAGAGTATAAAAATGTCCAAGGAAAAAAAGTACTTATTTTAAATTTATAAGTACAAATTTGCAAGATTTGGAGCACCGTGTAGCATTCATACCCATGATAAATATTGTGAACAATTAAAACTAATTTTACACCAGAACAAATACTATAGACAATTCTATCACGCTGCATTTCTGTACCAATTTGTTCTGTATACCAATTAATAAAGCCCACCCATAATTATTTATTAAATATATACCAATCAGATCATGCATGCCTGATTAATCAATTAAAAGACATCACCTGAGCTATGGACTGGAAACTTTAGTAGATGGATACTGCAGCTGAACTGATGGAACTGTAAAAGGATGATAGAGAGCCAATGAAAGTCAATTGCATGTTTAATATGTTCAGATTTTTATAAAACAACATGCCCTATGGTTTCCTTTGATGAAAGGGTAGAACCTGGGGTGATACACTATAACAATTTGAGCATGTCAAATAACAGAAATTCCATAAAGGTCTGATTGATCTCACAGTTCATAATGAATGTATGGATCTATAAGACTCTGCCCACTAAAATTTCCAATTTTAAAAGACATCAAGCCTATTATTTCACATCCTATTTAAATTGTTTTGCAATTCAATTTCTGTCAAAGTATCTCAAAGTTGTAAGAGGGGAAAATGAGTAGTGAAATAGTTAGAAGGTGAAAACACGTCCCATTTGCCTCTAATAGGCGTCTGCCCCAACAACAGCTCTATTCCACAGCAAAGCGTTAGCAGTGTTAGTTTACAGATGTATGCTTTTATGACTTTTACTGTACATGCAGACATTTGTGACACCGAGCTATGAATCATGATGCTCAACCACTCTGAGTTGCCCAGCTCTAAAAAGAACTGTGGATGTAAGTAGTCTAACAGTCCAGCATGAAAAAAATGTTCTTAAAAAATCTTAATTCACTGCCAATGTCGACAGCTGGTTAAATTTGGCATAGAACTAATACTCAAGGTTGCATATTTAAATGTGTTTCAGAGTAATCTAACTATCTAATTAGAAAATAAAGGATTTAACCTGGCAAACGATTTGCTCCAGGAAGTAAAAAGATATTTGAAAGGGAATCCAAAAGGCCGTACGTCTCACATCTCCATATACTTTATTGAGATTGACCATGGCATTGTGTGGAGAGCTGACACAATATTTTTGCACTTGTTTTCATATGAAAATGTTGTATCTCTTTTCTTTACTTTTTCCTATAATAAAAAAGCAATCCACCACTAAACCCACATATTTTGAGCACAATGGCCCAGCACAGCTCTTAAAAGTCAAAATTACCTTTGATCAGCCAAAATACTACAGGCAATTATGTGGCATGAGATCAACTGAGGAACATTTTTTGACTGTATGAACATGGTGAGATATGCCAAAGTGTCTATTGTCCCTGCATATATTTTCATTAATTTATTTTGGACTTTTAAGCTCAGTGGATATACAACTGGAGCATTGTGTTTGCTGTGACTGATACTCTGCAGTAAAAAAAACTGTTGTAATAGAACGATTGAGACTGTCCTCTCTAGAAGAACGACAGCATCAGTCTTTTCAGCAAGTGCTCCAAAACGTCATATGTTTATCCATAGCGTAGCTGTATCATAAAACTGATTTATTTGTCAACAGAGATTTATAACAGTTTTGGAAGGCAAATAATGTCATCCTGCTGATGCTGAAGCTGAAAACACTTTTATGTTTCATCCTAGAGGGAATGGACAAAGAAGGCATTTTCTCATTTAATTTGAAAGGACTTTTTGGCAAAATCACTTTTCCAACTTACATCACATTAAAAGACAGGATCCTACAAGCCAGTAGTTTCATCTACAAAATCTTAGTGGAATAGAAAGTCAACTAAAAAACATAAAACAGTTAAAGCATCAACCAAACCATAGCCCTTCCAGAGTCCAGGAGGTGATGTGGAGAACCAGTAAGCACCAGCAGGCCCTGGTACTCATAACTGTGTCACATTTGTGTAAGGAGTGATTCCCATTCCAAGGCTCTGGCGCTCGGCCACGGGGCACTCAGCAACAGCTCAAGGAAGCAGCCAGTGCCAGTCATTATCCCATTGTTTGGAGGCACACAGCCTGTCCTAATTAGATGCAAAAGAGCAGAGAAACTGTATCTAGTGGCACTGCAAATGAGGATAGAGAAACACATCACACTGCCTGCTGCTGCTGCAGGTTGGACGGTAATGAAATAATGAACTGCCTTGAGATCATGGCAGAGCAAAGCACATCAACAGGTGGCCTTTTGAAATAGGCAACTGCTCTAGTGAGCAAAGGACCAGCACACAAAAGACCTGCAACACTGCAACACATTACCCTTGCACCCCTAGGTGTCAGGGCATGAGGGTGAAATGTGATCGATAAAAACTGATCCTCACAGTAGCTAATTCACACATCTTTAAAAGACCAAAACAGCAATAAAACAGCTATAAATAAAAGCATTCGGCTATTCTAACACTCAGGGAAGATGTTTATGTGATGTTGGTTGGATTCCTCAGTTGGCAGCACAGGAGACTAAATTTCATTGTCTTTGCTGCAACTTCATATGCTTCCTGCCCCTTGACTGCGGATCACCATAGACAAGATGATCACTGATCTAGCATCAATTTCTAAGAGTGCCAGAATGTTTTGTTGCCTTCAAAACATTTAAACAAGATAAGCACAGCTTGAAATTGTAACTAGGTTGTGTCTGTCAGTTCTGCTTGCCATTTAGGCACGTAGCCAAGACTTTGCTGCTTATACTTAACAGTATTTTTTTGCTGCTAAATTTCATTTGTAAAGGAAATTCTGCATCAAATTGTCACAGTGGACAGCTGAAGAGTTTCATGTCTTGTTTAAATGTACTCACATTGCCATCTTTACAGAACAGTAAGCATTTTAAACTAAGAAGATTTATGAAAGGGCTGGTTTACGGATCTTAGATCTTAGAAAATACTTATCATTGGTCCATGAAACCCTCTCCCACAGCATTCACCTCAGTTTGGATTTCTTATGTTCTTAAAATGAATGCTTGTCTGTCATTTACCACATGCAGAGGGAGGAGAGACAGAGAGAAGCTACTTAGAGGGAGAGAGAGAGAGGGTGTAGGAGAATACAAGGGAGGGAGAGTGAGATAGAGGGAACGTTAACATCAGTAGATTACAGATTTCTAAAGGCCACGGCCCTGGGCTACCAAACCATCAAACTCCCGTGTGCACACACACATGCCTTTTAAACACACTGATATTTAAAAACTGTTAAAACCGAAGGTGAGGTCTCATTGCCAATACACTCACGACATATAAAATGTTCTCTCCAATGTCAGAAAATTGGAGGGATGTTAAAAAGATTAAGTGTACATCTGTGTTGAGTGTTAGTGTGTTTGTTAGTTTACACATAATAACTAACTAACTAATTAAGTGTAAATGAATAAATAGAATTGTATAGAATGCTCAACTTGGAGCAATATAGCTGTGCACATCTCTGCTTGCATGTAGGATTGGCATACAGCTATAAACCAGGCAAAAACCTCATACAAGGAAAAGACGACCAACATCGTAAATGCTGCTGTAAATGTCACAACACTGGATGACACAGACAGTGACGTTCCCTCCAAGGGGAATCATCTCTGGCCCTGTTAATACCAAGTTCTCAATATGGGAGCCTTCAAGATTCACATATTACATATTCCAATCTTATTTGTAATTTCCACTTGGAGGCAGCTACTTATCATGGTAAATCAGACAAGACGCAACAGTGACATTAAAAAGAGACTCAGTGAATCAAAAGAACTTTCCTCTTAAGCGGCTCCAGGGGGATCACTCTGGGCTCTCACCTTGTCAGTCCAAGTCTGCATTACTAAGTGGTAAGGTATACATCTTCCATTTGCCAGTCATTACTTGTGACATCCACTCATATAAAGTGTCACCTCTCGCTGAATCCATAGGAAACAAAGAGATGTTCGAATTCAACCCCAGCGCTAACCCCTGAATATCAAAGTGGCATCACATCAAATCCGACTGACTGCAGCTTCACATTTCCATTAGAGCGATAGCTTGAACAGCATGTTTTCACCCGAGGTCATGTGTTCTCTTCAGGTGAACAACTCTTTCCCTTTCTCATTAGATGTAATTACCAGTGACACCTCGAAGACAGCAGGAGAATAACAGAAAAGATATCGTCAATTGAAGCAGCAGAAGGTCTGTACAGGAGGCGAAAACCGTGACCATTAACCGAGAAGTGTATTGCTGCACTAATTCTATTACGTGAAAGGAAGATTTAGTGAATATAGCCAGTGATCCAAACGTAATAGAGGTGACGGAAGAAGGAGATCCAAGCTTAAAGGCCAGTAGGCCGACGGGACGCTGACCGGGCTTTGTGACAGCTTTCTTCAGCTGCCTGACACCTGCACAACACCCAAAGAATAACCTGTGCAGCCAGTTGGAAAGGGCCACTGTCAAATAAGCCAGTTACTTGACAAAGACCCTTGAGATAAGGCATGCTCAAGCTCCGACATTTGTATTCCAAGTGGGGTGGGGGGTGGGGGGATAATGTAATTGAAAACTGTTGGGGTGTTGGGGGTCAGCAAATTCAATAGACTCAAGAGAGGGAAAAAAAAGTGTTTGTGTTCTGAGTAGCAATGTGAAGTAGCAATAGCCCAGCTGAGCATAACGATTCTTCTGACCAAATAATAGCTTCCAGATCCTGCCCTCTATCAGACCGATGCGAAGAGGGATGGGAGCATGAAATCATTGCCACTAACTATGTCAAGGGTAACGCTCGCTAAAAGGTTTCCCCTGAGGAGGATTTCTTTATTTAAGTGGATTCAGATATTTTTTAAGCCGCAGTGAAAAAAGGTGACAAATGTTTGCCATATCCAAGCTTGGATAGAATTTATCTCTGGGGTCCTTGATTCAGCTACATTACATTCCTGTAAAATTGGAGCAGTTAGTGAGGGACAGAACAACATACATTGTTTTTAAGAGGTTTGATGAGTAAAATATTTACTGCTTGACAGTACAAAAATGAATTCATTCACATTCTTACTCCCAACTCAAATGTAGCAGCTTGGTCAGCACCCCTTGGCAGCACTTTTTAATGCACTGGGTACCCCTTTAGCATCACTTTTAAACATTCAGGGCTCTGCGGTCAAGTGAGTTAGTCAATAAATATGCGACCTCCACTTAAACTTTCAAAATAAACCTTGCTGAGAAACATTTTGATATGCAGGAAAGGACATTGTGAAACAGTCGCAGGTTGGGTAGATTTAGGCAACAAAACTACTTGGTTAGATTTGGGTTCAAATAAGTGCAGATGTAATGTATGGAACTCACAGAACTTAGGTAAAATACGGAAGTTAAAACAAAGTCAATGTTGACTATTGGTAGTTACCTTTGTAGAAATCTGTCAGATTCCGGAAGTCCTGACCAAGTATTTGTATTTGATCGTATTTGATGCGTTGGAAGTGAGAACGGGTTGGAATGAAACACACAGAGCATACAAAAAAAGGGAGGCTGTATTTCATTATAGTGAGCATCACTAAAGGTCCACCTTGAGTGATTTGACCTTCATCTGATGTCGATCTGATGCTTTACTGCCCTGTGTCAGCAGAGGTAATGAGATCAAGGTATCCCTGGATGCTCCTATCACAGTTAATCACTTGATGAGCACACGCACACACACATAAACGCCTGCATACACACACACACACAAAGACTCAAATGTTTGTATATGGTATAAAGACAACTAGAAATCCAGCCTGAAATAAATCCTTTCAAACATGCTACTGTATTGGCCATCATTTTGTTAAGCTCCTCACTCATTCACATGTACAGTATATGGTCAAACTTAATGCCCACTGGAATTTCAATACCAAGAGGACAAATGGATGTGGCAAATAGTAGAGTTGTCACCCATAAAGTAACAGCACAAAGTCAATAGTTTTCTTTCTCTATTTCTATTCTTGGGCATTCAGCTAATCCCAATGCATGTTTTTCTAGGTGAATGTGGTGCATATTAAAATCTGTGATTATTATTCATGTTCTATGCATACAGTATGTTTACATTGGAAGATCCCCATGTGATGTTAGGATATCCCCTCTGTGGAGCTGAAACATGCCCATCCTTTCTCCCACTGGGTCTGGTTCCCAGAATAAGTTTAATTTATTCTAGGGACTTATCAGAAAGAAGAAGAAGGTTTTAAGCTTTGAACTGAAATGACTAACTAATAACTGTAATTTCTACAAAAGAACTGGAGGGAGGCTCTCTAGTACAATAAAACCAATACACATGTTCAAAAGGATTGACTTGGACACATATCCTGGATGATCACAGGGGGACAGCTGTAACGGATGGGGTAAATGTGAGTTTTCCCAAGAATGAACCACACAGCCTCAAAATAATGTCAGCAAGCAGTTTAATGATAGGGCTGCATGCATCAGCAAGAAATTAATGTAAATGTTGTTTTAAAACTTAATTTGTATTTAAGCCCATAGTTGCTTACTACCTTGTACATTAGTTACCATATATGAGTTAAAAACAAGGAACGTTTGTGCAGAAAAATGCAACAATTGACATTGTTTAGAAATTGCTAATATCGTGGGTGTTGAGCTCGACAATATAATTGTTATGTAATTCTGGTGTCAAAGGATTCCAAGTAAATTAAAATCCAAGTTAGTCATCATAAATAAGAAAATAACTTTTAGAAGGTTATTGTTTTATACAAATAAAAAGCTTTGTCCAAATAAACACATAACAGAGGAACACAGTTCATTGCTTTGACCATCAATTTGACAGGTTTATGTGATTTTGCATACAACGTCCACAGTACTGTATATATTGACACCGGAGGGAACTATTCTTATTAATACTGTAATATGTAAGTGAATTCTTAAGAAAGCTGTAATATAGATTGATTGCTGGGTGACTGATAGACTGACATTAAGATAACTGATTTAAAGCCTATCTTACACTGTTAAACAATACGTTAAACAGACCGTCAATGACAATTTTCCCAATGAGAAATAGGATTTCACAATTTATGTGTCCAAAGCATATGCGTGAGCTCTGTATCGGTTATTAAGTGTCATGCAGTGTTATGCATATTAACTGCAAACAGCTCTTTTTAGAGCTTTTCAGATGCATCTTATATTAGGATGAGGCACTGAAAAATAACTGCCTACTTGCACTGCCCTTTCATTGCATCATATCAGGACAGGGATATGAGAGCCCTTTGTGCTAAATATGTTTGTACTAAACCATCTGTCCCCCGTTCATCTTTTTGTAACAAGCAACGCTATTATATATAAAAAAAGAAAACAGCTGTGCAATGTTTCATTTACAATACAGAACACCTGCTCATGGTTCATCACCTAATATACTGTATACAGATAACTTATTGTTAATACCTTAATGCAATTGGACCTTTTTGCCATTCAAAAGTGTCCAATAATCGAGGTCGCTCTTTAGACAAAGAAACTGCTTCAATGATTATAAAAGTGCAAAGAAATATTCTAATGAGCTATAGACTTTATTTATGAAAAATCACTTTGATTAGCCCGATTTGTTTGAAATACCATTAGGGCACTCAGAGATTACATACGCCTACACAAATCAGAAATTGCACTTAGGTAAGTTGTAATTACTGAAAGTGCTTTTGATTGTGGTAATAATAATGTATGTGTTGGGCTCAGAATAAGACAAGACTGCCATTTATTCCAAAGGTCACAATGTAAAATTGATGGTGAAAAGGCACTAAACAGCTGTCACTCTGAGTGTAATGTGGGCTGGAATAGTCTCAAGCTTTCTTTTTTTCTGTATTTTTTTTATTCAATTTTTATCCAAATTTTGTTATTCATAAGCCACAGCCTCAGTACAAATCATACTCCATACTTAATTATCAACAAACTATAAATCAAATAAGTTATGTTGTCTTGTTTTTTTGCTGAAGACATGACTCTAGGGATGGTAATCTGTCTGCCCATCACTTCAGTCCAGACTAAAATTATCCAACATCTACTGAATGGATTGCCACAAAGTTTTGTTCAAACATTTATGGTCCCAGAGGATTAATCCTGCTGACTTTGGTGACCGTCTGACATTTGTCCAACACAACCAACATGTCAAAATTTTCACTTATCCAGTAAAATAACTCTACATCTACTCTATGGGTTGCCTCAAAATTTTGTAAAGGACATTCATGGTTTTCAGATGCTGTATCCTAATTACTTTGGTGATTCCCCAAGTTTTCCTCTAGTGCCAGCATCAGGTCCAAATTTTATGGTTTATGACCAAATGTTTGCTAAACTAATGATGTTCCCATCAGTCTCAGCTGGGCCCGGTTCTAAGCATTGGCAAAGGGGGGCAATGCCCCACCAAATGCTCCAAGGTCCCGCCAAACCGCCAGACCCGACTTTATTTCTAAAAAATGACGTGTGAAAAATCGAGCAATTTATTCAGACCATACAATACATAGATTTATTGTATTGTAATTTATTCCCATGCATGCTGCTCAGTGTGCTCTCAATCAGCAGCAGCACAGTATCTCTCCATCTCCTCTTACAACGTGCACATGCAAAAGGTAAGCGTGAGTTACTATGGTTACAGCGACGCTCTGTTTCTCTGTCACTCTAAAACTAACTAAAGCGATTGCCATCTTTCTCTCACATGTACATGGTCTATGGCTGTCTAAGTCTTCATATTGCCATTACATAGGTGCTATAATGCTTATTGCGATGGATATTGCGCATGGACCTGAACACAGCAGGAGAACGGGGAGGAAGACAACACAGTCATTATATAATGACCATAAAAATCACTAACAACATGGTCTTGGTAATTTTTTTTTTTATTTCTCTATCTATCTAGCTAGCTAGCTAGCTAGAGATATAGAAATACAACATTAAATGAGAAATGCTGATCTACAGGAAAATAAATATTTGAAAGCAATTCATAATCCCTGAGAGTATTACCTAATTATATTCTATTATATTTTGAATTGTAATAATGTCTAATCTAAACTTGAAAACAAGAGCAAATGCTATGGAAGATAACAATACAAATATTAACACTATTTAGAGTTAGGGTTAGATTTCCATTTAATATTAGATCACCAATTATATTTGGGCATTGATAAAATTGTCCTATAAGAGGAGGTGGATGTGGGTTTAAAATTTAAAATGCCAATTACCTTGTAGCTTCACATTTAAATAGAAAATATGTTAGACAGTTAAACTATAATGGATTAAGGCAGGTATCTTATGCTTACCTTTGGGCACTCAACACAGCAGCAGTTGGTGACCAATCAACATTTCTTACTGCTCCCCATCAAAGCAGTCTAGGACCAGACCTGGTCTCTGCTGTTCTTTGTGTCTAAATAGAACATGTTAGCATGCAATATGCTGAACTAAGATAGTGAACATGTTAAACATGGACCTGTTTAAAATCAACATGATAGCATTCGCATTAGCATTTAGCTCAAAGCACAGCCGTGCTGTGAGTGCATCTTCACAGAGACGCTTGCATGGCTTTAGACTCTTAGTGTTGCGTGTTTTTTTATTGAGTGAAACATTATAAAAAAAAAAAAAAAAAACATTTAAATGCTAATTTACTTAAATGAGCCAGTGGACCTGTAACGTGAAAATCATATAGAAGCCCACAAGGGACAAATATATAGTAACAAGGCGGGTCAGCCCTCTTTTGGCACTTCTTTGAACAGATTGGCTGCCAAATGGACTCTGTTTGCCAAGAAACACGCAGCTCTACTGTACAAACTCTAATGTAATCTCTTGGCCTTGACTCCTGGTTATGTGCCCTGATAGGCTTATAAAAGATTAATTACCACATAAAGTCTCCAACATTAATACAAATCCCCCATGATGCTGTAGGAAGGAAATTCACACACACACACACACACCATCCATGTATAAGTCTTGTTTTTTCTAAAATGAAATCATCGATTGCTCATACTAGTAGGGTCCCACCGCCTGTAACTTGACCAGCAGCGGTGGGTGCCACACACTGCTCTCCTCCAATATTCCACCCTCATATTTCAATCAATAATCAGGATGGGATGCAATTAGTAACTTGGAAGGGTTGTAAGAGTCACGTGACAGATCAATCGAGAGGCGGCACACTCATTGGGGTGATTCACAGCCCAACAGTTTGTCCCCCGCTCAGCCTGAATCCATGCCGTCTATCTTCTTTATATGAAGCATTCAAGGCTGGAAATATGCATCTGTCAAACGTCCCCCATTACTCCGGCTGCCTGTCACACCTGGGGCAGCTCACAACCAACCAGAAAAAAAAAGACAGAGTGTAGCTGTCAGCAGAGAACCCTCAGCGGACTGAAAAGGCACCAGCTACCCCCATTTCTCTAACTCTAATTTCCTCAAAACGTGGATATTTTTCTGGGTCTATACTGAGTGCTGGGTTAATGACAGAGGCTGTGTCAGGCTCAGAGCTGAAGCAGCTTCTTTTTGCTCCAGAGGACATGAACACATTGTTTTATACGGTGGTACGTTAAATTAGATGCCCAGTATGTATACCGCACCAAACTACAATAGTATTACATCTCTGGGCTGGTGGCTGCTCGGCTGAGATTTAAGAATGTGTCATTAATATTGTCAGAGTCGTTTGTCGTGAAAGAGCAAGGATTCCTTCTCAGTACTGTGTTCAGTGTGGGTTGCAGTGCCCACTGAATGCCATCAATGCTACAGAACCGCTACTCTGTGGCTCTGTTGTTGTGGACTGTGGCCAGTATGGTTAAAGAGAAGTTTCAGTTCGGGTCGTTACGATTAAAGTGCAGCTGATGCTTCAGCTCCTGCTATTAATGTTTCCACTGCAGCATGTCTGGATGTTCTCTCACCTCAACAACCAATGTCTTTTTACATCACAAAGCTATTTCTCTCAATTCACTCCACAGTCCAAGAGAGCGCAGCAAACTATGTCATGAATGAAATATAAGCACACCGCTGTATTACTTATGAGACCTAACACAACTTTGCTCAGAGCTATTTTCAGATTTCATTTAAATTCATCAGTGTGATGAATATTCTTATACCACAGACACAGGCGATAAGGCATCAGTCCATAAGGAAATATTAGCTAAAGATGAACTTCAGAGATTGCTTATCAGCAAAGACCACCTTTCAACTAACCAATAATGTCTACATCCATCATTGTAGCAAAAGCCTTCTTGCAAATCTCCTCCAAGTAATTCTAAGCCAGTGAAAATAGCGGCCAAGCCCATCGTGAGACAAGATTCAAGTGACACTAATGTGCTTCACTGTTGAATTTCAGATGTAACATTGCACTGTACTATTGTTTATTTAAACTTCAAAGGCTGACTATTGCCCTTGGACTTCTTAAACTCATTTATACATCTCCTAAATGAAACAGACAAGAAGAAAGGGCTATTTCAGTAATTTCCATATTCATTTCAAAGCTTAAACTTTGAAAGGGAACTATTTTCACTGTTTATCTAAATATCAATGAATAGCAGTTAATATATAACCTTCACTATGACCTAATCTTTTCCTATATCACACAGCAATGGACTAAATCTAATGATCCTATTTTGCGCAGTTTAGGAGTTAATGTTCCATGCACACAGATTTACAATTTGTGTCAATTAGTCAGTAGCAGAAAATCCATTCAAACCCACAGCCACACATGTTCACATACACAGAGATTCTGTAAATGAAAGCAAACCACCTGCACCCATTATGCTTGCACCACACCATCAGATAGACTCACCGGCAGGTTTTCTTTGCTGTATATGAAGTCACATCCAAACACATTTGGTATAAATGTACCAAAGAGATGCTCTCTCACATCAGCTTCGGCCAGATTTAGCCTAGGGTTAGTTCAGGGAGGACGCCGGCTCCAGATCAATAGAGAGTCCACTCGTCACCTGCTGATCTGTGAACGAACACCTGAGCTCGTGCTCCCGCAACTCCTAACTCACTTCCTACCACCAGCTCTGATCAGCGAAAAGCCCGTTTACCTTTTTCTGTCACTGTATCTTCCTCACTCTATCTGCCTCTTTCCCTATCTCTGTTCCTGTAAGATGTCTCTCTCATGCATGTAGGACTGCATGCTCTTCATTCATCCCTTATGATTGAAGCCAGATTCCTGAAGTTGACATTGTCACAGCTCACCAGCAATAAAAGGGTTGCGTGCTCTTGAATCATACTGATATGATTGAAGCCAGATTCTTGAAGTTGTCATTGTCAAAGCTCACCAGAAATAAGACCACTTAAGAAAAACAGCTTTGAAATGCCCCGTATGAAACAACTTATCTCCCACTATACCTTTTAAACAGATCGGATCTCCACTTCAAATTCATCACGGCAAAACAGAGCAAGGAGAAACTAGAAATGTAGAGAAATCAATTTGTGCACATTGGAGAGCTAGCAATGAGGTTTTCTGTTTTCAGTGTTATAGCCCCTCAGTGTGCAAAGTGAATAAATCACAAAAAAAGGTCTTACCTGGGCTCTTGGTGAGGCTGCTGTTTGTAACAGATCCTATCACTGCCTGTGGGACAGAGTCAGAGAGAAAGAGAAAGAGGAGGGGAAGAAGGCAAAGGGAGGGGAGGGGCGAGGAGAGGGACCACGAGCGTGGATGAGAGAGAGGGAGAGAAATCAGAGAGAAGGCGAGAAAGTGTCTGTGGACAATGAGAGAGAGGCAGACAGAGAGGAGAGAGCAGTGACAGTGGTGCTCTCACACAGCGCTGCGTTACACTGAAGGGGATGTGCTGGCTGTGGGAGGTGGTACTTCTCAGTCAAATGACATCTGCCTCTCTCTTAAAAACCATTGGCTAAGAGGGATCATTTCCTAATGAGCCATCCCCGCTGTCTCCAAGTGAACACACCCCCTCCTTTTCTCCCACTGCACATGCATACGCAGATGCACGCACACGCACCCATACACACACGCACAGAGAGTCTTTTACTGTGCAGCCTACAGAGATTGTCTTTGCCACGCCTTTTGTCTTCTCTCTCCTCTTCTTATTCTCTCCCCCAGCACTTTCAGCTATTGTCATTCTCTCAGGTCCTTTCCTGTATGAGCATTGTCATTTTTCACAATTGGTGCAGAAAAGTGTTTTTCATCTTGTAATTCAAGATTCAGCCTCAGCTTTCAATTGTGTCTTCTTTTAAAGGATATTTCCAGTCATTTTCAATAGCTTTTAAAAACTGAAAAACAATTGTTGGCTTTTCATGTTGAGATGTACCCTTTAAAATGTTCAGCTATTATCGACAAAACCCACTCTTGGTATATAATGACCATGACCACACTGAAAAACCATTTTGAAATGAAGGAACTCATTGCTTTCAATTGCCACAGCTACATAAGTGGCAGAGTTGTTATAGAGTTTCCAATGCTGATATTATGTTTTTTTTTTTGTTTTGTTTTTTGTTTTCCTGACTAAGTAAAAGTGGTCAGAAATTGATAATTAACCATTTAACAAATTCTGCAAATAACCACTAATATATGTTTAGACCTCTTGCAACAGTCTTAGTATGTGTGGGAGGTAAAAAATAATGGAATGCTCAGTATAAATGCACACAACAATTACAGTTTTCAAGTAGTGTCATTGACTAAAATGAGTAATCATACAGTAGCTGTTATCGCCTACTCACAAAGCAATTGTTATTGGAAGATCTGGGAAAAAAATACATTTTAATGTCCTTTCATAAGGAAAATTGTTACGCTTCAGGTATGTGGTGTTTGGGATACAACCTGAAGAAATGGAAATAAAACATTTCTTGAAAATGTCAATATATTATTGGCAAATGATTTGGCACATATTTGATATAATTACACTCCCTTTATGGGATTCCAGTTATAAAAAGTCGTATTATAAGGAAATACTTACTGTATTTTCCACCTAATGTAAATAGATATTGTACATATACATTTTATTTTTTGACATTGTACTTTTTTTAAATCAATTAAACTTTTTAATACATTTTCAAGTCACTATGAGGTCAGTGAGCCTAAAGCTGCCCTACTGAAACGTTTTTAGATGCATTTTTATATTTATTAAAATAAAATCACAGAGTATAATGTGACACGACTCACTCGTAGTGACAAACCGCTGAGAATTATCACCCAACTTTGCTCTGTTGTCTCTCAGCTCTACGGAGTGTTTTAACGTCTGCCAGCTCTTAGTGTTGGTTTTACAGCCCGCAGCTTTGATGTTCTGGTTCACGCTCAGCACTCTCATCAGCCGCAGCAAGCAATAACAAATCCCACTGTACACTACGTGCCCAGCGTCAAACAGCAGACAGACCAAATTAGCGGCTACCGGCTGATTATAGTGGAGCATCTAGCAACTAAACACTCAGAACATTTTTCCTCAGGAGTTGGTGGAGACCAAAATAGAGCTAAAAGTGCAGGTAATATTTGATTTACACTCATCAGGTGACCAGCAACATTGGTAACTGTTGTTATATCAACTTTGTAAGGTGATAATATGTCAGTCATATTGAACAATAACAACTTGAATAATATGTGTTGTTAGATAGATGTTATTGGATATATGTTACAGCGAGTAGAGTAGGTCATGTGTGACATCACATGAATCCCAGCGCAGCTCGACCCGACATCCGGGGCACGTTCAGTTTGAAAACGGTGTGCACCGTTTTGCTATAGGTTCCGGGTTGAACATGTTGTGTGTGTGCAACAGGCTTTGAGGTAAGTTTTCTCTTATTTGGTAGTTATGTCAGAGGTGTTACCTAATCAGCTGCGACGTGCATATAAACCCCCGCCATATTAAAAAGGAAGTGCACACAATGCCATAGTTGCAACACTTGCGTGACACAACAGGGTGTTCAAGGCACCACCATTTGCACTTAAACAAACATTTTGCTACATTTCGTCAGGGCTAAATGTGCCTCTGACGAGAGGTCTAATCAGCCAGAGTAATTAAAAACACATGAGTGGGTGTGTAATCCTTCAACATCTGGCACTGTTTCTATTCATTTAAAACATGCCATCACCAACCATTACTTAAGAAGCCACCCCAATGTAATAATGTTTTAAATAATTTTATACAAATTACTGGCCAAGGATTTGGAAGAATACTTGCAATAAAGTTGATTTCATATAAATGGGAACGCTCTTTTTCACTCTGATTTTAGAGCTTCACATAACACTTAAGGCAGACACAGGCTCTGGGATCAAGAAAAAGTTTAGCCTCCTGGCCCAAACCAATATAACCTTTATAGCATCACTATGACATCAGGGGTTATTTTCTCAGACTTGACAAAGCTAAGAAGAATCTTAGAAGACACTATTCCACTTTTTTCACCAGCTAAGTTGTATTCCCTGTGACTAATAAAGTGATCTTGATGTCTTAAATTGGTGAAATGCCCCTTTTAGCAAAATGCCATTTTGTATTAGTCATTAGTTATACAAATGGCAACATTAATATGTGTGTTGTATTTATCATTATTGTACTTTCAATAATACCTCCAAGACTGTATCTATTCTATCTTTATTCCATATTTTGCAATTATGCTTATTAATGACCAGAAGGGTTCAGGCATCGCCATTGTCCTCTTGCTGTATCAATTGTACTGTTGGAATAACTCACTGTTGGGACACAAGCTTATCTGTTGGCTGTTTCATGTAGTCCATAATTGCATTTTTGATGGACTCCTTTTGTTTGACCCATACTTTTCTCTGACCCATTGTGGGGTAATTGGCTGAGCTAGTGATAACCCCCTTGAGTTCCTGTCATTCTGTCCTGACATCCCAAAGAGAAATATAACCTAGGATAATTGGAATTTTTCTCTTTCTTCAATATCTGTCAACTTGCCTTACTGGCTCTTCAGAAACAAGAAACGTTCCTTTTGACAAGAACCACAAAACAGCTTACCCATCATGCGGTAATGTGTGTACTGCGCAGCATCTAACAGAATGATTATACATGGGACAGCGCTAATTAATCTGACAGTCAATGAGCCTTTACTTCCGATTTCCTCAGGTATAGAGGGCCAAACGATTTTATCATTTCCTAAAAGAGCAAGTTTGCTAATTTATGAAGTGGAAAAATATTCAGACAAAGCTTTTGTCCTCAAGCAGTGAATAAAATATCCTAGCTGACTTCCACTGTTTTCATTGTTCATTTGTTATCACAAAGAATTTCATTTTGAGATCCACATGCGACAATGCTGTACTCTGTAGTGCAAGTGCAAGACATGCCTTTCTTGAGGTTTCCCCTTCACAAAAGGGCACATGGAGAGATATCCCATAGTATTTTCCCTAGCTACACAGATTGGAAAAAACACTCTCTGAATAATCAGTCACAAACTGAAAAGCCACCGACCAAATCGAAATCTAGGGATGGCATTAATCCTGACAGTAAATTCAAATCACACGACGCTGCTGGGGCTGATAGCTGACTCTCTGCATCTCAGCCTCTGGATGCTCTTTTCCATCCATGGACTCAAACACAGTACTATGGCTGGCTGCCTGCGGTTTGTTATCTGATTATGCATTTTATTTAAAGCTGTTCTTTCCGAGTACCAATCAGACTTTCCATCAGGTTGCCTGTCTGTTTGCCTTTGAAGCATTTAACCTCACATGTCAGTGTCAGCCAGAGGCACGCTTAAAATCTATCATAAAATGGTTGTAGTTAAATTCACTTATCATATTAAGTACTATTGGAACTCATGGCTATCAGCTTCTTCATGCAATGGAATATCTCCTTAATTACACCCCAGCCAGGGTGAAGAAGATAGCTTATCATTTATTTTTATAAAAGAAAATACCACCTACCTCCTGACATTTACTGGAGTAATTAAACTCAAATAAGGCAGCAAGTAAACACAACACAATATTTGCTTAAAAGTATAAGGGATAAATGGTTTAGAGAAAAGATTTGGTGCAAAAAAGCCCTATTATTTTCAACATTTACACATAACCAATCTTTCTAAGAGCATAGTGGCATGTAATTCAGTGTGCAGGTCTCATTAAAAACCCTGTTAAATGAAAGTAATGAGTGGTTTAAAAAATGGAGAAGTGTGCATTACTTTATGAAACCAAATTTCAGGTATCAGCATAGATTTTAGTCTTTCAAAATGGTCTTTATAGGAACACAGAGTAAAATATGAATAAAAAGTGAATTTAAGAAAATATAAAAGCTGTCAAACGTACACTGTTAAGGAAAATAATATTAGTTGAAGTCATTACACATCAAGTAAAAACTGAGATGTCATTTATATAAATATTATGATTTTGTTAAAGCTGCTTCACCATATATCAGTTTTTACAAACTTGTTTATTGATTGGTCAGATTTCCACAGGTGTGATTAACACATTGAAAGGTAAGAACATGATTCAGTAAAAGAAAAATGAATGATGGATGGTGGGATTAATGATATACATGGTTTATTTTTCATTCATTTGTAGCATTTTGCTTTGGAAACATCAAGTAAGTGGTTATTGTGTTGAGAACTGGTTTGGAAACAACTTTTCCCAAGGTCAAAATTTGGACCTTCAAGCTTTACAAGATTTTGGTTTAACAAAATATTCTTGTCCAAATGTATACTTATCTGGTTTTTACAGAGCTTTTAGCCTAATTTTGTGGCCTTCATCAGTTTGTAGAGTTTTCTAAGTCGTCATGAAGATGGTTAACTGCTATCACGTGACTGTAGTAGGGAATTTTAATCGCATGTATTGCAAAGAAAGAAACTTCAAGCCCAACCGAGTATATGGATTTATGGGAATATTATCAGAATGTGTTGGTAGCGTTTGTAGCAAACTTTAAATAAAATTTTTTTTACATCATTTATGGGGTGTGTGGATGCTCTGCATTGCTTTTGAAACTGTATGTAATGTGAGTTGGCCAGTCTCTGAGATGAAACGTGGATAATAGACTACATTCTGTCCTTGAACTAGACAGTCAGTGGTAAAGATGATGATTGATTATTTTATGGCTGTGTAAAACTTAACCAATTCTAGCCTGGAAATGTGTCCACTACCCCAAAGACCTGAAAGCTAATCGTTCCCAAGACTTGAGGTGATGAAGTCCACTCGTGATTGAACAATGTAGTGGTGAGTGGTTTACAAAAACTTGAATCAAGAAAAAAGAAATTCAGAACTTCAATCCCTATGTGAACTGGTTGATCATTTTAGAATTTTAATATTCTGAAGATACTGTAACAAGATACGTTGTTTTTTTCAGGTTAACTATGAAATTGATGATTCCTTATTGCTTTTGTGTCACTTGCATGGATTCGCTTTTTTTGTCCTCTTAAATTATGTGTTGTTTTTGTCTGCATTTGTATTTTTGTTCTATATTCTATATAATTTGACATGAAGTGGTAGGTCTGTATAAATATCCTCAGGTAGATATCTTGCTCACTGTGATATCACTGCCATGGAAATGGAGCACAGTAAACACTGTCATTATACACACAGCCTGATAAACATTACCTAGTGTACTCAAAAATGACAAGGGAAAATTATACTGAAAAAGAAAGACTACAAATGAAATGCTTGAGTGCATATGTTATTTTATTTAAAGTTTAGCAACCGGCAACTTTAGTAAGCTATAGGTAATTAACATTCATGGTTTGGCTGGGTACTGACAGTGTTTTAAAGGCCCTAAACACCCAAACCCAGAAATGTTCACAGTCACTTTATGAAAATTGTATTTCATTTGAGCTTGTGCAGTGGGCTCTATCTTATGTTTTTCATTCTTATGTTATGAGTATGTTTTATGAATTTTATTATTCTTTATGTATCTCATGTTTAAGTCTGTGTGTTCTGTGTTTCACGTGGCTACAAGACTTATTTCCCAATGAGGACGGCAGGCCTAATGTTAAAGTCGAAGCTGAAGCTGAAGCTCAGGTTAATGTTAGCCTTATGGACTGTACGCCTTGCAGTCAGCCAGCTAACATCTGGCTGGAAATGGCTGATACCATTATTTACACACAAAGTAAGACTTTGCTAAATTTAGTTTAATATCAAATTAATAATTAGGTTAATAATCATAATAACTTCACCACAGCAGCACTTGCTTGTTCCCAACTCACAGGTGACTGAACTGACCAACAGTGACGCTTATGAAAATAGATATGTAAATATGTCAATATATTTTTAGTTAAGAAAATGTATGAATTAACTTCACTTCTAAACTTTACATTAGTAACATCTGTTCTTTTATTGCTATGACAAGTCAAAATGTCTGCTGGGAAAAAAGCCAGCAAAGCCGCTAAATGCAATTCAGCCATCATTAAGAAAAACAGTTATAATGTTACCATAAAGTGTGACAAGTGAGAATTCTGTTTCATTATTTAATCATAAAAGATAAATTAATTACTTTCTGACTGGAATAGTGTGTAGTTTTTAAAATGCTTGTAATTATTTTCCATTTTTTAATATTCATTGAAACTGCTTCACACTTTAAAGAATTAGTTGATTAAGGATTGCTTTGCTTGAATATCGTATTTAAAAATATATATATTCAAATTGAATCACTCTGTTTTAAATATATCAATAAATTTATCAAGTCTGACTCACCAGCCTAGCGGCAGTATCAATCAATCAGCAGGTGGAAACCAAGGATGTAGCTAAAGGGGTCAGATCTTCAAGAGGGTCATCAAAACATCCACATAAATAGCATGTATTTTAATTTGTTTTCCTTTTTTTCATGGGACTCATTCTAAAGGGTGTAATGAAAACAGTGCAGGCAAGAGACAGTGAGTAATTGCAGGCTTGGCAGTGTTATCCATTACAGCTGAGAGTACTGGGAGGAGGGTAAGCTCACCCAGAAATGCTGTTCCTATTTACATTTAGACAAGCCCTTCTTTGATGCCAAACCCCCTCTCCCTCGTGACAGGGTTAACAGTCTTTTAATCTGCTGTTGACAGGCAAAGTGACTGATAAGCTTGGGCGCAGATCCCAGGGGGGTCGGAGGGGATGAGTCCCCACCAACTTATGAAAAACATTAAGTTGTTTTGAACTGTTGAAAATCTCAAACTCAGAGGTTCTACTAAGTCTTTCTTTCAGTCTGCTTGAGGTAATTTTAGGTTGTTTAAATGTATTGTGTGTGCTTATTTTTGCTCAAAAACTATCTTTGTTCTGCAGATTTCCTCTCTGGATCACAGCTGAAAACTGTGACAAAAATCTGCAAACTCCATTTGGGTTTGCTCATAAGCTGTGGTTCAGGACAGTCTGCATGGTGGCAGTGGTGTAGGTTAAAGTAGTTAACACTTGTATAATGTAGGTTTCCCTTACTAACTGGAGGTCATAGGCTGTCATTGTTTTCACAAACATTACAAGCAGTTTGCAGAGTCATGCTGCTGTGCTGTTGTGTGCAATCCATTGTTATAAATTACCTGTTTTATATTTGTCCAGGTACTATTTGTAAGGTCATATGGCTGTACGAAATTCCTCATTTATTCCTCCGTAGATATAAAATGTTAAAAAAAACCTGCAATTTCACTGCAAAACTTACTTTTTACCATAGATAGGGTCATGGACATTGTTTAAAATTAAAACACAGTGGGATGGCATTTATTTGCACTCTGACTTTTAGTGTATGCCAAAATGTGACTAAATAAAGTATACTGTTTCAGTTTGTTGGAGGAACGACTGGCTTGTCTGCAACTTAAGCAAATATTGTGTGCAACAATGGTAAGCCACATTCTGACCAAAATATAAATGTTTGGTGGGGTAAGCCAGGTACCCATATTTTACAGCCTTAATTTTACAATAATTAACAAAGTAAAGCAAATAGTAATAGTATGCCCTGAATAACTGTTTCTACTTGATCCATTATCCTGTTTTCTCTCTAATACCAATATTTATCATATTTTGCCTCTTCTGTAATTGAAGACTATTAGTACATGTTTGTCCAAAAAGTCACAATTCCAATACTTTATCAGATTCTTATCCGTGCAAACTATGTGTATTAAACTCACCACAGTCGGCACCAAACCCCTAGGCCAGCAGGGCACCACTTCCTACTCATATCCAAAATATTGATAAATATAGGGTTAAAGAGGCTATAATCAATATTTTGATAGTAACAATGGATCAATGGGCTATGTGTAATGCCTTTCAGCTCATCGTTTTTGGTTTACAGGCCGAATCTTTATTGATTTGGGTCACTTTTACTGCTCTCGTAGTGCCATTTCCGGCTGCAGCAGTCTGTTTTCTGCAAAAAAGCTTTAAGAACACACTGTACACTACCTGGTCAGCATCAAACAGCAGACAGACAGAGTTAGTGACTGGCTGGTGAACATAGTGGAGCGTTTAGCAGCTAAAGAGCCAGATATTTCCCTCAAGAGTTAGTGGAAACCAATAACAACTCAACTCAACTCAATTCAACTCAACTTTATTTTTGTAGCACCTTTCATACAAGCAATGCAGCCCAAGGTGCTTCACAGAGGTGAAAAAAATACAATTATATATTTATAAAAAAAGAAAATACAAATAAAAATGTGTTAGAAATTAAAAACAAGTAAGAAAAGAGAGATAACAATAAAACATTAGTAAATACATATTCCAAGACTAGAAATGAAAACAATGAAAACAATGAAACAGTCACTTATTAAGATCAATAAATAAAAGTCAATAATAAATAAATAAATACCAAAGTAAAACCAATGAATTATAACTTAAAAACTAAGGCTATAACAGTACTCCAAATTAAAATCCAGATTAAAAAGATAGGTCTTTCATTCCCTTTTAAAAATACAGAGAGCTTGCCAGTCTAGTGTGCAAAGGCAGTGAGTTCCACAGTTTAGGGGCATAAAAACAAAAGGTACTTTTATGGGACACCTGGAACATTGGACAGTGGATGAAAGAAAATCTCGGATGTAGGAAGGTGAACGGTCATTTAAAGCTTTTTAAACCATTAAAAGAACTTCAAAATCAATTCTAAAAGAAACAGGGAGCCAATGCAGTGACTTAAGAAGTGGGGTGATGTGATCCGTTTTCTTTGCTTTAGTTAAAACTCTGGCTGCAGCATTTTGAACTAGCTGTAGTTTTTAGTCTTTTCAGGTAATCCAATAAAAAGGGAATTACAGTAGTTCAAAGGCTAGTAGTGAAATTGTGAGTGAGTATTTCAGCATCTTTCTTATTTAAAAAAGGTCTGACTCTGGCGATATTCCTTGTAAAAATGAGAATTAAAATTTCTATCAGGGTCTAAAATCACTCCCAGGTTTGTGATGTTGGTTTTAATCTGTTTGCTAAGGCCACCAAGCTTTGAGTGCAGTTTTTCTCTCACTTCCTTGGGTCCTATGAAATGAATCTCAGTTTTTTCCTCATTTAGCTTTGAAAAGTTTTTACCCATCCATACATTAATATCGTTGAGACAGAGCTAAGAGGGGAGTGAATCTTGGGCAAACATTACAAACATATTAAAAACACATCACATCGCAACAGGTGACCAGAAACACGACTCCAAATGAATGTTTATTTTGCTCCGAATGTGATGTGTAAATAGGAAGCTGTTTGCTAACAAATTTGCCGTATCAACTTAAATATGTCAGTGTTGTATTTTGTTGCCAAAAAATCACTAATTTCATGTTTAAATTAAATTAATTACACTAAGTACACTAAGTATCAATCTTTACATCTTCTTTTAGACAGTAATGTTTTCTGAATTTATTTATTGTTTGTATAGATACTACAGACAAAATAGAATATCACTGTAGTTGAAAGTAAACTTAAAATGATAATTGTAGCAAAATTATTTTTATATTTTGTGAATTGTGGGCAAATACATCATTAATCCTTAAAATATCAAGTCATATCTGATTCTTAGTAGCTTAAGACATTAGTGCGTTTGGACTTTTCATGGTAAATAAAGGCTTTGGAGTGCCTGTTATGTTTTTCTCAGGAAGCCGCAGAATTAATTATCGGCTCTCCCTCTTACAAATCATTACAGAAAGTCAATTAGGCTATTCTACTATATACATTTACAGAGTAAGCGTGTGCTGTTTAAATGGCAGAGGGTAATAACTGCAATTGTTTTGACTCTGAACTATTATAATATCAATTCAATTCAGGAGTAGTCTTCGCCAATTCAGGGATCCATGCAAAAGGCATGGTGAGAATCCCTATGCATGCATGCATCAAGTATTCTTTTTCACAAAAGCCATTTTCTGTGATTGTACCATGCCATGTCTATGGCATAAGTACACTGACATCTATAAAAGCTAATTACATGTAAGAGTAGAGCTCTAATGCATACTTTAGTCCTCCACTTACACCAGTCCATAATGGCACACTTCTCCACATTATGCATAAAAAACTTAAAGGGATACTTTGTGGATTTTCAACCAGTTTTGTACCATTGCAATTTTGGTAGTATATGCAAATGACCAAAGTTTACCTTTCCTCCCTGTTGCCTGCACCGGTAGAGCTCTGCCGGCTTTACTGCTCATTTGCCAGCAAAATACCGCCAGATTACGTGAAACACAGTGTTTGTCGTCATCATTGACATGGAGGAAACATTATTCAAATGCATATACTACCGACATTGTAATGGAACAAGCTGGTTGAAAATCTGCAAGTATCCCTTTAACTTAGGAGCGTCCTCTGATACACGTCCTTGGTAATGCAAATGTTGTCACTGAGCAGTATGCAGAGCTAATTTATTTTTTAAGATTCAGATCAAGATTAAAATCATACTTAACACTACTGCACCTTGGTGAAAAAAAATCTACAGTTGGATATTGGAGAACAGCTGTATCAAAACTCAGCATCAGTGAGCTGTGATTTGTAAAACACAGAAACCCATTTCCTGAGTGAGCACAATTACAAATGTGTTTACAGGGAAAGTACTGTAGCCATTCCAATTACTCCAATGTAGCAGAAAATAACTTCTATTAAATAACTACTCTGTCTTACTTGCATGGGTTCCTCTGAATCAGAAATTCATCCCTTTTGTTCTGTGGGGGATTGGTACTCCTTTGGGGAACATGGCACAGTAAGGTATGAGGCCATGGGTGAGATGACTAAAGTGCTTCATCTCAAGGAATCCTGTTGAAAAACAAAAATATGCAGCCAATTTTCATTAAGTCATTGTATAGTATATAATATAGAATACTTCTTTTTAAATAAAACCTAGTTAATGCTGCATAGCTAAAATACGAGTGACATAAGACTTTATTGATCTCCAGAGAGGAAATTCCCATCTGCAGAAGAGACAGAAACTCCACTTTACACTGAAACGACTTAAGGTAAAGCTGGCATAAAGACAATACTATAAATCACCAATCTTTAACTAACATAGCACCATTAATATTGTCTTTCAAGTTAATTACAAAAAAGTCTGTGCTTGTTTCAAATGGCACATGTTGAATATTGTCTGCAAAGTCATTTATTCTTGTCAAAGAAATAGATTTTCTATAAAAATCAATACATTTGTTATTTTAGTAAAAATACATTTAAGATTGCACTGGCTCAGCTCTACATCGGAGATATTCAGCTTAAGAACAAAGAGAGATTTAGAAAGTTTCAAAACACCAAAAATAAAAACAAAATACTGCCAACAGTGTAAAAAGATACTTGTAAAAAGAATAAAGAAAGACATGTCTTTATTCTGCAGGCACGATTAACATGCTGCTGAACAGCTTTGATCATTGTGCAGTGTTGCTGCAAAGTACGTTTTGCCGCTACGAAAAGTATTTGTCAAAGAGGCTTGGTGTCGCACAGCAAGAGAAAAATCAAACAACAAAAAAAGGCCCTATGATGGACACTAAAAGGAAAGCCTTACAATGGACGAAATTTGAAAGGTTCAAATGAATTTCTGTCTGAAAATGTTACACTATCACTGTATCATTCATATTTTGAGTGAAAACATCAGAAAACAGGCCGTAGATTCAAGTTGATATCTCATGTGTGCTACTCTTAAAAGCAAACTTAGGAGGATGACCATCAGTTTGTGCCCACAGCAGGAGCGCAGGGCATGGTGTTGGAATGATCAGTGAGATAACATCACGTAGAGGGATGAAATTTGATTGGAATTATTCAGCTAGTATCATTTTCACTCTGTATCGGTGGCTGCTGCAGTATCTGCAATGTCAAGCCTGCATCAACAGTTAAAACACACGAAGAATGAGGGAGGAGATTACAGATTTTCCATGCGAGAATGTCTGAGGATGGTGCGATGCGTTGCGGAAAAGAAATACATCAGATTTCCTCTTCCAAACCCATTCACACACCCACAAAGTCCATCCTGTGTAAGCTTTATCTTGCTCCCTCCACGATGCTCTTCCTGAAAAAATATGGTTTAATCAATGTCCCAAAAAGAACTTTGGTCATATCAGCAGATCCAGTCCCACTCCCCCCACGACCCCATCTCCCCTGACAGTTTCTAGATGACTGTGTGTCCCATTATTTCATTTCTGATATCTTCTCCTCCCATGTCAGGTGGGTCCATGGCAAAATTCACACTGCAGTCAATCTCACCTTTGTCATGATGCTGCACTGAGGAAGCTGGGACCACTTTGTGAATTTGTGTAAGGAGAGAGATTGACAGGTGAAGGAGACAATAATCAGGTCACATGGTGCGATAACGTCAGTGGGAGAGAGCAAGAAACAAGCATCCTGTAAACACACACTGGGGAGAAACATCAATACTGACTACTGTCTAAGACTTTAAATTTACGTGGAAATTATATATATAAAAAAAAAAAGAGTTAAATATGCACAATTACTCCGTGAAGGACAGAGGAAATACAACAGATGGATATTTTTATGGCCTGTTCATTTCCATGGGCCAGCTGCTGTATGAACACATATGCACGGACATGCACACACACACATACCCTCACACATACATACATTTTTTCCTTCATGCAAACTGATTACTGTACAACTTGCTATGATGTAACATGACATTAGCAAATGCAATATAGCTCTGTCTCCTTCTCACCCCGGCATGACATATGGTTTATTAGAGTGTGTGTGTGAGACACATCCCATTTTGCCACTGACATCATTCACTATTAGCATTTACAAATCACAATGGAAAGAGTCTCATCCGCAGCTATAGTATAGTGCCAAAGCAAGGCGACACAGTGTTGGAATTAAAAATGTGACATGCGATTCTGGAAATGCCCATTTATAAATTGTAGAGGGACTTAAATTTAGGAAATGCCCTCCTAGTACTTCTTCACCCTGCCAAGGCAATTTCCTGCGGAAACGGGTGGTAGTAAATATAGTTAATGTGCTGAGGCGGCAATGTTACACCAACATGCTGTTAAAACAAGACGTGAGATATTGGAGTGATTCTTCCCACAATTGGGATGTGAAATCCTGAACCATAAAATAGTTTCGGATAGGATTAACCATGAGAGGACCACCAAGAGGGTAAGCATTAAGCCCCACTCTTAAAATACATCAAAAATTCAAAGTGAGAAAAGACTGAAGTCATGAAGGACTGTCACTGCCGTGTTTCAAATTAGCAAAAGGTGTTGAAGTGTTTCATAATGTTTTGATTGCTCACGACAAAGGGAACCAACAGGGAACTAATAGTAACTTGGTCTGAAATCAGAATTTAAGTGATGTGCAGTGCCACCAGTCAAACTGCACACAGCATACTAATGTTGGCCAAATCAGCTGGTCTGTGATGCTCAGAGAAGACCAAGCACACCACAGAGGTAAAGCACCTCACATTGTCGAGTGCCGCTTTATGTTGGCAATGATCATCAAATAAGTCCCAACAGAGTTATTGATAAAAGGGTTGAGAAGCAGAGACACACTGTAATTTTGAATACATGGTTACACAAGACATGATTCATTCAGCATTAACTATATTGTTTTATTTTTTTAGCAAACCTCAGTAAAAAAATAAATAAATAAATATAGTATTTTTTATCCAAAAGTACGTTCTTTTTCACAACATCTCAATGTTTCACTGGAAATTCTATATTGCATTTTTCCAAACAGATTACCAGTTTACCACATCTTTGTCGACTGGTGCAGTTCTTCAGACATAATCTACCTGTTTATCATAACGATGTTTGGTAGGGATTTACCCGTATCTGAACATGTTATTCAGGAGAGCACGAATAATGTGATGGAAACAGATATGTCTTCTACCCAAAGTTGTTCATTGTTATTCAGGAAAGAAATAGTCAGCTCCATGATTCACACGCCTGTGTGTCAGCCATTATGTTTCTTCAGATCAATTCATATCATTGTGGATGGCCACAGGATAAAAATACCCATTCTGTATCCACTTATTCACTAACTAGTTGTTTCATTTACCACACATTATGGAAAAGTGATCGCTTTATTCTGAAGTCGCCCCCGTTGAGTTAGATGCTTCGAGTTCCCTGAGTGATAGCGGGGAACAGTCAGCTCTCAGCGCTGCCTGCTGTGAGGGGCGACTACAGAATATAGCAATCACTTTTCAAAAATAAGGAGCAAATTAAACATCTTTCCACTTGTGGTCATTTTCCACTCCAAAATGACCACATACAGCTAAAAACTACAGGTTTTATGTTTCATTTTCATATATGGTAAACTACAACATTTATTCCTTATTACTGTTGTGTCACTGGCATTGATTAACTTGTTTTTTGTCCACTTATATCACATGCTGTTTTGGTCGGTTGAACAGTTACCGATAATGACATCTCTGTGCACCTTTAATTTTTAGTATATTAACCCAACATATATCTCCACACCGCCAAAAGCTAAAGTTAGCATGTGCCACACTCAAAGTTTTATCTTTGCATTTTTTTTTTTTCTGTCTAAACTGACAAACAACTTGTGAGACAAGGTCCTCGAAATGTATAACTGGCTGTTGGGCAAAACAAACATTAGCTATATGTAGCATATGTTCACTACAGTATACATTGAGTCCAAAGCTCCCTTCAACTTTGAACTGCTGTATTCATGTTCACTCAATTTTCAGAAAAAAACTAAGTGTACAATGCACAGTGGGTAGTCCAAGTGGGTTGGGAGATTAGACCATGTTCAGGAAGCTTCATATCACAGCAGCCTAGAAAAGGAGAAGAGGAATAATTGGAATTGATCAGCAAAACTGGAAGTGCCTGCTTGATACTGTGTTTTTTTCTTTTTGTTTTTTTTTTTTTTTTGCTAAGGGTTGGTAAAAAATGTGCTAAATAGACCTTTATTAAACACAGTGGTACAGTTAATGTAATATTGCGGTCATTGCACGACGTCTTTGACATCAACAAACTTATGAATCATTCTTGGAACTTGAATCATAGTAAATAATAAGACTGTGCACGGCGAAGGGTTAAGCTAAATCTAACTGTGCACACAATGACACAACCATCTCCTTCCTCGCCGTCTGGCCGAATGTGTTGTCTGTTGCTGGGTGCCATGCATCTCAGTGACAGGAGACAGATGGCGTTTGACATAGGTCACCCCAGCAGCGCAATCATGAGCCCTTTCCAACTGTGGCAGTTCTCAACTTGTCCACCTATTCATTATTCATAACCAAGTCACTGGAAAGAGTGTAATTGCAACAAATTACAGCCTACTGAAGCTTAAAGATGATGCAATAAAGTTTGGAGACATTGTATTAATGACTCATCAAGCTAAGGAAGTGCAAGCTGGCATATGGCTAATGTAGATTCAGAGAGACAATTAAACTATTGTCATTTCACTCTATTTCATCATGAAAGGCACTGTTCACTTTGGAACAGTTTCTCCCTAATAGGAGGAAATCAGTACAATTTTGAATGCTTTTGTGACAGGACTCTGTAAAATGTTGAAAGATGTGCAGTGACAGGAGAAAAAAATAAGGCATTTCACTGTCACGTCATTAAAATGTGGAAAGCTAGACAATTTTATTCCTATTATTATTTTGAATGATCCTGCCTGCACTGACCACAAACTCAAAATAAAGTAGGTTCCCGTTCAGGGTTTTCCCTTCATTTAATTGTGAAGAAAGAAATTACGAACTAACTCTACAGTAACACCATGTGTCAAGATTGTTTCCTTGTTATGTCTGCTTCCATTCTCTCAGGAGTTTTTGTGGATTTCTTTGCTAAGTGGATGGCCCACATACTGGTAACAGCATATCTCAACAATCAATCAACAAAGGGAATGGCTTTCAATTATGCTGTTGTATCACAGTAACTGTTCTTTTCAAATGGTGTGGAAAATATAAGCTTTTCCTCAGTTTCACAGCGACCTTATGGCACTTCCCTGCATTAGCGGCCATTTGTGATTGTGCTTGGTAAGCTTTTTAGCACTAACTTTGCTCATGTTTTTACAATAAAGGGAAATGGAAACAGCTGAATCTGAATCTGATAATGGCCCGTAGAGCTGCAAAAGGGGGTAAATGAGTGAATGGGAGATAACAGCCTATAGCCACCAGAAGAGCTATTTAAAGAGTTGCGGCAAGATACAAGGGAACTGTGACGAGGGCAGCCCTTTTGTTCCTAACCTTCAGTGCATTGAGGGCTCCATTCTCTCTCAGTCTGAGGCCCTTTACCTCCATCAACCGCACAGATAAGTGCAGGTCCCACAGAGAGATGAAGGAAGAAACAGATTAGAGAGAAAATCTGATGCACAGAAACAGCAGCGGCTCCCCCAGGACAGAAGGACTGGTTTAATGTCACTCTGACAAAGGAACAGTGTCCACCTTTAAAATGAAAGTGGATTTAGTCAGCCAAGTAGAAATGTGAGACTGGGAGGATAGTTTGGCTGAAAATGTATAATTAATGTGTAGTTTGTGTTGGATCAGTGTTGGATTAATGTGGAGAATTTACATAAAATAATGACAATGTTGTAAAATGTCCTTCCTCTTCTTTTTTAGGCTTTAGCATAGCACACATTCAAGTTAATCAAGCATGTTGGTCTGTGACTTTACAGCAACAGAAAAAGAGGGAAAGAAGATGGAAGTTTGGGTCCACTGTTCAGCAGCTCTCTGCTGTTAAGGACACTTCTGTGGATTTCACTGTTAGGTTTTAATTAAACCTTTCCTATGTGGAAAAGATTTCCCACCTGTGAGAAGAGTACCAACAACAGATTTTAAATTTGATGGAAAAGGGTAGCCTATTTTGTCTCACTTAGTGGGAATATAAAAACTTGGTTACCTGCACTGAGATTTCTGTTGATAGGATGAATGACATTTTTAATAAAACGTTTTCACTGAGCAGCTGTAAGATACCACATCTCGAGGGCCTCAGTTTTTTGTCTCCTCTCAAAAGTCTTCAACCTTACACAACTATTTCAGCTAGATCTTTCAAATGTAAAATGAAGCATAATACTCGAAGTGATATCTGTCTCACACAAAAGTATATTAAGCCATTAGGTGTCATAATGAATAATAATACTGTATAAGGTGAAGCATAATAGCAAAAGAAGCTTATTTTGAGAGTGCCTGATGCTTGGAACGTAGAATAGTTATCAGTTTTCTGATTCTGGGTGTTTGCCAAGTGGATGTTTCCTTCTACCTACTACCTATACCACAATGGTTGAGCACAACAGGTATCAGGTATCAGAACAAAATGGCTGATGGCTCCATGAGAGGAGTCTGCATGGATATTAGACTGTGAGTTAAGCAGTCCATTAGCCAACCACTTAGATCAATCACTCATTATAAAATCTGAAAGTAAACTGTGCTAGCCATCAAAATGCTGACTTAGTCAAATTTTTTTCTCATTTTTCTACGAAAAAGTATGATGAAGTATTATAAGTCCACAAAGGGGTGGGCCTGAGCACTGTTTGTGACAATGTCCCATTGTTGTGTGTGTGTGAAAAAGAATCACATTGAATTTTCGCAAAAACCTCTGTACACAAGAGGAAGAAGAAGAAGAATTAACAGTTAGTGTGCCTTTGTGTTTTGCACAGCAGTCACACTAAATTACGTATCAATCCAAAATCTCAGCCAGTAATTATCAACCTCTGACCAAGAACCAGTGTCATCTCACCCTCACAGGTGGCAGACAGTCTATTAACACATTACCTGGAATGGCACATAAAACTTTACAGCCAGGACATCTTCCATTTATCAGACGGTCACCTCTAGTTTAAGGCTTGGAAGAACCTCTGTAGTCCTCACAGCTGGCTCAAAGCTTGACTGAAGTCTAACTATGTCTTCTTTGCAAAACTACAGCAATACTTAATCTTTATTACATTTAAAAGAATCCCCTACCATCTATCATCATCAGTAGAAATTCTTAGAGAATCCCAGAATCAATGTGTGGCATTTGTACCTGTTTCATAAACAATAACAATTTGTTTTGTAATGTTACTTCTCATTTATATATCACACCTGATATACATTTCTATTTTAGTTCATCTTTATGGTACAGAGTTGATGCAACCTCTTAAACTGGGGAACTGAAGCACCTGGAGGAAATCCAAGCAGACACACATGCTAATTCCACACAGAAATTTAAACTGTTTTATTCAGAATTATATAATGGAGTCTAATTTCAACATTATAGTATCTATACATTAAATAGTAAATTAATATACAATGCAGCAAATATAACATATAACATATAACATTCTTTCCTCCTGTTATTAGGTAAAAATCAAGGCAATTTTATATTTACTAAGCACTAATTGTACTCGTGTAAAAAATAACACTTATAAGGAATTACAAATGTACAACTTATAACTAATCAGTAACCAGATTTAAGAAGCAAGATATGATTTTGTATATGGTAGTTTAGTATCATAATCTCCCTTAATGTGTGAAGGAGAACATTTTCAGCATTCTGCAGAAAATCTTCTGTCACAAGCAGATCTACCACATCTTGACTTAATGTCACTTTCACTTATTGTAAGATTATCATTTTTTTTTTGACCTTTTGATAGCAGAACTGAAAAAAGAGGCAAATTACAGCAGCAAACAAGCACAGTTCTGAGAGGAGCAGGACGTTTGTGCACAGCTTGGCAGTACAAATGTCATTTCATTAGGAGGAGAAGGTCAATTGTATCCATCACCCTTGTTGAGATAAATGAACAAATGTGTGGCAGCTAAAAGCTTATCAATTGATGAAACACCAACATTGATCTGAAGAAATAGGTCGAGGCACCCAAGTGCCTAAAACATTAGCTGGGCTGTGTTTCTTTAACAAAATCAGCCTCTGAGGCACAGCCATAAATGCTAAGCCTTTAATTAGCATGTTAAATGAAAGCAATTCTGAACTATTATAAATAATTACCAGGTGTCTGAGATAAGGGCAGATTATTCATTTGTTTATCTATATTAATTAGCACAGGGGTGACCTATGAAGAGTTGTGTTTGTAATTGTACTTCATCTGTAGACTACTAAGACAAAACCAAAAATATTGTTCAGTACTTTCTGACAGGTTTCTTTAATACCAGTATTCTTTATTTACTGATTATACAGTTCTATTCCCAGGGTTTATTCTGAATGCAAACTTCCAATAAATATGTAGAAGATAAGTATAGTGTATTTTCCCTCCAGGTATGCTCTTTAGCCTAAACAAAGCTGACACAGACACAGGCCAGTGTGAAATCTCTGAGGGAAGTCTAGTTGGGGAGAGTCGTCCCCCCAGTCGATGCTTGAATAATGCATGAAGGATCTGGAGACATCGCTTAGAGATGCTGTCAATATCAGCTGGGGCCCTGCCCACCCCTGTGGCTGCTGCCCTTTACCACAACCTTTAAAAGGTGGATTCCCTTAATGCGGACGCCCTTGTTTTCTAAAATACTCAAATGATAAGATATAAATAAGCCATTCAGGTGCCACAATAATGTGCAAGGGGTGTGAGTTTTGTGGTGGGACAAGGGAACATTTCCTTATCGATATAAGAAGAGTGAATTGGTACTCCGGTTGTTTCTTCCACAAGTGTGTTTACTGTGTTTGGTTGTACACAAAAGCTCCATGGTTTGACGTTTTTGAGCATTATTCCTATCAGTTATTATATATTTTACTCCGTTGCAACAGCTCCTTCTGACATTTTCCGTTCACTGGTAATGTTCTGTCTCCAAGGAGTGAAGCGTTATGTTAGGCAGGGTTAATAGGCACAGGAGGACGGCTGGGCATATGAAGCACAAGACGCTGGAGGAAAGGGTTTATGCCCCGTGTCCCATGTGTGGTCAAGGTTGGGGTACTAAAATAATTGGTTAAGGAAAGGGAACGACTGTGGTTGTGGTTTTGTATTTAAAAAGTCAACGTGTCACATCTCATGTGGATTGAACCAAGAACACTTGACCAAAGTTCCCCAATCTTAACAAAGTGCCTGAGTTACCTGAATGACCATATAAACCAAGACATATATTGTAGGGAAAAAATTATGTAATTTGTCGACACTGAACATTTTGCAGATACATTTGGTCAATATGTTGAGAAAAAAAAACAAAATCTGGGCATCATTACGTTTCTTACATAAAAGTCAGTGCAATGAAGTTGCACATGATTATATACAATTTTAAGAAATTGGCTTGAATTGCTGAGATCTGGTGTGCCTATCTGTAATTCTGCTTAATTAATATCCATTAATGTAAACTAAACTTTTGAAAGTGAGAGCAGTAACCAGTTATTCTAACCTGTAGGACTCACCAAAACTACGAAACACCAAGACTGTGAAAAGAGAGAAAGAGAAAGAGTTATCCTTCAATATTTACTAACACACACCTTCCTTTCCAAATTCTTTAAAAAGAAATGTGTGTTGTGCCTTCTGGTGTATGATTGGTCAAAAGGTCTCCTTCCTCTTTCTCATGCTTGCAGATTTATTTTTCGATTAAATTCAAATATTTTCTGATGGATGTGGTTTATTCATTACTTTGTTTACAGACCCAAAGTCAAGGCAAGTCTAATTTCTAAGAGATAAAAGCTCATGTGATAAGTCTCTTCTCAGTTGCTCACATACTGAAAATGTTTAACACTTAACATCTGTGAATGAAAAGTGAGTGCTCTGTTAAGTCAAAGCTCCTTGGGGAATGATTCCTGATTCAGTTTGCAGGCTACCTGAAGGAGATTCTGCAATTCTAAGAAATGCCTAAAATCCAGCATTAACTTAAATACAATGAAGAATGGTAGTGGTTTCTGCTAAATGTTGTTAGTTTGTCTCATTTTTTTTAAATAGTTTTCTTGTTACACTTAATGAGAAGCTGGCTTTAAACAAAACCAACTTTTCAATGCCAACGACACATACAACCAAAGCAATGTCTTTAAGGACCACATGGTTATCTGAGGCTTCACGTGTTTGCCCATTTTGTTTTCTTTTCAGTCCCCAAGGTATATTAATTGGCAAAACACATTTTCTGAGCTACTAGTTCAGAAAATCACAATTTTGTTTTGGGAAATTAGCTATAATTTATTAACTTAACTGATAAACCTAAACAAAGTGTAATGTAATGATATAACTCCTGAGTTCATTGCAAGGGTTCCTGTTCACTATCTCATGGGATATAGAATCCAAACGAGTATTTCTGCCAACTTACTGTATTCCTTTTCATTCTCAAACAATGAAAACATTCTCACACTTCTGTATGATTGAGGAAGATTGTAAATAATTGCAGCAAGAGGCTCTTTATGTGACTGATAAACATTTCTACCAACTGGCAGGCTATTTTAAAATCTGCTGTATATTTAAACAGTTTGGGGTGAATACTGTAGAGAGAGTTGAAACGGCAAGCCTTTATACATTATACAGCTACACCTTGGCTTCTAGAGAAACAGAGGAAACAGGAAGGACAAAACTTTGATTGAACAAACTCACAAAAAACAATGCGAAAAGCTGTTGTGGGATTTCAATTTCCTGTTTGCAGGTTTGTCCAAATAGAGTTTTGCACTCAAAGCAGAGTTGTGGCATCTCCTGGCTCTGTAAATACAGTATAACACATTAGTCAATGAAATCAATGTGCAGGTTCACCCAATGGTTAGACAAACCATCCTGTGGGAGGAAGGTTGCAATTTCCAGCCACCCCTTGAAGGTCATTGTGTTTGTCTCTTAATAAGTGCTTGATGAAAACCCAAACCTGCTTCACGTCTATCAAAAAGCCCAGTATGCACACTGATTTCTGTGATGAAGTGTAACTATATTGCATTTTCAGAGGAATCTGCAAAGCCTATGCCACATTACACCGTATGTGTAACATGGTAGTTGAATGTTCAAAACTCCAATTGGATTTGTGCACAAACTCAGCTCCCAGTCTGCCCCATTTTAGCGTTTTTTCTGCCAGACACTGATCAGTGTTTTATACATCAGAGAATCATAACAGCTTCTACTCTGGTGCAGTCGGCAAGATTAATAGCAAGTTGATAATTACGATTCTAAATCTGAGCCATATTGTTTGTAAGAGAAGAGTAATTCTTTAATCCACTGACAGATATGAATTGTTGGGGTTCACTCAGACTCATTGCTATTAAATTAACAAACTGAATACCTTGTGGATTTGAATGCCATATGACTGCATTAGTGAGGCTTGAATCTGTCCATTGTCACACTTCAACCAACTGTCTTTGACAACTTGGCCACAGAAATTCTTGAAAAGCTAAAGCAATCTGTATCATTGATTCAATCCACATTTGCAACCCACTGAAAACTTCCCCCGTCTAGGAGGAGTCTCCTGGAGAGCCAAACAGGGACAGTTCAAACTATTCTCATTTTAAAAATCAAATCTTCACAATGTGTTTAAATCATCCCCAGGCTGCACAAAGTAACAGGGGAGTTTCATGTGGAGTCAAAAAATAGAATGCCTTTAAGCAGAGTCCCTTACTCTCCTTGACAGGTGCATGTTTGTTTTCTTTTTAAAGGCTCTGTTTATGGAGCTCCTTTAAAAAGAAGTGCTCGCTACATTACTGAATATGATTTTCCCATTGCTGCCATACTCATATTGTTATATTGCTTGTCATCATCATCTCACTGGAAGATTTGCTGGTGGCTGTTTTGGAAGCTGAGTAGTGGTAAGTTGAGCACAAAGTGTGTCTAAATTGGTCCACCACTGTCTTGCCGGCAGACAGATTATGACAGCTGTTGTTCTTGTTGCAGGTCTCAGTATTTCCTTGTGGTGTCTTTCCTGAATCATCCAATTCAACCCACAGCCGTGACTTCACAGCTGCAAAGACCTGGAACCAAACAGCAAAGAGCGACATGGCTACTAATGCATTCATGGCCCTACCACAAGTATCACTAGTTTTGTAAAAAATAATTAAAGATTATAATTACCATTAATACAATAATACAATTCTGATGATCTTTTTATTCTGGTTGTTTGCGTACATTTGTCTGTGAGGTTTAATTTACCATGGTGGAAGGCTAATAAATCTAAATTGTTTTCTTTTTGAAGCAAATGCTGAGAAGGAGACAAGTCTGAAGTCAGAGCTGAGCGAAGCGGCATGGAAGATCTAACAGAGTCACCCGTGTAGATTTGACAGTTCAACAGTGGCAGATGATTCGGCAGAGTTGAAGGGGGGCGGGGGTTCATTATCTCCTAATTACACGAGATAGAGCAGAGGCTTACTGAGCCGGAGCAGGAAAACACCTGCAGACTCAAGTGTGTCTCCTCAGATTTCAGCGCCAAGCCTGCAAAATGCTGCATACTAACCAAAGGATTACAGCGCACGATAATGCCAGGCACCTTTGGAGACAAGCAAAGGAGAAGCTACACACAAATGAGAAAGGGAATGCTGTGATGGATGTCAGTTGTAACTGGGAAAGTACCATTCAGCAAGAAATTGAATGAACGTATGTCTTTTTCGGGGGGTTCATTTTGCTTTGTTCCCCCCAAAACCCAATTGTCCACCAAACAGATTCAGCCACTGCAATCGTGACCATAAAGCATCTGCTCTATGGTCATGATCTTTGAGAAAGTGTTAGACACATCTGGCACAGAAATAGCCACAGGACACAGTGAACTCTTACAGCCTGGCTAGATGCCAGGCTGCATTGTTAACAAGGAAATGTTGTTGTTTTTTTCCAGGCCAGTCATGTTAAAGTAAAAGGAAAACTTTTCTTATCAAATGTACGCAGCAGGAGCAGCTGCATGCTTTTGTGTGGGGCTGACACTGTGACAAGGATAATATCATTTATTGGAGCTGAATGTGGAAAAAAGTGGTGCAGTGGCAGCTTGTTCCAGATGTTTGTGCATCCAGTCGCCTACTGAGAGAAGAGTGTAAAGGAAAGCAATTTCTGTCTGAAATGCCTGACTTTTACCTGCAGTGTGCTCTGTGGTCTCAGTAAGCAACAGCTGTGACTAGTTCTTTTTTTCTTTGCTGCGCACACTAAATCTTTGACAAAAGGAGCAGAAAAGCAGAGCATCTCAATCTGTGACTGACCTGAAAAAAGGGACTCATCAGTTGTCCATTGTAATAAAGGTCACTAAGATTTATCTTTTTTTAAGTTAGATCTGGTTAGGATAAAGACCGCATGCTGACAGACTGATTTTTCATCCACAAGTAAGATTGGAGGAACTACGTTAGATGTACACATAAGGTTTAAAATTGGATTGCAGGTAGTCTCATGTGGATAAAGGGTTCCTGTCACTGAATTGAGAGCAGCCCCTCCTCTGCTTCTGCTGTATAATGAGACGATACTGTGCCATCTAGTGGGGGGCTGGAGAACAACACCACTTCAACGCTTTCAATGAGGTAAACAAGTGGCTGTGATCATCCAAGCATTGCATATATTTACCAGCCACTTCTATAAAACAAATCTGCCTCTCTAAACAAGCCTAAATGGTGCAGCTGACTGGTGTAATGAGGCAGGAACAGAGGACAGGAACACAGAGTTTAATCAGAGCGTGATATTGCCATTGGAAATGGCCTGAATTTATTTGAGTATTTACTTGCGCCCGTCTGTTTGTGCCAAGCTAAAAATGAAGCAGATGAATAGGTTTTCAAAGAATACCTTCATTTATCCCAGAGAAATACATATTGGTTACCAATAGAGCATTACCTTGATCCAACATCGCTGGATGAACTCACCACAGAGCAGTCTTGATTGTGTTTATGGGGCTGGGTAAAGGAATTAACTTAACTCTTTTTTCTGTATCGGGAACAAAAACACATGAGAGTGACATAGAACTCTGCGCCCTCAAGGGTTGGAGAGGCAATTCATTTGGTTCAATACCAGGCTAGTGGGATATTTTCTCTATTACTAAATTGGAATGCTGCTTGCTGAGTTGCAATAGTGCAGAAACATAAGAGCCACAAGTAAAGCGCCAGTATATATATAAAATAGAATAGCTGGAACTACTGTATAATAGTGCACACCTTCTGCCTGATCTTTCCTCTCTGTACATTTCCGCCGTGGATTTCATCCCATGAGACACTAATGGGAAACAGCAGACAGACCTGGGCTACAGAAATAGACAGCGAACCCTGCCCGGTCGGTGCATCCAATTAGCAATCATGGCAAAGCCTCAGCCCGAGGCTAATGGAAATGTAGATAAGATCCTATGTACAAATTGGAGGTAAGATATAATAAGAGACTGGCAGATGGAGACCAGGAGCCTTAAGATGCTATCTAACACACTGGCTGGCCATGCTTCTGCTGACCAAGCATTAACAGCAGCCTTCACCCAGAGAGCAAGAAGAAAGAGAAATAATTATGTCATATAATAATGAATTACACTGGCAGCAGTTCAGAGAACTGTAGATAGCGTTCGTCAGCACACGACTGGCTTTGTATGGCTTCCAATTTGGTTGAGCCAAATAAAACTGTGGGGAATCTATTCACATGTTCTCTCCTTTTGCCTTCACAGAAGAATGAAGAATAATCACAGAGCGACCAAGTCTTTTCCATCACAATGTCTGAATTCAAGCCGCTTTGGCACTCGAGTGGAGACCAAACTTTCTGCCTTGTGTGCTGTGTCTTAGGGCAGCATGCATATTTTATGCTAATTCCTTTCTAATTGCATCAATGAGCAGTAAATGGAGAATTGCATGTGGCTTGCAGTGGCTGGTGTGACTACAGGGCAGGAGTTAAAACATGCAGCGTCCTGCTCAGCAGAGTAGATCGCTGAGGCTGACTCCCTGAGTGTAATAAAGCTCTGGGCGGCTCAGCGGAGGGAGGGGGTTCACTCTGCATGCGGCCATAGGTGATTTGTCAGGATGGCTGAGAATGTGGAAATATAAGTGAGGGGGCGGATCGCTTTCTGTGTGTCTGTGCATGAAGATGGTTTTCCCTGTGTTTCATCACCTCAAATTATCCTTTGTGTCTTTTTCTTTTTCTCATTTTGTTGCTTGTAAGCAAATAATTGAGTTCCTTTTTTATTGCCGGCTGATGAAGGTTTCTCGCATGTTTGCTTAGTTTAGTAGTAAGGTGTCCTCAGAGTATCGATCACTATAAAAAGCACCCCTTATGGCCAGCTTGCCAAACTCTGAATGACTGTCAGGATCTGAATACACTGTCAGTTCTGTAACGATCAACATGTTGGCACTGTAACCTCAAACAAGCTAATGAGTCTTTTTATGTTGCATTTCACTGCACAACTGGAAACTTTTTTGTTTCATTTGATTGAGATAAACTGCAAAGTAAGTGTGCCAAATCTATTAGTGTAAGTGGAGTGTAACATCTAATGAAGGTAATTAAACAATACTAATTAAGCTTCCTAAACAAACAGCTAATTACCTTAACTCCAGCGTCTGTGAGATAAAGCAAAGTTGCTTCATCATGAGCTGAGGTGAGGTGGAAAGATTAGCCAATTTTTCTGGTTTGATGCAGCCTGCATATCCCATACTCAGCAGCCCAGCTGACTTATAATTAGAGAACATCACAGAGAAGACGCAGCTAAGGCAGATATTTACCTCAAGCAGCTTTTCATTTAGCCATGTCTGAGCTGCATTCAAATCTTTTCTGGGACTCTTTGTTGCCAAGCAACATGAACCTGAGGTACTTTATGGCATTCTAGTTATAGAGTTTTCCCTTCAGGCTTTGACAATTCATATCTGAGAAGATATATACTGACATCTCCCTCTTTTGACCTTAACAAAGTCAATCTTCAAAATTAGAATCTTGCCATGAGATGTTGTGTTGTTATCCGTTGAGCATGACTAAGAGGAGCGTCTTGTGATTCTCATATGGAAGGTATGTCCTTTCCTTTTCCCCTTATAATTGGAAATATGTAACACAAAAGACATGACGTTATGTAAGACAAAAGGAATTACGTTATGAAACCATGTTCAATAGAAAATTACAGATTTATTACACAAGGTCGAAATCATCACCAGCTCTTTCTGCCAAGATAAAAACTCAAGTGCAGAAAAAAAAAAAAAAAAAAAAAGCATTTAGGTAGTTTTACTCTCATTACTGTTACTTTCCGTTGGTATGCCTCTAAAGTCATGCTCAGGGATTTTGGCAAGGAGCCAGGCTGACATGGCGGGGTTAGAGAGTGTGACTGTCTTCATGCAGAACTGTGTTGAAAAGTGACAGTTTGGCCAAGACTCACTCTCTTGGGGTGAGAGATGAACCAGAGTGGGCCTCTCACATTGTTGGAAGCTGTCCAGATTAATTAGAAGACATCTGAGAATACAGAGTGCTCACTCCGGCCGCCAGCTTCTCTTCCTCCCTCGTCTGACAGGGATGTCATCGTGAGTGGATATCTATCTGGGGATCTTGGGGAGCAGGAGGGCTGCATGATTTATCGGGGATAATTTTGCAGCCTACCTGCTGAATTTGTAAACAACATTGATCAATCTGGCGTAGCTTTTACAAATGACTGCAGTTTCTAAAAATGACAGATCATTACAATAAAGGTGCAGGGGCAGGAGGGTTGCTAATATGGATCATGGCCTGGGGATAAAGTCAGATAGATTCTGAACAGCATCATTGATTTCCCATGCATCAAGAGGACCAACAGCACTTAGATGAACAACACAGAACCTTAACAATGGGTAGAGGCCGGAAAAAAAAGTGTTGAAAAAGACATACTGGAACAAACCACAGCCACTGGGACAAAGACAGCACATAAACCTTTTGTGATTAAACAGAATCTGCTTCACTCTTTGAGTTCTATAACACCGGCTCCGTGACAAGCGTATAGCCCACTGTGCTTCTGCTGAATTCTCTTCTCTGCATATCAACTCCTTAATCTTTGAATGTGGCATTTTAATACTGCCTAGTGTTGAAGCACAAACTCATAACACCGTCTGCGAAGACACAAAGGCTGATATTTTGGGTGTCTTTTTTTCTGCTTGAGAGATCATTTGCTGAAGAAATAAAAAAATTTTCGGGCTTTGATTCAGCAAAGAAAATAGGACCAGACTAAGCTACAGACATATGGAAATGAACAGAATACAATAAAATGGAATAGAATAGACCCTTTTTAAGTGCAGTGTCTTCAACCTTCAACAGAGCTGAAGAGCCTGAGAAGTAGGGCAGTGCAGTTTCCCTTGCATGCAGCCAAATGAACTGTAATTGCCTGGGGAGCTGGAAATCACACTTGAGGGTACAGACAGGAAGGCAAAGCTCATTCAGTACTCTGATCAGCAGTGATGACTGGCAGGCCATTGTTAACATTCAGAAAACAAACAACTCCTGCATAAAGAGCCTGACTGCTCAACAGGGCCAACAAACAATGAGCTGGAAGTCACCAGGGACCAATGATACAACCATGTAGGAGTAACTAAGCGATGGGCAACAGATTTAAGATTATTTTGATACATGAAATGCTTTGGGCTCATAATTACAAACTGAAAAGGATGATATTAAAATACTAGTACCTAGTGTGCGTGATCACAAAGTGATAATTATGCTTTATTAGAATATGAGATTTAGCTTGTAATCTTGTAAGTAGGTCAAAGACATGGCGAAATAATTTATTTATGATCTATCAATTCCCCATTTGCTTTGTTTTCCTTGTATTTAGTTTAGTGTATTTTACCTGGCTTGTGAAAACAAAAGCTCCTTTTCTGTACAGTCAGACCCTCACACACCATATACAACCAGGCACTCAAGCAGCCATATTCCCTTTAAAGCTGAATTTGATTTTTTGGGGTCACGGTCACGGACACTATCACGTTTGCATTAATTTGGAGTGGTGTTTTCTGAATGTAAGTCCAATATTCTCCCTTTAGTTCTGTTATGGTCTCCAACTCCGATAAAAAAAATAGCTTGCCAATTAGCTAAATGCTAAATGCTCCACTGTGTTCACCAGCTTGCTGTTGACTTTTTAGTGCTTTTTCACTGAAAACGGCTGCCTGCTGTGGATGAAGTCAAGGTTGATGAACCGAAACTTTCCTTACTGAAAAACGATCCTCTGAGAGAATGCTGAATTGTTTTTTTTTTCCTCTCAAGCAGCAGGGTCCAGGGATGCTGATAGTGGTCAGCCAGCGGGTCCATTTGTTGAACTGTCCATTTGTCTATTCATCTAATAGTCTGTTTTAGAGAAACATGTGTTCATAAGTACCAGATAAGAGTGCTGTCAAATTTGGTATGGGTATGCACGGTCCACACAGGAGGATTTCTAATGAATACAGTGACCTGCTGACTTTTCCTCTTCCTCCACCCTCGGGCCAAATGCCACTTGTTCCTCTCAAAATCTAATGGCCAAATGAATTCAATTTACTGAACTTTTTCAGCCGGCGAGTAGCATTAGGTGCCTCAGTTAAGTAGATGGCTGTTGGCATTGAGAGTGTGCACCGACCAGAGTATTTTCTGTCTATGATACTGTAACCCTTCAGTATGCAAATAAACAGAAAGCTCTGTTGATGGACTGCCTCTCCTGAGCACTGCATTTGTTGACCTGCTGGGGGAAGTGCTTAAACATGCTGCATTTGTTTCACTTAGCAAGAAGGTGTGTATGTAGTGCCGCTTGTGAAGGGTGTTGAGGCAGACTGTGTTTTCAGTTCATTTAGCGGAATTAATGCACTGAACACTTGGGGGGGGGGGGGAAGGGTTACTCTACATATATTTTTGATGTGGCTGAAAAGCTACGTGGACCATAAGGAGTCTTCGGTTGCCAGATACCCAGTGCAGGACAAAAAAAAACAGACAAACCAAAAATCATTCATCGGCGAGTCTACAGTGCTATACTTGGCTTCCAGTGAGATGAACCTCCCACTCCGGGTCCGGCAGCAGCTCTTTCCAGCAAGCTGCCTTCCCACCACCCACACAAGCAAGCTTAGCTCGCTCTGTGTAGCCTCGCTGCGGAGACAAATGGCTTCTGTAAAGTATCTAAACACTCACTGCCAATAATGGCAGTGTAAGCACTGCATGAATGATTCACTGCAGGCTAAATCAATCTGAACAATACTGTTAGTATGGCGAACTTTTCAACACTAAGCAGTCTACTTTTGAATGATACTGTTTGCCTCTCAGTGCCTGTCATTCATTACTGGACTATACAGTAGTGGCGGTCCTGAATACTGGAGAAACATTTAGATTTTTAGGTTTACGTAACCTGTATGCATATTTCTAGCATTACTGTTATTTACCTAAACTTGTGCTTTGTGTTGCCTAAAGATAACCATAAAAACCATAATCATAATCATGTATTCAGACGCAGATATTATAATTAAATACAAATAAACGTTGACACAAAAACATTGAAGATATGTTCAAAATACACATCACATATTTCAGTTGATTAAGAAACAAAATTCAGCATTTATCTTAACCAGCATTACAACAAAATATCACAGCCCATGCAAATTAAATTATTTAAAATGCAATTTCTATGACACAATGTTGCTCATTGATGGATGGACAGTCAGACCTCGGCAAAGGTAGTAATCTTTGAAAAGGAAAAGTGTAGTTTCCCCCCAGTGGACCTCATCACATTTCAAGATGTCCTCTGGAATCGTTTCAACAGGAACCTCCCTCACATTCTCATCTTCTCTAAGATAAATTGGCTGCCAGCCAGCTGGTCTGGATCATTCGGGTCTAAATGAAGAGTGAGACAGAATAGACGGCCTTGTCAATTTGTTCCCAATATCCTGGCTCACAGTGCTCCCCGACCTGCCCACTTCAATCCCCTACACTATTAAGAGCATCGCAATCCATGCAGAAAGGAGTAGAGCTATTAAAGCAAAGTCATGTCAAGACGTTCAGCTTTAATTATTGGCATATAAAAATTAAAACCCTGATATCCTGGACCAGTGATGTCAGGTGAGAGTCATTTATTAGATGTCAGGCGGTGACTTTATTATGCAGCAAACTGTGATGCGTGGTTTACTACACAGTGGATTTGGCATATACCTGTCAGGAGACTTTCCATTTCATTCAGATAAATGCCCCTGCAGCTCCTCCAACACCCTGTCTTCATCACTTTACTCTCCTTTTGGAAACTTTATGGCAGTTTAGCAAATGGAGGCAGCACCCAGACAGGGTTTAGAGCAGGAGAAATGAGTGCCATTTCACCAACAACAACTGATATAAATGCTGACAATGTAATTTAAAGGCTTGTGTAACCTTTGACAAACAGTTTGGTAAGACAACTGGTCCCCGAATAGCTTTGCTGACATTAGGAAAAACAATCTGCATTTGCCTTGATTTGTGTAAACCCATTTCCATGGACAAACCGCCTGTACCAAGAGATTAATGAGTTAATCCAAGCCATTCTCTTGTCCTCTCTGTGACTAAAGGGAGTAAATAATCATGGACGTGGGGGTCATTATGTACTTGGGGTCTTTAGTCCCCCTGGATGCTGAGTAAAATGAGAGAACTTTATCTCAATTGTGGCTGATAAACACACACAACACAACACAAATGCCTCAATGAATCAGGCCTGAGAAGACGTTTGGAGTGTATCAGTGGCCCACTTACAGTAGCCACTTACGGTTTGTTGATGTTTCAGATGGAGCTGGGTAATACTTCTTCATAATGTGCCTTAAGCTTTTAACAAATAATTTAATTTCTTTGTTGTCCATTGTGGAATTATAATTACACAACAAAACTGAAAATGCAGATTAGCAGTTGCATTTTGTTGTCATGTGTGAAGTGATATATCATGATATAATTGAAAACTGAATGCTAAATATAGGCACAGCTGCCAATATAAAAAATTGTATGTCACATTTTATTTTCCTGCCCTCTATAATACAACCCTGTCAACAAACAGGATTTTAGTTTATTATAATCACATGATCTTATTATTGAAACGGAAATAATAGCCAATTGACATTTCATTTTCATGTTTCTTTTTCACAAGAGTGTCAATATTCTAATTCAGCACCATTTACATGATTATTTCCGCATGGTTGTTTATCTACCCTGCCAAAATTCAAATACAAATGAAATTCTTCTCTTGCATTTGTATTTTCAAACAGACTTGTAAATCAAGCTGTGTAGGCGGAGATGGTAAGAAAAGGCTCTTCAGTTCTTGTTTATCTCTTCAACTAAGCCTGGGAAGCTCTACATGAACCGACGCAAAGAGACAAACAAGCAGAAAGATCAGAACGAGGACGGAATACAAGGAAGACAGCGACAGAGAGCAGTGGGCAGTGTTCATTTTGACATGCATTCTCTCAGTTTAGGCTTTTGCCACAGCATGAATATGGTGAGACACTAAATCTGTGGTTATACAAGTCTACTCAGTGTCATTTTAATTTAGTCATATGCACTCTCACAATGCACCATACAGTTATATTCTCCAAAATCTACTTACTGATATGAAGAATACTTTCAGTCTGAGCAAACCCATGAGGGATTATGGTTTAAGTGGTCCACGTATAACTAGAGTGAATGATTAAAAAGACAAATTAGGAACGATACTAGATTGTACCAATTTACACAATATGCAGCTATTCTGTAATGTACATTCATTGGCAACAGTCAGTGGCATTACCGGAAATAGTGTGACATTAGTTAGTATAGCGCAGTACAGTGTGGAGGTTGGGGCAGTCTAAAGGCATATAAATAGTTTGATGGATCGATAGAGATTTTCGTAATAAGCTGAACAATTAAAAAATGTTGCCTTTTACAGACTTGTTCTTGTCCTGTTAATCCACTTTGAAATATAAAGTTTGCTAATCAAGCTTGCCAACATTAGTACTGATGTTACTTTTAATACAGTTATTTTAACTTCTGCTGAGAGCCACTCAAGTGCTGTGTTCGTCTTCCATACCTTTCTCCTAATACATTTATGTGTTAAGAACTGTATGATTATTTCCATTACAGTCATTACGATAATGATACGCAGACTCAAAAGCTTGTGCAGTGTTTGAAATACTTTTATACTTCAGGGAGCTAATATAGCTTCAAAGCCAGTATGTAATGTATGATTACAGCATCTTTGAAATTGTTCTGATGGCACACTGTTTTTTTTTGTTTTTTTGTTTGTTTTTTTTTTTTTGTAGAAAAGTAAGACATTCAAATTGGTGAAGTCTTTGTGTTGTTCTTGGCCAATTTCACCATAATTTGTAGGAAATTTGGTTGCAAAAAGGCCAACAACCAGCAAGGATTTAGTCCGTATTCGTTTTTTTACCCATCATATAATCCTAGTATCACTTGAGTGGGATACGTTTGCAGTTTGGGGATGGCTGATTCAAAAACAGCTACTGCAGTTTCCATTCAACTCTCACCACTGGAGAAGGCTGTAATGTGCAGGACAAATCTATATTACATCTTAATTTCCTCTACTCTTATAGAGCCCATGAAAATATTTTGGCACTGGTTTTAAGACATCTGTCTCCACCCCAATGCCACGGCAGTGAATGAGGTTTTATTTATGGGGCTCACTGCTTTGAGAAACTACATTTAAAAATTCCTGCATTCTCTGGATAATTCACAGAGCACACAATTGTCATAAGGACTGTTTCTTCGGCATAAAGTGTTCTCTGAATGATCCAGAGTAAGATGTTAGAAAATACTTTAATGTTTAATGACAATGCTTTTTCAGTTTCTGTACCCTGGTCCCAAGGAAGCAATATGAACCAACACAGATCCATTTTCTTTTTCTCAAAATAAGTGAAAATGGTGGAACAGGAAACTACACCTAAAAATCACTGTGCTGTGGATATGACTCATCTGCTAAAATAGTTCCAAAAATAAACTTGACAGCATCATTTATAGTGCATTCATTTTCATTTTAAAATTCATGTATCCACAGGCAATGTAATTCAAACAATAAACACCTCTGTATTATTCAAAGACAGGTCCTCCACTCAGCATGATGCAGTGGACGCAATGGGCTGCATGGTGCACATGAATGATTTTTATGTTCTTAGTGTTTGATGTTCTTACTTACACATGTTACTGTATCAGTCCATGTCATTGTTTCAACATTTCTTAAACAACATATGGCACAAAGAACAGGCAGTAAGTTTAACTATACTACCATCTGGTGTTTTCAATGGTCACTCTGTTGCTCAGTCTGGCCTCACCTCAATTTGTGTGTCAAACCTATGTATTGTAATCAAATTGGTCCATCCAAGGACACAACCTCCCCTCACTTACTCACTCACACCAGCAGCCATTTTCAAAATGGTGTGGTAGGTGTGCAGGTTAATACATTCTTTTATCCAATCATTTATTTCCAACAAAAACTTTTACCATTATCTTGGGTATATGTGAGTGGAAATATTTTGACTCAATAGACAACAGTGAACTCAATGGCAACTGCAAGAATGGACTATTTTATCACTGTGGAATATTTTATCTGTCGTTTTTTAGTGAACAATTACTGATTCACAGAGGGGGTAATCTGATATAATGACAGCCATCCACATGGAACTGTGTTTAAATGAGAAATAAGTGACTGTGAATCTGTATGATGCACATGTTTCCACTAGATGGCCCTTGCACCCAGCTGTGCTGCCTCTTCAGGAGTCCTGTTTCATTGGGACTTGATCTGATTACTGCTTAATTCTTGCCCCAGAAAAAGGAAAACAATTTACGATAAGGTGTAACTTTTCCATTAAGTGACCTACAGTCCATATTTTAACATCTTTTTTCATCTATTTTCAACAGGAGCATTTAGTCTTATTCAAAAACCCTGTTATGACAGGCCCATTTAAACATTAACATTGAAGATTTATTTATGCTATAGTGTTATTTCTCATTATTATGTAAGAGTATGTTGCATAGGGAATACTTTTTATCAAGCTGCACGCATGAAAACATCACAACCTACGTACCAAGTCAGAAATAGCCTTCTTCATTGAAAAACAACAACACGGTTATGCAGAGTACAATATGTTCTTCACATTTGAGGAAGTGGTTTGCTCACCAGACTGTGTCACACGCAATCCTCATTTAACGCCTGATATTGAAATCATTTCACTAAGCAACTTGTAATCATCTGCTCATGAGCAAAATAACCAACTGCAACTGTCTGCTCAAATGAACAATGGCCTGTGCAGTGGCTGATAAATTCAGTGAACTAAAGCCAAGAAAGTCTCTTTGTAGGATGGGAGATGTCAGTCACTATCTCTTGTTGGACATAAATTGCTCTCTCCGCAATGATGGATTTCCCTCCCAAGGCCTCTCATAAACATCTCAGAGCTGAACGGCTTTTTTTCCCCCCTCACAAGTCAGCCTGTGGGCTCTCACTCACAATATTACAAGGTTTCTTTTGTTTCTTCTGGCAGCATGGTACCCTGGGATCCATCCACCCGGGCCCACATGGGGATACTGGGTGTCAGAGGACTGCTCAGCCTTGACGTGGCTTCAAGGCACAAGCTGAGCTGTACTGGTAGAGGTGGTACCATTCTTGGTGATTTATGGGCCGGAGACGACGATAAAATAACGTGGAGCCCTAGATATTCTTCTAAAGGAAACAGTAGACAGCTAAGTGAGTGAGAGAGGGAGGATAGGTGGGTGGGGGTGTTTTGTCCGAAGCCAAAAAGTCACAGACCGGAGGGCAGGGCGTGAATGGGAGTGTGCAGGTGGTGTACGTGGGCTGTCCGGTCTTTAACCTGGCTGGGTCAGTTTACCTCTCTGTCCCCGCACACTGACCCTTTAATATGGGATATACCTCCTCTCCTTTCACCCCAGCTTTTATGGCCCCATGTAAATCTCTCTCCGGTAACACAAGCTTGTCAGCCCTCCTCAGCCCCTTTCTTTTCAACACATTTATCCTCATGGAGAATTCAAAGAGGCACTGCGGCAGGGAGGTGGTATGTGGGCCTACTCGACTTGAAATAGATTGAAAAAGGCTGAGGGATGATCAAAAAGGAGAAAGTCCAGAGCGAAACCTTAGACATGGGAACGGCTGGACACTCGAGTGGGTAAGAAAGCCCCACTCAGATGAAAGGCAGTCGTCCATCAATAAGTCATTAAAGCAGACAGAAATGTAGACCCAGAAACAAGAACGCTGACAATCACGGTCGTCCCAGCTCCAAGTGTGAGCTTGCATGAAGGTGTGGAGGGGGATTGATTCGTGCCCTGAAATTAATAAAAAATTATATAAAAACTGAGAATCAGTCAAATGATGAAGTGATGAGCACCATCTGGTGGCTTTTGTTTTTATGGCCTTAACTGCCTTTTACTAATTGTGAGTGTGATGATGAAAAAACCTACATGCTCCAGAGGCTTTCTATTTGTAATCAGGCTCTATTGCAACAGTGGAAAGTCAGTGAGAGGAGGTCACTAACTGCTCAGACAGGATTCCCTTTTACAACATGGTGCTCAGCAATAAAATACCACCCGGAGCTGTACATCTTCAGGGCTGTTTGTGCTCTATTTATATAAAGAGAGAACTACATGGATGGATAAGCAAACAAAAACACTCAACGTATGACAGACAGTTTTCCCCAGCTGGTGAAGGCATTTGTTGTTTGTTGGTGTGTATGCATCTGTGTATGTGTTTGTGTGACCCCTTGAGGGAAGAGAGAAGCAGCAACCTCTAAAGGGCTATAATTTTATCACAGGCGGCCCGAACAACCGTCTCTGACCCTGATCTGTCTTAGTTAACCAGTAAGAGATTATAATAGTCTGACAGGGGTCACAGCAGCACTTATTCATGTTGCTAATATCACATGTTGAAACCAGGAAGCTTCTGGAGAGAAGCATATAACAAATTTTACTAGGCAGTAAATTCAGCTGCTTAAGGTGGTACACTGACAGCACAATGTTGGGTTTTACGCCATAAAATCTGTGCACTGGGAGAGTAAAGCGTAGCAAAGGCGCAGCAGTTGCAACCATATAAACATATTTCTTGATGTCTCACACCTGATATGATTGCATTTTCTCAGCTATTTCAGTAACAGTGCATGATATCAACCTCAGGACGCCTTAATAATTTAAATAGTGTTGTAGCTGCTGAATGTTGTTCATATCACCTTTCTAAATTGCTTTGTGTTTCCTCAGTCGGACTGCCGTGAGATGTTATGCATCACTTCAAAATTACAGAGAAATAACTGCCCACAATAGACCCATGCGCCGAATCCTAATCATCTGATAGACTTCAGCCCTAAGCCAAGTAACGATTTGGAATAGCTTTGTTACACTGATTGTGTAAAAGACTCCAAAGAAACCAACCAAACAAAGTCATTGTACAAATGTCTTGCTCTTTCACCCATTAGTTGTGGGTCACTTTAACTTCTTACTATCAAGCCTCTCATTGCTCTGTGCTTGTTAGGGCTTTAATGACTTGAAATTCCCTGAACAAACACAGAGTCAGGGAAGAGGTCACGCAGCTCTCCTTTCACTCTTTCAGTGCGGGTTTGGTTTTGTTTGTTTGTTTGAAGGGTCTTTAACAATTCGACACAGAAACATCAGCCTAATTCTGGATTAAGGGCCTCAATTAACCCAAAGGTCCCAAAATGTAATACCATTGCTTTCAAATCATCACTCATTGTTCAAAAAGTGGAAAAATGAGCGAGATGAGAAGCAAGATATCATTTGATTGGTGATACTGTCTTTTGTTTACATTGATGAATTCTACGATGTAGATAACCAAATGAAGTTTAAATAAAGCAATACATTTAACTTTGAATGACCAGGTCGCTGACCTTTCACCTGTGCTTTATGATGGATAAAATGGGTTGTTGTTCCATTTTGGTGAAAGAAAACACTTCTTTGTTCTTAAAATAGCACCATTCAGTGTGCTGCAGACTCTTCATTAATGAGCGTTTCAATGATAGTGGCAAGAGTAGTGCAAGAGCACAACAACAGTCAAACCAAGCAGTGATGAAATGATCACTTTATGGTGAAAAAAAGCAATATTAATGTATACTGTGCATTATGTTTGTGACAACCTAATTGTGGAAACACATTTGGCTTTTCTTGGCCACTGTTGGACTTCCAAAATGGCTTCCAGAAGGTGCAAGCTGTTTTTAAGAATTTGAACAACAACACATTCTGTTCTTTACACTCGTCTGTTGTGATCTTGTACATGTAATTTGTTCTCTGTCTCTTTTAAAAATAAGAGATCATGGTCTAAATGAGACTTTCTGAATACATAAGGCTGACCTAAGCAACAAACTACATTTGTATGACAGCGGATGTTGTCTTGGTGGAAATGCCATATAAATTAATTATATTCTGCAGTTTCGTCATTTTAATGATGTGGCCAACTTTCAGAGAACAAAATGCTAACTGTGGACAGCAAACATTCCCCACGGATACAGCTCTTTCATCCACATTAGGGTGGACGTGGGCTGAGTGTGTTAAGTGATGCATCATGAATGACTGGCAGTAGGACAGCGCTGTAGCTGGTCTTTTCCTGCCTAGTGAGCAGCTAATGGTGCAGAGAGCATATCCCGGTGGGGGAGACAAACACTGTGGCCCTGCTATGATGCCAGATGTGCTGTCAGCTCTGTATTGTCAGCAGCAACAAAGCACACACACCAGGCTGCTCGGCGCTCGTGGGGTATTCACATTCAGAATGAGACATTCTGCCATTAACGCTTCTGCTGCTTGCGCCTTCCCGCCTACTCTGAGCACTACAAAACTCATTTAATCTCATATTCAGCATTTAAGATTTATTTTTCTCAAAACAAGGAAACAATCTGTCAGTGGAGTGACATGATTCCACATCTTCCTGGTGCACTTTCCCTCATTTTAGAAATTTAGAAGAAGTGAGTGGAACAGTCTTGACAGAATATGGCAGATCGCTGCCTTGGTATCAAGAAAATGACACTTCATTTGAGAAATTTCTCAAAGAAGTTGATTTGTGTTGAAAACAATCATCAATTATCAGAGCTTTTTTTTTTGACCTGTTTGGATAAGAAAATAAGATCTTAGGACTCAAAAATTGAGCAAATGACACACACAGACACAGACACAACACAACAGAAACGTAAATACTGACACACACACCCTCCCCCATTACTGAGGGAGGGCCAGCCATCTGCCCCTCAGCAGCACCAACACACTGACCAAATCAGAGGAATCCACTAATGAGCAAGACTTTTCTGCTGTTAAAAATTCATTTGCTGCCACTTGCTGTCAAACAACCTGCTGCCTCTGCAGCCACATTACACATTCATCTGAGGAGGCTGCTCTGTTTGTCTCATAAGCACTGGCTCAACTGCTGTTGTGACTGATGACTTAATCACCCGTGGCTTTTTTAAGCAACACATCACAGAGGTCAACTCTGTGCTGGCTAAGACTTGAAACCGTTCATTGCGTAAGAGTTCGTGACAAAACACCTCTGTAGCTATGTCGACAAGCAAGAACGGGTGTTTTGACACAGTCTGACGCCAGCATGGCAGCATGAGACAAAAACAAGCCTCTCTGCAGCAGTCGATAGTTCATTTTTTCAAACCACTCACACAATCCGAGATGAGGGAAGTGCGACTCGGGCAAATGATGGCCGCTATAGTGTCTCATGATCTGTGGCAGAGTGGGGGTGGAGGTGTGGGAGGTTATTGATCTCGCTGTGGACATCTGTGGTATCTATCAGGAAGGTTGTCACTCATCAGAGTGGGGAAGTGAGGGCAGAGTGAAGTGGTTTTAAGTGCGTGCGTGTGATGAAGCAGGCAGACAACAACAGCAAGACTAACAGGTTCACCAAGAGTTCACCCTGTTTCTCTACCAGTCTGACATAAGCAAGTTGTTTTTGTTTCTCTCTGTCCCATATCTGTTTATTTGTCTTCTCTCACCCTGCAGCCCTCCCTCGCTACCTCCATGCTGAACTCTGAATGTGTGTATGAGAGAGTTGCACACAAGGTGTTAACAAGATGTGTTGGAGTTTTATAAAAAAAAAAAAAGGCAGCAGTAAAGGAGATAAGCGGTGTATCTGCAGCTTTCATTTAATTATCAAGGCAGTGGAAAACGGGCTTGCTTGGGCCAAAAAAATCATAGATGGTGCCAACAAAATGTAGTACAGATGCTTTTGGTGATGCAGCCAAGCCGTCGGCACCATATGCGTTTATTTGTACAAGACTTTGTCCAGACGTTTGCCTGAAGTTAAAGAGATTGATCTGATTATTTGAAAAGGAAAGTATTGTAATGTCAGTAAACAGCGGCACTGATACTCCCACAAAATACAGATTACAGATACTGAATTTTCCTCTTTGCTGAAGTTTGGGTTAGGTTTGGACATGTTTTGGGAAACTTAGAATGCAAGTATCATTTATAAAACTACATCACATTATTAAAGGACAGAACGAAGACAGCTTGGAAATATATCGAAGCGCTTATCAGAGATATGCGTTATAAAAACTTGATCCATGACATCTTGCTGCCTCAGTTTTACAAAGCCGATGTGCTAGTATTATCTGTGTAGGAGAAATAGAAAAGCCTGCAGATGATTTGAAAACTTGATGATGAAAGAATCTTTTTCAACCTATTATGACGGAAGCCAGCCACTGGGCATTCAAACACAGTAAATCTAATACATCGTGGGGGGTGAGAAAAGGAGAGCCTATAAGGAAAAATAGCTGTGCATGATGCCGGGAAGGGAAAAAGGTAAAATGCAGTGAGTGTTGCATGAGTCACCATTACTGGAGCCCTATCAGAGACTACAGACAATGTTGGGTGAGTAAGACTAATAATAGGTCTGAACAACAGAAAGGTGAATAAGCTCAGGTTACAGGTTCAGGAGAAAGTCTGTTGCTTTATGTTTAAGACAGTTCATGCCATCAGTGCCTGTGAATGAATGCATGGAGTAAGATCCTGTTTAAGCTGAACTGCTGACATGATACAGTGCAATTACATTTCCATGTTAACATGAATAAAACCAGTTCATAAAGGAATTAGTTCAACATATTGGAAAATATGCTTATTTGAGATAAATGAGAGGATACACTCATAGTCATAGTGTGTGTGACACTCCATCACACACACTATGGAGCTGGAGTCAGGAGACAGAGACCAGAATCAGGGGGAACCAGCTTTTCTGATTGAATGTTTCTGAGTGAGTTGTAATGAAAAGAGCTGATCGAAAGAAAGGCGCTTCAGGGCTTCTTTTCCTATCTCTTTTAGCCAAGGACACATAAGACCCTCCTTTATAGTAGGTAAAGGAGATTTTGCTGTCCCAAAATTCCTTGCTTCATCAACAGACAACCCCATAAAGCAGGTGTTCCTGGCCGACTGACTTATCCTGTGAATTTTTAAACTGGGATTTTGGTTATGACAATAATACAGTCCATGTGTTTTGTGTTACTTATGTGTAAAACCTTGGATGGAATACCTTTATTAACAGCAAACACAGAACCTAACTCTATATTATTAAAAACCCTGAGCTTTGTCATTTTATGTAATTTTACTTTGTTATTTTATTTTGGAAACAAACTTTGTTTATAATTTTCTTCAGCTACATTAAATATGTGTGCAGTAGTAGTATGGCTGAACACAGTATCTCTCTTATGCTCTGTAAAACTGATATATGCTTGTACACACACACATACTAATGTTGGCATAAGATTAATATTTATAAAATAACTGATGTCACATGTCATCTTGTCTCATGACATTCTCCTTTGAAGACATGGAAAAGTGGTCATGAAAGGAAACAGGAACTAAAAGGTTTTCAAACGTTTCAGAGTTGGGTGTGACTGTGACTGTTTTTCCAAGTAAAAGCCACAAACAACGGCAGAAGACCCCAAGTCACAGGACATGATGTGTATTCCAAAAACTACATAATCACCCCTAATGTTCAGCTATGACGTTACCACAGGCGACAACTCTCTAGACATTTATTTCCCCTAAGACGCTCAGGATATTCAAAGCCGCCTCATCTCCAAAACATCCTGTCTCAACATCTGCCAATATATATGTCAAAGTCTCCCAATTTTGTCAGATAACATATAAAACCAGATGGAAAGCTCCCGAGGGGGAAAGGGGCCCTCTTTAATTCTATTACTCTGTGCACACACACTTACACACAAATACACACATCAGTCAAGGACACAAGCAGCTAGTGGATACCACAGAGAGTAGTTCTTACAGATTCAAAGCTGCCCTGAAGGCAAGAGCCCATGATGGATCAGACATTGATTTGATTTGAAGTGAGTGTGAAAGCCACCGTCCGTGCCCTCTGCCAGAGAGGTGAACCATGATTGAGCAATGGCTGTCTGGAGGGTTCACTCAGGAAACTGTAAGTGGACAGGCTGGACCTGCTGCTAACAATCACCCTTTGTACAAATCGGCTGGAAATGAATTGCTGATTCACTGAGTGGAAACAAGAAGTGAGGCCCAGCTGCCAGCTATTCCACTACAGCAACTCTCAGCTGTTGCTTCTTGGACAAACAAATAGACACACGCAATATGTATATATTAAATAGTGTTTGTCGGCTGGGTCACCTACACAAAGTGATGAATCTCAACGTCAGAGTAAAATCCAAATCATTCTCCCGAACAACATTAAAGCAGTTGAAAACAAAACTGTACCCACCAGAGTTAGAACTGTTGCCTCTCTTGTCCCTTTCTTTTCGCATGAAGCATCATAGAAAAGTTGGGTTGTTAACATTCTTCTTAACATGCAGTGGTGGGAGAAGTATTCAGTACACTTCAGTATAAGTAAAAGCCTTGCATTCAAAATGTTACTTAAGTACAAGTACAGAGGTATTATCAGCTAAATCTGGTAAAATATCAAAAGTTAAAGAACTCATAATGTACTCAAAATTGTATCTAAGTGCAGTAGTTGGTCAAGGAAATATACTTAGTTACTTTCAACCACTGGCTGTTTGTCGTTTTCTGATGTCATGTAACTAGACTAAATTAGACCTTTACTGACTGCTTCTAATTTGGGTTAATTGTCCAATGAGTCAAGTTACTTAGTTAAGTACTTTTTTTCTATAAATGAATCTGTTTGTTGTGCCAACCTACAACCAGGCATTTGCATTTACTGTTTGAATTACCTCAGGAAAACCCCGGTGACGCAGAGGAAGTGATCTGCTTTGCACCTGCAATTTGTTTGAAATAAACAGAAAGGAACTGAAACGAAAACTAAAGCTTCAGCAACAGAAATTCCCAAAAGATAGAAACATCCCGGTACTGTCTGCACCTTTTGATTGACGGATGATCTCTGGGACGGAGCAGAAGCACTACAGCAAAGAGCACTTAACAACAAAGATGAAGACAAAATATAAACAAGTCGAGATTTCAAGGACTCTACGTGGAGGAAGTAGGGCGCGGAGGTTACCAGGTGGTGTGCAATAAACACTTCAAAATACACAAAGTTTATCTAGGAACAAGGCAAAAGTAAACAGTGAATCACGGCAGGGCATGGAGCTAACTGAAACACAAACTCTGCTGTCATACAGATGTTATTGATGATAACCCAGGAGCTTTGTTGACACTCCTGATAATGACAGATTCTGCCAGCTGCCTCTGGGCTGTCCTCTCTGGCCACCACAGCTCAAAGCAAATATCCAAGTGTCTCGCTGCTCGACAGATAATAATCAGTTTAAACAATGCGAGTTCACAGGAGCTTGCTCCCACCTGAGGCCTGAAAAACCTCTGTCTGTCCCCAGAAAGGCAACGCTTCATCACATCCTGCTCTTGAAGCTCTCAGGGTTGATAAGTCATGTGCACTTGCTGCTAATAATTCAGTAATGGGTATTTCCTGCCTCACTGTTTGTCAGAAAAGAGAGTGCTTTGAGCCAATCCGCCTGTTGAGGCCGATGGGAGGCTGCGATATAAATTCCTGAAGCATAATGAGAACAAACAGCACAGAAATAAGACTCACAACAAACATTGAAATAGCGCAGCACCTGTCATATCCTGATCAATAGCCTTCCTGTGGGAATACAGTTCTATTGGTATGCTGACAGAGTGACCAGCACCCGTCCTGTTTCCTGTCATAAACAACTCTAAAGTATGGGCCTGCTAAATAATCAAAAAGCCAGAAGACCGCATGCTGGTCTAGGCACAGAAAAATCCAGATGTTTTATTTACTCCACATCTTTGTTTACACAAAAACACAATAATCCTCGCAGATTTGGGGCAGTGGGGGGGGGGGGGGGGCGTAGGAAAGGCAACACTCTGTATCAGCAGAGGGATCTACAGTCTTTGCAGTCTTTAGAAAAGAGAAGAATTCAATTGTGCAGAGAAAATAAACCCAAAGGCAGCAGAGTACAAAGGGCCGCGGGTCCCAAGCGAGTGCCTTTAGGATTCGACCGAAGAGTTGACTGGAGGAGGAAACTCTATCATAGGGCTGAGGGAGCACAGAGAGCTGGTTTGTTTAGCTATAAATCCTGGTATTTTTTAATTCACAGGGGACACTCCCTGTCTGCTTCGATACAAACATGAGGAGAAACAATCTGAGACTCCTTTTATTGCCATTATAGTGTTGTTCTATTTGAAATACACATTTGAGGCCAAAAGTTTCCTTTGTTTCCACATTCCTAGTATTAGCTGAACAGCTCCAACTCATCAAAACAATGAGTGTACCTGCATTACTCAAGATAAAATAGAAAAATTGGCACATTATTTGAATTGCTCCACAATGGACTGGATCAAGGCTGATCAAGCTGGAGCTTGATGTGAAGACTATGATTAACTCAAGTGACTCATCAACGGAGTGAGAGCAGAAAAACATTTGGGTTTTTTTGCATTAAAAGACAGGGACAGGTTTTACTACCACTACCCTTTCCTGTGGAAGGGGAAAATAAAACAACTATTTGTTTTCTGTGAGCTTCAGGCAGTCAGTGTAGACGGTGTCATCTTTCAGACAAGGAGGCACCACAGGAGTGGTGAAGTGTCCCTCTGGCCACGGCTGATAGATGTCCCTCCACTGGTGCTTTGTTCTGGTCTGTTGCTGGACACTTGTCCACCTCACTCCAGACCAGAGCCTCACGTCACAGGAAGCTCTGTCCATCGACGAGGATGCTCGTATACACAATTCCAGCTCGTCGGTTTTCCATCGCAGTGTTTAAATAATGAATGAAGCCTGTCCTCTTATGCTGAGCAGGGCTATAAATCAGCACTAAAAGCAAAGTGCCAAAGGCGAGCCTCTCTGGAAAGGTTGTAATGTGAGCTTTACTTGAATAACATGACACTGAGAGGTAATTCTCAAGTGTTGAAATGTTTACTCTTCTAATTTTTTCTGCCAAAGTATCCTGTAAAACAGTCTCTGATATCATAGCCATTTTTTCTTCCTTTTAAAGAAAAAACAAACTTTTGCACAATAAATCCAAGATTAAACAAGAATACATTATTGGAACACATATCATAACTAAATGGATCATTTGCAGATTGAAATACAACCAATCGTACATGCGCCTGATTTGCAGTAATATTTATGATGATCAATAAAAGTGTAAGAAAAAAAAAAACTTTTTTGTTGGCCATTGTTTGTGACATAAACTGCCGCTGACGTGTAATTTAAAAAGATTCTCCTTCAAGCCTCTTTGACTGTAAAAGTAATGAGGCGGTTTGGCTTGGCAGCAGGTTTATTCACTGGTCACTCGACTCTAGAAAGCTTATCTGCTCTCATCTGGCCTATTGTCCCCGTTATCTGAGTTGATCAGGGCTGAGCTGAGCCTCTGTTCAGTCTCCTCCACCATCCACACAGGCCAGATGGAAGACCTCCACCTGCAGAGAGCCTGAAAGAACCCTCGCTGTGATCTTCTGTCGTACACAAATGCAACAGAGGGATCTCCCAGTGTCTGGGGGGAAAAAGTAACTTGAGGACCTTATTCAGATCGTCACTGAATTTTTTTCTGCTGCGGTCTCTGATCTGCACAGGCGGCAGCAGTTATATAACCTTGTTTCATTGAAAAAAAAACCTGAAAAGACCAGGCTCTTAATTAAACATCTAAACGTTCATGCAAATTCATACATTCAAATTTTTCTAAGCGGGCCAGTTTGCCTTGCATTTGCATAATTTATACACATGACAGATAAACCTCCACGAAGCACTGGAGGCCGTTTGCTAGTGTTTTAATACTGTCGCAAGGCCAAACCACAATGGAGACGTTGGTGAAAAAGGAAAGGGAACCCCGGTTGCATTTATCATGGACTCATAGAAAACACCCTTCCTATGCAACAGCAAGCATTTCTCAACCAGCCTTGTGGCTTGCTTTGGATCTGTGCCACATGTGGGTATATATTTCTCCCAAAACTGCTCGAGGGCAGTGTCACCCATTTCGGTTTTTATTGGTCCATGCCCCGTTGTCTAATTCTGCAGGGACTCCATGTCAGAACAGGCAGCAGCAGGATTCAGGGTAATCAGCGTGAAAATGTTCTGGGGCAAAAAATCGCCTCCTTCCAGTGTTTGCCCACCAACGTTGTCAGACTAGTGACCGAGGAGTAAGCTTGCTAGTACTCCAGTCAGAAAAAATGAAAATAAATCCCTCGCGTATTGCTGTCCTGCTGTAACCCTAACATAACTTTAGCACTACAGTATGTCAGAATGATGAACATATTTCCCTCAGAAACAGATATTTAACACCTCCATTAATCTAAACTAAGGTGGGTACTCTAAATCATTCCTTTAATTGAATAGGAAGACTATAAGTTTTTGTTGAAATGAGTTTAAGTGTCATTCCTTAATACACAAAACGATTGAAAAAACTTTATTCAGGGTAATGTGGCCTTTTTTTTTTTACTCTTTACAGACAAATTAGAAGTCTGACTCTCACGAGGAACTTAAAAATCATGCATCCATCCAATTTGTTAATACAATTCTAAGACGTACATTTATTTGGAAAAGAAAAACACTGAAAGCTAATGACTATTGCTTCAGACTATGAATTATGTAATATCAATTTAATGTCAGTTGAGCATACAGGCTGTTTCTACAAAGCCCCTGCATTTCATATGGAACTCCCTAGAGCATTGTGACCTTGATTGAGGTCAATGAAAGTTTTTTTTAAAGGGAGAACTGCACATGTTGCACCACAGCCAAGTAGGAAGTTTAAGAGGGTGCCTTCCAAAGATAAGGGGCAAGCTTTGTCTTTAAAGTGGGTCTATTGTTCAAATTTAAGCTCTTTCTTCAAACACAAACATTTAAGCAAGCAAGCAAGCCGGATACCTTTACAAACATTTTTTTTTCTGTGTGGAAATATAATCATGAATATTTGTCTGTACTGGCTTTGTGAGAAAAAAAAAAAGTTTGCACTAGCACTGACTGCCTCATGTCATTCAAATCAAGCAGGGACTGTTTGTGAGATTATGGTCAGTTATACGATTCTAGTCTCATATATTAAAGCATAATTTTTCTGGTGTCATGTTTTACTCACAGAGGCTCAATGCATCTCGTCTTCACAAAAGGACAAAACCCAAACAAAGGATCGGAGAGAATGAAGAATGAATCACTCATGTCTCCCACCAACCTTCTTTCCTGAACAGACTTCACACACCAACCATGGAGAGATGGAAAAACAAAACTCTGATGGAGCCTTGACTGATAGATAGATAAAGAAGTTATGCATTCCAGAGTGAATAATGAACATAACCCTATGCACAAACATGCAGGGACATTCATATCATTTTACGTCAGTTAAAAACAAAAAAATCCACATGTCAAACCCCCCATTTAACATCACAGAGGTCATAGCTTGGCATTAAAATGCAAAAATGCACAATATATCCCACAAAATAAATGTAATACTACAGATTCTTTATATGACTCCGGCAGTGTGAATAGCAGTGTGTGGGTTCAGTATGAGATGGAGCACTTTAATAAGTAGAGGATGTTTTTGGTGCACTATATCAAACTGCCAGTGAAAAGGAGCACTACAAATATCGCAACAACAAGAAAAACTTCTCTCACTGTTACACTCCCACAAATATGTGAATCTACAATGCATTGGCAAGCACACACACAGTCCGTCTCTGCATGCATTGAGCTGAAATACACACACCACTTTTCAGAGCTCAGACAAGAGATTAAAGGTATTTGAGTTACCCAAAAACCCTTTTGTGCATTTATGGCCACCACCCAAAGTCAGCTTCAGCAAGAAAGGCTGGATGTTATTTTCTATGTGGTGATTTAAAAAAAAAAAAAAGTGAAGGTGATATTTGAACAGAGGTATCATTATGAAAAATTATCCCGTGCCGACTTGCTGAGGGGGACGGGATGAGTTGGAACTGGAGAGCTGGTGTTGACTGCACAGCACTGCTTATTCTTCTCTTTATCTCACTGGCATTCTTCTGCCTCATTTCAATAGCCATTCTTCACTGAAGAGCCCTTGCGCTGCCGTTCACACTTCTTGTGATTTGTATTCTAAGTAGCTCACTGATCTTTTGCATTCCGGGCCGATAGCAATCTGAATCCTCACACTGACAGTGGAGACTGCAGATATCCTGCTGAAGCCCAAGAAGGTCTTATTTATTATGAGGAGTGAAATCTCTTTTGTTGAAATTCTACAAAACGATAAACTCCATGTCCACGAGCGTTGAAAGGTAAATTGCAAAAGCAGATTTATTGCAGTGCACTGATTATACCTAAAGCTACAAGACAAGGCATTAATGTTGCACTGAACTTTTTATGTAAATTATGTTCTTGTTTCCCTTTTTTTAGTAAGTAAATCATGAAAAAACACCAAAATGAATGTCAAGAGAGGAGAAAACATTCATAACTTTTACTCATACAACCTATCAATACATCTGTACCAGTATTTTGATGAATCAGGGCTTTATGTTGAAATTCCAGATAAAAGTACTTGCAGCTTATCATTTGAGCATTTCCCTAAAATCTCCAAACATTCAATGGTTTATCATAGGAGCTTCTTTAAATAAGTCAATAACTTAATAAATAAGATTAGAAACAATGAATTCAAAGTTCACTTTCTTAGTTATTGTTGGTGGTGATTGTGCTATTTGTTAAGCAGAGTTGAATTGTGTAAATATGTGAAACGTTTTGCTCACAAATTAATGTTTCACGTATGGAATGGCAAAGTGATCAAATACCATGCAGCTGAATCATTTCAGAGACCTCAATTCAAAACACGTAGCATTGAATTTAAAAACAGCCTTGGGAAATTTGAGGAAAATTTGTGGTTTTTAAAAATGTATGAACGCCTCAGAAGAAATACTTCTGAAATCGTCAAAAGAAGAAAAACATCAAAAAGTGAGTCAATGGAACTCCCCTCTGTAGTGGGAGTGATTTGAGGGAAAATGAAATACTGTATGTAATTCGGCACACAGATGAAATCCAGGAGTCCTGCTTGCAGACAGATAAAACAGCAACTGTCTGCGTCTGAATGGCGTTGATAAGAGCATCATACCAATACAGTGGCCTTTCTCTGAGCTGCAGATTCCCCCTGTTCATCTCCTCAGGAGACCAACTGCAGGAGGATCTGAGGACGACTAACACACAGGATTAGCCTATAGCCACATTGATAAACCCCAACGCATGCTTATTACTTTCATTTAAATCCAGTGACATGTTATTAATATGTCTGTGAATTACTGGTGATTATTAGATTATTCATTTATTATTTTATTACATTAAAGTAATAATCACTGAGCTCCTAATTGGTTTTTTACTCGGCACTCACTGACGTGGTGATTCAGAATTTGAAAATGAAAACTACAAAGTTTCCCTCACACCGTGGGATTTCAGTCTTGCCAGATAACAGATGTTTGGAACTGAAAATCATCATGAAGTGGTAACAAATTGAACCACTTTTGTCAGTATGATGCGGGGGAGCAGAGCAGCTCTTTTTAAAGTTTTCAGCTTATTCGCATAAATATTACAATCATTTGAAACTGTTCTGCATTAGAGATTATTTTTCAGGCGAACATGATACTACTCAGTCATTTTCAGTGCTACTCAGGAAGTCATGCAGTACAGCCACAACATGAAAGCTGTGGTTTTCATCCCATCATTTAATAATAGAAGAAATTTTTATGATTCTGTCATTACTGCGATTTTTTTCCAAAACTTCCTCCTTTTGATAAGCGTCCTATTGTGCACACTGCTGATGTTCATAAAACTTTTCAGTTTTTGGGTTATGAGGAATAACCAGTTGAGAAATGTTTTCAGGGATATGCATAATATAGGTGTTCTGTCTGATAAATACAAGAAAGAAAACATTATCTGCATCCCATAATTCAAAGTAGATGCACATAAACACATATATACAAAGAGATTAAAAAAAAGGTGTTTTTTGTCCTGTGAAAACATGGTGATGTCTGATGCTTTCAAAAAGTTTTGTTGCCACGCAACTCTAAGCAGGAAACATCAATAGAATCAATGATGCAGATTGACTCATTGAATCTATCACTGCTCTCATATATCAAAGACATGAAGTAGTATTTGCATGCCACATGGAGGATATTCGGTTTCAGACAACTGTCGGCTCCGTCTGAGAGAAGGGCGGAGAGTTTCGTGTGGCCTGGCCCTGTCATCGCTACCTTAACTGAAATCAGAGAGGGCTGGTAAAGCCGTGAGAGAGTGAATATTCTACACTCGGAGGCTCGAAAGCAGTTTGATAGAAATCCCACATTACAGGGCGTGTGGTTCTTTTCAAATCTACTGGGGGGTCATTTAGCACTTGGGAGCGCAGACATAACAGCACTTGAAAAGTGACAGGGTGTGCATAAAGGTGAGGACAGATTCAGACCTCTGCTCTGCCTCCCTGAACGACTGTCATCAGACACATTTATAAAGTGATTTGTAGAGAGAAATATGAGGCTAAGAGAGGACCCTCAATGACCAATCTGAGTGTCAGCCCTCACTTCATGCAGATTGAGGGCTGAAGTGCAAAATGTGAGGCTGCTGAGCTGATGACATATTACCAGAAAAGCAGGCGTAAGCCCAAAATTGATCTAGTTTTCAAATGACTTTCGTGGACAGACATCTGCGGGGACTTCATGTAGTATCAATTACTGGTGACATTGTTGAACTTTACAGGCTGTTTATCTGCTGTGGTTACATTGCAACATTCCTATATTCCTTTAGGGCTCTTCAGTGTAATAATAGGTTAATAATCAGCAGCTTTTAGGTTTTTATCTTCATTGGTAACTTGGCAGAATTCCTTATGGGTGTTTCAGAGATCTTGAGATGCTGTTTTTGACCAGTTTTTGTCTCTGTAATACTCCTATGATGAGGCTTCTGTTGTTGCAATTTCATAATGTTTGAATAACAGGCTATTCTTCCCAAAATGGATCATAGGATCAGTGTTCCCCTTTGAAACGGTCTTTACTTCCTTTTGCATGAAAGAAAATCTCCTGATGTCGATTTAAAACCTTTTTTTTTTTTTTTAGAGATTCATTTATGACTCATGCAATCAAATAATTATCGAAGCGCCCAAATAATAACGACATAGTCTCAAACAGTCCCTCTCCACTGTGTCCACAGAGGCGTGGTTGGCCGTTTTTTTTTTTTTTTGAAGGTGAGATAACTGAAAACTTTCGAGCCCTCACCACCACCGGCAGAGTGGTTGGTCTTTATAGTCAAGCCGTTTTTGGAGCGGAGCGCGTCCTCCTCCTCCTCCTCCTCCTCCTCCTGCAGGGGAGGGGAGGGGTCAGGCGGGTTATTTATTGAGTTGAGTCGCTCACAGAAAACCAACCGATCAGTCTGCTTCACACACAACACACACTGCTCACACCGGTACATCTCCAGCGAGGGGCAAACATGGACGTGAGTTTCTTTTATCTTAAATAATGTGGGACACTCTGTTTTTGCTTGAGGCTGTTTGATGGCGATTATTGTGAACCTTTGTTTGTTTGTTTGTTTGTTAGTTTTTCTTTTTTTGTTTAAATCATTTTATAACCTGTTTCCAGTGGTACAATTCACTAAACTCTAACGTATTGTTGGTTGCAATTTTAAATAAATACATTCAGGGATAAAATGAGCAACTTGCAGAAAAGTTTTGAACTTTAAGACAATCTCAGTTTAAGAAAAAAACAGTTAGTAGAATTTCCATTTTTTTTTTTTTGAAAAGAGAAATTGCGTTTGTTAAGTAAATTAAACATCTGCAGAGATATCAAACTTTTTCTAACTTTTTGAATTCCTTCTTCTTTCAGTATAACTTCTCATATGAGTTCTTGGACAACAATACTGACAACACCTCAGAGGAGTCTGGAAACTTTGACTTGGACTTGGGCGAGGTAGAGCCATGTGGCAGAGCGCTCAGCAACAACTTCAACAAGATCTTCCTACCGACGGTCTACGGAATAATATTTATTCTGGGAATCATTGGCAATGGATTAGTCGTCGTTGTCATGGGCTACCAGAAGAAGGTCAAAACGATGACGGACAAGTACCGGCTCCATCTCTCCGTGGCTGACCTCCTGTTCGTCATCACGCTGCCCTTCTGGGCGGTGGATGCGGCCAGCACCTGGTACTTTGGAAGTTTCCTCTGTGTGTCTGTGCACATGATCTACACCGTCAACCTGTACAGCAGCGTGTTGATCCTTGCCTTCATCAGTCTCGACAGATACTTGGCAGTTGTACGGGCCACCAACAGCCAGGCCACGAGGAAGCTGCTCGCGAGCAGAGTGATCTATGTGGGTGTGTGGCTGCCTGCGGCTGTGCTGACTGTACCTGACCTGGTGTTTGCCAGGGTGCAAAACACGGAGTCTTCAAACTTCCTCTTCTCAGGCGAAAGCGTGGAGACCCAACACTCCAGGATCATTTGCCAGCGCATCTACCCGCAGGAAACCAGTGTCATCTGGACAGTCGTTTTCCGCTTCCAGCACATCCTGGTGGGCTTCATACTGCCCGGTCTGGTCATCCTCATCTGCTACTGCATCATCATCGCCAGGCTGTCGCAAGGCACCAAGGGCCAGGCGCTGAAGAAGAAAGCTCTGAAGACCACAGTGATCCTCATCGTGTGTTTTTTCACCTGCTGGCTGCCCTACTGCGTTGGCATCTTTATTGACACCCTCATGACACTGAACGTGATCCAAAGCTCTTGTGAGCTGGGACAAGCGGTGGAGAAGTGGATTTCTATCACTGAGGCGCTGGCCTATTTTCACTGCTGCCTAAACCCCATCCTCTATGCTTTCCTGGGAGTTAAGTTTAAGAAATCAGCCAGGAGTGCACTGACAGTGAGCAGCCGATCAAGTCAGAAAGTGACTCTCATGACAAAAAAGCGAGGGCCAATTTCATCCGTGTCAACTGAGTCAGAGTCCTCAAGTGTTTTGTCGAGTTAACTGTCAACCTCACAGTCTGTGACTTGACACTCTCAGGAGAGAATAAAACTAAGCTTTAATTTCAAAGAACATACTACATTTTGTACAGTTGTAAAGAAAGAAAAAAGATTTTTTTTTATACATTCTGATTTGTTTGCCTCGTTTACTGCATTTGTGTGTCTTGTGAGGGTTTTTATTGCAAGTTTTATGTTCCTCAGCAGACTGTGTTCTCAGGCAGTGCCTCATTTCCATTCATTCAGCTTTACAATCAAGAGCCATACTCTCTGTTTTCATCTTTACAATCTGTGTTGCTGTATCAAAGTATACAATGCCCTTTTCTATTTTTAAGCGATGGTAGCTGCTCTTGGAAACCTGTACATAGTTTGTAGCATTTGTATGTTCGCACTTAAGTTGTGTGATTTTTTGGAAGCTATTATTTATTGCGGTCATTCACACTGGAAGGTTTGTAAAAGAAAGAAACTGCATGCTGCTTTTTTACTATTTTAAATGTGTTTTTTTTATGTAAAAATAAAAACTTAAATTCTTCTCATAAGGACTGTGTGGTGTGTATTTTCACCTAAAACCAACTGCTCCTGCCCACAGGGGGTGGGGGGTTGAGGTGTGTGTGTGTCTGTGTTGGAGGGAGGGGGTGTGGGGGTCTCCTAGCACAAATGTCTCCACCTGATCGGGCTAAAAAGCAGAAGGGGGACTGAGCAGACAGGCCCTGTAATTGCAAGAACATCTGTGCACTTTTACATCTTAAGCAGCCATGACACAAAAGCTTAAATCCTCAGTTATAATTAGCACCCATATGGCTCCTTAACAAAGAAAATAGCATGTTACGTTTTCCTTTGACTTCTTATCTTTCTTTTCAGTTTGCAAGATATACTGCCTCCATTATGTTTGGCTTGTAAACAAGTGTTATCCTCATTTACTGGGTCAGTGGGTCAACTTAGCTGTTTCCCAACTCACAAAACAAAAAAATAATAGTATTCAGAACACAGGTTATATATTCTGAAGATGCAAATACATACTCTCTGTTGAACATGCAAAATATTCTTGGCAATAAATCTGCTGTAATTATATAGTGACAAGATGAGATATAAAAAACAGTCTTTGTGTGGATTCTTCTATCTGAAATACATGCTGGAGATAATATCTGACTGGGCTGGTGACAGAGTGATGTTCAAGTTGGAGACCAAAGGAAGCTGGCAACAATAGATGTCAAGGGGAATTAAGTCGTCAAATGGCCGCTGTACAATGCAGTGTTGGCATCCATTCAAGACTCCAATAGAGATACATTTCCATTTCTTTACATGTAAAAAAAAAAGGTGTGAAGTGCCCCCATCAAGCCACAAGGTTAATGGATATGTTGGGGCTCTGGTGCCTCACAGTGAAACAGGATAAAACAAAAGATGCTTTTTCAATTGGAAATGTTCCCATATGCTTCAGAATTAGCATAAGAGCTGTGCTGCCTCAGCCAGTGCAGGGACAGATCTGTGATTAACACTTCCCTGTGTTCAGATGAACCCTCTTCAGTGGTTGGACTACAGGCATTGGGATCATATCAACCTTTAATGTGATGTGCACATTTTAAGGGTGAACAGTGAACTGATAAATGGGGATGATACTGACCTAAATCACAAGTCAGATATCCTGAATACATTTTTAACAAGAAAATGGTTAAAATGCACGGATATTAAGAATTACCACAAAATCTTAACTGTTGGGAGCTGCAAATTCAACAAAACTGGTTTAAAGCTATACTTAGTAAACCCTAAACATGATGTGAACACTTTGACATAATTTGCTGTGTAGCTGGTCAAACCCCAGGAAGAACATACAGATGAATATCAAATATCAAGAAGTATCAAGAAGTTCACAACATTTTCATGTCATCGGTTTCATGGATTTTAATGATTATTTTGATGTTTTTTATTATATTTTCTAAATACTTAACCATTAACACCATAACAAAAAACGTTTTTATCCACATTGTTCAAAGTGTCCACCTGAGTACACAAAAGAACTCATGGCCCCCATGGGAATTAACCCTTGGGTGCAAGAAGGTGCCCTTTCATTAATTATTAAGCTTTTCCTCTCTCTTCGTGATGAGAAAATATTCACTGCTCAACAACACACTTAAAAAGACAAATATTCACTTTTCCCTACTATCAACATAAAGACGTGTTTATTTTCAATAGAACAGGCTTTTGTAATATGATAATAATCTCATGATACAGTAACCACCATCTTTTGAAAAACATCAATATCATCTTCTTTTGCAATGTTGAAAAATCCAACCTTTCTGACGTCTAATATATTATTCAAAACAAACTCGTGTGTATGTTGCAAAAGGGAAGAGTTCCTTGTTTGCTTTTTGGGTTAAAGGCCAAAGCTGTTGATTTGGACAGGAAATTGTTACTACTGGTGATTCATTACCAGTGTGCATCTACTGCATAGTGGCTCCTTTAAGTTTAGCTGTTGAGATGTATTAAATTTATGAGTGACGGTATAAGTATTATTAGATTATTTTAAAGGACTACTGCAAACTAAGGGTGAAAGGAACACAAGTACCACAGGTTCCTTTTGGGCAGTGACCTGCTCCACTAATGGTTACATTGTTTTGGTTGGAAAGTAAGCAGCAGGAAGGCTGCTTCCTGCACCAGGAGCTCCTGTGGCCAGCGGCCTGAGAAAAGCTTTGATGACTCCCCCACTGTATTCAAACCACCACTGTGCATGGCCATTCCTGCAAAGGTCACTGGATACCTGGATGCACTCGAGTGCACTCATCCAAAGGCGTGAAAGTAATTTCATGGAGTGTCACTTTTGGTGTTCACAGGGATGCATAAAAAAGCCCACACATGGTGGCATTGTTGTAGAATCAGTGTGATTTCCACGTGCATGTTGTTGTAGGTGTGCATTGTTGATTTACTACTAAGTATGTTTTTTTCCTTGCATACACCCAGTAATATTGTCAAGCGTATCGCATAGAATTTAGGGATCCATTGAATCAAGCTATTTTAGTATACAGTGTGTACAAGGTGTTTGTGTAGCCTACTAATAACCATTCTTAATATTTCAATATTTCTTGGCACTTTGCATCTTTGTATTTTGTTACTACAGAAAGAGAAATACCAACAAAATAGACAAAATATCCCCCCTTTATACATAAATAGCATGCCAGTCAGTACCATGTAGTATCCATAATTATCATTTATTACAGTTTTACACTTTTTTTTCAATTCACATGCAGTCTGGACACAGCCTCGTTGCTCATGGTAATAATTGCAATAAAATGATCTAATTTCGTAGCAGTAGCTATAGTTGTGATCAATTTAACCCTTTATGATAACCAAAGTGATTTTCCATTATGTGTTGACATTATTTTGTCCACCCCCCGTGTCGGAACAATACTTCCCCCGCTCGTTTCTAGCCGGAACCCAAAGCTGCCGGTATTTTGGTGCTCCGTCAAAACAGGTCTTCCCTTTCCGGTGCGCGTCCATGCTGTGAACAGCTGATGTGCTGCGTCTCCCCTGTCAGACGGCCTGCGAAACTTTTCTTTTTTTGCCTCCGTTCGCCGAGAAAACGTAGCTCGCCATGACCAAGGAGGAGGTCCAGGGGTAAGAATGGCGCCGGAGCTGGACGTGTCCCCGCAGCGTCGGCAGCTCGCCACGCTTCAGCCCCGCACGGAGAGCAAGCGGGCCAACGTTACCCGAGCAGGCAGCGGGTTGCATCAGCTGACACTCTGAGCAGAGACGACGTTTAGTTTAAGTTTAAACCTACAACAACAGGTTTAAGTCGCAGCAGTGTAGAGCTAAACAGAACATACGAGCCCCTATGCCGGCTAACTTATTTGTTTGTGCCCTTTGAACACCAGGCTGCACTGAAGAATCGCCCGGTTTATGGTGGTCTCGCTCAATATGCGTTTTGCGTGGCGAGACGTACGTGACAAGAGGTTTCAAGTTAGTTTTAGGGCGTCTGGGTGAATTCGGCGTGTTATGACTTGGTTCCTATGGAAGAATGTCAGCCTTTGTGCTTTAAATGTTGCAGGGTTGGAAAGCTTGCTCCGCACGATTCAAGTGACACCCGGAGTCAAATCCCTCCATACTTTTAGGGGTTATGCTATATACAACCTAATATTACACGTTCAGCGTTGTCAAGCCAGTTTGCAAATCGCAACCAGTCAGCTCCTGTTCGTGCACATTCCTTCAGTCCTGTTTCCCCTCTGGTCATGGGCCACATCCTCATCAGGTTAAAGTCATAAACAGGAAGTTAGTCTGGCTATAGTTACTTTAACAAGTTGGAGAAAATACACTGAGTGACCAGAAAGAATCAAATCCTGTGCAATGCAATGCAATATACTGGCCCTGCAGTAAATACTATGTTACTTAAGAACTTGAGTTACTTGCGTGTTACCTCATCTTTATGGTACTGGGCTCCATTAGAAGAACACCTTACAATATAATGCAAACCAGTAGAACCACACCACAAATGGTAGCTTCAATAATTACCAGTAAATAGAATCAAACCCTGTCTACAACACTCTGAACTTTTTTGTTTTACAAATGTAAGATTGCGGGACAGCTGCCATGAATTACATTTGAATGTAAAGACCTATCAATTGTCCTTGTAACTTGGTGTACTTTGGATGACTAAGCCTCATAGAAAGACTTTTCTATATGTAACTGTACTATGCATTTATTGTGTCCTTAAGACATCTGTTATTTAGTAAAGGCAGTTAACTGACTGTTGGCAATCGCCAAATGGGATAAGCAGTTCATGTTTGCCTGTGCAGCCACACTGTTTGTGTACTGATTTGACAGCAGATTGTAGGTGTTTGTGGGCGGCTGTTCCAGACAGTCAGACTGATCTCCTTTGCCTGAGGGTAAAAAGATATTACTTCTTATCCAGTTTAACAAATCCAACAAGCTGGCTGAATGTTCAAATAAACCAGCCTGAGTGCATCTTTATTAATCTACTGCACAATCTCTCAGTTTAGTGTAGGTTCATAACATGGCTATAACTCATTGTAGCAGCATTGTAACATTTTTGTTTTTCCAGAGATGCAGAGGCGATTCTATTTCAAAACTGTAGAACCAATACCATAAAAAAGTAGGCCCAAATATAGTTTCATGTGTTAGTGAGAAACATGGGACCGTACTGCGTCCTAAATTGGGATGAGGCTTAAGATTCATGAATTAATTTTATTTCATAAACTTGGAATATATCAATTAGACTTTTTATTTTATGTACAATATTCAGATTAATTTTCATGTGAAATCATAAAAGATTTGTGCGTATGTCGTTGGAACAGTCTTAGTTTTTAATTTGGCATTAGGGGAAGTATGAAACCTGGTCTGAAGTCCCCCCATCTTGGAAAACAAGGACATGAACTGTTGTGATTTCTGTTTCTTGTTTAGGCTTTATTGCCATTTATAGTTGGCCTTTGATCCTTGTTATTTCCCATGACCAATAGAAGCAGCCCCCATGTTGCTCATGGGCTTCCTTCAGGTCTCGACACCTGGTCACTGGGAAAACCAAACAGTTCTCACTCACTCACCTGCAATCTTATTAGCACTTTTATAACAGTGAATGCAAGTCAGAAGTGCAAAGTTCAGACTGTTTATTATAATAAGTCTGTGGTCCCCTGTTTTATTGCAGCTTTATCTTTTACACTTTCCTGGGTCCAGACTTTTGAATCCGCTCACTCCACCGAGTTGAGTGCTTCTGGAAGTTGACAATTCTGTCCGATATAAAATGACCTAAAATATTGCCGGATCACTTTCCCAGTAGGCACAGATACCGTCCTAATGTAGCACTGATCTAGCCACCATAACTGACATGCACTTTTATTTATTTTCAGTTTCAAAGGCAGTATTTTTTTAAATTAACTTAATATTAACATAGAGTTCTTAAATATGATTATTAAAATCAAATACAAACAAAGACATTGTGCTTTAGGATCAAACTGTTTCACTACCGCCTAAATTAGATTCATGTTAATTTAGTAATTTCTGCTGACCTGTATGTTGTATACTGAACTAAGTGTTACATCTAGATAAGATGCCAACTCTATGATCAGTGGACGACCTGCCCTACCTCATGAGCCACAGCCGCCGCATTTTTTTATCTAGTCTACTTTTGCGGCTGCAAAACAAATTTTACATTATAGGCAAATGTCACATGCTTATCAGCACTGTCATTGATCTGTGTGGTGTGGCAGTAGCATTTAGCAAATAAAGACACCCTCTGATAAGACTAAATGTTATCATAATCGGATAATCTGTAGTCTTCACAATTTTTATAATGGATTATAAAAGTGCTGCAGAAACTACTGTCTTTTTAAAGCCGCAGTGTTTATCTAGCTAATCTTACTTTCTTACATCTCTGCTTTTAGTCCCCAAACTCCCATCTCGCCATTCACAAAGGCTACAGCTGTTTTGTTTAAAATAACAATGGGTTTAAAGGTAGTAGACTTAAAAGCTGGAGGTGGCGATGGCTCAGAATTAATTTTTCCCAGGCGGTCAACAACTTCCTCATGGGATGCAGGAGAAATAGAAGGTGGAAGTTGATTTAAATGTTTATGTTGTGGGTCTTTTCCTCTTTCAGGGCGACAGAGGAGGAGCAACAGGCTCAGTCAAAGAAAGGCCTGAAGAAACAGCAGAAGGAAGCAGAGAAAGCTGCAAAGAAGGCTGAGAAACAGGCTAAGCTGGTCAGTGTGGGGTTTTTTTTTTTGTTTTTTTTTGTCTGGTTTGTTGTTTCACATCCGTCGCCCCCTCTTACAGCTGGTAAAGTTGTGACGTGCGTTTCTGCTGGGCATTGTGGGTCCTGAAAGGTTGGTTAGCCAAAGGGGGGTCAAGAGTATCCATTGTTTAAGTATTCCTGTCATTTTGGCTTTGTTTATGTCCACCCAAACAAAGTGCTATTTTCTTTTACACTGAGTGCACGACATATTAGACGCTTTTAACATGCAGCTCGTGCATCCGCAACCAGAAATCCCACACACTTGTACTCTCTTTATTAACAACGTTTCGGTCGTCAGATTTTTGCGGGTAAAATTGTACCTGATTTTTTTTTTGAGTAAACGTGATCAACATTATTTAAGTTTTTTGGGGGGGGGGGTCTGCGAGATTTTTTTTGTTTTGTTTGCGGAACCCATGCAGGAAGTGATGCGTAACAGAAGTAACTGTTAGTATCAAAATAAGCTCACTTTAGCTCAGTATTGGAGTTGTATCGTTTGCCTTATACCCAGTTCACTTAATAGAGTCAGTAATGGTGCAGCCATACATTTTTCCTCAGTCAGGCCCTTAAAGCAGAATCTGCAGGAAATTAACTGAGTAAATCTGAATCCACTGTTAGAAAATGTGTCATCTAGCTCTACACTGGCTGATCCAAGACTAATTAGTCATGATTCAAGTGGCTTTTATAGGTGAAAGCAACAAAGTATCCTGTCTTCCAGCTGAATTCATCCAGTCAGCATGTTTCATGGGAGAAGCAGGTGTTTAATACACTGTTTACTGGTGCCAAAATCAGTGTGGTGTGGTAAGCATTGCCTAGGGGAAGATCTGAAAGCTGAGTTGAATGTTTATTGAGTGAGTGTTAGCTGCCGGCCGTGCACTTTTTGTGCTGACACTTGTCACTTGAGTGGCTCCGGTGTGGGTCGGTTGCCTCGTGGCCATAGCAGGTCTATATTCAGTTGATCATAAGCTGCAATATCATCCATCATGTGACTGGATTATAATATCAAGGATGGGCAATTCCAATTCACTCCACCGCCACCAGCCATCTCCATACACCAATATCAATTTGCATAGAAAATGGAATTGTAACTTTGCCAAGACTCGATCTCATCGCACTCTGGGAATCATTTGCCTAGAAGTCAGTGCAGAGATAAAGAATCTGTCCACTTACACTGTTTCTATTACAAAGCAATATCTCCTGCTGCCATTACTCATTGTCTATGATGTGTTAGAGCAATGTGTAGAAGAGCTGTGCATTCCAGGGATCTGAGGCTTTGCTCCAAGACTGAGCTATGATTTATTAATTTTATTCAAATCCCCGATAGCGCAAGATGAAAACACAATTTACATGCCTGTTGTAGCAAAACGTTTTAAGTTGCTCCATTTGAAGTCAAATGTTTTTGGATTTTTTTTAAAGTTTGAATTTAATAGATAGTCCTCTTGTTGTTATGGCTATTTGCAATGCCCTCTAAACCCCTGTCACCTCTTTGTGTTTCAGGCTGCTGAACAACAAAGCACAGAGGAAGATGTGAGTATCTTCTACGGATCACAGAATTCATACTCCCTTAGTTAGTTACCTGCCTTTCTGTCTGACTTTGATTCTACCTCTGCTTTCACACCTTTGCAACAGTTTGTATGCAAATGCCTGCGCGCTGATATTCGTGTTTCTGTTTTCTGTTTGAGATTTTTCTCCTCCTGATAAGCCTCATTATCTGTTCTGTCTGTTATCTTTAGATGTAGTAGACAGACTGACGCTTATGAAATCAAAGGGGTAGAGTTGCCTTTGAGAACAAGTGAACGTGTTGATGCGTCTACACTAAAAGCAGCGTGGTGTTCTATTTGGCTGTTTGACAAAATGACTGATAGCGACTGCTAAGATGTCATGCTTTTGTTCTTTCAGGACTTTGCCAAGGACCAATATGGTGTGTCGGTTATGGTCCAGTCCCAACAGAAACTGGGTTAGTATGAAAGCTACTTCCTTCACTTATCAACTGACCAGATACTCTCTCATTTCTGCGGACACAGAATAATAATTAAAATAAGATTAATTTGATATTTATTCGCTTGAAGATTTGCAATGGAAAAAAATAAATGCGGGTAAAAGATTTGCTTTGGTCTTCTGGTATACAGGTTAGGACATTGTAAGTCATTGATATAAAAGTCCCACATGGGTCTGCCCCATATTGGGAAACCCAGGTTGAACTAACCCTAACCCTTTACACAGGGTTAAATGGCATATGCACCTTAACATCCACTCTCGACGTGAGGAAATTAACATGATGAAAAAAATAGCATCCTGAAATGGAGAATGTGTAGAAACTCTCAAATGATATGTTTTGATACAAGATGACATCCTGACCCAGAACTTCTCAGATTACCTTAGTCTGACTGTGAAAAGTTACAGATAACACGATTGCAACTGATGAACATCTCGAAAAAATGCCTTTGGGCTCTTCTGTCATCACGATTGTGGCAGTGGTAATTGCAGTAACTAATAGTGTGTGATAATTCCCGGAGGAACGAGACAGCAGTCGGACCTGTCGAGGTTGTCCACCTGTCTGGATGCTCTTTCAGCTCCAGTGGCAGCAAACAAAGTGGGGCCTCCCTCACCTGCATGCCAAGCCGAGCCATTGGGACGGGGGGGTGAGGGCTTTCATGTGGGTTGACGCAGAGGACTCAGCCAAACGGGCGGCTCTCTCTTCTCTGGTGTAGCCTCAGTGTCTGCTTCGTCTGCTCGCTGATAATAAGGAGAAAGCATGCCTCTGAGTGACACAGGTGAAACTAGAGTCAATTTGTCATAAAGCCCACAGAGAATGAGTGCGTTAGACAGCTTTTCAGCAGGCCTCCTTGTGTGTCTTATTTATTAGGCACGTCTGTAATTTGAGCATTTTATTGTGTATACGTCTACACACGCACACGCATGCTTATTCACATTTCTTTCTGCCTTTGGGGGTGTGCAGGGGGGGAGTGGGAGGGGTGTGAGATTCTTTGCACAGAGGTGGGGGAAAGAGAGGCAGAAAAGTCCTTTTGAAGTAACATTTTTTGTGTGTGTGAGCCAGACAGGTCGTTGGTGCGGGTCCAAGACCTTACCCCTGAGAAAGCTGACCAGCTGATCTGGCTGCGTGCCCGAGTCCACACAAGCAGAGCCAAAGGTGAGATCATCTTTGTTCATCTTTTTCAGCTTCAGAGTGACTTTCTTTTGTGCGAAAGACAAAAACAGCCAAGATAAGATGACCTCTGTGCTAATCCTTGGCGTACTATAGTAAATGTCTAACCCTTCTGCCCCTTGGGCCAGTTTTCCACGTCACTCCCTTCTCTTCAAAATCAAACGGCAATATTGGTAGCCTTGCTTCTAGATTTCCAATAACTCAGATGACTGACATTACTCTCTTCAGGCTGATCACCACTGAAGTTCAATACATACCAAACTGTAACCCTGTATAAACTGAGAATTTGATAATAATATATCCCTCTATGGGATTGTGCAGACACTTACAGAAGGGTGTTTTTTCCATTCTTCCAAGTTAAGCAGATTTTGACAAGATAACCTCGATTTGTTAGGTTCAGGCTACTGGCAGCCATGAAGTTGCTCTGTTTGAATACAATGCACCTACTCAGCGTTGCCAGGTTATTACATCTCAACATGAAGCCTTTCTGCCACTGAACTACACTTGTGATTACAAATAAATTGAGGTCTCAATGATTTATCTTTTAGCCATTTCCTTTCAAGATAACTTCCAGAGTCAAGAGTCACTTCCCCTCCACTCATGTCTTCATTCTCTCTGCTCGCTGTAAGGATGTCCGTGTGAGCAGAATAACATCCTGATTTGGTCTGGGATGAGGTGCATCTGTTGGTGGGATTTTTGGCATTGCTATTATCTCCACCACCCCCACCCCCTTCTCCCAGGCAACAAACATTAAAGTACCTGGGTGGTCTGCCGGTCTACTGCCCTAAAATTTTGTTTGCTAACTTGTTTACACTCTTCCTAGGTGTGTGTGTGTTTGTTAGGAAGGTAGCAATCACCAATTCTCCACACAGTGCTCTTCAAAGAGAAGGCTCTGTTCACAATTGTTTGACACTGTACCTGTAGATGACGAGGAAGATCCTCACAGCCTGGGGGGTACCTTCCTCATCCAGAGTCACACGTAGACTTTTGACTGAACATTGCCTCAGAGAGAGCACCCAAGTTTTAATGTGACAGCCTGTTAAGCTTGCACAAAAGAGATCTTAACAGCCCAGCGCTATCTATTGTTGTTGTTATGTTTTCAGGGAAGCAATGCTTCTTGGTCCTGCGTCAACAGCAGTTCAACGTGCAGGCACTGGTCGCAGTGGGAGATCGTGCCAGCAAGCAGATGGTCAAGTTTGCCGCAAAGTGAGTACCGAGACTGCTCTTCCTGTCAGAGAGGGCGCAAACAATGGTGGGAAAATCCTGGGCCCTAATCGTCTGCCGATTTTCACACATACTGAGTGAGATGGAGGGTGGGGGAATCAATCATTTTTCACTTGACAACAAAAGCTGGCTGTTAACGGGGTGGGATACAGCAGTGTTTTAATGGAGCGGTTCCTGTCGAGATGGCAGATACAGCAGCTTGGATCAGAGGAGGAAGAAATACTTAAGAGCCAAACATCATTAGTCATGTTAGCAGCCAAATTGTAGCCGACTACTATGAATGAACATGACTATCAGCGGATATGCACTTTATTAAAATGGCTAAAGAGGGGGAGTGCTGATAATGATGCCATTTTAAACTGACATTTTTTATGTTCACACGGTGGCTCTTTGGTGAAATATTTCTAAATTTGGACTTCAGATCCACATAAAAAACATTTGACATAATCCATGCAATTTACTAAAACATGCAGTGCATTCATCAGACCAGTTTTCCAAGCATTTGTTTTCCAGTATTACATTTGTTTATGAATTCATTATATTTGTAAATGGGGAAGACCTTAATTATCATGTATTACTTAAATGGCACCACCTCAGATATTGCTAAATTAGGCACAGGGCAACACCCACAACTGTAATGTGCCAGACCAAAATGGCAGTTAAGACATTGGATAATAAAGAACTTGAGCAATGCAGAGATTGCAACTGTATTTAAAACAAGTCGCAACTATCATTGCCTTACGGCCTCAGGAAAAGCTGCCAACAACACTGAAGACAGAACAAGTGTATGTTGTTTCATCCTCCCAGAGAATCTTACAAAAAGTTGAAACAAAATACATTTCTGTAATTCATGTAATACTTTGAGAAAACATAGGCATGCATTCAGTACAGCCAGATTGATTTGAAAACATGAAAGACTTCATAAAAGAAGCAGCTAATGAATGATGGAGTTTGTGTACACACCTGCCTGAGTCATATGTAAACAGGTCGGAGCTACTAAATGTTTGATGAATACCAAAATGTGCATAAATTACCATTTTCATTATACTCATGTTTCATAAATGAGACCCTAGGAGCTTCTTGGCAGGGTGTTGAGGTTTACAGAAAACTAAACACAAACACAAGTAAATTTTTTTCTAATGAGGGTGAGGTCACTTCTGGTCAGACCAGAGTCTTGACTTCTGCTGCCTGAACACACTGACCCCACTGTTAGAAGTGTCAAAATCCCCTGACCGTGCCATACTTCCCCTCAGTCCACTCAGCTGACTTTATTCTAACCATCATTAAGATTTAGCTCCAGTTTCCTATAACCTGCTGTGCTTTGTCACTTCAGAAATGGCACTAAATGCAAGCATAAAAAGGAGCAGAGATTTCAAACTGCATGTTGGTTAATATTATAGAAAAGTTATTATGTCTAGGACATAACTTGTATTTTAACATAGTTTGGTAACTGTCAAGATGATTTGTTTTATGTGTAGCAGTTGGTCAATCTGGTTTTGCAATGTTGTGGTTGGGCAGTTAGGTTGTTGTGCAATACATTGCCACCTAACAGGGAAAGTTAAACTGATGACACGGTTTCCAAGACAACGTGATCTTACATCATAACTGAAAAATAGCTTAGTCACAATGTAGCCTAACGATTTACCAAGCAGGGTTCTGAGCGTTGCCTTTAGGTAGGGATCGGCAATATGGCCCTAAAATAATATCCAGACATTTCAGGGTATTTGAAATTGATAATTTGTGATAATGATATTGCCGATATGACAAAATACTGGAACATTTTTTATTATTAATTTCAATAACATACAATTGCAACAAAATAAGCGTTTTAGTTTTTATATGTCAGCATAAATTTAAGTTTGCCGTCAAATATTCAGCAAAAATTAAACAGAAAGGACCTTTCAATTCTTTATAGGGCTGACCCGAATGTTTCAAATGCTTATACCGTTGCCATGGTAATTGACTTCCAAGTCAGTATTCGAGTGCTGCGTTCCAGCCATAAAGTGAGGCACGGTTCAAGCCGGGCTTGACTGAATCTTCCGGCTGCAACACGGCGGCCGGAGCTGATCGAGGCCACTTTTCTTGATGACACCAGACATTTTCGCAAGTGTCCTAGAAGCGGCCCTCTGCTCTTATATAAGCAAAGAATGACCGCAAGTTTGAGGAAAGTATGATCGCTTATGTTGAATTAGCTCTTCCACCGTGGAACTGGAAGCAATTTCCCCTTTAGTCGTGCTGCTTGTTGCGTAATGGTATGACGTCATTACGCCAACAACTCGAAACATTGCCATTATCCAGATACAAATTTATTTAATCATATAAAAAATTATACCAGTATTAAAGTGAACAATGCGATATGGAACACCCCTAATGCTAAGATCAAAATGTTACGTGCGGTTTTATATTTAAATATTTTAAGAACAGGTGGCACCACCAGTTCCTGTTGCTTTCCGGCCAACGTCTAGTTTCACACACTTTGGTGCGATGATTGACGAGCTGAGTAATACCCTGGATTACAAGTAAATCCTCTCATAATCATTGATGACATTGCTGGGGAAGTCTCCATTGACATATCGAATGTCCAAGTCACCCTCCTCCCTCTCACACAATTTAATTAAGTGATCTTAAGGGGGCTTGCTATGAAATAAACATGTAAACCTTGTAGTGTGTGTGTGTGTGTGTGTGTGTGTGTGTGTGTGTGTGTTTTGTGTGCGTGTGTGTGTGTGTGTGTGTGTGTGTGTTTTGTGTGCGTGTGTGTGTGTGCGTGTGACACACCCACCAGTAAGTGAGGGCAGCAGCTCTACAACTGCATAAAAGATCAGCTATAAGTAGTTTGAAGGATTGATTCACCCATATTTCTCACTTACCTGTACTGTTATGTAGCCATGCAGAGATATCCGCCACTGAGATTTCTGAAAATCAGATCATACCGGAACATCAAATAGTAACAGGTGTCCTGCATGAGATGTTGAACGAAACAATAATGTTGGTCTCTTCCAGTTTGCTCTGCTAAAGGTTTGTCTTTGTAGCCTTGGTTTTACCAGGATCTTTTTAGGATTTTTGTCAGTCTTTTTGTTTGCCTCAGTGATAAACGGGCCAAAAGTCTCACAGGATAATGCAAGTTTGAGTGAGTTCTCAGGTTCTGAAAGTAATTTTTGGTACTGGTACACTGACTGAAAGCGATAGCATTGGTAAAGACAGAGCCCAGAATCACCAAGCGCAAACTCATAGACATTGATTCAGTGTGAAAGCAGTCTCCCTCCCTGTTTTTCTCTGAGTCGTATTTCTCATCTCCATGGGATATTGTCAACTCTCAGTTTTGAGTTAATCAGTCTGTTTCCCTCAGTGTGTACTGAATGTGTCGCCTGCCTCTGGGCCATGCAGCGGAGGTTATTAATATGGGGATTTATTTATTTTACTGATCTCCTACTACAGGGGAAGGACTATAGCGGCAGCTGTCATGGGGCTGAAGGAACCGCAGTACCCCAGTGTTCAGTCCCTCATTACTGCTTTTTAATGAGGAGGAGTGAAGAATTACAGCAGGTTTCCCATCTGGCCTTGCGCTGCGTGACAGTCGGCGTTGTTCCTCATATCTCTGATGAAGACTGGGTTTCAGTGGGGAACCTTTGTAGAAAGATGGTGCATTGTTTTAAAAACCCATAGTGACAAAATTAAAAACGGGTTCTTGTGCATATGTTGTAGTTTACTTTCACTTGAGTGTATAATGGGGGAATTCTTAACCCTGCTCTCAACATCAAACTGTTTTTGTTTTTGTAGTAGTGCTGGGTACTTCCCAGGTGTTCACAAAATGATGTAAGCTGTAACCATTTTGCTACAAGCTCAACAATTCTTACCCACCTGCTTGTATTTATTTACTTCTCCTCCTTTGTGACTGATATAAAATTATTAAGGGAGTCTGTCATCGCCAGACTGATTCACAAATGCGCGAGCGTATTTTTGATTTCCAAAAATGAACCACTGAACTTTTCCTTATTGGGAGCGCCATATTGGATATTTAGAAAAATATCAGTCATCTGTCAGTCATCGTATTAAACCCGCCTCGTACTAGATAAACGCTTGTGATTGGTTAGCCCGATAAATCGGCAGAGAAATCAGTTTGAATGGGAGAGGGGCCAGACGTATCTGCCAGAGCAAATGAAACATGAGCTTGCAGATTCGTCTGGTTCCCAGGCTAGTGATTATGCATATTACTATAATGTATCCTGTCATCTGCCTTGAAATTAACTAGCACTGGTTTAATACCGCACAGCCCATTTCATACACAGTTGGGTCAAGTAGGGCCTTTGTAATTCTCGAAGTCATAGTGTGATGCCCCGAGACACAGAGATATTTCTAAAAGCACAGCTTCTTGTTGTCCCCCCCCACCACCCAACTCAAAATCACTCACCCATATCCCACAGCATCCCTGCACATCACACCATGAAAAATGAAAATGCTTTTCTCATGCGTCAGTCACAGTTTAACGGAAATATTGTTCTCACAGTTCGCCTCCCACACAGATGAGTTTGTTTTCTAAGTGCTATCTGTCATTAACACTCCACCTTCCCTACTGTCTGCACCAGCATCACCAAGGAAAGCATCGTAGACGTGGAGGCGTTGGTGAGGAAAGTGGAGCAGAAGATTGAGAGCTGTTCCCAGCAGGACGTGGAGCTCCATATCGAGAGGGTGGGCATACTTTTACCCATTTACATCAAACACAGGCAGAGTCATTAACCCAAGGGAATGTAAACACAGATAAGATGATACAGTCCCTTTTTATGTACTACAGTTCTCCAACAAAAATAGAAATTTTGCCCGCAAACACACATATATGCGTCCATACACTCTTCTAGTTGCACGTAATGTAGTGAATACTTACAATTTGAGGGGGTATAAGGCACACACTCCAATATAATGCAATCCAATGCAACACCACAAACCATCTGACACTGTCTCTAAAAAAATTAAAAACCCAACAACATCAATGTGATTCAAGTTTTACAGTGTTGTGAGCCTTGCAGGTTGTTCCAGGTTTTCATGTTTGTATCCACCACCTGAACATGATTGTTCGCAGCACCAAACAGAAACCCAATCATTTTAACACGTAGTCAGTCACTCACACGTAGATCAGGTTTTAACAGATGAGGCTGTTGGTGTCTTTCACTTTGACTTTTTATGCCTCTATGTGAACTCCAGGTACTTTCCATTTTTTGATCATATAAAGGAAACGTTGGTGGTTTGTCACCCTTTTTTTCCCCTCAGATTTTTGTCATCAGCCAGGCAGAGCCTCGTCTCCCCTTGCAGTTGGAGGATGCTGTCAGGCCCGATGGAGAGGGGGAAGAGGTGAGGATGGATGAAACGGCATGGAAAGTGTACTTTACCCATAATCTTCACTACTGACACTCCCAAAAGTTAATTTTCTCCACTGTGCCTACTAGTGTGAAGTATTGGCTGAGACCCAAGGCTGATGATATTCATTCTTTTTAATTAAGAAATGTACTGCAGTTCACACCCATTAGAGGATATTTTAGTGGCATAATGGAGGTGATTAACGCCCTCTTAGGGATCCAATATGTGTTGTGTTTTGGCTGAAAAAGACTAAATCTAACCTTCAAGAATTTAGAGGACTGGGATGGAATATCATGAAGCGCGCATTAAGCGTGGTACATTCACTGTCTGGTGAAAATAATATGTAGGGCGAAAAGAAATTTGTGTTTTTGGCAGACTTAAAGGTGCAGTCAGCGATTCTAATCCAATACACTTTTTGTCAAATTCAGTGAGTATCTCCTCACTGTCCGCTAGCTGTCTGTTCTGTGTGTGTGCTGAAAAAAAAATCTGCTGTTCATACACATCCCTGGATCTGTAAACAAACAAAGTACTTCGGACCACGCCGCAAAACAATTGAAGGAGCACTGAAGGGAGGGGTGTATTTGTCAACCTATTCTGTTCCCAGGTCGTCAAATACCGGCACTTTGTCATATTCGTTTGGCTGTTGAGTTTAAATATCAACAATCTTTCTCCAGAATCACTGACTCCACTGTTCAGGATTAGGTAATTCAACCTGGTTAAATTAAACAGTATCAAGACCAGAATAGCTCACACTGATTAACATTGCAGTCAGTAAGTAACGTCACCTTGTTTGACTCACCCAACTTGATGCAAACTGTGATTTCATCACGCAGTGTTTATAAGAGCCAGCAGCCGGGGTTTAGGGAGCCTTCTGAACTCCAATTAAAGAGATGTGTGCATCGATTCTGAATCATACAAGAGAATCTTGATGCATTTAAGAAGTCATTATTCTTTCTACCCACAGTTTAGGTTGTTATTAATGGTTATTATGCTTCGAGGCTGCTGTTTCGGGCTGTGAATCGCTGGCTGAACAGCAGGTCAGTTCGATACAGGTGTGATTGGTTGGTGATTCAATTCGAGAAAGATTATTGCTTTTTCTTTGGAATTCAGTTTTGTAAATTTGAAACGAGTATGTATTGTTGAATATAATACTGTGCAAATCGCTATTGCTGTAGGCTTTGTGTCTTGTGAAACAAGTTGACACGTATGAGGTTTAGAGAACTAGCTGCTGCCTCCAATGTTGCCAGTAGAAATGCTGTCTCCCTTTTAAACAGGCAATTGGATGTTTTAGTAGAGTTCTTGCAGTGCTTGTTTTGCAGCATTTTTATATGGGGACCTAAAATATTGTTAGAATTTTGACTTGTGCTCAGATAAGCATCAAAAATGTGTGGTCACTCTCTTTCGCTTGTTTGTGAAATGCTGATGATGCTGATGCTGATGTAATATTAGATTTTGATTTAGTGATCTCCAGAACAAAAAGACCTGATGACGGAGTTATTGAGCTGCATTTCAGAAAAAAAAAACATACGTTTCTAAATGTTTCTCCATTTGCTCAGTTCAAAGTGTTTCATAGTGATTATCAATAATGTTACAGCCACAGCTGTTTGATGCAAGCCTTTCTGGAAACAGATTGAATCTGTATCAACATAATTAGCATTGAATCCCGTGATATGATTTGCCACACCCCAACAGCTATCATTTTTTGCTGTCGCTGTGGATCATGTCCAACATCAAATGTTATCTAAACACATTATTTTACACATGTATTGTCAGCGAATTAAGCGGCGAGCCCGTCCACGTTTATGCAGTAAGGCAATCTCTGCCGCTGCAACAGCATCCCAGGTGTTTTCTGCAGAGATTCAACATGTCAGTCACACTCGACTGTAGCAGCACCTGGCCTCCCGAGAGACACGGGCCTTAACAGCCCTGTCTATCTGACTGTGTGCCCGTCTAACCTTTTGTCCCTCTGCATGGGGCTGTTTGGAGCAGGATGTGGCTACACAGGCTATTAGCTCAAGCCCCAGCGGGTCCTCTGAGGAAGCCTGACATCCATGACCCTGGAAGCAGTGGTTCCTCCCGTCATGAAACATTTATTCTTCCATTTGTTTTGTCTTTTCTCTTTTATTGTTCTGTTGTCTCACATTGCAGATGTGTTTTGTTGCAGTTGACCCTGTAATTATTGCTGCATGGAACTATGCAACTGTATTTTTTTAATTGTTGGGGTTTAGGCTGTACTTGCATGGTAGATGTACAGTGTTTTTATGCCTTTGCACCCACGACAGCCATGGCCAGGGGCATTATGTTTTCAGGTTGTCAGTCTGTATGTACATACGCACATTTGGTCGGATACTGAATTGGTGACATTAATCTTGGGAGCCCATCTTTAAACTGTGGTGATTGTATAGATAGAAGAGGTATGTGAAGCATCTGCGGTTTAGCACTTGGCAGCATCATCCATATTTGAATCATTGTCTACTGTCATGGCTGAAACTTTGTGTTCTGTCAGAGTCAGCTTTATTGGCCGAGCATGTGAACACATGCAAGGAATTTGACTCTGTTTCTTGTTTCTCAAAGTGAACTTACACTGCTCTGTAAAAATAGTGAATACAGCATACATGTTAATACTGTGATAACTTACATTTCACCAAAAAATACACCTTATACCTTTTTATGAAAATCTTCACTACGTATTATATAAGTCTGGACAGACATGTATGTAAACTGCAACATGACAATTTAGTGGAGGCATATAATTCTGGTTAGTTTCATCAGATGTGGTCCAGTTAATGTTTTTTGCAGGCTGATAGCCTTCACTCCTATTTATAGTTGCCGATAGCTGATATTGGAACAAGGATTTTCTTATACCGAAAATTACTACTATTGCATGTTTCCTTATATTTTCTTCGAAAAGCCTCTAAAAAAAACATTTACACTTCACTGGCCACAAGCACTCCTGTGAAAAGAACAGTTACATTGATGAATATTTCATAGAGGGTTTTTGGAGATGTGATAATGTTTTTTGTTTGTCCTCAGGAAGGCAGAGCCACAGTCAACCAGGACACCAAGCTGGACAACAGGGTGATTGATCTCAGGGTAAGTTGCAACCAGAGCTGAGGAATAACAAGTGAAAAAAGCCTGAATATGTGACAAAGCCTGCAGAGTATTTCTCTTGATAAAGTATATCTAATCCGCAAGTGACACATTTGAGGTTTGAGTAGGTGTCTGGTGAGCTGAAAAAGCTGTCAGTTATCATACTTTGAGACCACACCTGTTTAAGTTAGCCTTTTCAGGTCAAGTTTCCACCATTAATATTAAAATTGTTAGTTTTATTTAAAAAATGTAATTTACAAATATAATATAAATAGAGTTAATCTAAGCTATTTCATTATATCTTGTAATATAGGAAACTTAAAAAGATAAAACAAATAGAGGAAAAATGTAAAGCATTTTTATTTATTTTTTTTTACATGAAAGGGAAAGCAGACAGCCTTATAAGCCACTTTGAGTATTCAAAATGCAATACAAATCACGACACCTCTAAAGTAAACAGATGTTTCTGATTTAGTAGGCTGATGCTGTAAATCTATTGCTGTGTTGGAGATGTGCTAAATCTATGCGGGCAGCAGTAGGTGCCGAGCCGCAAAGTGTCTCATTGTTTTGATCTGTGCCTCCCACGTGTATGATGCAGCAGGCAGGAAGGCACTAACACCACAGCACAGGGCCACGTAGCTCACAAGCCTCACAACAACACCTGCTTCTGTTACACTGTGCACTTTGAGCTCACGGACTCGAGTCTGTCATCAGGTTCTTACTTTAGAGCCCAGTGAAGCTATAAAGTGGTTCCCACACTGGCAACAGACCCTCCAAAAGGGAACCATAAACCACCTCCAATAATAATTTAATTCCTATGGAACTCCCCTTGTAACTTGACCATCCTCAAACATAACACAACATTGCTTCACACTTAAGCAAGGTGGAAAAGTTACTCTCAATCATTATAATTTAGTTTGCATAAGATAGCTGGACTCACAGGTAGCCAATTGTTTGGACAGTCATCCTGACCAGTTAGTTGGTGAGAGAACAAATCCCCTAAACTCACCACTACAGATGTGTAAGAGATATTGTAACTTTATACAAGCATCACTCCAAGCTTGAGTATACCATATGTATATTTTAGGGCTGCAACTAATGATCTTTTTTATTTTTGATTAATCTGACAATTATTTTCTCAATTAATCTTTTAATTGTTTGATCTACAAAACAGAAAGAATTAATAAAAATGACTCTTACAATTCTCTTAAGCCTGAGATGATGTCTTTAAGTTGCTTGTTTTCTTCAAGTAGCAGTCCAAAATCTAAAGAAATTCAGTTTCCTATCACATAAGACAAAGAAAAGCTATACATCCTCACATTTGACAAGCTGGAACATGTGAATATTTCAGATTTCTCCAGAAAGTATGACATGAACAATTAAATGATGATTTAAATAGTTCCTGATTTATTTTTCTGCTCTCTTTATTGTTTCAGCTGTTTCATTTTGTTGTGCTTGACTTTCTCCTGTCACACAAGGAGAATTTTCTATTAATTATAAATTAAGAGTAAAGGTGATCCCAGGAATTGAACTGTGCAAATATTTAAACTTTGGTTTTGTGTTTTGAGAACTACCTGTGGTGAATCGGTTTATGGTTTCAGTCAGCGCTGTGTGCCACTGAGAGGTACACGAAGTTCAGGTATATTTAAAGAGGCCCCACACTCTCACCATCAGAGGAAATGCCAGTTTGAGAAGGCACTAACCGCTACCAACCCAACACCTACGCACTAGAGACATGCTGTAAACAGGAGGTGCTTTCTAATTTTTTTAGGTTGATTTTCCCCAGGTTTAACGTGGGGCACAGACCAATGTCTAATGCATGATAAGTACACGTCAAAGGGGTTCTGAGATACGCATGGTGAATTTGGTTTACTGCTTTTTAAAAGTGTTGGTGTTTTGAAGCAGGAAAGTTTTACGTTTGTCTCCACTTCTTTTTGCAAAGTATTCAGATTGGAATTGACTGAAAAGTCTCAGCCAGACAGCCCCGAAGCTTTGTCTGCAAATTAATGAGCTAGCCAGCATTTTGACATTATCACCTTTCCATTCTGCCAACTGTTAGTCAGATGACGCATATTCAGGACTGGACAGGCACTACAGATGGGAAAAGGGGAGAAATGAAACCTTTTAATTAACGCAGACCTGTGCGTCCTGTATTGAAAGGACCAGGGTATGTCATCATGAAGATGTATAATAACTGGAGTTGAAAGCCAGTAAAGCTCAATTGTAGAAATCCTGTGGTCATTTGAGATGAGTCAGTTGATTTTAGGGAGTGTTCTCTTAGGTTTTGACATGCTCTGCTGCCTATCTGTTGTAGTTTTGGGGGGTTTTGGGGTTTAGGTTTTAACAGTAATCTCCCTGATTTAGTTGGAACAGTTTTTCTCCCCGCCTTGGTTTCAGCATTTACATTTATAATGATATGTTTGAAGTTCCTTGCTGGGTTTGCATGCATGTCTTTCCCTTGCCAACAAATAAATGTTTCATCCTTCATGTCGAGAGGAGTCGCGTGAACAGAAATATTGGCAGACTTGTTTTCAGGCATCTGTTCTATTGTGTAATAATTTCAATGAATCGCGCTATGTCTGGTAATGCCTCCCTGTGTTTGTGTGTGTGTATCCTCTTAAAGACGACCACCAGCCAGGCCATCTTTCGCCTGCAGTCTGGAGTGTGCCAGCTTTTCAGAGACACCCTCACCAAAAAGGGCTTTGTGGAGATCCAGACCCCTAAAATCATTTCAGGTACAAACACAGTCACGTTGTCACATTGTCACGTTGGTCCTACCCCATGGGAAAACTAAGACTAACATACATTGAGTCATTTGTGATTAGATGTTTTAGCAGAGGGTACACATGTGTCACCACCCACAGGTGTCCTGTGAGTCATCGTGTGACAGTTGTAAGGTTGACTTCCTGTCTACACTGTTTTTTTTTTTTTGACTGTACTGCAATTCAAATCAGGAACCAAACTTGTAGTTCAGTTGAAGCTCACACAACGGTTTCAGTGAGTGTCTGAACCCAAATACAGTTCTGCACATCTAAGCTAAAGGAAACCACAGACCAGAAGATATCAGGATTTTAATCCAGCCCATTGGGAATTTCGATGCATTGACCAACTCTCACATCAGCCCCTCTACTCTCACATTTCCACACAATGCCCTTCTAATTTGACAGGGGAAGCTTCCCTCAAGCTTGCTCCCACAAGACCTTGTCCAACTTCACTGAAAGAAGGGAAGAAGCTTGGAAGAAAAAAACCTTCAGATTCAAACAGAAATTTTCTCACCGACATTTAAAAGACAGTTATTTTGAGCTTTTCCTTGAATAGCGTCTCTCTTATCCTGCTATCATTTTACAGAGTTGAATAAAGATTCTCTATTTTTCTAACAACAAAGTACATAGTCCTGTATACTAATCTCCAATCCTTAGTCTCCCTCATGCTCTTAGACTTGAAATGAACTGTGGTGAAATCCGTGACACTCTCACTTCTTCTTTTCTTCAAGAGCCAATGATATTGACATAGCCTAACACTTTTAAATTCAAAACTGCCGCTCATTTATTTTGGCGGCACCTAGAAATCAACACTGTACTTTCTGCAAAAACCACATCTTCCTGTCTGCCAACACCCATGGTACATAAAGTGAACAGTTGGTGATGTGCGAATCCCCACCCTACTATTGACGACATAAGATTATCATATAATACCCTCTGATGGAAGATAGGGAACCGCAGATTTGTTATGCAAGTCTGACCTACCTTATATAACTTCAGGCCTGTATTTGTTTGTTGTGGAAAACATGCTTGGAAACTATATGTCCGTTTTTTCTTAATGACTTTTGTCAGCATGTTTGCAGTCAAAAAGCACAGTTTCTGTTGGCCTGAAGCTGTCAAAGAGAACAATTACTGTAAGCTGCCTATTTAGAGTTCCAACTGAAACGTCTACTGAACAGGTGATATGTGTATCATCACTGGGTGGGAGGGGTTTGAGTTTGTGAGTCAGTAACCTCATTCCTGCAAAGTGGTCACTGAGTCTGGTGTATTTTTAATTTATATCATCCCTTGCAGTTAATGGTCATTTTGTGCCGTGGGCTTACAAAAACCTCAATTCATGTCTTAAAGTTGTCTTTGTCCACTTCTAGCTGCCAGTGAAGGTGGAGCAAATGTCTTCACGGTGTCTTACTTTAAAACCAGCGCCTACCTGGCCCAGTCTCCCCAGCTCTACAAGCAGATGTGCATCTGTGCTGATTTTGACAAGGTCTTCTGTGTGGGTCCAGGTAAGACTGCCTCCCATTGGCCCCCTCACACATTTTCATTCACTTATGGGAAACCGTGAAACGGGCAGCAAGAGTGTCATGAAAACTGTAGACCCTATTAACTGAGATGACGGTTTTAAAATGGCTCCCGATGCATTTAGATTGTTAAACTTTAACAGACCTCCCTCTGTTGCTTTCACTGTGGCCAGAGCTGCTGTAGAGCTTAGTGTGTTAGTGACACAATGGGACTTGTAAAAGACTTTATGGTGCTGTACTGAGTTTAAGAGACCCCCCCCCCCCCCCCAGCTGTTCAGGTAAGCAAACACTGCCACCATCCGAGTGAATACATGCAGTATGTAACAACCACCATGTATGAATACAAAACACCCTATACACAGCCATCCTTTCTAATTTGTTACTTGCATCTACTGTTAAGGTGATACACGATTCTCCACCGAGATAAAATAAGACATTTGTGAGAAGTCTGCACATTCAGTATTCTACTAAATGTGCAGAGGTCTTTGTTTGTGTCTCTGTAGCTCCACCGGAGAAATCAAAGGGCTTAAGGTCATCACTGCTTCTAAAGCAACAATGTACTCACCACTGTTGCCTTAGTTACAGTCGCACCAATTCAGCAAGTAAGGGGAATTGGGATCAGCTCTCCTCAAAAATCCCAGTGGCCAGAAGAACTGTGTTTAAATGTTGCTTTCACAGCTACACCACAATATCAGCCAAAGAGGTCCACCAGGGAATAAACAGATGTAAACACAAAACAGGTCTTGGGCACAGAGGAGCAGATATCATGTTAGTTATGTTTGGAGTTTTCTTTTTTTCTTGGTTGCTTTAGTAAATGTATGCAGGTGTGATGCATAAAACTGCGTTGGCTCTAGACTAAAACTCTATGCATTCAAAAGCAGAAATATACATACACAGATTTATAAAGCCATACGTATGCATGGTTGTGTTTTATAAATCTCAGTCATTGTGAAAAAGTGTGCATGTCCACGTGCATGATTTCCTCTCCATTCAGCCAGACACACCTTTAATCAACTGTTTGCATGTATGAGTAAAGACGGCTCCGCCTGTCTGAAGACCTGTCAGTTAAAAGAACAGAAAGAAAGAAGCAGCTCAATTTCACATTACTAAGGCTCTCCAACAGTGACAGAGCAGTCATAAAGATGCACAACCGTAATGCATGTATCTGGCTAATTATATGTAGCGCACATATTGTCATTAATTCATCATAAAAGTACCATCATTGCATGTGATATCAGTCCTTCCTGGTGACAAAATACTTTTCAATGAAGCACAAGGGTGCATATTAAAACATTGTCCTATTACAAGTTTGGATTTAGTGACAGGCTTGTGACCTGGTCTGGTGCACATTTAAGGATTTAGTGCACCCTGGATAAGATGACACTGAATAAAGAGGAATTTGTGTTGAACCTGTTCACTTGTGCTTTAGTTCCATTTACTTTGTTTAGACATTGGTATTAAATCTGCATTATTTCAGTTTTCAGGGCAGAAGATTCCAACACCCACCGTCACTTGACTGAGTTTGTGGGTCTGGATATTGAGATGGCCTTCAACTACCATTACCACGAAGTGATTGACTCCATCACTGACACCATGGTACAAATCTTCAAGGGCCTGAGAGACAAGTAAGATTTACACCGTGAAGCCCAAACTAATAAGTTGACTTTTGTTTTTTGACTTGACATATTCTCATGATATTTGTTATACTCAAACTTTCAGTGAGTTAAAGTGACAAATTGGTCTAAAACTTGATGAAAATTACACACCATTTTGTTGTCGTACTCAAAACAAGAAGTGCATTTCGACAGGACCAACTCACAGGGTGGAAATGCAGTTGATGGAAAAAGTCGAACTATTGTATTTCTTGGCAAAACTATTTCAGCTAAGTTAAGTGATGTTACCCACTGCTGTGGGCTCTGTTTAAAGTCAGTGACTTACACTTGCTCTTCCAAGAAGAAAATGTTATGATGTGGCTTTATTGCCTCCTAGTGGTGTGAATCAGTGCAGCATGTGTAGAGAGCTGGTGAAACACAATAAATGAATTGAAAGTGGGTAAAACTATTTCCATGTGTGGAACCCTATATCCGTGTAAAGCAGTAGTTTTTGGCAGTCACACTTTTGTATGCCTCTAGTTTTTTAACCATAGTGGCAGCACTGCTGAAGAACAGCATTGACTGGAAATGGCAGCAAGCAAGAAGTGCCTTATTAGATTATGAAACACATTCTGCATTTCAGCGTCAGTTTATCCTTACTGATCAATTGCTGACCTCAAGCATTGCAGGGGTAAGGCCTTAGCCTGTTGCCACCCCCCAAGAAATGTTCTGATCTATTTCACCATTGATTATATAATATGACATAATAATCATCTCCTTTTACACAGCACCCTAACCACTTCAGTAGACCAAAGAAAATTGACAAAGTTAAGCTTCTGTGCTCTAACCCGTTTAATCATTTATTTATTTTTGCTTGTGCTGTGGATTCTGTAGACATACTCCTATTGTTGAATGTATTTCTTGTAAGCAATTGGCATGAATAGAAGGTGAACATTTAGGGAGATTTGGCTGATGGGGGTTGAAATTGCTTACTTTTCTTAAGAAAAGAAGAAAGGGCTTTACATTGGACAGACGGGGATACAACTGAATTTCTTCATTACTTCATAAAAAAAAAAAACCCCATTGGACTATTGAAATGACTAACTGTCTATGGAAAACACTGTTCCAAAGATGGGTCATAGATTTCATGCTAAACTATGTAGTTGTTCTGCCTCTTTTATACTGTAAATGTCAGTCACTGTTGTTTAGTTTCAACTTGTGACCACTGTTCCTCTTTCTCAGGGCACTCTGACTGTTTGGCTTTTGTTCTCAGGCTTTCCAGATTGTTCCTCCTTGACGTAGTAAATTATTTTGCATGTGCATTTGACTGATGTTCCAGCACTTCAAGCAAAGATGACTCGGCCTCTGGGGAGCTCTGTTAGTTGTCTCACGTTGCTTTGAAAACCCATTGAAATACATATTGTTGTTTTCACGACCTCCACTAGCTCTGCTTTGTTCTATTTATAGTAAGAGAGCATGTATGGTGGCCAGCAACTAAAACACTGTACAAAACTATAAGAATACAAAAACATTGTTTTCCGAAGTAATGCCATTTCGGGCCTTTGGCTCTGTGTGGGTAGGAATTCTGAAACTGATTGGTAGATTTCAATGTGTGTGCGTGCCTGTCTCTGTCAGCTTCCAGACAGAGATCCAGACGGTGAACAAGCAGTTCCCCAGTGAACCCTTCAAATTCCTGGAGCCCACTCTGAGGCTGGAGTACACAGAGGCCTTGGCCATGCTGCGCGAGGCCGGGGTGGAGATGGGTGACGAGGACGACCTGAGGTCAGACTACATCACACGCCCTATGTCCCAACTCCCACCCATTTTGTCAGATGATTTCACTTGATAAAAGCAGAAATAAATGTTGACACGAGTTTAACGAGAGGAAGTGAAATCAGACCAATATCTGTTCTATTTAACTATTTATAGAAACTGCTTTTTGATATACTGTTTGAATAAAACCACAAAAAGATAATTCAATACTTTTAGAATGTTCACTGGCAAACAAATTACAGGTAAACAATGTGACACAATAAGATAAAGTTATCTGTTTTAAAAGTAATGCCTTTTTTTGGTTGTTCTGTAGCACGCCCAATGAAAAGCTGCTTGGCCGTCTTGTCAAAGAAAAGGTGAGTTCATGTGTTATTAAAAATCAATATTGCGTGATTGGACAATGTAGAAAAACCATACATGTGCACATTAAGAGGGTTTTGGTGGGTTGCTCTTATCGGATGTCCGCCTGCGTCAGAGTGCTCCGAGATGATCTAGTTATCAAGTTTTAACACCTGAGCCGCAGTGAGTTTCTCTAGGCGCAGTCAAAAATAATAAAGAGGACAGTTTATTTACAACTTGAGATATTTATAATCACTGCACACAACAAAAATGGCCGAGCAGTGTTGGCAAAGGCAGAAGGATTTTACATAACTTTCGTAAGTGACAGAAACTTCATTAGAAAATGTATTCTGTACTGTGAAGGAAGATGTAGTTACAGCGCAGAACATGGTACAACCTACAACCATAACAGAAGGATCTATTTCAAGTAGTTCATTATGCAATGCTTTTGTTATGCTACAGGTATTTGTAATGCTACAGGTATTTGATGTATCCAGAAAGTCTTTTTTAAAACAACTACTTACTGTTTGCATGGACTCTCTTTTTTCTCAGTATGATACTGACTTCTATGTGCTGGATAAGTATCCACTGGCTGTTAGACCCTTCTACACGATGCCTGATCCAACAAACCCTGTAAGTCTCTCACTTACTCATCCATGCATACAGTGTACACACTTAGTGGCTCCATAGTAAGAAATGTGCAGTAACAAATGCTCTGTCCATTTTTGCAAATGAGTTTTTGGTGATTAAACTTGCATTGAGGCCAGGGGGCATTTTGTTAAAGTAAAACTCCCTGCTGTGTGGTCATGAAAAATGTAACTTAAGTAGTTATACAATTTTTATCATGAGAAACTTGCTAGCAGTGTCTTATAAAACCCACTGCACTGCTAATTTATGTTTATCTTATCTTTGTGGAACCTATATGTGAGAAAAGTCTGTATTTGGCTTCTAGTACCAGTTTTTCAACAAGTTTAGGTAGACAGATTCACGTAACTGATGCTTTTGCCATGTTTCCTGTTGTTTCTTGAGTTCCTTGTTGATCCATACTGCAACACTGTAACTTGCAGTCCTTCCTTCCCTCCAACATCAAAGTCTGCATGTTCTGTCTGATGGATTCTTGACCTCATAATTGACGTTTCTTTGTTTTTGTCCAGAAATACTCCAACTCATATGACATGTTCATGAGGGGAGAGGAGATTCTGTCTGGAGCTCAGAGAGTCCACGACGCTCAGCTGCTGACTGACAGGGCCATCCATCACCAGATTGGTAAGAGTATAGAGTGCAGGGCTGGCTCTGTTTGAGGGGCATTAAATGATTTATGTATGATTTCTGTCTCCCTCTACTGGTGACCAGTATGAATTACAACACCATTCTTACAAGTTATTCACAACTTACCCTCTTTCTTTTTATGATACTACAGATCTGGAGAAGATCAAGGCATACATCGACTCCTTCCGGTATGGAGCTCCCCCACATGGTGGTGGAGGCATTGGTAAGGAATATCAGTCAACCCACCGGAGACAGAACTTCTTTTGTTTTACTGAACGCATAAAAAAAACATATTATCAGAATATACTGTATATGAATGTGGCTCCAGGTGTCTCATAAGTTATGATGGCAAAATTAAAGATTTGTTGAGTGACTGAACTGTCATCCCTCCCAGGCCTGGAAAGAGTCTGCATGCTGTATCTGGGTCTCCACAACGTGCGTCAGACCTCCATGTTCCCACGTGACCCCAAGCGCCTGACGCCTTGAACCTTCAATCACTTGGACAAACCCCTGAGTCATCACTGGACTAACACACAGATACTGGTGATGGGAAACAATACTAATCAACAATCCAGAAAGGGAGAGGGTATAGGAGCTAGTGCCACCCTATGACTCTAACGTGCCACCATGATTAACCATTAAGACGAGAGAATGAAGCATTTGAAACTGTAGGGTATATACTTTATTGATTGGGGTACAAATAACAGATACATGACAAAGGAGTTGGCCAGTGATTTACAGAAGTTGCTGTGAAGCTGCACACTTAATCCATCTTTTAATCCATGAGTCAGTGTTTGTCTAAGATCTTTTCTACTGAGATGTTAAAAAAACGACCTTAATACAGATCTAAATCCCTCCTTCTACCAGCACAGACTAAGGACTAATGATTGTGGTCTCCAGCAGCATGTCTAGAACTCCAGGTGTTTTGTATGTAATTAGAGGACTAAACCCAAATAATAATAAAAAACCTCTAAAACCATCAATTACTTGATCTCTATTTCTGAATGATTGGGGATGGGTGTGTGTGGGTGTGTGTGTGTGTGTGTGTGTGTGTGTGTGTGTACATAAAAAAGGAATGTATATATATATGTGTGTACACACACACATATATATATATATATATATATATATATATATATATATATATACTTCTGAATTCACAAGTAATAGTTCACAGACTAATACTTTGTTTAAATGTGCACATTTACATCCCTTCCGATATAGACTCAACGTAATCTCATGGCTACATGAAGCATGCATGATCTATTAAAATACCACTAATAACAAAAAGGCAAGACATTATATTAATTAATAAACATACAGAAGTCAAGACTTAATTTACTGCCCATCTTCATACAGTGCAAGAATAAATCAAAGTGCTCAAGTGTTACTGATGTATAAAATAGATGTGTATATATAAATTATGTCAACATTGATAACTGGTAATGAAACATCGTAAGTGACACACCTGTTTACATGTAGCATTAGGTTTAATGTCAAACACAATATTCTGTAAGTCCAAACTCATCGACAACAAGATGTGCTCTAATCATGGGCTTATTCAGTAGCAGCTCCACTGAATTGAAGGATGAAGAGGAAGATGTGAACAACGTCAACGTAGAGAGAGAGAGCTCCATATATGTATTCCTCTGGGCTGATGGCCAACTCCCGATTTCCAATGAGAAGCTGCGTGTTGTATACTAAAAACTAACAGAGATAAGACAGGACAAAGTTCAGTCATTTAAAAAGTAGGAACATGGGTTTGTCTTCTTCCATTGTCTTTGAGTGCCATATGGAGATGCATTCCTTTCTTTTGTTAACCCCATATATAGTCACAAGCATAAAGTCACATTCAAAGATCAAGACTGTTATAGTGCTGTTGGTCATTTGCTCTTGTCTGTCCACTCTGGTACAAGACATCTCCCCACAGCTGTCTAGATTGCAATAATAATAATAACATTTTATATTTATTTTCTTGTTCCCTATCTGAATTAATCCTAATGTTAATATTTGCAAATTAAACGGAAGCTGAGGCTGATGGGAATGTCATTAGTTTCAAATGTATTTGGTCATAAACCAAAGTATCACCAAAGCTATGACAAATCATCCCGATGGGAAAATGAATGGCGCGTACCAAATTGAATGGAAACACATCCAACAGTTGTTGGGACATTTCACGCAAAACCTCCACAAATGTGATCATCAAAAGAAAAGTCAAAGGACAACCAAGGTCACTGAGATACATCCTCTCAGAACCTTGGATGTCTGTACAAAATGTTGGGACCATCCATGTACTGGATGTAGAGATATTTTACATTGAAAACGTTGACCTACTGGTGATGCTGGAAAAGTCAGGAGATCACCAAAGTCATTTAGGATAAATTGTCTGGGAACCATACAAAATCCCATGGCAATCCATCCAATAGTTGATGAGATATTCCATTATGGACCAAAGTTGTGGACAAGAGCGAGTGACACTGAAAAAATAATTAAACTGATGGGAAAATCATCTTTAATTTACAGATCATGTTCAATATCCCCAGAGAATGAACCATTTTGTTTTTCCTTCTGCACCACTCTATTCTTAGAGCTGGTTCACTTGAGACAAGAAGTTTTAGGTGGTTTAGATGTCTTAAGCAGGAATATTTAATGAAGCTCGATCGAGGAGAAAAGGGAAACACCACATGTGAATCACAGCGTACTGCTACCCAAATCTGAAGATGGTCTTGAAGCTCAGTATTTAACCCTCCCCAGAACTGATAAGTTCTGCTATATCCAAATAGGGTTATTCCTAACTCAGTCTGTCATGTGTGATGACTCTATTGGATATCAGATCCAAACAAGGAAAGAAGTCAACCATTGCTGTCCTAACAACAGCATAGCCTCTCTACAGTCTCTCTTATCCAGCGTCAACAACCAGGCGCCAGCCTGTTGTGTCTAAACCTGAATACTGAAGATATCTAGCAGACCTTGGTCTACCAGAGGCCAGAGACAACTCGGCCTTGTCAGGCGCAGAGTGAGACAGGTGAACAGAGACAGACAGTTGACCTGACCTGTGAAGCCCTGTCTTAAGTTACCTTTAACCTACAAGAGGGATGTTTAACATACAAGAAGGAAAATTCCTTCACAAGACCAAAACATCAATTTACCACAGATGGTACTGCAAAAATTGATTTATTTAAATTTGCTGAGCACCGTCATGGTCCCATGGTGATAAACCATTTTGATTTTACTGATCTCGTGGCCTTTCCTCTTGCATCAACATCAATACAAACCTGATCGAGGGTCTTGATATACGAAATCGTCAGCATGTTGTCAGGTGTAGTGAATAATTATGTATTTCGAGGTGTAAGGACCATTATGCCTGTTGTTATTCAACAACAACCTTGTAATACCAAGCTCAAATGCTCTCCTTACATTCATCTGAATGTGGGCTCACCAGAGTGTAAACGATGGCTCCAATTGCAGCGTAGAGCATATGCAGCCAGGGGACCTGTTGAGTGACATAAGAAAGGCCTCTGAATGTGAAATCAGTCGCACAGATACACCCTACTGAGCTGCTACTGCTCACACTGAGAAACCAGAGTAGAGAGAATAAATTAAAGAATTTGACCAAAGACTCCTCACATATTGGAAGGAGAGGACGATGGCTGTAACAATCCCAATGATCATGAGCAAAACGGCAGCAATACAGAGAAATCCCCCGCAGGAGGTGAAGTCCACCTGTGATGAGAAACAAGTCATTAACAGGATGAAAGTGAAAGTTATTATGCGTCTAGCTACATGAAAGAAAGGGCCGTCAAGATCATTTGAAAGAGGTTCAGAACGTAGCAAAAAAAATAAAGAAATAAACGTGGGTTGGATGTGACATGTGCCAGGCAAAAAATGTAACCGATTCATCTCGAGTTGCATCAGGCAGAGAAGTTGGATTCACATCTTATCCCAAAATGTTATAAATATTTAAAGGAACTCAGTGCCCCATTGTAATGTGAGACAAAGGCGTTCTTTTACACTGACAACAAAGACATCCTCTGAAGAGCCACGGGCTACTGAGCGACAGAGAGAGACGCAGTTTACATCTCCAGCTACCTTGGTTTGGAAGCAGAAGATTGTGACAGCTATACAAACTACTGCTGTTATTCCCATGGCGAGAAACACCGCCTTTGTTTCATAATAGCTGTAACAGATAAATACAGTGATTAAAACAAAAACATGAAATATCATTGGGTGCAGTACATCATCATCAGAATGTTCTGCATTTGTGTGTTGTGGTGCATTGCCTGAGTTGGAGCCAAAAAACAAACCTCGAAATTGTTCCAGACATGTAAGACAAGGCGAGAGTCTGCAAGATAAAACATGAGAGCAATGTGTCATAAATGACAGTGGGTGTGGACCTTTTTCAGGGTTTTTTCTCTCTGTCTGGCTGTCTTTTTTTTTTTTGTTTGTTTTACTCTTCCAGTCTTCAACTCATATGTATTATTTCACTTCTCACGACCTGCTCTCAGTTTTGCCGCATGAATCGAGTAGACCATAACCAATATTGACTCCAACAAACAATACTTACAAATATTCCCAGCAGCACAAGATTCCATGGGAAACGCCTCCTAAGAGCAAATTGTGATGAACATTTGAAAATGTAGACCAACAGAAGCATCATTACTGGTTATGAATATTTAAATAACACATAACATTGGCAGTAGTACAACTATTTAGTAACGTATTCAGACAGGCCAGGGCCGTGCTTACCTCGGCCCTTTGCAGCAGATGAGAATGCAGTAAACCAAAAAATAAACCACGCTATGGAGAGATAAATCGCTGTGATTGTTACCGTACATAACAGCATGTCATGAGAATAACAGCAGTGATTGTTAATTCAGGGCAGTTGCTCTTTCTATGTGTTTTTTTTTTATTATTTTATTTAATAACTTAAAATGTGTTCCTGGAGAGTAACTCACAAAGACGCCCAGTAGATGCCGGGGTATCTGATGACAAACTGCCTCACTGGTTCACTATGAAAGCACAGACATAAGGGATCACTCGGGAGTACACTGTTCCTCACCGTCCATCAGGTACATTAAGCAGTGAGATGGAATATTAGACTGGGATGGGGAGGGACACTTACACAAATGTAAAGACAGCAACAACTGAAAAGGTGACAGCAAGCTGCGCTGCTAAAATTAAGTAAACCTGCGCACAAACACAAAACCAAGCAGTTCTGTTGAGCACACAAGAAAACATCTCAGAGGATATTAACATAATGTCATCAGCACACACAGCAATCCTTACCTTTCTAATAAAGGCATGCCGAATAGATGTGCTTTCCCACTGGGCGCTCAGATAATCCTCCATGTCTCCTGCAGAATTGGGAATAGCGAAGTGGTAATTTATACTCGGGAGCTAATCTCAATATAATGCAGGATGTGATTAACTAAAGTCCTGTATCATTTCCTCAGAACCTGGGTTGGATGAATGCACTCCAGCAGACAGAGTTGGTATTGTGGTGGGCACCCCGGATGGAGAGAAGCCAGGGGCTGCCCACATCCCAGCTTGCGGGTAGACAGCCTCGTGGCCCCAGTAGCCAGGCGGGCCGCCGGCGTACATGCTTGGACTGGGGCTGTAAGATGGAGGTGGTGGAAGAGGAGAGCCATGTTGTGGCTGATGGGGGTAGTTTCCATACTTAGGATGGTGCAGTGCGTCCTCATAGGGTGGAGGATTATCCATTTTAGACGTCATGATCTTTCTGGACCACCTTGAAGAGAGGGTAAGTGGTGACAAGAGAATATGATGCATATAAAAAGTAAACATGCCTATAACTTCCAGCTACTCGTGTCTGGTCAGTAAGTTATCCAATAAATAATTATTCCAATACTATGTGCCTTTGTAACAATTACTAAATACAGTTAAGACAGCCATTAAACAAAGGTAACAATCCAAAGTTCTGCTGGAAAAAGCTGTGTCTGTGTACTTGCAGACACTATTACGCTATACAAAATAACCTCGTCACACTAGAAAAGTCTAGAAGAACAATGACGCAAATGAGGCTCTGAATGCTCATCATTGTCTAATCTAAATACTTACTGTCAACAAAAACGAAAGGAGCACACACAAAAGAGAGAAAGACATGTTACCAACCTGGTGGCTTTAGCCTGAGATGGGAGCACTGTGCCCTTCAGTCCTCTCTCTCCCTGGAGGTTTGCAGACTTGCACCACAGGAGGATGTCATCTTTGTAATAGGATATGTTCACTGAAACTCACACTGTTTCTGATGTGTCTCAGAAAGCAGGGAGACTCCTGTTGTTCAGGCTCCTATTTAAGATCAGAAAAAAAGGTACCCAAAAATAATAATAAAAAAGACAAACATTTAGTTAGGGGTAGGTATAATGGTAGGTAACTGCTCCCAAAGTCACTTGCGTTTTTCTTTTCCCAAGTCATCTTTATTCTACGTTTTTTTCTCCGATAGTCCTCTTATAGCCTATTTGACCAACATGTTATTACAGCTTACTGTATATTGTCTCGTTTTGACCAACCATCTAATGTTATTTAATGTCCCACCATGAACGTTAGGCGTTGCTAAATTATTTACAAGTCGACCAAAACCTGTCTTGATTCCTTATTGACGCCATATAGAATGAATTAATTAAAGTGGAATTAATACGTACATGTCATTATGATGGAGTATAAACTGCCTGGTTGAAGCCTTAAAATGATAACTTTGTAGGCTATTATGAATGTGTTTTGCGGCCATGTAATTAACTTTGAATGGGAATAAGTTCAAACTTAAAATATTTTATCCATGGATGTATATTTATTATTATTATTATTAGTAGTAGTAGTAGTATTATTATCATTATTACTACTACTACTATATATTCGTGGCGATTCATGGATGTTTAATATCTCCTCGCTTGCGGATCTTTGGAAAATTATTTTTTACACAAAAACGGATTCCTGAAAACATCACCGAATTTCTTTATTTTTCACAAGTAAATTATCACTATTTCTTATCACTTAAATTAATGAAGAAGAAATATGCTTTGAAACTTTGTAACTTAGTAGAGGTTCTCTTTATACATCCATGACTTAAACTCGCAGAGATCCCCCATTTTATTCCAGTTACTTTTATTTGCCCTTCTCTATTTTATATGTGATTAACTTTTAATGCGTGTCTGCTCTCTGGAAAATGTCCCTTTTATTCTACCGTTTATGTTTGTTAAACACTTATTTAAAGTTTCAATAAAGGTAAAATTAAAAAAAAAAACTCTCCTTGCTTCCGGGTTTGGCGTGTAAGCGACACGCGTAACGATACGTCATTACGCTCAGACGTTCCGCTCCGGGGCTATGGCGCTTCCTGACTGGATTGTAACGCTGGTTGCCACCGCATCTTTCCTGTGTTTCTTGTGTTTATGTGTTCGCTACAGACGCACGGGACGCGTGTTTTGGAGGAAGCTGTTGAGCAAAATAATGGCACGCACGGAGAAGCCGTTGTTCCGAATCGCGTGAGTATAACGTGACCACCCTTTAATGAAACAAGATAATTTGTTATTATCGCGATGGTTCTCGTTGGTGTAGTTTAGCAACACCTAGCAGTTTCTTACCAGGAGAGGCCGCCCCACCAAACCCCATTCAAATATCTTCCAATTTTAAGTTGCTTTGCCAGTCGACTAAGTACTACCCCTGAAATGTTGGTCTCAAACCTTTCTTAAACCGATAATAGCCGTCGTCTTATTCGGCATAGCGTACAGACGTGCCAAGAGGTTGTATTTTGACGACCAGTTTGTTTTCAGGAGACGTTACATGCCAACCAACTCGTTGTGGATGTTGAAACACTTGAGGAGGCGTGACCCCCTTGTCTTTTGAACATGGTGGGGTTCGAGTTATCGCCCCCTGTTACCTACTCCTAACCTTCCTAACCTTTTGAACTGTTTCCCAGGTACACACTCTACACCAGGACCAGGCTTGGCTACATGTACTACAAGAGGCAAATGAGGAAAGCCCGTGAACATTACCCCGCCGGACACTCCACAGCTCAGCCCATGGAGATCAATGGTGTGCAAGCAGTGTGGATTTTACAGTTCATGATGTCTGTACAGTGTTGCTGCCACCCTCAAAAACAAAAAGGCCCTGTTGGTTGGGTCGCTGCACAGGATATAGAAAGTGTATTGTCGTTAACCATCGGTGCAAAGGTTCATTTCAAGACAATGCTAGGGGCATTATATGTGTACCTTTTCAATACTGCATGTCTACTTTCTAAATTAAAGGTTATTTGTAATTCTTTGTCTGCCTACAGGTATCAAAATAGTTCCCATCTCGGTGCTGTCTGACAACTACAGCTATCTTGTAATTGACACAGCCTCCAGTGTTGCAGTTGTTGTAGACCCTGCAGACCCTCAAACAGTCCAGGTGAATGCCTCGAGAGTCAGTTATGTGTGTATGATCTCTACATATCACTTAAAAGACTTGTTTTGTCAGTAAAGGGCTTTCAGATCTATGTTACTGTGCAGAAAAATGGCCAACATTTTCCTGTGCAATTACGCCTGTTCTGTTCACTACGGGTATAGCTATTGATTGTCAATAACTATGATTGTAGTGAATGAGCATGTTTTGTACATGTTGTCTCAGCAGCATCCATTACAAGCACACAAGTTAAATTACTAATGCTTCAATGTGTCAACAATTTGAAGTATTTTAAGTGTTTTTCAGCTCAATGTGCTTTTGAATAAAATGCTGCTAAAGTGTTGATTTATATGGCAATTGAAGGTTTTCACAGCACTTGTAATTTTTCAGGCAGTCCTTAAAGAAGAGGGTGTGACATTAGAAGCAATACTCTGTACACACAAGCATTGGTGAGTTTTGTAATTGTTATACATATATGTTATTTTAATGTCTGGTTTGTGTGACAGATTACAAAATCTAAGTATCTAATCTAAGGGGAAACATTTCTCATTTGAAAATGACATTTATATGTCAGACGTCCTCTCATATTTGAATAGTTCGCCGTCCAGATTTAAACTAAAACAAAGAGTATGTGCCTGAAAATGCTTTGTGCAGATTGAAGGCCAAAAGGATTACATCATTTTTAAATGTGTCAACAATACTGGCAAGCCTCTGCTTTCTGTTCCATTTACAGGGATCACAGTGGGGGAAACAAAGCGTTGAAAAGGCTTCACAGCTCATGCAGAGTTTATGGAAATGCAGCTGATAACATTCCTGGCCTCACACAGTAAGTATCTGCTCGCACAGTACAGAACACTGCTTCCCACAGAATCAGTCTGACTGTACTCAGTCCAGTGTTGTTCCCCCTGTCAGCACTGGTAGCAGCTGACTTCACAGTAAATTATCATGGTATGATAAACTGTTCTGTTATGTCTGGGGGGTTGTGGCCTAAGAAACATCTGAAGCTAGTTTACATCCAAACCACTTGACTAAAGGGTCTTTTCAAAATTGATGAGGACAGATTTCACTACATAAAACAAGTTGTTGCTCCATTTGTTTATATTGGTAAGTGCATTTAAACATAGTTATTTAAAAGAAGGGCTTTTTTTTAGGTTTTAGAGATACTGTATGTATATCAAAGTTTTTTTTAGAAGTATTTATCTATCTTTGTTCAGAATATACCAATTGGATTATATCAATATAGCCAATCCCTATACCCCTATCTGCTTATTAGGTAAGTGGCTGTTCTGGTAATGCCACACTGCTCTGATTGTCCCACTGTTTGGTAGTAGAGTTACATCAGAAAAACACACTCCTTACAGCACTTTTTTTTTTTTTCTGTGCCCCCAGCCCTCTCTCCCACAAGGACTCAGTAACAGTTGGTTGTATGCACTTTAAGGCCCTCTTCACTCCTGGACACACAGTGGGCCACATGATCTACCTCCTGGATGGCCGGGCAGTCGGCGCCCCCTCCAGCCTCTTCTCTGGTGACCTAGTGTTCCTCTCAGGATGCGGTGAGTTACAAGAGAATGGGATCATAGTAATAATCATACAGAACTGACATTCTCTTTCAGTGTGAAAAATAGTGAATAAAAGTGTAAAACAAAGACGAGAATAAAATACAGAATAACATATATATATATATATATATATATATATATATATATATATATATATATATATATATGTGTGTGTGTGTATGTGTGTATATATGTATATATGTATATGTATATATGTATATATATATATGTATATATGTATATATATGTATATATGTATATATATATGTATATATGTATATATATATGTATATATGTGTATATGTGTATATATATGTGTGTATATATATATATATATATATGTGTGTGTGTGTATATATATAAAATAACATCATCAGTTCAACCAGAAAACCCTGGTAGAGTGCTTATGTATAACCTGTTCTAAGTTATTTTTATGGGAGTCCTATCCTTACAGATACCTAGTGGCTTATCTAAACTTTAGACATCAAGACAAGTTGTTTTCTACAGCTCATATCTGTCTTGTACAAGGAATTCATTTTGAATTCATGGCTCCTTTTCATATGCTTACTCTTGTTGCTCTATGTGGTTTATTTGACTCACACACTCACACCACTTAGCCCCTCCATACGCACTGAAGTTCAGCATGTCTAGTAAACAATGAATGCATGTCACTGTCATCTCTACTGAACACTACTACTACATGCAAATGGTACCTTCTTCTATTTCTTCCGAGCATGAAAATAAGTTTTGCTTTGCCAATTCAAATGTGTTTTGTAATGTCAGTGTTACTTATATGGTTATTGTTTTTACCATCCTGTTCCCTAGAGGCAATAAGGAATTTAATTAAAAATATGTCATTGGAGAGCTTGTTTTGTTCATTATGCAACGTCAGCATTTCGTGCCCTTTGGTGTACTGCAGAACAAAGTTAGTAGTACAGTAGCATACAGCCAGCTTTAATAAACACTGTGTTTGCTTTAGTATGCACAGACGTGCCTTTTCTTCAACCTCCCATTCACAGTACTAATTAATAACCTCCAATTAACAGAATTTTTCCCTGCAATTGACACATTTAAGTTTTAAATAAATGTTCCAAGTGGCAATGAAAATATCCTAAAAAGTCTGAAGCCTTCTAAATACTGTTACAATATCTTCTTAAACTCAGAATGACTTGAGTTGAGTAAAACCTGTTCTTGTTGTTCTCAGGGAGGATGTTTGAAGGCAGTGCCACAACAATGCTGTCATCTCTGGACACAGTCGTCTCCTTAAGTGATGGTACTCTATTATGGCCTGGTAGGAAACTCTTGTCAGTTGTCAGTCTCTTCAATGTGCTATGGCTTGATTTCTGTACTTTGACTCTAGCACCAAAGTACTACTATACTACTACTACTACTACTACTAAACTCTTACACAGGGTTGTACGGGGACTTCTATAGAGTGTAAGCTTCCAAGTGTGGTAATGCGTGTGGGCATGATTTTTTATTTTTGTGTCCACTGGCTATCCCTCAGGTCATGAGTATGCAGAGGACAACCTGCTGTTTGCTGCTGAGGTTGAGCCACACAACGCTGCCAGGGAAAACAAATATCAGTGGGTGCTGCAGCAGCGAGGCCAGAAGCTGTGCACGGTGAGAATGATATATCACCATTGTTATGCCTCTCCAGCACGCCATCCCAGAAAGGATTCATGTTGTCTAGCACCTGGGAAGAAGGGCTTATCACCTGCCTACAGTGTATGTGTTGTCAGTGCCGGAGTGCTCGCTCTGCTCTCATTTCCTCCTCTTCCAGGCTCACAAAGTCGAGTCTCATCTCTGATACATTCTGAAGCAGAGCAAAGGTTCACTGCTGAGTGAAGTGCCTATCCAGAATTTGGATTAGTTTTATATCTTCCATCTGTACAGCATGGCACTAGAAGCAGTTTCACACATTTGCACCTTTCCTGAACTTCCCAAAACTCTAAATAATTGACTAGATTGTTTTTTCGACATTGTGTGCATGCTTGGTATGTGAATTATGGCTAGTCTGATTCCTAAGAAATCATGTATGACACATTTTGGTCTCTTGGGTTTTTTGAACATGATGGGCAGATCAGGGGTAGAGTGAAGAAAAAAGTGTCCATACAAACCGCAAAGAAAGTTTAGCTTTTTACATGAACTACTTGAAAGATTAACTAATATAAGAAAGGTGTAAATGCTGATGTGCTGAACACCTTAAATACTGTTGTTTACCAATACTGTATTTCAGTTTGGTGTAATGGGGCAGCCATGAAAAACAAGGGATTCTAGGTTGAACTAGCTTCAGTGAAGCTTTAGAAGAACCCATTATAACATACATGTGACTAGGTCATACAGTGAGAAAAACATGTTTTCCCCTACTGTCAAAGCTGGTGTCAGACACAGAGTCTTCTTTTCTTTTTTTTAACTACCACTAGGCACAACTTTTAAATCCTCAAAATTGTGGCTTAAAAATACATGTAAACACATGTGATCCCATAATACAGGCTGATATAATATTCAATGTCACTGGAAAAGGAAAGAAAATCTGACATTTTGCAGAAGCTTTTGTGAAGCTCAAGTAAACATGTCATGGTGCACCCACTGCAGGGATTGTCTTCAGAAGCACTTAACCAACCAGACTGTATGCTTGTTGCATAAGTAAGAACTTTGATTTGACTGTTTGTTCATAGGCCTTTTTTACAACACACATTTTGACATTTAGCAGAAAAAGCACAGGTCTTACTGATAGCATTAACAATGCATCTGTTCTAGTCAAGTGTCCCAGTAAGTCATGACAAATACCTAGACCGTGAAACTGAAGCAGCTTAATAGAAGTCAGCCATCATTCCTATTATTATTTACACCTGTGCTTTTCTTACAGTGTCATGTTTTTGCTGTGAAGAAGGACTATCAACTTGATAATTGCCATTCTAAAATTAAAACAAATCAGCAACTATAGTGGTTCATCAGGCTTGCAGTTAGCAGGAATCACTTGTTACCCACAGTTCAGTTCTGCAAATGAAAGAACGGCATGTGTGTCATTGTGGCAACTAGAGAGAGAGACTATGCACATCAATTTTGAGGAGGGCTGCTTTTTGACACACACTCCATTTTCAGAGTCCCTCCACTATCGGAGAAGAGAGGCAGTACAATCCATTCCTACGCAGCCACTCTGCGGAGCTCCATCTGGCCCTGGGCCTCCAGCAGTTCCAGGATGAAGACTGGACCCAGTTCAGGGCTCGGGTGCTGGAGGAGCTGCGAAAACGCAAAGACCTCTACAACAGGAGATAGTACTGAGAACACTAACACCAGAAGTTAGCTGGCGAACAGAGGAGTGAGCTCAGCTGTATTGGACAGTGGTACAAAAGCTGCGATTTCCGTCGTAAAGTTACAATAAGCAGAGCTTTGAGGTACTGTAGAAATTTAAAGGGGCATTAAGTATTTTTTTACCTTTATCAACCTTTATCAGAGACTACTAGGAACCTAGGCACAACTTAATTATGACATAATACTAATCCATATGCCTATTACCTCTCCACATACTGTATATTATGCTAATGTTGTCGTGCTCATTTATTGCCTCTTAAACAAAGAGGCAATAACAACAATCTAGACTTGCATGAGTAGCTTTCTCTAGACCTCTGATTCTCGTATGAGAAACACAGGGTGATAATAGGTCTTCACGTTACATGGGTTAATTTAGCATGTTAGGTACTGTATGTTTTACTGCATAGCCTGGTTAATTTTATGGTAAGTAATACATTGTTTTAAAAGCCTTACGTATTTGGCTTTGTGGGTGTAAATGGTATGCTGTTTTCACGTTTACAGTGCTGCTGAAGAGTAATTAACTTCTCCATGGAGACTGTTTTTGGGCTCAGTATTTGATTGTGAACATTTGATTTTGTTTTGTTATTTTCAACAGTAATGTAACTGTTTTAACAAATCACAAACACTCTTTGATGTCGGTACTTTGTGTAAATCTGTACATTAGCATCTCATGTGAATCTTTGTTTGCTGAATCTAAGAGCCAATTTAGTTTGGACTTAAAAGAGATGTTACTAACATTAGTTCCTTATGATGCATGTGATTGGGCTACTAGCCCTGTTTTTATTTAATTAATTCATTAGGTAAAGGATTTGACTGGTAGTGCATTGTAATGTATGAAACGTGACTGAATTGCTGTTGAAGGGATGATTTCTCATGTTAGCCTGTAGAATAACTCATAACTGCCAACAGTTAATAATGAACATCCTTAAACATACAGGGTGATGTCGAATTTAAGCAATCTATAGGCATACATTATGTTTTGCAATCAGTTTGGACTTCAGTGTGTTAAAATGTGCAATATTTAAGAATAAGATGGTGATAATCTTTCATTTCCTTTCTTATATGAGAACACAATGTGACATTAACTGTGGCACTCACTTTAAAAATTCAGAAGAGTGTCTTGAAGCCAATTTGAAAACTTTGAAAAGCAATATTGTACATATTTTTTAATATATGAGAGGATTTATTATACTTTGATGATACAACGGACAGAAAATTAAATCTTTCTCCCATGCACATTTAAATATTACTGTTGCTTATTTGTGTGTCTTTATAAGGCAACTGTTATGCAGCCTCTGTTTAGGTGGAGATGGGTGAGAATGCAAAGGAATAAACCTTTAAACTTTGGAGGAGATATGAATGTTCACATTCCTCTGTTGCTCCTGCAGAAGAGCTGGTACCAAAGCACCTTGTCCCCTGGTGATTGTTTACTAAAATGTTATTCTGTTTGTTTGATGCAGATTTGTATCTTATTTGCATGTGTTTGAGTTATGAATACCACCACATGGGAGACTGTTTTACTTCAGGTTACGTTTTAATGAGGAAATGTGAAAGTAAACTCCTTCATTAGAGCTGTGAATGTGTTATTTGTTGTCTTTTTGAGTGTTCAAAACTGACAGCTCAGTTATTTTTACCACTGCTATAACTTCCCTTAACTCCAATAAGAGCAACACCTGTCTGTCAAGGCAGTGTTATAAAACAGAACAAGCTGCAGAATTACAAACCAATGTGCCGTGTCTTGGGGCCACCTCAGGTGCTGCATTATAAGTCTTCTCTATAAATCAGAGGGAAACTGATGAAAGTAAAACCAGTAATGTATTTGATGTAAGAGAAAGACAAAGAAAGATAATAGTTTGTTTTTTTTCCTGAAAACATTATAATGCCATTGAAAAGTCTAAACCTGTGATGCACTAAACACAATTAGACGCAGGCGTGCATTAGCATCAATTAAAACAACAAGAAACTGCTGCCTTGACTAACACAAACTCAATCTAACACAAAGCAACGTACATGTCTTCTAGGTCAACGGGTATTACTTTTTCCATCTTAGTTTATTACTATTCCTCCATTCAGGCCATTTTCACATTGACACACCACTATAAAAGGACAGGTGTAGATAATAAAATTAATGATGGCTGAATTCCATTTAGCTGCTTCATTTGGTGCAATTGTTGATGTTATTAGTAACACCAGTGCTTTTTCTAAGTCAAAATGTCTGTTGAGAAAAAGATGTAATACAGGTGCATTTTTTGTAAATCAAATAAGAATCATGAGTAATTGTACAGAGAATAGGACAAACATATCACTTGACACTATAACTCAAAACTATAAGTGATCGTTTCAGTAACACAAGATGATTTTGTTGTAGTCTTAAAGTATTATGATCAAATATAATTGCTTAATATTTTTGCATTTTATCACATACAATTCATTTTCAGCACCATTTTTTCTTTAATATTGATCTTGTAAAAACAAAATAGGATCTGTACATTTATTCATTTATTTATTTGAACATGTTATATTGATTTGTAGAAGTGCACAGCAGTGTCACCATTTAAACTATGTAGGCTGTGGAGGGGTGGCTAGATGGACTGATTTATTGCATGTGTTTGCTTAGGAGATTGCTATTAACCCCAGTGTCCATCCATGGATGATATTTGTTTTGCCCTGATAAAGCTTCACCTTAATGGACTGAAATCTCTGATCTCTCATCCATACTCCCTGCGAACACGAATGCCTTAGGAGAGATTGGCAAATGCAATTTTCCATGGGCATCCTTCTATAGGCAATCTGGAGGCAGGGGTTATGATAAACGAAAACACCAGGTATGAGATGGGACAAGAAGAAGCTAACTATTTATTTCCCTTAGAAAAAACGATATCGTCGTCATAAACTCAGCAATTCAGTCAACTTTATTCTTGTATTAGTTTAGTTTATCTTATCTCTAGTTTATCACCCGGATACTTTAAATGATACTTCTGTCCACTTATTAAACTATTCATTTTGCCGGATGAATACTTTAAGTGAGGATCCCTTTCTTGCCTGTGTTATTGATCATTAAATACAGAAAGATGTTACACATCACTCCAAAAAAACAAACAAACAAACAAAAAAAAACTCCACTCCGGTCCGGTAACTGAACTCCGCTGCGGGATTTCCTCCTGATCTCGCCGACGTCACAAGCAGGAAGTGGATGCGGAAGCGCGGAGCAGTTCCGGGCGGTGTGCAGGTGTTCAGGTGTTCAGGCAGGACGCGTCTCTCACAGATCCCAGCTCCCCGGCCAACATGTTGAAGGCGGTTGTTTTAATTGGAGGCCCTCAGAAAGGTGAGAATAAATCTCCTCGGCGTCGCGTTTTCAGGGCGAGCGAGCCGCGCCTGGTTGAGGATAAGCTGGGCTGCTAACGCTAGCGAGCCCCCCCCCCCGGCAGACCCGCTGGGCTTGTTTATATCACTGACGTGGCGCAAAGAGAGCGGAGGAAGACCAGCGAGTTCAGACCTTTTCTCTTTATACATCCATGGTTCAGACACAACCTGATGGTCTTTCTGTGTTTCTGTGACCACAGCGCTGACTGACAACATGTAAAGAACAACTCTGTCCATGCAGGCAGCGTTAACAGTTCTGTAACTCTGTACCCTTCCTATTATCATCATCATTATTATTATTATTGGCTCATTCAGTTGCCAAATAGACCCCTGTCGTACAAAGTAAACTCACTCCAATTTAAGAACGAGGTGTTTTAAGATTGCTGTACACTTACCACAGGACTAAGTAAACTCGTTTAACTCGTTTAACGGTGGCGTCTGGACACACTCTTCAGTTCGCCATACATTCAGTCCTCCGTGCAGTCGAAACAGTGAGAATAGTTTGGTGATCATTTACATGCTTTATTTAACACCAAACCACTAACGACTCACGTCAATCGACATTTAAAATGCCAGGTTTCTGAAAGGGTCTGTCTCTCTGTGAGAGAGGACACCACGTCACATGTGATGTAGTTAAGGGCTGTGTTTAGTTTTGATGCACACTAGAGACAGTAGAAAGAGTGCTCTGCGTTTTAATCTGATTTGCAAGTAATCCCCTGCATTGCTTTGCAGGCACAAGGTTCAGGCCGCTGTCATTTGAAGTTCCCAAACCTTTGTTTCCGGTCGCTGGTGTGCCCATGCTGCAGCATCACATTGAAGCATGTGCCAAGGTGAGTGTCACTGCAATACTATAGTCACTGTGCAGTGGTATCCATGTGTCACATGGATCCTGTTTGATCAATCTGTACTAGCCTGACTGGGTGTTACAATAGTAAAGAACTTGTCGTCCCAGAAGCTATTTGGTGCAAATAATTTTATTTCCCCGTGCCTTGTGATGCAGAGAATAGCCTTTAATCAAATCAGTCCAATAATGAACGTGTTTTGTGTTGCTAGGTACCGAATATGAAGGAGATTTTGCTCATCGGCTTTTATCAGCCAAATGAAGAACTGACCAGATTCCTGTTTAATGCACAGCAGGAGTTCAAAATTTCCATCAGGTAAACAACAGAGCTCAAAACAGGTAAACAACAGAGCTCTTAGCTACCTGCATACTGAACATTGATAGCAGTGACTTGTATATTTCTTAGAGAATTTCTGAGAATGAACTGTGAAGGTGTCAAGTTTTATAAATGCATTTTCACATTTTTAAACGTCTTTGCTTAACTTAATAACACATCATTGACTAAAGAATAGCCACCAGCTGTGACATTATTTGTTTCTGAGATGCTCTGAACTGTGATGAGATTTGAAGTAAATGTCTTAATATATCGCTTCTTTCTTCTTTTTAACTTAATGTTTTCTGTACAAGTTGTGGTACCTTTCGTGGCGCCCTACCACTGCTGATTGACTGCAGATATGCTGTTCTGCCTGACTCTGCACCGCAGGTATTTGCAGGAGTATGCAGCCCTGGGCACCGGAGGGGGCATATATCACTTCAGAGATCAGATTGTCTCCGGCAGTCCAGAGGCTTTCTTTGTTCTGAATGCTGATGTTTGCTCAGCGTTTCCTCTCACAGAGATGCTCAGCTTCCAGAAGGAACATGGAGAACCAAACAGCTTTGTTATCCTTGGGACAACGGTGAGATTTCATTAGTTGTTACAGTCCAAGTACAATTCCAATAGGTTTTATTTGTTGTGTTTAGCTTTTGGCACGCTAAACATATAGTGAAATCTCAGATCTTGGTTCTTTGATGTCAAAATTTGATGTATCCTAAATTGCAGTGCCATTTTTCTCATCAGTCAAACAGAAAGCAATCCATGAATTACGGCTGTATTGTTGAAAACGAGGAAACAAATGAGGTAGCTAATCCTTCCTATATTATTTCTCTAAATAGACACTCATTACTATTTCACCTTGAAATTGTAACTACTCCTCTTTTTCATTCAGGTCTTGCATTATGTGGAAAAGCCGAGCACATTTGTGAGTGACATCATAAACTGCGGTATATACCTCTTTAGCCCAGACATCTTCCAGCATATCGGCACCATCTTTCAGAAGAATCAACAGGACATGTTGTTGTGAGTTGAAGCTCCCCCTCATGGGGTTTTGTGTGTGGGGAATGCATGTGAATACCATTTACTTCATTTCTTTGGTTCTCTTCATTTGTCTTTTTTCCCTTTCCTTATCCTCCCTGCCATGATATCTGTTTCCCCACACAATCATCAGATATCCATATGATGGGTAAGTTGGTACATTTAGGCTGCACGGTGTAGTTATAGAGCACTGAGTGGATGGTGTGAGCTGTAGAAAGGTAACCCGTGATGAGGCTGAGATTGCACAGGGTGCTTTGTGAATGATGCCTGTTCTGTTTTTTTTTTTTTTGTTGCCAAATTATGCACCTCCCCATTTTGCAAGCAGCTTTACTTATTTATTGTGTCTGTTTGCAAATTATGCCCTTGAAACGGGCACGACTGCAGAACTCCGGGGTCTTTGCTGGTCAGAGACTAAAGGAATTGTTCGACATTTTGAGAAATATGCTTATACCTTTTCTGTCGGAACGTTAGATGAGAAGATTGATGCTACACTTATACGATTTTCCTAAAATGTCAAACTTTTGCTTGAAGTCCTAGGGTAAAATCTTAATTTGCTTGAGATATCTTTATCCATAGGTAGAAAGAAAAATCCTTTATCTAGTATTAGGTTTAATCTAGAAAAATTGACCCTATTGTAGCTTCTTCTGCGGAGTGTCAAACACTACAGCCTGCATTTTGCAATGGTCTGTTCATCTTCTTAAGGGAAAGTAGAACTTTACTGACTTCCTCATATCTATTTTTATTTGCTTTTATGTTGTCCTTGCTGTGTTTTTAGGTTAGCTAGCGTAGACTTATTAGATAGCTTGCAGTTGGTGAAACTTTGTGTTATATAGTTGAAGTGAAAATGATAAATTGTCTTGTATCTTATGAATTCTTGCTCATTCTGTTAGTTGCTACACTCTCAGCTGTCCTTTTCTTCTGAACATCAGAAAAAGCATCCTGTCTGATCACAGCCTAAATGTGCATGTGGACAGACTGCACCCTGGTCACTCACAGAAGTCATAATAACACATGGGATCAATATTTGAATTGTTCTTCTTTTTTTACACTTACACTTTACACTTTTTTGAACATCCTGTGTTTTCAGATGTTTACTGTGATGTAGTAGACCTAGCATTTGGCATCTCAAGGACACTTAATAATGATATATTACAAAAGGTCAAACCACACTGTGCATAATTCACCCGCTAACATCAATAGCACTTAAATCATGTAGAACACTGAATCAGCAAAATTGTTGAACATATTAGAAATACTTGATAGAAATGAGGAGGGTTATACTGCAAACTCTCTCTGGGAATACTTTGCCTCTAACCACATCCCCTCCTTTTTGGAAAAACTTCGATTATGGGTGCAATTCATTAAAATATTCTTTTCATCAATATTTAACACTCTGTTTCATCTTGGGGCTGTCACAATACACTATGCTAGAGACCCTGATTAATATGGAACACGTAGACTCTTCTACTTAAGTTTTGGATCACTACTAGGTAATCAGATGGGGTTTCAACCCAGTCGACAGCATCAAAGTCAGTAGCAGTGATGCATTTTAACTCTCATTTGCTGTGATGTTATTATAGGAGCTGAATTTTAGGGCAATAAATTCGGATTAAATGTTTTTCTTTTGCTCTAAGAAAGACTTCAGAGGAAATGGTGCCAGTGGGTTGGTTTTTCACATAACTAGATATACAAATATCAAAGAATATTTAAGTGCATGTGTAACACAAAAAAATGATAATACAACACATTAGGTATATTTAAATAATTCATTAGGTAGTCAGGGAGAACAGTAAAGTCTTCAAAGACTTAAGCTTTAAAATGGGTGTGTTTGGGCTAGGCTGCAACACAAGTCTGTAGATCAGTTTCTTAAAAACAATGTTTCACTCGATTTTTCAAAAAATATGCAGAGAGAAACTCTCAATATGATTTCCATACCCCAATAGTGTCTGACTTTAGTTTTGATGTTGTGAAATTTTAACTAGGTAATTGCAATTTTCAGTTTATTGTATGTATTTTTATGTTAAAATCCCAACTTTGTCTTGGATTTCATTCTAACCTCTAACTTTTTGCACAAGATTGTATTTTAATAAATGAGGTCCTTGGCACTGGTTTGTAACTCAGTGCCATAAACTGATGATTTGTCTCTTGCAGAGAGGAGCCAACCAATGGCTGGCACAGGGCCGAGGCCATCAGGCTGGAGCAGGACATTTTCACTGCCCTGGCAGGACAGGGCAAGCTCTACGTATATAAAACCCTCAGCTTCTGGAGCCAGATTAAATCTGCAGGGTGAGTGCACATGTCATAAATGCTGTTTCATTCAACAGGACATAAATTTGTCTTTGCAACATTGACAACCCCGTAGTCTTTACAAAACATTATGGTGTGTTCAGATGGGACATAGTTAGACAATATTTTTATTGTTTTTGAACTAAACCTCAACTACCATTTAAACATTTAAAACGCTGTGCTTTGAACACTAAAACCATACATCACTACCCATAATCCACAAGAAAAAGTGATATTGATCGCATTAATATTGATGCTATTAAAAAAAATGCCTTTGTTGTTTTTTTTGTTACCTTCTTCCAGGTCTGCAATTTATGCCAGTCGGTTGTACCTCAACCAGTATCACACAACTCATCCTGAAAGACTGGCTTCAAATAAGGAAGGAGGGCCCAAAATAAGTGGTAAGATTCATTAATCCTCTGCAGCTTTGTTAATTTCTTTTATTGGTGACAGATTTATTCATTTATATACTTCTTCTCATTTCCCTAGGTAATGTCTATATTCATCCTACAGCCAATATTGACCCCACTGCTATGGTAAATACATACAAAGGAACATGTGCCATTAACAGTACAACGTTACCGGGGGGGGGGTAAAATTCATGTGTATCTTACTTTTCTTTTTCCTTTCTCGGCCCAGTTGGGTCCCAATGTCTCAATTGGCACTGGAGTGACTATTGGTGCTGGGGTCAGAGTTCGAGAATCTATCATCCTCCATGGTGCAACGCTACAGGTGAGCTGTGAAATAGTTCCCTGTCACTTCCCAAACAGGACCATCCAATACCTGTTGCAACAAGGCACATTTTTGGTATTTTGGTGTCTTGCCGCATTTATCCATGGTGCCCACAGGTCATGGAATTAAGAAATGTCTATTCCAGACAGGAAACGTCATGGAAAATCAGGGAAATTTATTTTTTTTGATAGCTGTCTTCTGGCCATCGATGAAAAACTAAAACAAAGTCGGCAAACATGCCATGAAGGTGTAAATTGCAGAAGCTTTGGTTATGAAAATAATTCTAAGGTCTGGGTGTCACGAATAGACGACAGAAATGCGTCTCAGATCCCGAATCTAAAGTGTGTTTAAAATGATGTTTTTTGCATGTTATGTTACATTGTTAACTCACGGACATTCAACTTTTTAGTCATGGAAAGTCAAGGAAAAGTCAGAACATTTTACATTTGACTTAGAGTGGGAACCCTGCTTACCGCAGTGCACTGGAATGCACAGTAGGTACTGTCTGACATGAATTTATAATGCCATGTTCAACTGATTGCCACATAAATAGGTGAACTGAACTGATGTTTAAGTAAGAGCAAACTTAGCTGAAAATATCAACTACGACGGCCGGTCAAACTCAAACTAAGTGAGTTGAAGGCAAATTTATCTGCCCATTCACTCATGGAGACATCTTAACATTTTATTAGAAACATTATCCACACTTCAACAGTGACTTCTCTACAATTTATCTTTAAGCTATTCTGTCACACCAAAAATATTGTTGCCTGTGCCTCTCACAAAGATGTCAGTTTTAACGATTTGGCAGCAGGCATTATTTAATTCCAAGTCTCCAGTGATGACTGGATGCCTCTAAAATTATTTTAGACTGTGGGTGACTTATTGACTGTCATTGCATATTACCTACAAGGACAATTTGTTACTTGAGCCATACTTCTAAATAAACAGTACGCATATTTAATCTGAAGTAATAAGTAGTCTGCTTTGACCTTGCTTGCTGTTTTTTCACATGTAGGTATTTAATGCAGCATATCAGGATACCTGAAACCCTTGTTTTTTTCAGTCACCGTACAGTTTCTGCTGCTTGAATATTCAAAAACGTTTAACTTAAAATGTTTTCTGTCGTGTCGTCGTTCCTGTAGGATCACTGCTGTGTTTTGAACAGCATTGTGGGATGGGACAGCACCATTGGCAAGTGGGCAAGAGTTGAGGGAACCCCAAGTGACCCAAACCCTAATGATCCCTTCGCAAAGATTGACAGTGAGACCCTCTTCAGAGATGGAAAACTCACACCCTCAATTACTATTCTTGGTAAGCATGCTTTGACCTTAAGTGAAGCTTGCATTCCTCTGATGAATTGTTAAATATTCATTATATTCAGTATCAAAATATGTAGTTTTCTCTTCAGCATTTAAAAAAGAATTCTTTTCAGAAATGAAATGCAATGCTTTCATTTTCCAAATGGTTCTGGTTGCTAAGACAAGGGTAACTGCTAGACCCCTGCTGGGATCAGTCCCAGCAGCTGATGCATGTATTTGGATAGTCATTTCACATATTTGTGCATGCATCTGTCTTTAAATTACGTGGTCAGTGTTTTGGGGATTTTTCTCCGCACTTCCCAGAGATCACCTGTCAGAACAGTACATCCCATAGTAGAGGAACTTTTTTCTATTTATTATTATTTCTATTTGATTTTCAATTAACTGGCCAAATACCTTTTGATTTTTTTCTTTATTCCAAACAAACCAGAAATGTTAAATACATCAAATCCTATATGCCAGGAGTGTGAATTACAACTGAAATATAATGTCTTATGTCCTCTGTACTGTACTTCACTACACAGACTAAACAAAGCCTTGCTCTTTCTCATCAGGTTGCAACGTGACTATCCCCTCTGAGGTGATTATACTCAACTCAATTGTCCTCCCACATAAAGACCTCAACCGCAGCTTCAAAAACCAAATTATTCTCTAGTTAATCTTCCTCAAGCTTCTGTCCACTTACTGTCACTGATGAAGGATGCAGCTGGACACGCGCTGCCGCTGAGTTACTGTATATAAGATGTCAAAACTGAAGATATGCGACATTCATTAAATAGTTTTGAAAGATAGATTTTTATATATTTGTCCTCGAGCCTTCATGCATCATTGGGTGTCAGCAACATTAGAGAGAGGCTAATCACGCATGTTGATTCACCTTGAAAAGTGCTGTCATGCCCGAGGTTTATATTGGTTTTTTATTAACTTTACCGAACTGTAAAATTAGTGCAGACACTAGTGTAATATATTTGGTTGGATGTCATATGATGTAAAAAAAAAATATATAAAATGTTTTTATAGATGCTCTGTTTCTCAAGGACATCATTGACAAACTTGAGACTTGTTACTTCAGTGTGAGAAGACGAATTATTAGAAAATAAAAATCACTGGCTACTGACTGGTTAATGTTTAGTGGTGATTATTTGTGTGGAGCTCTGATTAAAACCTTTTAGCATCTTCATTGTTGGTCTCGAAAATTGACTACGCCAAAATAAATCAGCAGTCTTGAAATTTACATTGCAATCAAGTAATGTTGCCTTTTTAAAATGTGAACGTAGCAGGGGGCCTTGAGACTCCTCCATGTAAGCAGCAACAGCAGATACTTAAATTGTGCATTTGCAATCACTGGAGGAACTGTTCCAATTTATGGATACATCACATTAACATTTACTTATTAAGCCCTCAAGCACTCAAGATCACTTCAGCACTTTTGTTCCAATTATTGCAAAGAGAGTGTCTATTAAGGAGCGATGTAAATTGTGATACTGGAACCGCAGCATAATATATTTTAATCAAGTCTCTTCACAAACTGCCCACCAATCAAAGGGAATAAAATAGTTAATGTACATTTTTATTCATGGTGAGTTTATTTCAAGTTTCATATGTAGGTGCCTGTGCTTTTCATTGTTGATTCAGGTGTCATACTGCTTCAGAAAACCACCTCGTGCCATTCTAGGGCCCCTCATTACAGTGTTTATTCATCTCTTGATGCGATGTTCATCAGTTGGGCTGAATCCTCAATCCTAAAATTCATTAGATCAAATAGGCTTTGCACTCCCATACCAGTTAAACTAAGAGAACTGCTTACAGTGGGGGTATAGCTCGTAGATCAAAATTCCAATATTATTTACTGAACACACAACATGTTGAACAGGAACTGGGACTGGAGTATTTTAAGAAAAAAAAAAAAAAAAGAAAGAAACTATACAGGACAGAGTGACAGAAAACCATCAGAAGGGAATGGACAGCAAAGGTGACGTGACAACAGCTACATTCAAATACCTCCAGTGCTGTCTACATGAAGGTGTACTGTGATACCATTATTAATTAATATTATAGTTTGAATTTAAAACGATACATGAAATGTGTTTATCATTATTCATCTTTACTCTCAGATCTGACATGAGAGAGAAGTAAAAAGGTGACACATTTTTTATAGTGAGCATTAATACAATATGATGGCTTCAGCAATGGAACCAATACTAGTGTTTGTAACCTGATGTTACCAGCATAGGGAAAGAAAATGTCGTACCTGTCTAGTACACAGTGTCTATTTATATAAAGTGTTGTACATGATGCTGGTGAAATATCTTTTTTTTTCAAAACTTCCTTCCCTTTTAGGTTTTTTAAGAAAAGAGTCCAGGATGTCAAAGAAACTTTTTGAGGAACATGTAATAAAAGTTCAAAACACATTTTGTGCCTCATTATCTTGATATCCTTATTTCTTCTACAGTACATTTTTGTGTTATAAGCTGCTTGCTAAGCATCTACACAAAAAAACACTGCCAGTTCTTTTTTAGGGAAGGATACCACGTCAAACTCGGACACACTCAGCACAGTAAAATGCCTCTGACGTTGCAGTCCAACAAAACCCCCTATGATACCTGTACAACAAAACTGACTCTCACCTCCGAATCAGCTCACAAACAAGGGTTTTTTGCACACTGTGCTCTCGGGGGTACAACAAGCCACACAGCAGCCATTGCACTACTGGTGCCAACACAAGTAAAATAGGCCTGGTATCTCACTGATGCTGAAGCCTTTTCTGCAGAGTTTTTCCAGTTTTGATCTGAAGTGTTATTGCATTAAATATCTTCGTTCACTGATAGTTCAAAGATTCATTTCTGTGAGGATTTAGCCATCCCATGTGCAACTAAAGCAGGCATGATAAATCAGTCTGGTCTATTTGGCACCAGATTCTTCATGACCACAATATTTTTGTATCAAAAGCTGGATCAGAGTTATATTGTAGATGTCATATTCCCATGACATATCAGCTACCCATTTCAAGCTTCCTTAATTGGACAAACCATTGTTGTGCCAGGTGTTGTGTTTAACACAGGGCAGTCAATACAATATAACAAGTCTTCTGTAAATGAAGCATGAGGAAAGACAAAGTGTTTCTATTAGCCTTTGGAAAGTCAACAGTGGCTGGATGCATTCTGTATTTAACAGGGATCTCTGCTGAGGACACATGTTAGAGTTATGAGTTGATCAGAGGGCAAAAGGATGTGACAGTTCAGGCATTCTGTAACTAGATGGGGAACTGAGGGCACAAAACCAGCAAATGTTCTTGTACATTTTCACATCAGTGCTAATTTAGTAAACTAGATGGAGAAACATACACATCTACATGGGATAAGTCAAAGCATGCACACACATACCAGATGAAATGCTCCCGTCTGACAGCCACTACACATACATGTTACATTTCCAACTGTCATCCGCGCAGAATGGTCTTGTTTACATCCATTACCATCAACTGGGCTGTTCTACATCCTTTTCAAGGCAAAAAATCTAAATATGCTCTTAAAACAAATCCAATTTTGCACCTAATGCATTTTTTCAGGTCTTGAACAATTTTCAACATAGTACCCATACTCTATGGATTTTTCAGTCAGGTCAGTTGGAGTCCTTGTCTCCTAGTCAAGATGACCTGCTGTCCTCTGATGTTACTTCCAGTCTCTTTTAGGCCTTGGTCATGTGGATCCAGCTTGTGCTTCAGATGTTGAAAGATCCTGGCTGCTAAGCTTTTCTTAACCATGATTAATGTCCAGTCATCACTGGAAAAAAGTAAAATTTGACACCAAGTTTTCCAGGGCTGCAGTTCCTGTCGAGGCTGTGAGATACTGTATCCTAAAAAGGACTTCGTGTATGACACTATGTAACTAATACTAAGGCTTAAATAAGTGTATGTTTATCATGTCACACAGGTCTTTCAGGCTTCAGCATTCAGCTGCTTGCCCCACCTCAGCTCCAAACCACTTCTATTTGTCATGAGCCCAAAACTGTTTGTTCTTTTGGCTCCAACCATTGAAAAGATTGTGGTTTCTGGTAAACCTAAATTCCAGGCTTCAAAAAGTCACATCACAATGTGTGCATGACACTAGTCACTGTCATTGCTGTGTTTGCTCTTGATGCTCGTTTAAAATGGGATGTGAGGCAATTCCAGTGCCACTCATTCTTTACTTGATGCTGACATAGGGAATAGTGAGAGTGAAGTGCTTTTAGAAATACATAAAGCTTATTTTGATCACATTAATAAAATTGTAGTCTTTTTGTGTGTGCTTTGGAATTTTACACTAAATGCCCGAGGTATTAAGTTCCTTTAGGGTCTTTTAGTTTCTCTGAAGCAGTCCCTGACAATGCAGCAGAAAACAAAAGTCCACTTTGCTTGGCATAAACAATACAAGTCTCCTCCCCCCAACTGCTCCTCTTGAGGTTCTCCTTTGGATAAAACCTGGATTTTATTCACACATCCAGCTATCAAGATAAGACTCGCAATAAGTTATGCATTCCCATGTCACATTGTCATTTCATCTTAGGTGCCCTGGCATGAAGTTACACATATAAGCTTTCATATACTGTATAAGCAGACATCTTCTCTTCTTACTCGTAAGCCATGCTCACTACATTTCACATCCATCTGTATCCAAAACATTGTGCGAGGGAGTGCAAAAAATATATATCACCGTGGCCCTTGTGGGGCTCCGTACACTCCACTTCATGATGGGATGTAGAATTAATTCCTCAACAGTAAACAAATGCTGCCAAAGAAGATCAACCACAGCATCTATGCAACTAGCATTAGTTGGTTTAACATCTGCAGTTAAAGGGGAACTCCACCTTGCTCTTTTAAATTTCTGGTGTTGTAAACAGCCAAACAAACAGACACTACCACATGCGTCCACGTTTTTCCTACATTGGTAGCTGTAATGCAGAGATGCTGATAATTAAGCATTTCCAGCGTTGCGCACGTGTTCCACATGTGACGATCAACAAGGTTTAGTTTGAAAAAGCAAAGGAACCAACTGAGAGGTTAAAAACCCCAGTGGACAAACCAGTGTCTGCTCATATTAAAGAAAATAAAGAAAATAAAAATAGCTTCAGTGGTCTTTGTTTCCTCCCAGCTACTGTGTGCGTGTGCATGCGTGTGTGTGTGTGTGTGTGTGTGTGTGTAGGCCAGACTGACTATGGGCGAAGGTCCAGGGATGTTTCCACCTGAGAGGACAGGTGGAGGGGTTTGCGTGTCTGCACACTGAAAGGATGATGCCTACCAGAAGCCTAAAGGACTGACAAATGAGCTGTCAAATAGAAACTGACATCTCACACTGCTCAAATTCATACGGTAAAGAAAAATAGCATTTGGCTGTCATGCATCACCAGTGAATACTAATGTTTTGCTAAACTGTGCTCTGAAACATCAAAGAGCGCCAGTTCCCTAGTTCCCCTAAGAGGTGTAAAGCTGCTGTTTTTGTTCCTCACTCAGCAGATGTGCTGTGTTCCAGAAATGTGAAGTCAGACTTTTTGACTTCTGACTTTGATAAATGCGGTGTAATGCCCCCTGAAACAGAAACGCCAACTAGACGACAAACTTGTCTCAGCCCTAAGGATTTTAAGTTGCATTTATGTCACAAACACGACAGCACATTCTGTCAACACTGTGCAGATATATGTGTGTTTATTTGTTTATAATCCTTAAAATAGAATGTAACCTTCACCAATGGATGGTCGGACATATAAAAACCTGTGTTTTCTTCTGCTGTCTTTTCTTTATCTCTCATTTGTCATTCATATGTTCTGTCTGAAAGTGTTTGGGGTTGGAAGGGCATTACTTTGGAGGGAGAACTTGCCATGGTCTTTCAATAAAATACAGTATATTGCAAAAAGAAAACACTGGGATGTGTGTAGCTGAAAATATTGTATTATTATTGTAAAGTTGCACTTAATACTGTGTTAACAAATAGCAAACCAAAAAAGCAACTTGAATAAGCCTGAATTTGTAACGTAATCATCTCATATATTTTATTTACAAGATGATGTATCTCAGGAAAACTGTTCTTGAACAAGTCTGCATCCACAACTTAATGCCATCTGCTCATTTCCAAAGCCACTGCAGGGCATACTGAGTCAAGGTTTAGCAACATAAATACATCACTGACACATTTCTGCTCAAATGTTGACAATCTGACTAATATTGCTGTGATTCATACCTTCATAGCACTTAAAACCAGCTTTTACATAAAGTTTGCTTGGTGTTGTAGAGTAGTTCTACCAGTTGGCATTAGTTACAGCTCTTGAAACATAAAGTCATGAAGTTGCCATGCAGTTTGATTAAAAGCCCAATTTTCATGTTTTGTACACCCATTTCTGTTTTTGTGCCTTTCCTTGTACGCTTTGGCAAGTTTAATACTGTGTGGCTAAGCCAAGTCAGAATCCCCACATTGAAAACATTGAAAGTCTTAGTTCCACTTCTCAGCAGACTGAACTCTAACTCAGTTGCTCTCCCTCTGGTCAAATACCTCTAAGCACAGGATTTAACACAAACAATGTCTGAAACTAAGAGAAATCATTAAATGTACAACTGCATGAACATGAAATTGTGTCAACTTTCTTTTTATTGCAATGCACAATGTTGTGATGAACTTGTATCGTCAGGCACAATGCACTGTAGTTTGTCACATCTGCTCCTTTTGAAACAGCTGCTGAGGGCTCCTAGAAATCTCATTAAGGGATTTATAAAAGAACAAATTAATCTGGGGTTTAATACTGCCCTCCATCCAAAAAAGGTACTGTAAATTAGTAAATCAAATAATGAGGCATTCACCAGGAGGATGGGAAGCTATTACAGACACATGCAAAATGAATCAGATTATACTAATTACCTTAAATAGATGTTGTAGTGAAAAATGAACAAATGTAGTATAATGCACGTTCATAACCACCATGTGACATTGTGTAATAAATGTTCATGGGAGCGTTATCGAGTGTGCAGATTCTGTTTTTAAGTTTTTCACATGTATTTCTGTCTAGCACTAGGATTTATCGCTTTGGATCTGCTTGCTTTTGTAACTTTTTTGTGGCGTTGTAAGTGTCTGACTATGGCTGGCTTTGTAAGGTGATGGTCATATGTGCAAAATGGATAACTTTTGTTAACAATAATGAAATGGCAGTGGTTGAGGTTTTACCCGAGCAAGTGCTGTAATTGCTGTTGAACATTATACTACATATAAAGTATATATACATTCACATACATAAATCCATTTTACTCTGGTGATTAGGATCCCCCTACCTCTCTCATATCAGTATTTGAATTAATGTCTGTATTTTGGCAAATCCTGTAGTCTTCATGTAGTATCAATCCTACGTCAATACATTCAATGGTAATTTAAAACTCCACTTCGATACATTTTTTTTTTTTGTATAAAATTTAATCAAATGAAGAATCAGAGGAAACCAGTGGCTGATGAAGAGAGTCGATCATTTAGCATGTCATGTAGGAAACCCAGATATTTCCCCAGGAGAGTATCAAACAGTCACAAAGAATATCAAAGAGCCAAAAAAACACTTACATTTGGACTAATGTTTGACAGGTAGCTGACCATTCAAATGGGATGTCTGTGTTTCTGTAAATAAGCAAGTAAACCCAAAAGCACTTGAGAAGTCAATATTACATAGGCCTACAAGCTTTATTGATGTGCGTTGATATCGACTCTCTCTGCCCCATGGTGGTCAAAAAGCACTTGCACTATAAACTTAATGAAGGTATTTTTTCCTTTTGCCACAGTCTTATTCCTGCACTTATTCCTCATCAGTTTGGAAGGGGTATCCATTGGATTCTCTGTTTCACAATATAGTGTAAAGATTTGCTCTGTGCTTTTTCCCCCCCCTTGTCCTCCTCATTAATTTTTTCCTCAGTGATTCAAATAGTATATAGGCCTATTATATAATATATAGCATAATTAAAGGATACTTTGTCGATTTACAACAGGCTTTGTATCATTACAATGTTGGTAGTGTATGCAAATAAACAATGTTTACCTTTCATGTTGCTAGTCCACTGGTGTTGCCCGTATTTGCCAGAAAAACTCAGCTGGATGACGGGGACACCGGTGGGTAACACCGGCGGACTTTCTCCTACGCAGGTAAACATTGTTAATTTGCATACAGTATACTACAGACATTGTAATGATAACAAAGTAACCCTTTAGTTGAAATGAAATGGCACTTTTGTGTGGTTATCAGGCGAGTAATATTTTGCTATACCTAAACAAGCTTGACTTGACTGCCATGTCAGCTGGGATTTCTATCCCATAGGAATCCTCCATTACAAATGATCAATATAAAAACTCCTCTTACAGGACCTCTTCATCTTGTCAGAATAGGGCTTCTCAATTATGGCGTAATTGTTCACTTGTTAACTTTTCCTACAGTCTGTGTGGCATACTGCTGCTTATTTTCCATCCCCAGGCTCCAGGTTCAATTAAAATAGAAGTTCGAGGTGAAACCTTCCTTGATTGGGTAGTTTCGTATCATCATTCTATTTCTTCATCTGTTTTATCGTAGCTGATATCAGAGTGTAAAAAAAAAACACACAAATGACTGACAACCAGTGGAAAAGTAAACATTCGGGTAATTAATCACAAAGGACATGATATTTGTTTTTTTGCAAGAGGGCAAGGCATCTATTACAGTTTACTGCTCTTGTACAGAGTGACATCAGCTCCCTTGCGGTCCAAATTAGCTGGTGGAGAGCCATCATTCAGACATGCTATGTATTTGCAGTCATGGACCAGAAACCCGACATCAGCTGCATCTTCAGTTGCTGGAAACCCAACAGGGTGCCAAAGTCTGAGCCTGCCCTCGGGTTAAAAATACTCAGATCAACCACTTGAATTTGAATGATACAAGCATTCAGCTATAGAGTAACACAGATCAAGCAGCGAGGCAGGCCAAAGATGATAAAACGACACAACACACCACAAGATGTGGCTGACCTCGGAGAAAAAAAAGTGAATCTATGATTTTAGCCTCATATCATTCTTTTTCTTTTAAAAGATAATAATCCATTCAATATTCCAGCCCTGCAGAAATGTAATTTAAGGGCCAAGACCACGTAGAACCCCCCCACACTGATTGCCAGCTTTGCTGTCTGACAGTCTATACCATGATCGGCTGTCTGCCTCAGTTTTTAAGTATTTGTTAATCTCCACATCCGCCTGGTTGTGGGCAGGTTTAAGTTTCAACTCTAGAATTGCTTCGGCATATCTATCTCTCTATGGTACGGGGGATATGAATGAGACCATATTCAAACGTTTGGATTAGAAATAGCTTTCTAGAAAAAAAAAGTTCACAAACATTAGGTACCTAATTATTAGGTTATATTAAGCAGTGATCTAAAGCAGGGGTTATATTAACTGTACATACCTATAGCCCGCTGCATAATGTGTGTTGTGTGTCTTACAATGGATGTTCGCAGTGTTTTTGAGCTTATTACTTTTTCTGAGAAGGACCTATGCTGTGTCGATGAGTGTCTGCGGTGAGTTGTATTAGACTTAATAACTTCAGATGATGACCACTTGGAGTTTGGGTAGAGTCTGGTTAAATGTTATGAGTGTCAAACACACCTCTGGCAGGATTGAAAGGTGAAGTCTGGGGCGCGCTCCTTCACGGGCGCCTTCATGTGACGTCCCGTTAGCTTAGCATAGCTAGCCCCAGTAAAGACGGAGTTTTACATGTCGTCCGGAGAAAAGAGGTTCTTCTGGGTTGTTTTTTTTTTGTTTTTTTTGTGAACCAAGGAAAGCGTTGTGACTGCATGTGGTAGTAAAATAAAATGGAAACCGACGCCAAATGAAAAAGTTTTGACGTTCCGGAGGAGTCATAATGCAGCGAAACGTGAAAGTTCACCGCCAGCAACAAACGCATTGATAAACACCGATGTACTCAATAAAAACGCTGGGTAGAAAATGGTTGGTAATTGAGTTTTGCAATCAGTTATCTTGTGTTGTATTATATATTAAGAATAAATTGTGAACTTTTTCCTTTCAAAGGTTCGTTTTTCTGTTAGCCTCCTGTAGGAACAGCTCAGGTGTGATCAACATGTCACGTGCTGCATGAATTAATTGTGTATGTGTGTCCTGCTAAAATGGCTTTTTTTGATTTCAGTATGAAATAGCATTTGGTGGAAATAGGTTAATTAATAAAAGCAAAATTTTATATAGAACATGCTTACATGTGAACAGCTGTAGATAACTAGCTATATAACTAGTTTATATCACTGATCATTTAAAAACATTTTTTCTATATGTATTGAAAGTTTGCTGCTGTTCATTTTTTTGTCTGGCATGCCATTGTTTGACTGGGAACATCCAAACTGCAGTTATGGTAAAGTGTACAAAGTAGTGGGCAGTTGTTATGTTATAAAATTAACATTTTCTGGGGGAGGACCTGCAGACCCTATACCCTTAGCAATTCTACTCTGTCATTAACTTACTCCGTTGTACGTTGCTTAAGTACATTGAACTTTATGACAGACTTGGTGGTGCAGTCACACAGACACTTATGAGTAACCACTGACAGTTGCTGGAGAACAGAAGGGCCAAGCAGCCATGCAGCCAAGTGAAGCCTTCATAATGTGGGGCTGGAAAGCTTCTTGATTTATGCAGTGGGGTAGATGGTCCAAATGTATCCTCCTGCAATATTTATTAGACATGCACACCATCACTCTGCATTCTGAATGCAATTGTGGTGGGTGGACGGAACACCATGCATTGCATTGCATAACGGAGGGCTGTCACATACACATAATGGAGGATGGCAGTGTGATTATTTGCACCATTTCCATAAGATCGTAATTTTGCACATTCTGTACATTTAAGATTAAAGCATCTGAGGAACGCCCTGTCCTTGTGAGGGGGGTGGGGCGTTGGTTCTGCTGTGCTGGCAGGAGCTGTTGGACGGCTCCTGCATTAAAATAGACTTATGTATATTGATGTCTTGTCAAAGTATAGTTATGTCCACTAACACATCAGCCTCCCTTCCTCTGAGTGAGCTGGGTACTCAACTAGAACGGACCACACATTGACAGACTTTTGGAACGGAAAGGAACCATTAGATGAGGGTTGTTTTGCTCCAATTTAGAGCAGGAGAGTCTAACCCCACAATCCAAAATTTGCCATCATTTGGCTCAGGCTGAAGTTTATTTCCCACTATTGTATGCTGTAACTGACTTGCGCAAATACACATTAACTAGTCAGTAATGGGGGTTCTACGGTATCTGTGTGTGTATAGTACTTAACTACAGTACATGACTGCGCAAACTGAGCTTTGCTGATACTAAAATAATATTACAACTATTTTTCCTATTGATAGAATTTAAACTCTGTTGAGATTGCGTTTTTAAAAATGTATACAATAAATAAGACTGCCTTGTTATTTATGTTTTGTTTCTTGGACTGTTCTTTTCACAGATCTCCAGAGATTCACCATCCTGTCAAGTACTACACCAATGTGTCAGAATGTGTCTGGGGCACGGGGCAGTGCAATTACAGGTAGGAACAAAATTTCATTTTTTATTGATGTGAACACCTGTTTCCTAAACTGGGACTCCTGTTCAGCATTACACTTGTCAAAGTTGAAGTCTAAAGATGCATTTCTCTGTCTCCAGTAGAGGGCACTGTGGGTATTCATTAAGGCCATACATGTCTTGTGTGTCTGTGTGTGACCCTCCACCCCACCACCCCCTGCCCCCCCCCCAGTGATTACAGTGTTTGAGCAGAGCTGTTGTATTTGGTTGACTTTGTGGCACACAGTAAATAAGCTACAGGGCAGCATTAGAGGCTTTTTTCCATTACTTACTTCTACTATTCCCTCTGCACCTGTAAGGAGAGCAAAACTCACAAAATTAAAATACATGACATTTCTTATTGATCAAACAAACCTTCCCTGCAGATTAGAAGGTTGGATCCCACCACTAGATGCAGATGCATGCCTAAGCCTAAGAGCAGACATGTTCAGTCTTTGATATATTCATGAGGAGATTGTGTCCTATCACTGGGATGTTGATTCAGACATGTAAACTTAAATATCTCATGACTCATTCCACTGCATTTTCTGAGGATATGCAGTGATGTGCCATGCGAGCACAGATACAAACATTAATGTAGACCAAATGTGCAAAAATCAGTTTGAACGTTTTTATAAAATTTTAAATGAATGCTATAACTCTACCTACTGTGATGCAAATGAGAATTGATACATCAGAGAAGGAGAATTATTTGAAATCTTGCAGGTGAGTCTCCACTCTGCTACCACTTTCATCATCCAGTCTCTATAATGCTGTCTGCTTGAATGAGAAACGGGCAGAGTTATATTAATGGATCCTTTGGATCCTTTGTGTTGAGTAATTTCTGATTTATCTTCCTCTGTTACCCACCTTTTTTCTTTCTACACACACCCTACCACCCCTTTCTCTTCTCCTATTGCACATGAATACACACACGCGCACTTTTTTTATTATTGTTGCCCCCTCCAGTCTCCTCATCTGTCTTTTCCTATGTATATAAACCTACTGTGATTGTAGAAAAAGAGTTTTGCTCCCTAAATTAAATGCAGAGGCTGGTTGATACAAAAAGTGTCATTCTGATGGGGACAGTTGTGCACAATCTGTTAAGCTCCTGGCTCCACAAAACATTGTTTATAAAACACTCAGAATTATCTGCAGGCAGTAATAAGACATTGGATTTACTCGGCACGTTCATTTAAATGAAATGGGGTTTATCTATGTGAGACGTTATTTGTGGGTAAACTGACATTGTTGTTAATGGATCTCTTTACTGCAGTTAGGTCTTGAGAGAACAACATTTGCCTTTACAAGTTGGTTTACTCTGCATCTGTAAACAGACAGACTGTAAACTGGATATCAGATAATTGACAGGAAAAGGGCACATCATGTTGGCTGTGTTATCTTGCCGCATATTATTAAGATAACATTAATCTTCAGTTGTTTTTACATTGGGGAAGCCTCGCACGCAGGTTCCTTAAATTGGCAGCAATATTACTTATTTATGGTGTATTATACAGATACACATTTTAAATAGTGTAAGTATGTCGATTCACTGGGTTTCATACATTACAGTATACTGCTGTTTATTTTCTCACTGATTCACTATATGCAAATATTTGAGTACCTTTTTTTGTATAGTAAGACTTTTTGCTATAGCAAATTTTGACTACCATTTTTTATTCAAAGTAACAAAATTACTAGTGAGGCTACAAATTACACTGGGGGCACAGTTTTTTGGCTATTGATATTATATCACTTAAAAAATCTGTCTTCACTTTGCTCAACCTTATTGAACTCTCAAAGGGGAATCGCAATGAGGTAATTTACAATAATAAGATTTCTATTAAATCTGTGTGCTGATAGTTGTGTTGATTCACCACACTAAAAAGGATACTCAGTGACACATGGTCTTGCGAGATGGTGGTTTTCACCTGCTTGCAGTGAAACAGAAGAGCCGTCCCCTCGCAAACCGCTCCCACCGATCCAGTAGGAGCTTCTAGGCTAGTGCAGGACAAAACCCCTCGCCCCATGAACACAACCAGTTGTGTTTGTTGGAACTCACAACCAAGCCAGAGCTACTACAACCAGGATTCAAACCCTTGATGGTTGGCACCCTCTCCAGCAAGTGTTCCTGACTTGTAGAGACTCTTAAAATATCTTAGTGTCTTAGAAATGCAATTATCTGTGTTTTAAAACAAATAGGGTGGCAGCCTTGGAGTTACCCCCATGACCTTAAATTTGGTATCTTTTTCTTTTTAACTTATTCAAGTGTAATGAGCACTATTTGTGGTCATAAAAAACTGCTTACAATCCTAGTGATTGTGATAAAATGATGTTCATCTTACCAGCCAGTCAACAGTCAGGTGACTCATTCTTTTACCTGAAAACCTTTTCAATAGATTCCTTACCAACACATGGTTGCTGATGACAATTAATGGCAGCATACACTTAGTGTTTGTGGTGTTTGACATAAAGGACTTTGGGAGTTTATCTGTATCTTCAAGAACCGCTGTGAATTATTTGATTCAGCTGCACTCATATGTAGGGATGTGACAATAACCTATATTACTGTGTATATTGGCGATTTATTGACAGTGTTAGTGACACTGCTGTTTAATTGATAGAATGACTGCTGGCAAATAGTGAAACAAATATTATGCTCAAGACATTTCTGTGGTTCTAAAAAATTCAGCCGTGGTGCACCGCCACGACTGAATGAATGTAGCAACAACTTTCTTTTTTGCACACGTCACTTTGAGAAATACAATCTTCTACTGTGAAAAGCAACTACAAGAAGTGTTGAATTCTCACGAAGCACATCCTTAGAGCAGAAACGTGTGGCTCAATTTTAGAGCCAGACGAATGTTTATGATTTTCTAAGTTGATACCGATGTTGAAACCAACCATTTTAAATCACACATTTGTTTATTGGTTCCTCACCCTAAATATCCTGGCACTGTCGGATTAATTTGCAAATGCGTATTAGTCTGGAACCTCTCTGGTCTCATTTTTCAATTTCCAAGGGGTGTTGGTGCGGAGACAACCAATCAGAGCAACGAAACGCCATCCTGTAGTACGGTACATCCTGTCAGAAGTTCGGCAAACACATATTTCTTATGTGCAGTTGTTTGTTCTTCTTTTAGAGAAAATGTATTGTTTAATACTGCCGCTGTAGCTGGCCGGGAAAACACTCTGCATCAATGGCAGCCATCTTGGTTGTTTACAAAGATGCCTGAATGGTGCTCCGCTCTGTCAGTCATCGTATTAAACCCGCATCATACTAGATAAACGGTTCTGATTGGCTCGGCCAGATACCTGTAACTACGAAATCAGTTTGAATGGGAGACGGGCCAGACATATCTGCCAGAGCAAATAAAACATGAGCTTGCAGATTCGTCTGGTTCCCAGGCTACACCCTAAAGGTAAAATGGCCAGAAATACTATATACCATATTCAGCTGGTCAGTGTGTCTGTGGATGGATCGTTTTTTCCATTTAGGATCACACCTCAAGTGCCTTTGTGGCTCAGAGTAAAAAGCACTCATCCACCAAGCCAGGAACACCAGTTCAATCTCTGGCTTTGGTGCTTCTAACTTTGTCGATGCCTTTTCAAACACAGTGCTCTGAATGCTCTTAAAACAATAAAGACTTAAAGAGGCTAAACTTTCTAAAGTTTCTAAAAACATTGTTGCACCCGTTACTAATGATATCTTGGTGACATTCAAAGCTTGTTTGTTCCTTGTGAGTGTAGGTACAAAACATTTCTCTTAGCTGAGTACTTCATTTACCTAAAAGAAGTGTGCACCTTTTATTTTTAAATATTTGTGACTGTGCTTACATACATGTCATCTCTACTTCTGAATCCTATTGGTGCTGAAAACACTTTATTTTCATGGAAATCATTAAATCTGATCTTATCTGATCTAATTTAGAGTGATTCTGGGCCATCCACCACAGATTATTTAGCCCTTGCAGTCCAGATCCTGGGTGCCCTAGTTTGTCATTGAGTGAAATATTAGACATCAGGCTAATGGAGGATGGCAGTGTGATTATTTGCACCATTTCCATAAGATCGTAATTTTGCACATTCTGTACATTTAAGATTAAAGCATCTGAGGAACGCCCTGTCCTTGTGAGGGGGGTGGGGCGTTGGTTCTGCTGTGCTGGCAGGAGCTGTCGGACGGCTACAGTTAAAATACAGTAGTTAACTTCATACTTTAGCCTACCTGAGCTGGAACAAAATTCCCAGGCTCCTGAACTAAAACTGACTAAAAATCTAACAGGACCCCCTCTGAGGAATGCAACTAAATGAGCATTTTAGACTGGTTCTTCAATAGCATGATGAGTCAAATAAAAGTCAAATCTAGGCCAAAGGCTCTTTTGAATTCAACCATGCTGTTCGACCATACATCATGTTTTTGAAAAATCCTCAGTTGGACAGAGAACTCTGACAAAGCTCTGCACTTTGCCAAGAACCGAAATTTACTTAAGTACTTTGCTAAAAGCTGCTAGTCCTTGAAACATTGATTTGTGTGTTTGTGTGTGTGCATGTGTGTTGAATCTGTTTACAGCGCTATTATTAAGGCAGTGTGTTATAAGCAGAGGAGGTGAAAGTGTGGCACTCCAGAATCCTCTGGGAGCCATTACTGGCATCGCTGATGCAGGAAATAGATTCAATGTAGAAAATAATACCCTTGAATAATTAATTAGATGAGTTTTAAATCAACAGCAAACACAGTGACTGAACAAAGGGAGCAGGTAAAATTCCAAGCGTTGTTTAAAAATACTGTGAGATGCCTGTGAAGCTTAAAGATAATCAATACTTAGCTGAGGGTATGTGGTTAAACTTAACGATACACTTTTAAAGTCCATAATTCATGTTCCTGCTGCATTAGTTTCACAGTAAAGGCCATAGTCATTTACCAAAATAAGCTCCATGTCCCTTTAGAGGTTCAGCAAAGTCAAGTTTTGAGTTACAAGAAATAAGCAGGTTAAACATTGGTTTTAAATAGTATGTCTGACAAGGTTCAATCTCACATTGCATAGGGCTGTGCGATATGACGATATATATTGTGTGATGAGAGGAAAACATCTATCGTTCATATTATGCTCTATAGTTGATTTCATTATGTCGCAAATCACACTCTTTACGTGAATATTTTTTGTCATTAGGACGACACTTTGCATTCTCATTAATGATGTGGCTCCATCATGACTTCGAACAGCCACTGGCCAGTGAGCCCAGTCGCAAAAGACAGGCACACAGAGAGGGCAGTAAAGAGACAGATGACCGGTAAAGACTTTAAGGATTTGTTGATGGTCCACCTGCCCACCGATGTGGTGCCAGTACACAACTTGACGTACTTCACAATAAAAGTCATTATCGGTTATAAATTAGTTTTTACCTGCTCGTGAAAAGTGGCAATTGCGTGAGTCTCACAGTCAATGCACGAGATTTGGCAGCCCTGCCTTTTACCTTTTTGTATCTTATACATCTTTTTTTTTATACTTTGTTACATGCTTAATCGAAAATTTGCACAAATGTTCTAAATAAAAAGAGAAAAATAATAAAATATGAGTAAGTACCTCTCATTTGTCGAGTATATAATTAAAAATATAATAAGAAATAAGCCTTTCAATGTGAATTTACAGAAAATGTGCTATATCGTGACATATTGTTATCTGGACATGAAATTAACTGTATTGGGATGGTTCCAGTAATGAATGTAAAATTAAGGTTTTAATTTGTGGCCAAGAGAGCTCATCGTGCTGCCACTTAACACAAGTAAGTGAGCAAAACAAAAGCAAATAAAGAAAACATTCACCAGTTTGACCACTCATATGTGAGTTGAAACATTAAAAAACTTTCCAAGGGATCCTTACTATTTTCCAATTGGGCTTCAGCATTTAAAAAAAAGCCTGAGTAGACAGGGAAACTTTTGAGACATGTGGAAATCAAGTTTGTGATTACAAATGTTCTTACATTCTGCTGATTTCACCTTAGAAATCAACAAGACACTGTATATAGTGAATGCATTAATTTAAATGTAAATTAAACAATTATTTTCAAATTCCTTCACTTTGAAACAAATCAGTCAGCATTTACTTTCATAGTTTTTTAAGGTATGCCATATGTTATTAGATTGATATCCAGCCAATGGTTTTCATTGCTTAAATTTCAGCTTGAGGTAAGTAAGAAGTGAACAGTGAAGAAGTCAAGTGAGAATTTACACACGTATTGAGTTTGTTTAATATATAGTTTTAGATTTTACTACCCAAATAAGTAATATATATTAAGACATATGATCATCCTTTTTTGTCACCACACAAAAATAAAGCAAGACTATCAATGACTTGCACGGTGAAGTAGAATCAGTCAGTCCCCTTAGGTACTTTATTACTTCCCTCTGTTCATCTGAGATGTTTCTCTTGAGAATAACATTTTTTTTAATAAAAAAAAAGTCATCTTTGCAAAATCAGGTCCCAGTGATTGGGGACAAGAAGGTCCAGTGGGGTTGGGGATTGAATGAAGAAAACAACTGGGCTGAATATGAGATGTCTCAACTGAGTATTGAATAATGACTAAGTGATGGTACGTATATTAATGACTACTCAGTTTGACAGTACCCTGTGAGGCAGTCACATCTACTCACACAGTAGTATGTTTAGTGCTTTATGCAGTATGGATGTGGTTATTAAGATACTATTAATAACAATTTACAATAAACAATACCAAGAAAATTGAATACATCTGACTGTGAAACTTAACCAGGCATCTCTTGAAGGTGTTTACCAGTATAATCCGTCCATTTGTTCAGTTTTTATATTTTAGAGCTAATTTGCTTTTTTATGGCTTTGGCTGAGTGTTGGAGGGTTTGACTGTGTATATTGGTACATTTGCCAATAATATTAGAAATGGATGTATTGTTTGATCAAAGAGAAGAGAATGTCCACAAATTAAAATTGTGTTTCTGTTATTCTCTTAAATAACCAAATGGATAATGCTGTTCTGCCAGCCTCTTGGGCATCTTGGATCATTAGTGTTACTACTGTGCCAAATGTCCAAAGAAGATTGCTCTGCAACTGCAATTCGCCCATTTTTTTGCACTTCAGTTTCTTAAACTGAGATTTCAGATTTTGCCTCACATTAAAATGTATGTAATTCAATAGGATAATACCCAAGCAAGTAGCAATTTCATCATGACCTGTGCTGCAGTTGTGAGACCTGTCACCTGAATCGCTCCTAAAACCCTCTTCTCCCTACTGACTGGGTGGTGATGATACCTCTTTCTCACAGCAATCATAGCATTTATTCTAAACAGACAGGCTCTTCATGCACAGTTTTCATGCCAGTTTTCAAAAGGTTTCTCTTTGTTTTGTAATGTGTTTCATTCATCTTGTAGAGTTGGTATTGTGAAGTGTCTGTGAATTGGGCACAGTCTTTATATGCGTGGCCCTTTCTTCAAATAAAAATAGTTTGTGAGATTTGCATATCATTTCCATTTGGAATGTGAATCAAAAATCAGTACTGTGGGACTGTCGGACCATGGCAGAAATGAAAAGATGTTCATGTGTGTTGTTGCATTTTACCAAAAGGCAAGGTCAAATTAATTGTGCAATAATGAGCATGTTCCTGAAACAGCAACAGCAGTGGCGGACTACCAGTTTGGTTAGCTCTACAAGGTCCAATTACAAGTTTACACCTTAACTTAGCATTTCTGCATCACCAAAAATATCTGTATATGTGTAGACAAGACGTAAGAGTCTGCTGCCACACTCTGTTTGGCTGTATTTAGGTACAGCGCAGTGCTTTGAACAAAATGCCCTGTTACCTATGGCAATGTGCAACTATTTTGCCATAGTGACGTTTCAGTGGCAATGTTCTCGTTAATACAGGAAATTGTAAACTATTCAAAATATTCAAATAACACAGGAGACCTTAATTTGACATCTGATAAAATGCCTATATGGCAGCTTGTGGTGGCATTGGACAGTTCAGAGAGGTCAAACAGTAAATGAGATCTAATCATTGCTTGGTTAATCTGGCACAAAGTGAAAAACACAAGAATAACTACCGTAGTATAGTTTGGCCTTCTTTTGGTGAGTTCTGATGCATCTAACGTACGAGTGAGCAAATCTGAGTCACAGTGGAGGTTGTCCACTTTTCCAGACTAGTCAGTGAGGCTGCATACAAATGGTAGTGCAGTTTAATGAGTGAGGGACCTCAGCTGGACCACAGTTTTGTCATCTAAAATAAGCCATAGATGTGGGGTGTACGATATACTACTGTATGATACATTCCCCTGATTAACAAAAGATTCACTCTGTTATGAAACATAAACCTTTTAACTTTATCTAAAATACTTATTATATTAAATGCACGTTTTGTGCTTCTAGTGATTTGTAGGTTTCAGGAGTCTCTTTCCTAGGAATGTACATGGAAAGCAATTTCATGAATATATTTTCAAATAATTTCCACATCTAAATATGCTCAAAATATCCTCTCTTTGCATATATTTTAGTAATTTAAGATGAGTCCAGTAAGGGGGCAATGTAATTCATCAAATCCATCATTTTATTACTTTGGACAGACACAAAAATATTAATTAGCTGGGTGTTTTAATTTTGTGAAACTAATTATATAGAAAGAACATGGTTTTTCAGTCTAGTCGAGATGATAAGAAGTAAAATCCTGGCTCTTTCTGCTCAGCTAGTTCAGGGTAATTTTGGAGCATTATGGAGAAACTCAAATCGAGTGAGATTAAAAAATCATTATCACTGTTTAATGAACATCCATTGTCATCTTATGATTTTAATATTTATACATTGCAGCAATAATAAACAAACAATAAGAAGATTACAGATTATTATTTGTCTCTATTTTGCAGACCATGTTATAGTATGTGCTCATGACTGCTGATGCCTTGACATTATTGAAGAAATTATACAATGGAATGTGAAAATGGAGCTGCACATCCTGTCTATGCACAGATATGCTGTGTTTGTGACTAACTTGCTTCTGATAGCAAAATACACTGATCATTATGTTGGGTAAAGAGCTGATATCAGTAATGGCATGGAAATGTCAAGCTACAAATAATATAAAGAAATAATGACAGTTTAAAGTTTTAAAATGCACTGTTTTGCTGTAAGAGAAAGTCTATACCTGAAACAGAACTGTCATGTCATCTAGATGTTCGTGGACTGTTCAGTTGGTGTTTGTAGACATGAAAGTTAAATCCTTAATCTGGGATGACACTGAGGCATGGCCTGGGGCTTTATCAGGAACAATTAGAGGGAGACTAAATTTTTTTCACTCAATTAACAGCTCCAAAAAGAGTGCAGCAGAAAGTATATTTTCACAAATCAAAAGTTAACATACCGAGATAAAATGCTTGAACAGCATGTGAATTACTTAGAAGTAATTTCTCAGTTTTAATATTATTTGCTTTGAAGGAAACTGTAAAATATCATTATGGAGAGCTTTGGGGAATTTCAGAACAATTTCAATTTCTGGACATTAAATTAATGTTGATTATTTTCATTGCAACAATGGCCAGTTAAGTAGGCTGCATTTTACTAATTTAAGTTCAAATGTAAGCTTTATGATAATCAAATAAGAGAATTATTAGGTTAGATTATATAGATTTTGGAAAGACATGATGAAGCTCCATTTATCCGGAAAATACTGAACTGTTTGTTTTTAAAGGTATTGATGAAGTTTAAGAGATTTACTGTATATTATTGTTATATTATGTTTGGATTGTGTGTCATGTGTTGCAGTGTTGTTGAGGTTGCATGCAGTGTTAACGTTGCTTTTGCCTTTGCCTGCTTAGTTGCTTTAGTTATGATGACTGAGAACACATGCAATGTGGACAAATGTACCCACAGTATGATGCACATCCAAACATGAGAGTTGAATAGTGATGCTTATAGCACTTGCTGATGACGCCATCATAATGCATTAGTCCAAGAATGGGCAGTTGGGTTGGTTGCTCCCCTAAGTAAAGCACTCTGCAATGTCAACTGATAACATCTTAATGAAGGGTGTCTACGTCTATAGTAGCAAGTGTAGTTCCAGTGTTGACAAAGTACTGCCACTGTCTCTGTGTCCGATGCAGGAGTGCTGTCACTGTTACAGCTCCCATTAGTTGCAATTGAACTTTTCTGACTTGGCTCTTATTGTGACCATAGCAACCACAGGAACCATACTGGGGAAAACTACTACTTGCATCCAGCACCCTGCATTATATGACACTTTTTCACCAGTTCAGTGCCAAAACATCAGTAAAAAGACGTTGGCCTTTGAGCAATATCCCTTTTAAAGTAGAGTTTTCACTGAAGACATTTTGACAGGTCACAGTATGTATGACACAGTTGTAAATAATAAAACAAATAATGGCCGAATTCCATGTAGCTCCTACAGTTTAAGGGTCCTGGTGTTGTGCATGCTGGCTTACTGTCACACAGTCGTGGCTTTGACATAATATTAATCATCAAGACTTGTTTTCCTTCAAAGTAAAAATACCAACATAAACATAAATTTTATACTGATGTTGCCTGCCTGTCAAAATCAAAAATACAGTCATTATTATGTTAAGAGCAAGTGGTGGACACCTTCACCTCTTTATGTCTCCCTTACATCTTCTTCAAGCTTTCTGTGTTTATTCATAAATCTATTGAGGTTTAATGCTTGCAGGGTAACTGGGAGAGGAGGATGGGGTCCATATTGCATTAATAAACACTGAACAGGTTGCCAATCTATGCCAGAGACTAGGGCCTGACATTGAATCTTTTTTGTATTGAAATCATGATTTGAAAGAGTGCAATTTTCAAATTGTAAGTGCTGTGATCTTATTAAAGATGAATTAACAAGCCGTGAAAATGTTTAGTAAAAGTAAAGTTATGCTTGCCAATTTTACCAGTTATAAAGACATTCTAATTTGCCAGACAAATTGCAGTTAGATATTTCCCTCAAAACATTTGGCTGTGGCATACACTGATATTCATTGCTCATGAGAAAAAGTGTAAACTCCACAATAAATGAATAACCCATGTTGTCTTTGGGAATGACTGTAAGAAGACAGGGTGGAGCGTTTGCTGTCTCTCATTACCTCAACTAATATATTGCCTGAGATTGTCAGTCTGGGTTGGCAGCTGACACTGAGAGCAGTGTTTCTTTTATCTGTCCCATGATTGGCTGTGATGATCATGGTTACGTGTTAGTAGTCATATCATGAGACATTGTCCTCTGATTTTGGATGTCGTTATATATGTAACAGACTATCAGTAAACATTGTTGTTTATTTTGGGGTTGGGTAAGGAATGCCTGGTTTTTGGGTGATGCCCTAATTCCCCTAGAAGGTGCCGTAACACACACACACACACACACACACACACACACACTCACACGCACGCACACACGCGCTTGTCGTTTTTTGTTTATGCACTTTTAGTACTCTGCACTATCCAGCTAGAGTTTCGTCATTACAACACAAATTTGTTTTGGTGTAGTGCTTTCAAGCTAAAACTAAAACTACATTTTGAATCCTCTTAAATTTATTGGTGCTGTGGCAGAGAGATTAAACTTAATTGTCGATCAGTGAACCTTTATCATGCCTCTTTATCAATTCCAGTAGGAACAAGTTTCATTAGAAATTCCTCGCTCGCACTCAGACAAAAGAAAGCTTTTAATGGGAGCTTTCATTAACTTCCATTTTGCATGAACTTTGCTTTTACTTTTTATAATGGGCTACATAGATTTGAACTTGGCTTCCGGTTTGTGTGAGATGGATAGTAATGAAAAAGGTTTTGTTATGGATAGAGATAATGTATTTGAATGGAAATGCCCTCTGTCTTTGTTTCCTGCCTCGCCCAATGTTTCCTATAAAAGCCCACAGATTCCATGTTATTTGTGTTAGATGATTATGAGCTGCACAACAACACATTCACTTTTTGGGGCCCGGGGTGAAACTGACCCAGTGTCACCCCCCTACCCCAACCATTCCCACACTAATCAAGAGGAAGGGCATTTGCATGAGTTTGCCAAAAAGACCTCTCTGCACGGTCTGGTGCATGTCGTCAACAAGGGATCCTCTGGAGTCTGGCATTGCCTCTGGACCTTTGCTTTCATTGGGTGTCTCAGCTTCTTCGTCTATTACAGCATTAGCGGGATCTTGTACTACCTTCAGTTCCCTCATATCACCAAGCTCGAAGAAAAGGTGGCGTCAGAGAAAACCTTTCCTGCCGTTACATTCTGTAATATGAATCCTTTTAGAAAGTCTGCACTCACTGCCTATGACATAGAACATCTGAGGGAGATCTGGCATATACCTGCAGAGCATACAGAGAACATCGCAAGTCCAATGTATGAGGTGAATAGGGAAAGTTTCAAATACCTCAATGGGACCAAAGCAGAGCTACCATGCTGTGGCCAGTTTGACTGGAAAAAGCTGTACGACCGTTCAGCTCATCGCCTGTGGGACATGGTGAAGTCTTGTCACTTTAAGAAGGCCCACTGCACGGCTGAAGACTTTGAGTCTGTGAGTAATTTTCTCGCTTGCCTTTGAACTTAATCCTTTCAGCAGAGGTTTTGGCCTTAAGGCTCTCACAGTTGTATGGTAGATATGAATAAACCAAGAAATATGCATATAAACCACAGTGTATTGAAGAATCAAAGACTTCCCCTCCTGATTTCTTTTACCTGGTTTCAGAGTGTGATTGGTTTCAGAGGAGATGGACAATTGAGTGTATGTATATATATATATATATATATATATATATATATATATATATATATATATGTGTGTGTGTGTGTGTGGTGTATAGTCCTTTTCTTCCAGTATAGACGATGTGCACATTGCCTCATTTTGGACAAGATCCCTGGGAACTATTTCATCTACGAAGACAGTAACTAGACATCAAAGAAAAAACCTTTTTCTGTTTGATGTCTGTATCTTACTGTAGTTTTTCTGCATCAATTAATTGTATTTTTGACTAGTGGTCTCATACCTGAGTACTTGCCACATACTATAAAATGCATTTTTATGTGTGCTTTAGTTTATTCTAATGTATCATAGCTTCTTGTGTTCAAACTTTTTGGTAAACTTGCTTAAAAACAAGAGAGTTGTTCATGATAGTTATCAAACAGGTGCACCAGCCTGGGAGTGCAGTTTGCCTGTCGTCTGTGACACGTCTTGCATGCAGTCACTGAAATGCTCCCCTATTCCAAAGCATTTGCATTTTAGTGAGGATTGTGAATGTAGTGCAATGTATGTAAGTATACTAAAGGGAAGTTGTTGTGCGGAGGATCATTTTATATTAATCTGTCTTCTACAGAAATCTCAACACCAGAAAAAGTGTATATACTCACACAAAAAAGTATTCAGGGAGTTGCCACTAACAGCAATGTAATTGCTGGGAACTACTAGAAGTTATTGCTTAAGAAACTGTAAAAGAGGTAGTGGCTGAAGCAGAAGAGTCAGCAGTCCTCATCACTAAACCACTTGTGTGGTGATCTGCTGTAAATGCTAAACAACCTATTTGGTTTCAATTTAATTTAAAATATTTATTATATATGGATTTAATAAATATTCCATATTTATATTTTGTTTTGTTGATTGGTTTGTGTATATGTATCTTTCAGCAGAGTATCAGACTTTTTTGGACGGAAAAGAGCATATTACATTGAGACTGAACTTGCAATTTCAAATTCAGTGGAAGATGCAGTGACACTTACCTCTGTGCTTTTACGTAAGAACATGGTCTTTGGTTGCCTTTGTCGATAGAGATACATAAAGTAATGGCCTCACTTGAGTATTTACTACACATACTGTATGTTCAACTTATCCCTCTTTTGTCAAAAAAATGAACTATTTCTGTGTGTAAACTCTGGAAGTGATCAGACTCCATGCCACAAGAGTTGGGTGGATTATTCTGTGGTATTTACAATCTCTTTCTATTTGATTATAGATCTAAGAGCATCAAGGCAGATTAACTCTGCCCCTATGGTGTAAATAACCCCACCAATCTCTTCACATCCATGGCAGCAACTCACAAGGCATTAAGTTGTGAAGACTTTATCGATAGCTCTTGTGTTTGGGGTTTAATTAAAACCCTGCTCACTCAAAAGGCTGTGTCATTGAGATATCGTCCACAAAAAATAAATAAAAAAAAGGTTTTATCATCGTGTTTGTCACAACCTCGTGTTAATATCTGTTGAATTTCAGTGTTGGTAAATCATATTGATGACAGCCATATCTTGGAAATATTGCACTAAATGTCACATCAAATATTCTGCCAGTGAGGAAACACTGACGTATTAAAGTCTTAGTCTTACTAAAACCCTAATGAGTTCCTGGCCTACTCTCGCAAATCGAAGATAATAATGTGGATAATAATGTTTTTTACAAGTTGGAACAACACATTAACAGCTGCACGTGGTCAAAAAAAAAGTTTTAGATTGATGCGCTGAGGTAACTCCCTTTAGGCTGCCCAGTATAAGATGGAAACTTGAAATGATTGGCTTGCTCTAGAATTCACACCTATCTCAGCCCTGGGGCTAGAGGGAGCATGCTGCTACACACTTCACATGTTCCAATACATGGGGGAGCTCGCGTCCCTGACCTTGTGCTTCATGAAAGTATAATTGACCTCTGGTTTGTAATGTAAATTACAATTCTATTCATCAAGCTAATCCTATGAATAATACATTTAAATACTAGTGTTTTTTCTAATTAAAATGCTGAAGTTCTGCTTACATTCTTATCAGCAAATGACACAGTAGGGTAATGTATAGCAGAGAAGTTAAGCATTCAGTACAGATTATCCAGATATTAGGGTAAAGATACTTCAGATCAGTATTGAGTAATCTGAGCAATAAATTTAATTATTTGTACATCATTAGCAAAAGTAAATAATGCACTTGAATATTTAATTGTTTTGTACATTGTTGCCTTCTGCTCTTTGTGTAAACCTCTGGTACTTGGCTAAACAATGTTTGTTAAAATGTGACCAGGAAGCTGCATCACCCATGTGAACACGAATGATCCATTGACTGACGGAAGATCAGTTCTAACTTCCATACCTTTGATTTCACCAATGTTTACAAAACTAAAAGTATACAAGAAGTTTGGCAGCTTAAAAATAATTGCCTTAGTAAAGGTCTCAGTATATTAGTTAACTGATGTCAGATGCGCTTCTTAAATTTTACTGCACCGTATATCTAGAATGGGTAAAGTCTCCCTTAAATGTACAAACTGTCTTCCCAACAGTGAGCAGTGCTCTGTCAAGAGACATCCTGACTCACTCAAGTATCTCAAGCTCACAGACTGGCCAGGTTTGTTAACATGAGTGTGTTGTTTGCTGATGTCATGTAAAATGAAATCTCGGATAATGTCTGAAACTGCTCCCTAGTTGACTTGGCAGTGAATCACTATACAATGACTTTAATTTGGAAAATTGATTGGGTTACTGATTCAGTGAACATTGGAACACTAATGAGTTACTGATTATCTATGATACAATTTAAAGGTGTTGCAAAGATGAGGAACAATGACCAAATCCACCACCTGGGGTTTTTAACCTTTAAGAAATATGTAACACTAGGGATTTTGATTTATTATGTATTCAATTACTTGAGACAAGGAGCAGAGGTTTGCTACTGCAAGGAAAAAAACGTTTATGACAGAAATAACTGGAAGTGCTACCATGGGAAGAACTAACGTATTAGTGGCTTTGATCTGTGGTAATAAATACATCTTTTGTAGTGTAAATGTTTAAAATGTACTTCCGGTATTCAGACAAAAAAAAAGAACTAATAAAGCTGATTAGGCTGTAAGACTTGAACCGATAAATCGTTTAAAAATTGAAGCATATCTGTATTTTCACAGTTTCTATTAGAGTACCTCAGCTAGCATTGTCAGGCTTCTCAAACTGTATAATGTAATAATAGAAATAAGTGTACAATAACTGGGAACCTAATGTAAAGTAAAAAAAATAATAAAGTAAATTCAGTGGGTGCATGGAGCAAACAGAGCTGAACAACTATTACACGGAAACAGTTTTAGCACTGGGAAAATCTCTGAACCCTTGGGCACGTGCTCACTGGACAGTGGATTGGGACATAAACTGGATTTTGGAAACATTTACATCCTGTTTTTATTTGGAGCCACAAACATGCAAAAGTGGCAAGTACAAATTCAAAGACAGTTTAAGTCATCACGCTCTTTTTGCTTTTACTACTACTATCATAGGATTTGGCTTTGATAGCACAACAGCACGTAGTTCATTGTATACTCTAAGTGCAATGTCCTGCAATCCAAGCAGTTTCTCTTGTTGAATGTTTAGGAGAAATCCATGTGTCCAACTTTACCCACAGGTAAACAAAGAGGTAATGAATACATTTAAGGTGTTGTCATGTAGGGTAAGCATCACCATTTCCTGCTCAGTAAGTATCCATGGCAACTCTAATTCTGCAGGTGGAGCCAGCTCACTGGTGGTAATTGCTTCAAACCGATGCATACTTTTACGAAATTGACCTTTATCAAAACCTTGAGCCATATTAATCATCTGTTTAGTCTCCATTTAGGCTGTGTTCTGACTCTTTGTGGAGTTGTATTGATTTATAAACCGTCTGCAGGGAGGCACCAGACAACAGCTTTTCAAATAGGGCCGAATGGCGCCATTTCATCCTGTATGTCAGGGTGAATAAATAAATAAATAAATTGGTAACATCATAACAGACTTTACTATAAAGGCTTTGCTGTGCCTCTTTAAGTTTTCCAGGATCCATGGACTTGAAATGGTTGCCCATCAGGGATTTTGTAAGTAAGTAAGAAAAATAATTTGCTCAGCCAGCTATGGTAGACATACATGCTGGTTTTACAGAATTAAATCCTTGATTTTGTTTTGGAAATGCAGAGAATGGAAAAACAGTACAAGAATTCCATTTCCCTTTTCAAGATGCATTTCAAACCAGCTAATTTTTAAGTTTTCATGTCACAGACAGTGTAGGTGTATAGATTATATTTCCATTCAAAGTGCACGACCATGGAGATCTTCACTCTTTCAAAACATTCTTGTTATTGGGCTGACCTTCATGTTTCCTTCACAGCCTCAAAAGTACTTTATCTTCACATTATGGACCACTTTCTCTTTGTCTCTGGCTCACTTATTCAGTACTAATGTTTTAGAAATAGACAGCTGTTCCATTCATTCCACACTTAACATTAACTTTCCAATTGGTCTGTAACTATATTGTTTAATTGCTTACCACGAATCACGGTTTTCCGTTACACAGCTCATTGGATGTTCTAATTTAGTAATTTGGGTTTTTTTGTAACCCGGGAGATGCGTGTTCTCAAAAGCACAAAACAGACCATCCGACATTCATTGCTCTTCTCTGTGTATAATTAGATTCAAATCCTGTTCTCTGATCGTTGACAACACATTATCCTCTGTCAGTCCCACAAGCACCATTAGGGTGAGTGGCCCTGCTTCATTTGCCTGTCTTTTTTTTCCTTCGTCTTTAGCTGTGACCCCAAAGCTTTTTGCTAAGCAGAGGAATGGAGAAAGGATTCACTTAGATGAAATGACAGGCTAACAGCGTTTAATGAGCTGCTTTGGCAAGATGTCATCCTCCCGAGCTTGTTTGCAGAGCAAGGCTATATGACACTGCCCATCTGCAACCTCCAACTGTGCGTCTGTGTATCTCTAGCATGCATCTGCGGCTTTGTGTGTGTGTGTGTGTGTGTGTGTGTGTGTGTGTGTTTGTGCATGTATCTATGTTTTTGTGTAGGTGTGTGGCTGTGATCAGAAAGGGACAGGCTGACACAACTAATGGAGAGAGATGTACAGTAGGCAGACCTGGCAGCGCACAAGAGGCTTTCAGCTCCTTAGCCTTGATTCAGAAATTCAGGAAGAGCGATGGTCTGAGAAGACTCCAGCTATACTAAAATCACTGGCAGGATAAGAGCTCTCAATGTGTTTTTAAGAGGAAAGACATGATTTAGGTGAGATAGTTATTAACCAAGATGAGAAGCAGACCTCCCACACATGTCCCAGCAAAAGCCCAGCAAGAACCCTTTCAAGAACTTGCATATGTGCGCACATATGTGTATGCACTTCTGATGGATTCACTTCTTAGCTTAAAGGAATATTCAGTCATTTTTCACAAAGGCACAACTACTGTCCTGTACTGTACCATATTTTTCAACCGGTAATAAGACTGCATAAGATACAATGTAATTACTAATTACCTATCAATCTTTTTTAAAGGTTCAAGGTTAATTTATCCTTATATCACAGGGTTGCGAAACGAAATGAAAGCTGTAGTCCCTTTATGCTACACACACAAAACATAGAAAAGTAAAAAATAATTACAATATATACAATTATTTATATACATATACATGTATACACCCAGGAAATATTTCTTGATTTACATTTTTTTTATTGCATCGATGGAAATGTAAACCGCAGCAAAAAGACAGTGTTGACAAAAGGGTCTTTATCTTCACATTAAAAGTTCAACATCTGGGAAACATTGTACCTGAACTTTGACTGTGTTTGAGCACCAACCATCATTGATGTAAATACACAGTCTGCCTCCCCTCGTCCTGCCGTAGTCTTGCGCTCTATTGACTCGGAATAGCTTGATCCAGGGCGTTGAGAAGAGGGAGCCAGGTCTCTGTAAAGTCTGTGATTTCTCGTTGCGTGTCAGCCTGAGTCCCATTTCGTCCACTCCACTTTCCCGTGACCAGACATATCCAGGAGCAGCCTCAGGTCCAAGCTGGGTTATCTTAGCTCTTATCCCGGCTCTCCCCTCCTCCGCTGAAGCGTTTGGTCCGGCCGTACTGGCAGGGTGGTCAGAAGACGCGTCTTAATGTCCGCTGCTCGTAATCCAAACCCCATACTTCATTATCCAATGCCTGTTAGTGTATTTCTGCCATAGGTAATACGTGTTTCTGTAATAAAGCCAAACATTTCAGACGCTGTTTTAAGGAGACTCAGCTTTTATTTTAAAATGTTAATTGATATTACATCATCTCTCTCTCTCTCTCTCTCTCTCTCTCTCTCTCACACACACACACACACGCACACACACATGCACTCTGAAACATGTACAGCATGTGTGTACTCAACCATACTATTGAGTCATTTTGAGCATTTTGAGTATATGGAGTTGTTATTGTTATTATTGTCGTTGCAATGTGTCTGAAAACTCTGTTTACATTCTAAGCAAAGACTTTACTTGTACTGATGTTTTAAAAAGTTTGGTGTATCTGCAAAGACTGCAGTTTGCTAGAAAATACTTGATAAAACTACTGTTATTTGAAGAGTTATGATAACAGGCTCACTTCCCCTATCCTACCCTGATGTGGCTTTCATGAAACACAAAACTCTACTAAAGTCTCTCTCTAAGTACTCTGTAATAATTGTTGATTATAGTGTTTACAAAAGAAATGAGCCAAGTGAAAGGGTAAAAATGGGCAGATAAACACTCTTCATTTGACCTTGAAGAATATGTATAAACATACTGTTTTCAGCCAGACTCTGCAGTTAAAAAAACGTTAGAGTGGGATGGTAAGCCACAGTATATATAGAGCAGAAATGGCTACACACTGGTCAAAGTTTCAGCCTTTAAAAAAACACTTAAGTAAGAGTGTTATGCTGTTTGAAGTAGCTGACATATAGTAAAACATTCTGACTGATTTGACTTTCAGTCCTGAAAAAAATAAGAAATGGTTACAGTAAATAGTCATGCTCTGAATATAAATGAATGTCTCATCTACAGTAAACTGATTAAGCTTGATGTGCCGTGGACCGTCAGTGAGTGTACAACACTCAACAGCTACTCTCAGTCAAAAAATTATAATAATGCAGTGTTGGTGTTTTATATTAGCTTATCTGCTGTTGTAATTTTGTTTGTCATGCAATTAAGGAAATCTTGCATACCTAAATGTTACAGAAAGATATGCTCCCTGCTTGAAATTAATTTCCACGACCACAGTGAACTTTGAATTTAATAAGCTATTATCACATAATCTGTATTGTAGTTAAATGCAATAACTACTGCAGACGTACACTCACAAAAGGAAAGCCTAATGAGGTTTCCACAACTTATTGTCTGTCTTGCAGTCAGCTTCATTTATAGCCATGCTAAATTGATTTGAAAAATATTATTAAACCTACTGAACCGTCCTTTCTCTAATTATTACAGAGCAACCTCAACATTTAGATTACTATATATACACACACGGTGAAGCAGTTTCATTCTGCAACCCAAACTAAACCTTTTGAGCCCCCCTCTCTCATCTCTGTGCTGCTGCATGCCCAGAATGTTAAAATGCTAAAGAATACAGCCTATTTCTAAGGCTTCCTCCCTCTTCCCTTGTGTTTAAACTGGAAAATCACCATACACCCACCTTTGGTTGATGTATAAGTGTGTGTTGAGTAGCTAAAGGGATAAAGTCCTAACAGCTAAAGCATCCCGAGCCATTATGGTATTTTTCCAGGCCTTTCTCCTTTTGCAAGACTGTTGTCAATATGAGCCCCAGAAAAGATGATGTTTTGTATGCAATATTCATAGTATAAAATGTCTGTACTGCTCTGTCAATACTGTTAAACACAAACCTTCATGTCTAAAAGTCTGAACATCCAGGGGATGTTGGTACTAGTAGGGGTGTAAACCTCTACCTCTACAAATGTTCGTAACTTGGTATCCGATTACACTCCTGGTTGGATGATAGGCCTATCGTATTCTCTTGTTTTAGTTCAACCACACTCAAGAAATGGTGTGTTGATAATGGCAGATAAGGCACAGGTTGGCTCAGTAATTCAAGGGGATGGACGCTAATTCACACTGAAAGACACTAGCTGTGATTTGTTCCTCTTATCTATATGGATGGCCGTCTGCATGGTGTGCTCTATAACTGGCGCTGCTGCCATCATTACGGCTGCTTTGCAGACAGGAGGGCGGACAAGGTCTCATCCAGATCCATCAGCAAGTCTGAGTTATTCAGCCCTGCCCTGCTCTGGACAGGCTCATACGTAGAGTTCATACCAAGGGGGGGGGGGGGGGGCATGGGGGCTGCTAAATCATTCTACATCAGGCGGCAGCTTTAGAAAATCAATGCTTCTTCGTTTTTTCCTGCAGACAGAAGTGCATTGGGTGAGGAGAGGAGGATGCAGAGTGGAGAAGGAATAGTGTCCGTTTGTGTGTAAAGGGTGGATATCGTCTTAATGTTAATGAAAATGAAGGGGTCATGGAGGCAGCGGCGGTAAGCAGGAGCCAGATACAGATAGCCATCGCCCCATCAGCAAGGGCTACCATGTAGAAATGGTACACACAGTGATCACACAAGACCGGCATCACATCAAGCCACATGCTTCATAAAGCACAATAACATGAGTGGGGTCACGCTGAGCCAGGCCTGAACTATGACATTGGAGAGAGGAAAAAGCAATACATCCTGTTGTGTGGCTTAAAACACCCACCTTTCCACATCTGCTAACCAGCTAAAAGGATGAAATCGAAACCTGAGACTGATTCACAAATGTTTTCTTGTTATCTCTCTTGAATTTGTCCTCAAAACTGAATAAAAGAAAGATACGAAATAGCTGTATCCGAAAAATGAGATGAGCACACACCTGAAAATGTTGGTAAATCAGTTTTGATATTAAATTAGATGTGCATTCCTGGCAATGTATCTATAAAAACAAATCCTATATGAGGTCTAGCATTTCCCAGTCCCCTGTGCAAAGGGAAAATTATCAGAACAAATGAGACCACATAAATTAAAACAAACTAACAACATATAAGTGCATCGACAGCAACAACTGCACATAAACAGAATTTCATCAGCTCTAAATCACATCTGTATAATTTAACAGAAGTAGTTGATTCACTGAGTTGTTGAAGTAGTTTGATTTGAAACAAAAAAATTGCAACACATATGTCAGCCTGAAATAGAGGAGCGCATTGGATCTGTAATTGGAGAGACTTTTTGCCGTGCAGCCTCAGTGTCACAGGACAGTGAGCTTTAAGCACAGGAGAACATCCCACTAAGGCCACACATTCAGGCATCCTTTCCGGTATGTTGTAGGAATCCATAATATTTGCTGTGAAGTAATATATGGTAGTGTTTTTTTTGTTGTTCTTTACACAATTTAATATCAAGCAGATTACCAATTGGTATGATTTAGACAAAAAGGAATGTTTCTGTTAAGATATGTGACAAACTGTCTTAAAAACTCACATTTCTGACAAAAAACAAATTGTGTGTGGGTAAATCGGAGCATGCAGATGTTTCATTAATAGCCCCACCTAGTTATTAAGTTAATAAGTTATTTAATGCAAAGGCATGATCCCTGGGAAAGGAAGCAACATTGTGTCCCAAGTATTTAGATATAAATGTAAAAATTGCTGAGAAAAGATTATCATCACTCAATATTTAATATATGTTCAGCACAGGCTTAAACACTACAGTGATTACATTATGTTTGTGTTACAAGTTGTGCCATTCATTCTACAGTAGAAGTTGTTAGAACAGAGCAATTTTGTGTTAGGTTGATGTCTTACAAAAACAGGAAAAAAGACAGATGAAGCCCAACTGTTGGAAAAACTTTCAACCATTGCCTGTTCTCTCAGTCCTCATTTAAAATCGCTCACCTCGTCTGCCACAGCTCCACTGTAGATTTATATCCTTGGTTTGGTGCTCTGGCTTTCTCAGGTGAATGAAAGTAGAGACTATAGTCTTAGTAGTAGAGGCAGTAAGCAAGAGAAATAATGGACTGGAAATGGTTTTCTGCATCAGATCATGAGTGATGGCACTTATACACTGTAGAGACAGGTCTCTACAGTGGCTTTCATACTAATTGTTTTTGTTCTTTAGTTGAAATCTTAGAGAAGTTGTAGACTTAAACAACAAAGCCATTATTCTAAATGTTCTGTATGATCCAAAGGAGTGTTTACTGTAAGTGCATACTACTTTAATCTAATACAAACACTGTGATCGAGAAGCGGCAGGGATCTATTTAAAGGCCTTGTTTAAAAGATGGTCAGTTGGCTGAAGAGTTTCACATGGAGCTAAAGTAATTAAACTTACTGCTTTTTTGTACATATGGAAGTAAACCGACATCCGCTATGCCTACCCCTCACAGATTCCCAAGGGGTCCACTCTCTCTTTACTTAAACAGACTAACCAGATAGCAAGCAGTGCTTTAGCAAGTCCTGGATCAAGTCACAATATGAATCAACAATGTCCGTTTGAATATTAAAAGCAATACCACAGTTGGTATCTCTATCTAAACTGTATTGTATTGTATTGTTAGTTATATTTTATGGAATTTGTTTCAAAGTGAGTTTTCATATTTACAGGTTTGTACTGCAAATTTCCGCACTCATTTCTGATACATGGATAGAAAACAAATACTTTATCTGTTCGTAAGTGTTATGAAATATGCTGATCCTTTTTTTTTCATTTTCTTAAATCCAGCACATACAATCAAAATAAGTCACAAAAAACGCATGTGTGTATACTGGGTCTTGAAATCCAGGGCCTTCTGAACCCTAACGGCTTGTATATACTGCAAATGCTTTATAATTGACATGTTAATGCACATTAAAAAACCCTTCTCTTGTGACCTTATCACCTCATTCAGAAAACAGCACATTTGAACAGTAATGTGTAATTATCTCACCAATTCTCATCATCAGTTGGGTGTTTCATTGAGTAGCAGAGTGGCTGGGAGGTAATGCACATGTTGAAACTTGACGGAATCTGTTATCATTTTATTCATGTTGTACAAAATGCTGTGTACAGATGGTTTTTCTATTATTTTTTATTATAAGAAACACTCTGATTTTTAACTCCCCAATGTTGTTATATCACACAGTAGTGGTTACATATCTCTAAAGGTGAGAAGAGATTTTGGGGCACCATTGAGGACTTTAAGCAAACCAGGGATTGCTTTACAGCAGCCTGTTTATGTTTTATAACACTGACATCACTGTGGGTGGGGACCTAGCTGAAGCAAATCTCAAAGGCCACTATTGGTAGCTACTGTAGGTGGCCAAAAGATGTGTGGATGCAGGAGTCGGGAGGCCACCTGGTGTGCAGTGCAGGCGAGGTGTCAGGAGAGGCAAGACCTCAAGATTCAAAAAACACATCTAGACACAAACTCACAACTTTCAAGTAGCAGGATTCAATATCAGATTTTCTTGAAACCTCACAAAACAATCAACTGGGCATGGACTGAACCTTAAAACAGTGCATCAGTTGTTTCCCCATATAGATTATGTTATGGCTTGCCACAATAATAAATGATGGTCTGTCACGGTAAAATTACTTATCCCTCCAAGATTAAAATGATCTAGCCTGTTGTGTGTTGAGGACCTTAAGGACCTTGTGACACAATTATTCCCCTAATGACACTTATCTTGTAGTCACATATGCCCCTCTTTAGCGCCTTAACTGTTGATCATCTTAGCTGTGTGGAAGCTGCAGACCCTGCAATACAGGCATATTTTATATTCTCTCTGATCAGACTGCTATCAGTAAATGAACAGGAAAGTGAGATGATTTTATCACCAATTAACTGTGATCAAAGTTAGCTAAAAAAACAGTCAATGATGATCTGACAGCAGGGATGGACTGGCCATCTGGAGTAGTGGGACTTCCTCTGTGGGCTGTTCAACCTGTGGGTCGACAGTGAATCTGGCAACACTGATACAAACAGAAAACTGTCACATAGTGTTTTATAGTCCTGCATCAGACTGGGTGGGCGGGCTTCATATACTTCATCTTTCATCCCTCGCTACTTTGCTTCTGATACTCCTTTTAATATTAATATCAAACTGACAAACTGATTAGTTGTGATTAAGCTGCAACTTTGTCGTCAATTATGGTGCAAGTACAACATGCTGTCTTCAACAACTGCTTAGCAGCTGCAGTCACATTTCTATGTCTACTGGGTCCATTCAGCCACAGTACTGCTGTGCATTCAGAAAGAACTCCCAGACTAATACACAGGGAATGTGGTTACCGTACACGTATGGAGCTGGTCTTCTCTGATGCATGCTCGTGCAAAACAATCTATATTGTGTATATAGAGTTATAGGAAACGAGGACCCCTGCTCCCTTTCCGACTGCAAATTTTTGTTTCTCCTTCCACTTTAAAAGAATAATGTCAGTAAAGCAAAATATGACACTGCTCTACCTGAAACCTCTCTTCAGCAAGGCCTTCAGCTGACTGAATAAATACACGGGCAATTACATATGTCACCGTGCTCTGTTCCATAACATAAAATATTTTTGTTTTTTAAGTTGAATAAAAAATTGAATTTAAAAATGACCATAAAACATACACATAGGAATGCAATATGTGTCATACAAAATATTAAAATAGGAACACAAAAAAAAAGCTGCTAAACAGAAAAAGAAAGTGGAAATTGACTTACCTGAACAAAATAAACTAGCAACTTGAAGCAAATTTATATAAAATTGGGCTTCTACATACACACCTGTGAAAGACGGAGGGAAAAGGGCAGGAAGAGCCTGCATGTTACGACAATAGCATTGTCAACAAGTTCAAAGGTCACATGACAAAAAGGAAAAGGACAAAACAAAAGGTCCCATAAAATATATACAGAGACAGCAGTACGAATCGAGATAATAAAGAAAACACAGAAATGAAAGGGGGATTTCTGCAGTTAAAAGGGCACCTGAAAAAATGCAGCTGAAACCTGCCCAGTGTAGAGAGTGTTTAGTTTTGTCAGGTGGTAAGCACTTAACTCAGTTAACACATTTTTAAATTTGTAAGTGAGCATTTAACACAGTTTTATATGAAACAATCAAGAACTGTAAGTTAAGAAGGCTGTTGAGTCAACGAGACTACCACTTCGTATTAATTCTGTCTTCATTTAAAAAGGAGTTTGTAAATATATGTATATGTGTATATATGTATGTATATACATACATATAAACATATTTGTATACATATATACATTTATGTATACACACACACACACACACACACACACACACACACATATATATATATATATATATATATATATATATATATAAAAGAAGAATAAAACAAAACAGAATCAGTCACCACTTGTAGATTTGAAAGGTGGCTTTAAGATGCTTATGACCGACAGCAGCTTTAGTCAGAGGACCAGACCAATAGGCGAGCAGGAAGCGAATGCGCTAATGTGCACGATGCACACAGCTACTTGTACTGTTGTGGCAGCAATGTATTTATTTGTATTTTGGCACACACATTTTGACTGCTGGGACCATACTGTGGACAGAGGTGGACATCAAAAAGTTTATTATGCTGCAGAAGTAATTTAAGACATTTTTACCAAGATACCTTTTTTTTTCTCAGTAAAACTGGGTTTCCATGGAAATCCATTTTAACCACCATGAATCATAGCTGACGACAGCTTGTTTCCTCCATGAAAAAGCAGCTCACATATGTTGCCACCTCTCCACAGGCAGTATGTTTGTTTGATACCAAAAGATGGGTTGGTAATATAGTTGGTAAGCAACACATTAGACAAAAGTATTTAATAAACTTTAAATATCTGTGAAAAAGTCCACATACTCCATGACCACATTCTCTCATCTCTTTCCCTTTCTGGTCAGCTTGTGGGGTAAGGACATTATTGGTCCCAGGCCCAACCCTTGACCTCTGACCTCTGTAAACCATTTGAAACATGTTTACAGAAGTCAAATGGGGGGGAGTAAAGTGGGACAGAAACCCACCTGTCACCACACACCTCCAATGATCACAGCGTTATTTACAGTCATCTCCCGCAGCCCTTGATTGATGGCAGCCATCTCATTAACGCCACAGCAGGCCAAGGCCTCCTAACATGTCTGATTGGCACGTCCTCCCTCACTCAGGCCGTTGCACTGCAATTAAAAGTCCCCTGGAAACCAACTGTACTCCAGATAAAGAGGAATGGACCATACCATAGCTACTATTTTGCCACTTTGATGTTGTTTCAGAAAGCAGGAGAGAAAATGTAAAGAGGCAAGTGGGGAATGGGGCAAATGAGAGAGGTTAGAAGGGGTGGTGTTGGTATGATGTGAATGATTTATTAGTGTAGCTGGACACTTAATAATTACTTAACACACACACACACATAGATCACCTCTACAGTATTTCTGTCAGGCGACGTCGTGCGAATGGAAATGATATGTGATTGATACCAGGAAGCACAGGCACGGCCCAGGGGAAAGCAGTGCAAGGTCTTACTTATAAAAACATCAATCAGGTAGCATGGTCTGTGAAGCCATGGGTTGTGAAACACCAGAGGTCCCCCACCCCCCTTTCTTCACACTGTGAACAAGACTTGCCTCAGAAAGACGTAGGCTTCCTTTGCTCGGTTAATGAAGACACTGATGCTGTGCACGGCCGCTACATACATACAGATGAAACACAGCACAGTGCTGTCATCATGCACAACTGTATGACTGTTTACCTGCACACAAACATGCACCACACCATGGAGTTGGCCACAAATAGCCACATTCACAACAATATGAAAGTGAACATTAATGCTATGTACTTAAAGTAAAGAAATAATGAAAATAAGTGATCATTGGTTTTTAGATTGGTCTTCATACTGTCGTGATGCTCTCTGTGTCTGCAACAAAACACATCTTATCTCGGCCTTCGAAGCTGAGACAGTTCATTAGGCCTATTTCAAATGGGATTGGATTACAATAAATAAACCTGCAGTGAACCTGGAGTCCACTGCAGTACTAAAATCACATTTTATTCAGAATAAGGATACTTTACAAGAGGTAGGCCCACACGTTAATTACTTTTGAAAACCTGAGAAGATTCAGGCTCTGATGCTGGCAACTTTATGAACAATAAAGGGCAAAAAAGCCCAACTCTCATTGTTGTGTAGAAGTGGCTTCTTTAGAATAGAATCAGACAGTTCATGGTTCTATAACACATATTTGGATTGTGGGGGTTTTCTGAGGTGAGGTGAATTTTGACAGATGAAAGTAATAACCTGTGTCACTGTTACTGTCTTATAAGCCCTTATACTGGCAAATCTATTTTTGCACAAGTGTGTCTCTGGGGTGATTCTTTAAGGACCATTTCAATTATCTCTCACCACTGTAGAGACACCTAAGGATTTTACTTTCAAGAAACCTTAACAAAACTATACATGAAATATTATTAACTTAGAAATGCTTTCCGTTATTTTTGCAGGTGTTGGACTGAATTTGATTAGAAACAAATACAGCCCAGACAGTATGAATTGCAGTGAGCTCATAACATTGGTTGTCATTTCAGAGCTCAACTAACATGACTTTTGCCTCAATTCATGGAATCTTTGTGTTTTGTGTTTTTCAGTACAACTGTTTACCGGGCACTATTCTGCTCATTATTTTTACCCTCAGAAAAGGTCATTTGTCAAACCTCTTTTAATTGGGTTATTTTTCATTGGACAAACACAGCCCTCTAGAGGGTATTTCATTTAAAATGTTGATAAGCACCCGCTTGTTCCTGTGCCTGTCATCTGCATGATGTTATAACATGGGGGCAGTGGTGAACTGGTTTCGATGTGCTAATTAGCGTTTTTATGTGCAAAAGCGGATGAAATTGACATGTTTCTTCAGCAGAGAAAAAAAAAGTCATGTTAGGGCCACATTATTGTCCACGTGTTTATTATGAGTATATAATAACAAGCATAATTCAAACTGTGTTTTTGCCATCTGTGAGGACATTGGTGGAGTTATTGTCTAATTGTTTGTTTTCTCTTTTTGTTCTGGCCATTTCATTGGAGACTTCCTTGAAGGAAATGTGAAAGCACTTCAGTTTCCCCCTGCTACCTATTTGCATTGCATTATGGTGCAGGTGGGAAGGGTCTGGAACCATGCTAATGAACAACCTTGTTTTAATTAACTTCAAGTTAAAATGGCGTGAAATTGGAAATGATTATTGCCAAAGTAAACATGCCTAATTAGGATATAAGGGGTGTAAGTAAATTATTTGATAACTATTGTTTATTTGGAGCTGTGCATCACCTGGTTTGAGTCAGGAATTAATCTCCCCAGCACAAACTGAATGCACCATGGCAGACAATCTCATTTTCTGTGAGTGGTAAAGAAATGATCAGTACGACTGTTCAATAATTTAAAGCTCTTTTACAGTTGAGCTTACTAATACATATTTTTCTCCTTATGATTGTAAGCGGTTGTTGAAAACAAGACCCCAGCAAGGAAGAGTGTCAGATTGACCTGTACTCCATTTGCCCAAATAAATGAGATAAGATAATCAATAATAGAAGTCAATTATATAGCATTGTGTGTGAATTCTGTATTGTTCTCTTGTCAGTGCTTCACAATCAATAATAGAAACACTTCATGTGTATAGTGTTTCTCTATGTTCTAGGCTTTTATAATCGTAATGAAAGACTAAATATTATGAAGCTTTTTCAAATGTAAGTTTTATTCTGAGCTTGTTGAAGTCCAAACACCTGCACTAAACAACACTTTTATATTTCAATCAGTTCAGCTCAGCAGAACAGGTTGAGAGCCTGGCGCTGACAGGAAGGAATCTGCCATTGGGTGATGAATGAGCCTGTCAGATTAGGAACAATTTGATCATGTCTGTTGACTCCAAGTTTAATTTCACTGATCGCATCATGAGCAACGATGCATGTACAGACATATGCTCACTCATTACAACTTGGACAGGCATGTCCCTCCTTGCTTCTGTAGGATTTCCATTCTGACGTAATTGTATTGACATAACAGCGGTGGCAGAAAGTAACATTTAGTATATTTAATCTCGTACTGTACAATTTTGTTGTATTTTACTTGTCTATTTCAATTTAAGGTATTGTATTTTATACTTCTTCTTAAACTACATTTGATCAGATAATATTGTACTTTTTACTTCACTACATTTATTTAGTTACTGGTTACTTTTCAGATTATACTTTTACAAAAAGAACCTGTAATGAGTTTTTTTTTAAATGATATATTGTTAGGGTTGACCTAACAAATAGTAACAAATATAAAGTATGGTCTTTAAAAAAGATCTAAATACACTGTTCAATGAACAACTGCAAAATCCATTCATGCACATGTTGTGCTTTTTCATGTTTAAAGGCCGTGTCTTATGCATATGTCCTGTATGTATGTTTGTCCTTCGCATAGCTCTACAACCGTTCATCCAATCTTCTTCACACTTTACAAGTGTATTGCTGGGTCCCAAGGAAGTGCAGTGTCCACATTTCAACACTATCGACACATTCAATATTGATAAACTTTGAATAAACAAGCGACCTGCGCTCTGTGCAGCAGCAGGGTTGGGGCTTCAGGGCTCTGCGGACTGAGTCGGGCATGTCTTAACATCGGCAGTGGGCATTACAGGCCGTGGCTCATCAACTGCAGTTCACTTTTTCTGCTGGTTATACTAATATTACAACCTAACTCTCTTCACTTACCTGGAGTCGACGAGCACGAGCAGAGGGCCTACAGGAACAGCCCACTCTGCCATTACAACTCAAATTCTGAAAGTTTGCCATACAAACACTTCTAACTTTACCACTGGCAAAATACCTCCACTAATTAAATCCATGCTCTATTTTATAACCGCGGCAGTTATGTTTGCCAACTTGGTGTGTTTTTCAGGGGCAGATTTTGTGATTTAGGGGACCCATGCAAACACTGTCTAAATGTACTCTTCACCCTTTCTCTAACTGGGAATGTAGTTATTGGCAGTGGTAAAAGTACTACTCAAAACTTTTTTTCCTGATCCTATTAACTATCAATAGTAAAACTATTTATAATAGTAAAACTATTAATACCGCACAGTCAAAGTAAAAGTCCTGTATTCAGATTTTTTACTTAAAGTGAAGAGCATTATCAGCACAATGTACTAAATTTTACGCTGTGAAAACGATTAGATTCTGTCAGTAATCTCATAATTGAGAATGTACTGTGAAAATGTTATTGAACTAATGCTACATGAATGTGTGTGTACCCAGCCTTGAGTCAGTGAACAGTAATTTAAATCCTTAAACTTCAGCCAGCAACAATTCTTCTAATTTTATCTCATTAACTGTAATTAAAGATAAGAGGATCAATAAAAAGCAATACAACTGCACTGGCACTTTGCCACACTTTGACCAAAGTCCAGTGGTGCTGACAGGCTAGCCTGAGGCCATTCTTCTTACTCGTGCATATTAAAGATTGGTGCAGACAATCTTTTCTGCGCTTTGGTTCGCCTACATACAGTAAAACCAATTTTAAAGTGCACAACAGAATGTCACATATGCTACAGTATGATCCTATAATAGGTCTATTGATACAAAGCAAGGGTAAATTCTGTCCATGTTTTTACACGCTAAATATTTTAGTGTAAGTACTTAAAAATGTTGCGCTGATGACATCTACTTTTATTGGGGTCAATACCGTATTAATGTTAAATCTGAAGATGCTTCCTGGGAGCACGGTGACTCCCAGCCCAGAAAGAGGGTGTTATATTGTCAGACCTCGCCTTCTTTGTATGTGGTTGTGTTGTGTTCACAGGGATTGCCTCTGCAAGCTCTACCTTCTTTCCTATACATGATTAGGAACATACATTAGAAGGTTATCAGTTCTCTCATGCTGAAAAGACCAGATATTTTCTTTTAATTGACACACTTTAGAAGTTTTGCTGCTTTTTCTCTGTTTCACAATATCAAAAAGTGGTGGTCTTGCAAGGTCTGCTAACCCAGGAATTTTCGGTCTCAAAATGTTGAGACCTCCGATCACTGTTTGGATTACCATGTGGTTCTTGGTTACATTAAATCCTTATCAGCAATAACAACCATGATTGGAGCATCCTCCCTGATCAACAAAAAGAGAGGAAAAAGTAAAAGAAGCTTTCTTATCTAAAAAGTAACTGAGGACTGTTTGTCATAGGAAGTCTAAATATATGTATTTTTCCCTATCAGAAAGTATTTTAGTGCCATTGCACTGCATCAGGATGCATTAGTATAATCTTAAAACTATCACAGTGTGAACAGCACAAAAATATGCTTTTAGCATAGAACATTGAGCAAGCTGTAAAATAGATAGCACTTCAAACACAACAGGCAGAAAAAATGTTGATAGGATAGTAAAAAGCTGGATTAGACTCCTATTTGTATGAATAATTTTACCAGAAAATATTTGTCCTGCTTGTGCTCTTTGTTCAATTGTTGACCTGACAGCTTGCCTGAATTATAATTAAAAACTGATTTTTGCAGTTCCTTTTTTGGTCCATTGCAGTTAGTGACTTCCTTTGCTTACAGTAGGTTGTTGTTGACTGTTCACACGCTCTCCAGAAGCCTTGCGCATCTGGTCTTCACAAAATAAGCACATTACAATCCCCAGCTGCTGAGGAATGCAGCAATCACAGACAAGGCGATGGAAACATGCCATTGGGAGCGACCCAAAGAAAAACACATACAGTCCCCCAAAATTCAGGATAGCTGTGTATGATCTCAGAAAATACAGCTCAGGGACAGTCATATTTTATTAGTATCATGCAAAGCAGTTATGTCTGTTTCGTGTGGCTATCTGTAGCAATGCAATATGATGAAATGCTCTGAAGCGTTTTTTTATCTTTCTATTACGCTTTTGTCACAGTTACAGACAGTGCACGCAGTAAAAATGAATATAGAGACCTGTGGTAAAAGGAAAACCAAGCCAAATCACATCCTACTCTACATTTTTTCCCAAACTTTACCAACCCCCTCGCAACCGACCCTTTTCCGAACCCTCCAAACAGCACAACTCAACATCTGATGCCTGTATTTAGTTACCTGGCTTGGATAAGATTTGACATTTGTGCTTTTTAGTTTATTGACTTACAAATAAATTAATGCTTGGTACCTGTTTAAAATTATGAGATTATATGTTACTGGGAGCTAATTGTGAGTGAGCAGGCATTTTTTCCCTAAAAAAAGGAGGGAATAATTTCAATATATTTATTTAATCCCATTGAGGCTAAAAAGATTTAATATTCACAAAGTCTCCCCATCTTATCCTGAGCTGCAGTGATGGAGGAGAGTGTAAAAGCCTTCATTGAAGTAATGGCTAATCAGCAATCCTGTTGGCAATGAAACAAATATGGAAAAACAACTGCCAATTCATTTTGAATGTGATCAACAAGTTAGAACTCCACTTTTGAAACTACTTTGGACAAATGGTTGTAAGAGAAAACAAAACATTCTACGATCAGTGATCTGATCCAGTTCTTCAATACTTTGTTGCTGCTTTGAAATACGTTTGTCACTCTACCCACGGAACATGATTCCACCCCCCCAATCCACCCACGCATTACAAAATCCGCTCAGTTCATCTTACAAGTAAACAGCACAATTTTTATTTTTTTATTTCCTTTCAAAAACTACTTTGCTGCAACCTGATCTTATCTAGTCACTTTATGGCTGCCTCAAGTAACTTTAACTTCCCTAATAGTACTGACAGCACTTTTCCGTGGCGGCGGCATTGTACTGGTACTTTTCTCACCTACCGGGAGAGATTCTTCCCACAACAAACCTAGACTATGTCACATACACAGGTTAACCACAAGGCCACCTCCTTAAAGCGGAGTCTTGGGCAGTAACACATCTTTGGCATTACCGTCACAGAAAAATAACTATTAATTTATATCATTTAAAGTGTTTGTTTATCTTTAACATAGCCATGGAAGAGGAAAGGAGACACGCGCCCCCAGCAGTAAGCCATATTCTCTCTTTGACATTTTGTTAAAAACATAGAAAATGTAAACTTAACTCAAAAGCTTTTTGTCTGTTCCTCAAATATGATAACAATAATAAAAACAAGACGATGACTTGTCACTCACAGTTTAAATCACTTTTATTTAAATGACAAAATAATCCAGAATATGTCAGAGAATACACTTGAATACACAAACTGCACTTTTCAGCATCTATTTGAACTAACCCAATTCAAATTAATTGATTCAATTAATGCTCTGGATTTATACTTATATTTATACTTTGAACTATAGCACATTTCGGAAAAAGAAGGAATCTTGCAACATAATTATGTAAAGCTTCCCCTCAAAGAAAAGAATCATTGAGAATGCACATATGCCATACCTATTTATAACCTACAATTAAAATATAAATAACTGTGCTTAAGCTAAAAGTGCTTAAGCATTTAATAGCCTAATATATATATACACACACAAGTGTAAACAATGTGAAAACTATGTTTTCGCACCAGATTTCTTTATTTTTTTCTATTTTCTATTCGGACTGGACATTAAACCAAGCGACAACCTCCAGGTCTGAAAAGTGAAGCCAGTGCTTAAATACCTAAAACTTCCATTCTTTCTAATGGCCAGCAGGGGGCGACTCCACTTGTTCTAGAAAGAAGTCTGATTGTATAGTAATGCGAGAGAAAATTACTCACTTATCCTTACCTTAGTAAACATTGGAGTTTATGATTTTGTTCTAGTTTCAATAAATACTTCAATCAATTGAACTTAATTATACACCAATACACATAATCCAGCAAGGAGTTCAAATATGACTTTATAGTATTCTGAAATCCGTCATGCCGGGATCAAGGTGCCTTAAAGGTCAGGCAGGCAATTTATCTTAGAAGTGTTTTTTGTTCTATTTGTTGAAAATCTCTTAACATCCTGACAGCAATCAATAAATCAAATGCTCTGACACAAAAACAAAACAAAAAAAAAAACGTCTATGTGGCTGTCGCAGGCCTGTAATAAGCCTGTCCAATCATTTCATTTGGCCTGCATGAAATGATTGGACAGGCTTCTTACAGGCCTACCTGCCTGTCTACCTACGTACCTGCCTACCTGCGTGCACTCTGGTCGTGCACTCATTGTGCATAATATCACTGCAGCTAACTGTTGCAAGCCAGCAATAAGTTACAGCATCAAAATACATTTTCAATAAAATGTCCCAATACTAACATGGGTTAGGTTGACAGCTGTGAGTACTAACAATAGCCATGGACGTTGTTCACGTCCATTGTGGTAACGTTAGGTGTTTTCTTATGGATGAGACATGAGGTAGTTGGATACAGGTAGCGATACATATATATAAACATATATACCTGAAATATGTGTGTATGTATATACAGTATGTCTATGCAACAGAGCATTGGGGAGAGGAGCACATCGTTGTACATGTACATCGTCACAATATATGTCTGTGCTCTCTCATGGAGTGGTCCTCCAGCAGCATTCAGGCAGTGAGTGTTCATGTCTTCTGGGGGTAGTGGCGTTGGAAGGAGGCCTGAAGGGAGAGGTGAGATTTTTAAGGTTGGATACTTTATGTGGCGGCAGCTCTTTCCATCCCTATTAAGTCTATAAACTCTTCCAGCCAGCTGCTCAAGCTAAAACAGGTCGGCGTTCTTATCTTCCAATTCATAGTCATTTTCCGTTTTGCTGCAAAACAACCCAGTGATACGAATCTTATTTTCCTTATTTTCCTATTTTGTCTCCTAGTATACACAGTATAGGACATTTAGGAACATCAACCTGAAGAATGTTTGTGAGGGCATTTGTTACCACTGCAGGGCATTCCCACAGACAGTGCATTAGGGTGCCTCTATTACGCAGCCTTGCCAGCATTTGTCTGAGACTGTAGCATTAATTTTATTACATTTTACTGGGGTAATATAAGCCTTATGCAACATTTTCAACTGAATGATTCTATTCTATAGTCACACATTTGGATATTATGTCCTTCTTCCAGCAAAGTTGTGTTGGTGAGTTGCTCTAAACTGTAGATAGGCTCACTCGTTTATACATACCACCCTTATCAATCACCATTTACACCCCTTTATGCATTTTAGATTTAAGTATTAGGTATATATATTGTTTAAAAGGCAAGAAGGAGGCATCATTTAGGTTATATTGTTACTGTAGATTACTGTGTGAAACTATTTTCCTATCAGTGATTATATCTCCCAGACACTTAAGGTTAGAGCTCTGCCACCTGCCATTGACTAATGGTTTGCCTCCTGTTGAAAATAAAGGATTATGCCAAAGAGGACAAGCTGGGAGAAAGGTTCCTGTTATTTTGAGCCTTTTATTCACTAATTTAGCAATTCAACAAGAGAATTTAGTAATTGGATTTCAAGTAGGATTTGGATAAAACCACAAAGAAGCCAAAGATACTTTGTTTTTAAAGATATTTAAGCAATAATTTGTCCCTCCAGTCATTCCCAACTGCCTATTGAATTAGGGTTACCATAACCCCAATGCGATAGGATGGGGTTATGATAACCCTTTTGCACCAGATAAGGGAAGAAGATACACACATGCACAGAAGTACACAGACTGTAGCTTCTCTATTAACTATTATCACTATATGCAGTGTTCATGTTTTCTGAGTTGCATCAAGTCAAAATTTAAAAACATGGGGATGGTGGAGAACCCCCTATCTGTTTACTTTTTTAAAATAAATTATAATAAAATGCTGCAAATCCAAACCAAAGGAATGAGTCTGCCTAGTTGAAACCTAAATCACAACTAACTGCTAGCTTTCACCAAGTTGCACAATAAACCCCTACATGGCCCGATTTTGCATTTCAGTCAGTGAAGTACTGATCATAGACACTGTCAGACTGCTCATTAAAAACAGATTTTTTTCTAGCCTTCATTTTGGGAAAAGAATTCACCATGTTATTAAAATCTGGAGTGCTGGCCAGATCTGATTTAGTTGTTGTTAAACAGTTGAAGGAGTGCTCACAATTTTTGTCTTTTTAAACCCTGGCCTTCAAATTACATTCACCTTCGTTCTAAATACTATCGGGTTGACGTCTTTTTTTAAATTTAAAAACATTTCCGGATTGCATGCAATACTTCTCTAAATGGGTGAAACATTTTCTTGGCAACTAAGCACTGAGAGATGGGCTCACATGTGAAGCTGCAGAGTTTCAGGGGGTTAAACCTGGGAAAAGTCAGTTCATTTTTTGCACTGCAATGCTGTTTGATAATCAGTAGATGTTTTCAGAGCTCAACTCCATGAAGGGCAGATCTCTGTGGAAAATGCTCCAATTTAAACGAAAGAACAAAGTACTGGCAAAAGCAGGAAGAAAAGCTACTCCAGAGTGCAGTAAATTGTGACAGAGGGAGACTTCTAATGTTTGGTTTATTTTCAGTGCCATGGAAGGCACTCTTTAAATTTAAGAATTGATCATCAAAAAAATGAGATTCAAATTAAATGGCACAGTTGCTTTCAAGTCCGTCAAAGTTCCTTCATTTAATGGGTGTCTGCAAGGTGGGCTCTATTTACTCTAGGCCTGACTTCCTGACAAACAATATAATATGGCATTCTTAAATAGCGAATTATAAACATTAACACGTTAAAAAATCTGTTACCATATATTAACATAAAATAGCGTTAATATGTACAAAAGTCGACGAGCACACTCTGGTGGTTGACCAGCGGTCAAGTCCTTCTAGCTACTTGAGCAGTGTTGCCAGGTTGTCAGGTTGGTTAGAATCCTTACTTCTCACTCATATGTTGGCAATTTGTGCAACAACAGAACAGTGTTGTTTTTTCAGAATGCACTCCTACTTGAGACATGGGTGCCACAGTGCTCTCTAGTGTTTCGACTCCTTTTAAACTGTCTTTTCGTAAGCATCAATACATGCGTTTATGATATTGCATTTCCTTGCATTTTAAATTATTAGTTATATTACTATATTATTAGTATTAGTTATTTATTAGATATTACAGTCCATTGCAGTATCAGCTGGTCAAAGGGTCGCCGTAGTGTCCCTATGTATAATATTCCCATGAGAACTGATAATGTACCTTTAGTAGTCAACTGCTAGCCTTGTCTGTAGTGCAAAATGACACATACCAAAATCACAGCATACTTGCTTTCTGTAGTCAACATTTAGTTTACAGTATACAGCATGGGCGTGAGATGAAACAATAAAAAGGGAACAATATGCATTGTCGAACTGAAGATTGCAAGATTAATCAAATCTTTTTAGGTATTCCTAAAAGGGGTTTTAGTTAAGTTTGTAAACTGTCATTGATCTGCACAACTGCTACTGCTACTACATAATTTTTTATAGTGACCAGCTTGTCTTTCTGTGTTTTTTCCCTCACATGACATTTTGAACCCCTAACCCCCCACACACACAAACACACGCATGGACACACACTCACACACACACACACACACACACACACCCACACATGCACACACAAACACATGCACACAAACACACACACATACTGCTCACACACTGGTTAGCACAATACAATGGCTGCTGCTGATGTTTTCAAATCAACTGTTCCAGAAACACAGTGAGGAAACAAATCAATTATTGTTTAAACACAAGGCTTCGATGTCCAGGAATCAATAGATGAGATGTATTACATCGCAGACGCTCTTTAGAGCTCTGAGACTCATTTTTTGTTGTTTTCCTTTGGACGACAAAATCACATGGAGCTCTTTGTCATTTTTGACCCAGTTAGAATCGCTGTGGCCATTACATTACTGCCAATAAAATGTGGACCTCAGAAATCAAAATTTTATTTAGTGGAATAGAACATAGAAAAGGTTTGTGATATCACCAGGGTATGACCACATGTTCCTTCTGAATAAGTACATTCATCTCTTTTGTTTATGTGTGTAGAAACATATATGTCTGAAAAAGGCGTCAAAATGCAAAAATATTGCTCTGCAATATTGTGCTGTTATCTTTCTGTCAGTGATCAGTAATATCTGTCATGTGTCCAGTAATGTGTGTAAGATATCCTCATGTCTTTACTCCATTTAGCTTATAAACTTTCATCCATGTCAGCAAACCTAAAGTCATTACTTATGTTGTCTAGCATAACTACATAAGCATTCATACACTCTTTATGCTGGGCTTCAAATATTTTAATAGTTAAGTTTCAGCAATTTATATATGGGCTGTTTTTCTCTGATTTAGTTTGAAAACACATTTTCCATATTATTTTTTTGTGCGTTCTGCATTTAAGCAGTTTCAGAACAAAATATCTTATTGCAGTTATTTACTTGTAAATTGCATGTTGTCACGTGTTTTCTAACTGTGTTCCAGAGGAGAAATGCACTGGAAACATCCACATTACAGGTCTCATTTGGAACACAGATGTGACGGATCAGCTCAAAATTTATTGGATAGTCAGAAGGTTGATTTAGAACCAATCTGACAAGAGATTGTCTGTGATTATGGCATTAAAGAAGAAAGCCAAATACATTTATTCTGCTCTAAAAGGCAATCTCTTTTACAGCAAAATAAATAAACTGCCACGTTGACCATCTGATTCCTAAAAACCTTTGCTGTCCTACGTCTATAATGTTTCACTCAGCAGGATGTTTTTAATGCCATGAATGAAATTTGTGATAATTTGGGACCTATTTTTAGATACCAGTATCTGTGGCATTTAAAACAATAATTGTTAGGACGGTGTGGTAGAGCCTGTTTTTGTTTTAAATTTTGCTATTAAAAATTAATTATGTTGGTATTTTAACACTCTGGAGCAGATAGACTTCTAAACAAGCTAACATCACTAAAGTCTCCTGGTTTGGCAGACTGTAAAACTAAAACAATGATCTGAAAATATCAAATTGAAGAGCCGTAGTTGTGGGCTGTGATGTGTCTGTGTAGTTGGATTGGCAGTACAAGCAACCTCCTTAAAATTATTTGAGTATCAAGAATATTGTGTATTAAACAGCCCAAAAGTTCATTTGCAAAATGGATAGACATCATTCTTAAAATGAATAACCTGTTTGATTGAGTGCACAAAAAAACTTGATTTATGAAAATCAACAAAACGGAGATATCTTTCTTTTTGCCACTTAACCCCTAACAATCAAAATGTAGGCTGCCACATTCTGGATTTCTGGATTGTATCTTTAATTTGATTTTTTTTTTTATGAAGTGACGACATGATGAGCTGCTTTTTTGCAGTCATTACTCCACCGTCATGCTGTCACTCAAATAAATTGCGGTAGAATTACCCATGATTGCATTTGAAATGCAAAACAAGGAAAGCATTTTAAGGCAGGAAGGCAGTTGAATTGCCAGCAGTTTTCAAGGTAATGCAAACTTCATCACAAAGGTCTTATTAGATATTCCTAAATGTACATCTGTATTATCAAATGACAGCAAACAACAGGCAGCAATCTCCTGTATCCGACTCCTCCTATTAGGATGCATCCAGTAATCTCATTAATTACTTCTCTATATCACAAGGTTTATCGTGGGGGGTCCAGGTTCATAACTGATGAATTACATGGAATGAAGGGAGACCCTTTGGTGATTTTTATCCTTCAGTTCAAGTCATTTCCTGCTGTGGTTTTCTTGACTTAAGCTAGGATGCGCATGGTGTTATTTATCAGAAGCCTGCTACCTGTGATGTCTAGTTCCAAGCAGAACAGCAGGCGATGCAGTTGACACCCTGGAAACCCAGTTGAATCATGCATTGGAGCAGCTGCCCTTCAGCAATTACGGTTATGAAGCCATAAATCAGAGCTTAATAGGAGAGAGAGCTGAGTGAAGCTAAAAGACATGTGCCGCCTCAGTGGAATTGTCTCCTCATGTATATTGCTGGTTAATTTAATATAAAAGAATTCTTCAGACCTATATTTTCAAAGTGCATTTTCATATGACCAATATTTTTACACAGATTTTATGACTTTGACTCTTAACTTATGTATGTATCAGAATAGCACTAACAGGTTTTTGCCTGGATTTTTTGAGAAAAAGGTGGCAAAGGCCAGAGAACGCGCATCGCATGCGTGGTATACACAGTTTGTGCGCGCACCTTTTTGAGTACCGTGTGCCATGAAAGAAAACCCAATTTGACAGACCAAAGTTCATAGGGATTTAAATTTTATACCAAGTTGGAAGAAAGAGATGAAAAACAAAGTGTGTGACAAATGACAGTGTTTATTTTGGCACAGGAATCAACACTAAAAACAAACAAACTCAGTTGCAGATTGTGCAGTCTTTCTCTGCACATTTCACTCTCCTGGCTCTGTTCCTTTATTTTTTTTTGTTGATGAAAACATCTATCAGGATCCTTCCAGTCAGGTGTGTCTAAAAATGAAATTGGCCAACTTTTTAAAATTGTAAGAGGAAGGAAGTTCACAATCAGTGTGTATAAATGTTGATACATAACCACGCAGTATTAAAGCATGAATGTCAGTTAAATATAACATAACATATTATGCTAATTTCCATGTAACAAATAGATTTTGTGAGGCCAGTCAGGTATACAGGTTCTCCGGGCTCACTGCAACAATCTAATCTATTTTTTTTCCCGTCTTTTCAACGCAGATATAACAGCACAACATTCAGAAATGCAATACTTGAACTACATACGATGATGGGACATTATTTAAACCTTAAATCTCAAATTCATTTTGAATTAAATCAATAAAAAACAAACAAAGAAATCTTTGAACTGATCCATCTTAAAATGAAAAACCCAGTGGGTGTCTAGTCACTAAAATTCAGAGGTGGACGACCACGCGTCATGATGACTTGTGGAGCCTTCGTGCATGACGCAAGGAACTTAATGGTGTCATTATTGGTGCTTCACGTTTTCATCAGCACACTTGGCCACTGAGCATTTCAGTAGAGGTCTTCATCCCAGCTGCAGCACACTTCGAAATCAAACTAGCAAACATGCAGTGGTATTAAAGTAATGATTTACTGTTTTATAGCCTTAGTACTATGGCTCTACTGCATGTGCTTTCCTATAGGGAGTATTTATTGCAGTTTTTTATTCTTTTTACATTATGGTCTATAACATTACTTAAATACAAATGTATCTGATAGTACTGTGAAAATACCATATCTGTAGTCTAGGATAGATTGTGAGACATTGGGCTCCTGGGCACAGACATGTAAAGGGATGTGATGTGAGGTGGTAGCCTAGGTCCAGACAAATCTGTAGCTCATGTTTTATTTGCTCTGGCAGATACGTCGGGTCCCTCTCTCATTCAGACTGACTTTCCTGGAACTGGCCAATCACAAGTGTTTATCTAGTATAAGGCGGGTTTAATACAATGACTGACAGAGACGAGCGCTGTTCAGGCATCTTTGTAAATATCCAAGATGGCGCTCCCGATATGAAGCGTTCCCTGGCCAGCTACAGCGGCAGTATTAAACGGACTGGACAGTAAATTTTCTCTAAAAGAAGAACAAAGAACTGCACTTAAATTTTATGTTGATGAGAAATATGTGTTTGCCGAACTTCTGACAGGACGTAACGTCCGACAAGACGGCGTTTCGTTGCTCTGATTGGTTGTCGCGCCCATCGATAATGCCCCTTGGAAATCGAAAATGAACTGAGAGGTGGGTGTCTATTTGTGGTTGGTTAACATCCCTTGGTGGTTGTTTGCGTCCCTTCAAGATTTTTTGGTTGTTGTACTTATTTTGTGTGTCTCTGTGGTCATTTTGCATTGGTTTGTGGTTGTTTAGCCTTATTTTGTGTCACTTTATATTCGTTTTGCACATCATTGTGGTTGTTTTGCATCTGTTTGGTGTTATTTAATCCAAGAAATGTTAACAGTCACTTCAAACAGAGGCTGTGGTCTAGGGACCCCAGATCACTTGGGCCTGGTGTTTTGACCCGTTCAGTAATCCATCAAGATCTGCAGTACAGTCATACAAAGAAATTAAATGATTTTGTTGCCACCCTAAAAATAATAGCACATTACATCACATGGTGTTTATAACATTTACAGTTAAATCTTAATCTACTTTTAGTGATAATAGAAAATAGTACTACTTGTAATAATGGATCAGATATACAAAACATCTTGTGGAGAGGCTGTGAGGTGGGTGGAGGCCTGAGGAGGGGATGCTGGTGCTCTCAGTGCTATGAGGGACCCGGCTGGCAGTGGAAGCCCTCTGAGTGGAGGTAGGGATAAACAAAGGTTAATCCTCTCAGACAGGCAGAGGAGAACAGCTCCGGTGTGACAGGTCTCCTGTTCATTCACCAATGCCTCTGCTACCTGGAGGCAAAATCCCCCCTGTCTCTCCATAAAGGCTCTTTGCTTAAACACGGATAGACTATTGCTGTCCTTGAGTGAATGGAAATGCAGTGTGGAATTTCACTCTGGAATTCAAACATTTTGTTCATCTTTGTCATTTTACTCACCTAAAGCACTTGTCCCTTATGATATATAGAGCACATTTAAATTGAAAAATCCTGAAACTTAACCTTAAACATTAAAGGAAGAAAAATTTGAAGAAAGAAAATATTTCTATGTTTGGAATGCCATTAATTTTCCAAAAGATGATTTATAGCAAAATAGATTTCATTTTTCTTTGTTGTAGTACAGATATATTGATCACCTATGAGGTATTGTTGCCCCCAATAATGATATTTGGAAGAGTCTATGGTTCATCTCTCTCTGTCTGTATTCGACCATCGATCACGTACAATTTTTGAATGCCACTGATTGTATTTCCACAAAACCTTACAGAATGATATGTCCTTTCTGGCATTTTAAAAACGACACCAAGGGGCCTGGGGTATGCTCAGTGTCAGTTCACTTGTCTGTATATCACACACAGCACATATTTTTTTCTCATTGCTGTTTATATAATAATCTGTAAATTGGGTTCATTTACACCTGGTATTAACATGCAATCTGTATCAGAGATATAAATTATGACATCTGGACTTCGCATTTACACCTGGTATTAATAAAAAATCTTGTTATCTCAATTCTGCCAGCTCTGAGATCTTGGCATATTAGGTAGGTGGAGCTGGTGGACAAACTGTACAGATTGCATTTACACCTGCTTGAGATCCAATCATGGTGTGAGAGAGACCATCCCGAGGTGGGGTCTGATCGATCAGATAACACTCTGATTGCAATGCTTGTTACATGCATTTATACCTTACATCAACATGCGTTTTTCCTTTTTTGGACAACATATCCAGATACAGTACAAATCATGCAAATACCAGATGTAAAGGGTCTATTTTTACACTTATCCAATAATCACCTGTAGTTTCCTGGAGACCTGATGCCATTTGGTCAATATTATTATGATATATAAAAAATTTGAAGCAATGTAAACAATGAACCTTTAAACTTAATAAATAATGTTTTATTTATATCATTACTACATATAGCTTTGTCTTTTACTGCATTATCTTTGATTGATGATCAGTTCTAGCTTTTAAGGAGAATTATCTTTTAATAAAAACAGCTAAATAGATTTTTACCTGAAAAGGCAGAGGGGCTGCTGGACTTTTTATTTTTCGCTTTGATTATTGTCTGCAGCCTTCCTCACAAACTGCATACAACCCTAACCCCTAACCCCCTAACAATCTGGCAATCATTTAATACTGCTTGTAAAGCTTAAATGCTTTGAGTGCACAATAATAGCTTAAGGTGAATCAGAGAATTTTAATATTTTTCATAAATGCAGAGCATCTCCCATCTGAATTTTGGTGGTTAGAGAGTAAGAGAACACTGTCAGTGAATTAATCAAATTGAAACTGTAAAAGAGGGACAAAAGTAGAAATTTTGAAAAGTAAAAGTGGAAATGATGCCGTTGTGGCTCATTTCCTCCTTCATTTTTGCACTGCACCCACAAAGTAGTGACCAATGTATTTGGTGTCTTGATGACTCACCTACAGCTGAACACCTACTGTGCTCTACCATCTAATCTGGTCTTGTGCTTTTCCTGCTTGTCAAGTCTTAATGTATGTCATGAGGAAGGCATTAACACTGGCTTGTTGATCATCCCTCAGTGTAGTTCTACTTCGCTGCCACCAGTGAAGATTTTAAGTAATGATGATTATCAAAATACATTCCTGTGGCAAATTGGTTGTGGACATCAGGGACCCAGCCATCTCATCAAAATGTAAAGAAGCTTTGAGCTAAACTCTTAAAAGGAGTGTATAGGGGCATTGGGGGAATAGGGATGCTCCACTCCCTCACCCCTCCAGGATGGCAGGGGCAGGTCAAGGGCTCTGATTGTCAGTGTTTATTAATGGGCCCTGCAGAGGGGGGTGACAGCAGGGTGATCTCTGTGATGATGATGTCTTATTGCTTTCCATGAGCGCCTCAGGTACATACATATTTATGATGTGCTGCCACCTTGACGCCAGCTAGAAATATCTGTTTAACACCCGGCCCAGTTGCATGCTTACCAAAGCAGAGCCGGAACAAAACGAGCCTTTACCACTTATAGTAATAGTGCTACATTAACCTTAACAAACCACAGAAGGACTTTTCATCATCATTTACATTTAAGGTGGCACAGAAATGTAAAAAAAATGGTTTGCTGTTTGGACAAAAAATAAAAACGCCATCATGTTACACAAGAGAATCCCGTGACGAGTACCAGTGTCAGCATTTAATGCTATCTGATGGCTTTTTGACCACCAATTGAATTAATTTGAACTAATTTGTATGACAGATTGATTTGCACTACACGTGTACGTATTAAATATTAACAGCCAGCACTTCCCTCAGGGACAGCTGAGATTTTAAAGGGCAACTCATATGCAGTCATTAAGTTAATTAATATGGGCCACTCATTTCGAGCAAGCACATTTGTTTCACTTACTTATTCATGTCTTCAAAGAATACAACTCTCCTCGATCTTATTCCAACTTGGCTTTGTAGTCATGAAGATTCATTCAGTGAAACAGGATGGTGACCTACTAGTTCAGTTCTGTTCTCTCTGTCCAGACTGTGACATTCATTTTGTCATAAAACAGAGCCATATTGACGCAATCAGTACTCAAGTTAATCAAGTACTTTAAACAAGACAAACACAACAAAGAAGCAAGACAACAGTTCACTGTAGCTCACGGGCCCCACAGTTCAAATAATGCTGAACAAATTTGTTAAAATTATTATGCCTCACCTTCCATATAAAACCGTGGCCTGGCATTGTTGTTCTTCCGTTAAGCCGGCAGTGGAGGGAGTAACAGAGCCGAATCAACGTCTGTGTAAACGTGGGAGCCGGCAGGACGGGACGCTGATGCTGTTGTGTTACACGTCACACCTCTTTTGCTTCTGGAACTCCGGCATGCTGTCTAAAATCACCATTGGGGCAGCATTATGCTGCCGTTGTTTGGCTCGGTGTAAAAAAGCAAATCCAGTGTAATTACCTTTTTTACGCCGTAATTGCGAATTGTGATCTCTTTGTAAAAAGGGCTAAAACCTTCAACTATTCTCTGGCTCCAGCTTTTCTAATGAGATGATTTTTTCTATGTTTCTCTGTTGCTCTCATTGCAAACTAAATATCTTTGGGCTTTGCACAGTTATTCTGAGAAAACAAAACATCTGGTATAGACTTTTAAAACAGATTTTATAGACCAAACAATTAATCAATTAATATATATATATATATATACCTTCACTAACAACTTGAATGAGACAAAAATAGGAGCCTGTTGTCAGTAAGATGGTATGCTGTATGCTGGTGGGGTTATTGGCCACTATTGCTTTTAGTGTGTAGCATAAATGCACCAATAGTTCATGTGGATTAATCTTAGGTCAAATAGCTTTTGGAGCAAACTCAAACTCAGAGTGGTGTCTTCGCTCTGATGGCCCACAAATCATTTGATCTCATACTCATACTACACAAGATTTGATCTGGGCTTTTAAATCAAATGGCCTTTATCTTTCCTACCACACCCTTTAAACAAACAGAAAATATCTCTCCTCTGCAAATAAGTTGTAGGATTTATCCAGTGCACGGTACGCTGTGATTTGTGATGACAGGAGTTGAATATTATGCTGATACTGTATGGCACTGTAAATCCACCGCCTCATCTCTGCTCCCCCGTTGTCAAATGTATTCTGAAGTTGTATTTCAGCCATGTCCCCTCAGCACTGAGCTCACTGAATAGAGAAATAATGAGTGCTGTCTAGAGACAATGTCACTATTATTTTAGCTCTCCCAAATCTCTCTTTCTCTTTCTCTCCATTTTCTAGGAGGTTTCTCCTCCACCTCGTGTCTTCCCCACATTTCCCCTGCATCTCTGGCTCTGTCCCCTCAAAGCAGAGCCACACCACCCACTCTCAGAGTTGATTCACTTGTCTCTCCTCCCCTTTTGTAAGCTGCACCGTTAAGATCCTGTCATTTTTGAATACATGTGAAATTTGCAGAGGCATCTTGGAGGAGGGGTTGCAGTCAGTCCATGTGATGGTTCTTTAGATGGTGGCTTAACGGCAGAGCATCATCAAGTGCGCAAGTTTTATTGTGCGCCGCTGAAAGATATGTAGGGCGTCCACTGACACGAGAGGGGCTTTAAACAGATATTTGTACACAGTTGTAGATGGCGAATTACGAGTGTGATTCGGTATAGGTGAAGCCGGTGCATTGTATGAGTGGGCCTTCTGTGGCATTACCCACCGCAGGGGACGGGGTCATTACTCCTCAACCCCCTGAAATTTTGTTTTAGAAGTTCAGCAACCAAATTGACAATTTTAAAGCTTTTATATATGAAAACACGAGTCAATAATCATGATCAATGATAAATAAGTATGATTGGTCAGCATACTTGCCAACCTCCAGACATCATAGCCTAAATTGGGAGACCAAACCTAACCAGAGTATCTTCCCCAGTGAAATTGTTTATTTCACACAGTTTTCCTGCATTCTAGTGAATTTATGGAATGGAGTCGGGACGACCGGGGGGAAGGGGGCATTTAAAATCAGTACATCTACAAACAGTAACATTGAATGAAAAGTAAATGAAAGAGAAAAACACGTTCAAAGACAGTGGATTGTGAAGGATAATGATGTCCACAAAACAAACTCAATTTTAATAAAACTAGAAAGCAGGCCTATAAATAGAAGGGAGGAAAAGAGTTTGTTTTTTTGTTTGGATGTGTCACATTTTTCTTATTAATTACAGGTATTGACATTAAGCCCTGTCTGCTTGTCCGAGACAAGTGGATTTTCTGTTTGGCAAGTGGAAGAAAAATTGACTTGCCGCACCGGACAAGTTATAAGTCAACAGCGATGCTGTGCCGCTGTTGAATGCATATATGGGAAACACTTGAATGGTCAAAACCATTGCAGCAGAGGCCAACACATCCTGACTTTTAGTCCCTATGGGTCAAGCTCCAAAATCATTGGATCCTACAGTTTCCATAATGCACCTCCGAAGTGTCTTTCATTAGACCCTCCCTGACAAAGGAATTTTGTCTCAAGCCCAACCTGAGACTTAAGAAACGCTCCCTCCTATAGATTTTTGTGATTATGATTATAGTTATCAATTATTCAGATTGTATACATTTCAGGGTCAAACATTGCTTTCTGCCATTGTGTCTTTTTTGATACAAGTTGTAGGAGACAGGACCCATTTTAAAACCTGCATATATTGTAGTTGCATTTATATGGGAATTATCCTGTGAATTTCAAAATGTGTATGGCTTAAAAGCCAGTGAAATCTGACAATGTTTCATTAAAAGAAGCGCAAAGGCAAATAACAACCTCCCAGCTGCCAACCCTTCCCCACAATATATCAGTTTCAGAATAAAATCCAATTTGTTAAATACATTAACACTTCAGTAAAGGATCCAGTGAAGAAATTCATCATTCTGCCAGATGCTGAAGGAGCACCTGATTACTTCTCTGTTACGTGGAAAGGAGATATTATTTAGTCATGCATCTGGGAAATACAACCAAATATTGTTGCTGTGAAATACACATTTCTTTCTTTCCAGTTCCTATGACTGTGTTTTTTAAACATCTGTTTTTCCAAATACCAGGATTCTTGGTGTTTAAAGTAGATAAAACAGTTTAGTTTTTATCCTCTCATTTTGCCTTTTAACTCACTAAATATAATGTGAAATAATTTAATCAGCTGTATGTTGCAGCCTCAGCTTTTATCACTCACTTGACAGGGATGCAGCATTTTCACAGTCACTTCAATGCTTAATACCACTTTTCAATGGCAACTCTGGCAGCCAAAACATAAAGACAATAATAGATTATTATTATTATTATTATTATTATTATTATTATTATAAATACAGTAGGTGAGTTCTTGGTAAGACTCAAAAAATCTTGAAAACGTCCATACAGGTCCATACAGAGGGTTATGCGTCAAAAGACGGAACTGTGAGTTTTTTTTTTTTACACATTACAGGTTTTTTAAATGCTGTGGATTCAAAGCCTAATTATTGGGACAGATTGGTGACTGATAGCAGTAAATCTCAACTGAAAAACATGATGTATAAAAAAGTTTCTGGGATTATTTTGGATCCACAACCCAAATGAAGACATATGTGGCAAATGATGATGATTCAAATATAGGAAAAATAAACTGGCCTCGCTGAGCAGTCCCTCAAACAATCAGGAGGATTTCCCCCAATACACTATATGAAAGTGACTTTGAGTGATATCATTCACAGGCACAAACAAAGGTAATTTAGTTCCTGCCTTATTTTGCTTGTTTTAGTGTAACCCAAGGCTATTTAGAATGGATCTATCCAAGTCCCCTAACTTAATCTGCCATTTATAGGCTGAGTGGTGGGGGGCGAGGACAGACATCGAGCTTTGTGATTGGACGAAAAAGTAACCAAGGAAACCATACTGCTTTAAGTGTTGTAAATTGGTTAAAACTCGTTTACCCGTAATGTGAGTTGCAAGATGGGTGAGGTAAACATGATCAATCAGCAACTGTGTCACAACTCAATTTGTTCAGACACCGAGCTCTGTTCCTGCGATTGCTACGTTAGGCATGTGTTTTCAGGATGTTTTAAGTAGACTGCTCGAGTTCTGTATGGAAATCTGGAACATAATTAAGGAAAGCAATTCAAAGTTGGCCTCATAAATAATGCAAATTCTGTGTTAAATGTCCCTGACAGCCAGTGCTGGCGCTGCAGAACGTGAACCTCAAGAATGGCTGAGCTGGTCTATCTGGTCATCAGGTGCCTCCCTTGGAGTGCTATAACTTGACAGAAATGGGAGACAGTGCAGAATGGATGAGATAGCTCAAATGAGTAACACTCCCTATTAAGAAGATTCTTAACGTTGCAATGTGAGACAAAATTGGCACATAAATAGCGCAACACAAAACATATGAGGCTCAGCCAAATGTACATACAGTGTATAGCCTGAAGCCAATCTGAGCCAATTTGTATTGTACTTGTTCCTCATTTTTTAACATTTCAGGTGTATTGATAAACCAGATATCAGTTATTGATGTTGAATTAGCACCAATGCATTCAAATTACTGAAGCCCTCAGTGATTGATGTTGCTATTACAGTACGACCGCTTCTCCTGACGATGTGCTTCAGAAGCCATTAAGTGGTTTGTTTGATCCTATCATCCATAATAGAACAATACCAATGAACCTGCACGTTCTTACGACAGTAACATACGTTGGTCATGCTGGTATTTGATGCTACTGCAGATTTTGGTTGTTTTTTGTTTTTTTCATGAAGAAAAGCTTGACATCACACAATATACATTTGTCATAATAGATTTTTCAGCATTGACCAATGTCATTAATCTTGATAATTGCTGTGGTCTAAAGCAACCAAAAGAATCATTATGATTTTAGTATATTCTGATTCAGAAAAATAATCAAATCTATGTAAATGTACATGAACATTTAATTTTATTAAAAGGCTTTGTATCCCCATAAGGAAAAATAAACAAAAAGTTTACATTCTGTATGAATCATAAACTAAATGAACAAATAAACATTACTAGTTACTAGTTGACTGAACTTGCTCTTCTCCAACTTCTGAATAGCATCGTTTGAGTGTTCTTTCACTCACAGAATGCTCATAGTGGACGGATCCAGTCACTGATTACATAATTACCTGCTGCCTTACTTAATCAGACGCTAAATTCATGCAGATGAGGAGGTGAGCACAAGTTGAATGAAAGAGCACGGCACAAGATTTCTTTGCACTCTTGTGTACGTAAATCTGGCCCTGTGTACATGTACAATATGGTCCCAACATATACAAGTAGTAAAATAGATCTGTTATTTTTCCTGCCTTGCCTTCAGTTTTAAAGCAACCAAAGTATATCCACTTCACTTGTCAGTGACCATTTCCATGTTTGGAGGTTTGCTGTGCTTTTGTTCTCCTTGGTTCTACATATACTGCTGTATTATTATTTTTTTCTCTCCTATTTTCCTTAACAGTCAGTGGCTACTGCATTTTTTACATACAGCTGTGACAACACAGAAGCAAACTACAGCCTGATATGTCCTTTTCACAACATTTTGAGTTGCCAACGCAGGAAAAACCACATGTGCAAATAATATTAACAATGGCTTCATCCCATTAAGTTGCCCAGTAAGCCATGTGAGTGGGTGAGCATGCACAATATCAGAGCCCTGAAACTGGATTAGTTAAATGGAATGTGGCCATCATTAATGTTATTAATTTCACCTGTGCTTTTCCTGCTTTGACAAGTCAAAATGTCTGCTGTGAAAAGGGTCTATTGTCTGCACTGAACAAACTGCATCCTGATTGGGTTCAGCTTGATTGGCTGAATCATAAACACTACATACCGAAAACCACATTAATTAGAAACGTTTGATTAATTAGAACTTCCTTAATCAAGGAAATGTTATTGTGATGTAGTTTTCAGATTATTTTATTGCTCAGCCATACCAGACCCACACACACACACACACTGATCTAGCCTCCAATAGTTAGGAAGCCGACTAAAAGTCTGATATTTTACCCAGAGTGTGGTTCAGCCTCTCCAAGTGTTGCTTTAGCCCAGAGGTCTGTGACGGATGTGGGTGATGTCTCTGCCCCAGATCTCCAGGACTGTGTCCCCTTTGATATTCCTTGACTCCGGGGCTCGCATAAGCACATTGAGAGAGAAGTCAAGGTCACTCCCACTCTGTCGCTGGAGCCTCATGAATATTATGATTAATCGGAGTCTTTTGGCTCGAATTAATAACAAACCCAGCATTGTTGTGCACGGCCCATAGATTCAAGGCTAGGTTTTGAGGAACAGTTTGTGTTGCCCTCCCCAACCCACACCCGTCCTTTTTTACCCTCACGCCCACCCAACACTCCCTAGTGACACTTCTTACTCAAAACAAAAAACACAAACTGTAACTGTAGCATTGCCCTTTGGCTAGGAATAATGTTAGATGTGACGCAGAAAGTGGTGAGATGCATCAGTTCTTTAAGCTTCATCAAAAAGTGAATAGCTGTGTTTGATATACAGTCTTGACATGAAAAAAACAAACCATCACCCCACCTCCTCCCTCATTCTAATATTCCATTCAATGTAATTTTCAAAATGCCAGAACTTAGTCCAGTGTTTTCAAATTTTGACATACAAACAAACAATCAGGCTCTGCATGTTTTGCTGTCTGTGTTGGTGGTAACTAAATGTTAGAAAGTACAGGTTGGCCTCTTTAAACTTTAGCGACATGTATAAACAGTGGTATTTGCTGTAATAGCAGTCCTGATTATGCATATCTTCATGAGGCCTATGTTTTGAACATGAAACAAGATATGAGACAGAGTTTGCTTTAATTCAGGCTTCATCTGTAACACAACTTTACAAGTTTTGTGCAACTTGCAAAACCACTTTTGCAGCTAATTATAAGTGTGAATTTGTTTCTGTTTCGTCCTGAAGCAAACATATCACCGTGTCTGTCATGATGTGGCCAGTTGAAAGGTCCTGCTCTGCAGAGGGAGGCCTACCCTCTTTATCTGTCACCATGTCACTGGAGTGGAAACAGGTGTCTCATTTGATGTTCTCCAGGCCTTCACTGACGTTTTCTCATTTATTTATTATTTTCTGCTTCAGTTCTGCACATGGTCCTCTCAAATTGAGTTGTTCCTCCCACCGGTGCTCTCCACTGAGTGGCTGACAGCTCCTGGGATGTCGAGGGAAAAGCTTGATGGGCGGCGGACAGACACATACAGTAGACAGCATTAATCTACTCAGAAGGTCACCATCACAAATTGTTCAGATAGTTCACATGCAGGTTTTCACTGTTGATATGTAAGTTTGAACACTGTGGAGAAATAACCACCTGGTGTGTGGCCTGAGACTTTGGTTTAAAATAGCTCAAATATGTAGCGAGACTGGTGCATTCTTATTTTTAGCGGTTTCTTCCATTGCTATAAATTTTCTCTGCTCTGCAGACAGAGTTAGGTATCAAACATTGAGCGTAGCTAATCTTAAAATTAGCATCTGTTGCACCCCTACTTATTCTTTCTTGAGTCTCGCTGGAATGCAGACCTTTACCTCCAATCTCAGATTGTTTTTAGTCCTTTCCCTCAGTGTGAGAAAAGAAAATGGAAAAATAGAATAGTTTGAAAAAAAAAAACAACAGCTTTATCACAAATGCTGACCTTTAATTACAAAACCTTGCAGCCAGAGACCTTAGCTTTTACTTAAGTTGACATTTATAAATACCGAAATGTCCCCATGAATTGCTTTTTGTTGAAGTCAGTGTATTGTTGAGCGAGATAACATCAGTCAATTTGTCAAATACTGTAACTGTTGGCTCAGGGGGCTGGCAGGCAGTGTGCAGAGGACAATGTAAAGCTGGTCTGAACTGTCCATGTATGTGGAGGACAGACCTGTTAGCAAAGGGCTTCTCCTATCAGTCACAGTGGCGATGGAAAGTCGAGATAAAGATGCTACTCTGCCCTGCTACTGTGTTTGTGTGCCCGGGACAAGAAATCGATACAGCTGGTTTCAGAGACTGTTTTACAGTCAGGGCAGCGCTCAGCTTAAATGTTTGTCTGTTTTATTCAATGACACTTCTCTGCAAACTATTACCCACAGGGAACGGAGAACAAACGTGAAACAAATAAACTAGCTGTCGACCCACCCCGGCATTGTTTGCGCTTACAGATGGAAACTGGATAGTGTGGAAATTTTCTTTACACAGTGTCAAAGCAAAATCTATCACAGCTAAGATCCAAGCCATTATATTACAGCCTCGGAGGAAATATTACTTCTCTGGCTGGCTTGTTTTATCCCTGATCTTTCTGTCCACCCATCATCACAGGGATATGGAGGCATCTGTGGGGACATGTGCCTTCCATTGCCTCTCCCCTGATGAAAGAGGATTTCCCGTCTGATATGCAGTAAAGGTTATCTGGATCGCAGTCATGTTTCTGTATAACATGCACTGCCAAGCAAAAACAGGAAAACATTTCTCCCCCAAAACTCATTTCAGCTTTGCTTTTCATTATTACCACCACGAACATACTGCACTTATGTGACTATAATTCTCTTTTCAGTGAGCACAACACAACTCTGATGCCTTTTGGTCCGAAATGAAAACAAAATCTCTTGGTGATTCCAAGAAACCTTTAGGGTACTCTTTTAGCTCCCCCTATGTAGCAAGCACTGTAAAGAGGAACATTAGCTGAAAAAAAAAAGAAAAAAATGCTAATAATTGGAAGCCTGCTCAAACCTTCAGATTATTGCTTTCTTCATACTTTCACAGATTTACTAAGGCAAGAGTGGAACAGGATAAATGTAAATTTCAATAGGATAATTTTTCAACCCATAATCTAGTCTTCTGTTGTGCAAGACATCGAGTGCTTTTGCATTTATGCAGATTATTTTTGGGAAATTATTTGATGCAATTTCTTAAGCAAAAAGGTTTTTCTTCTGACAGTAGGCCTCATTTGACAATTCAGTGGAGAAAAAATGGTGCCTGAGGCTGAGTAGAGCAGACAAGTAACAGCTTCACATCACTCACCTGGATTCAAAAAGGACAGAAATAGCACTAAAAGCACCCCCTCTCACTTTGTAACTGTTCCTTTGTTTCCCTCTCTCTTGTGTTAGGCTACCTTCATAGCAGCCTGTACACCCTGTGTCTCATTTCCTAAAGGGCTATTCACCATCACATTATAGCTAGAGGTCATTGAAATTGTGAGGCACTCAGACAAAATTTGCAAAAATTCGAATCTTGCAGGTTCACAGTTTAATAAATCTACAGTACATTTAAATATTTTTTTCATTTCAGTAATATTGTTTTTGTTATTATTTTTTCACTCAACTGAATCAAGTGTTTAAATAGAGGGTGTGAAGTCCTCCGAGACAAACGTGTGATTTTGGGCTGTATATGTATGACCCGACTTCTCCACTTCGTTGTTGTACAGTATAAACAACACAGGATGGATGAGATGATATGCAGCTTGTGAGCCAACTTTAACCCACATTGTACAAAGGATCTATGGCATGGACCAGGTTTGTCAGCCCTGTGCCAACACAGTTTTACACATCAAGCCAGCATCCCCACTAGGGGTGTGCCATATCGTATCATTCATGATTAAATCAGTAAAATTTTTAATACAATTTGAAAAAGTTTATATTGTCAAAATGGCGATCTACTGACGTAATGAGTTATACCGTTATGCACAGCAACAACAAGCATGGCTAATGGGAAATTGCCAGCACAAGTTATCGTACTTTCCTCAAACTCGTCATTATTTACTTACCTAACACCTTAATTCCACCGGGCACGGCTCTATAAATGTCACGTCTGCAACGCGGTTTTGTTCTGTCCTCTGCGGGGCTTCGCACCCACCAGGAGTGTTTTACCTGACCGGTTTTGTTGACTTGCTCAGATTTTATTGATTTGGTCATTTTTTCCTTGGTTGTTGTGCTTCTACGGTGAGTAAGTATGCTACGTAGTTAAATGGTTTCTTTTTTTGCTTGTTTTTATGGTCGGTAGTCTGCACAGGGTGTTTTATTTTGCAAAGTGACCTGATGCTCAATGCCGTTCAGTCATGCGTCTGACTTCCTGCCCAGTTCAAGCTGCGGCTTCCATCACAGAATAAACATAGGGTTTTTAACCGGAGCTTAATGGAGAGCCTCTTCTGAAAATGCGCTGCGGTGTGTCTGGTGGAATCACAAGTGCCGTGAAGAAGGCTATCAGCTCTGGCAGATGATGTAGCTGGAACGCAGCAGTCGAGTACTGTCGATTACTATGGCAACAGTAGAAGCTTTGAATATATATAACAGAGATATTTTTTGTTTAGTTTTTTACTGATATTTGAAGGCAAACTGTTCATGCTGACATAAAACTATAACACTTTTTTTTTTTGCAATTGTATGTTCTTGAAACTAATAATAAAATAGTTTTCAGTATTTTGTCATATCGTCAAGAATATTGTTATCGCAGAAATACCCTGAAATATCATGTTTTTATTTTAGGGCCATATCACCCACCCCTAATCCTTACACTTGCAGTGGGGACACTTTCAATTTAGATGAACACTTTCAATTTGTGAATGGGTATTGTTTTTTTCATATTTTCACATTTTATTTTTGGGTTAACATGGATTTATAAATCTGCAATATTATAGACTTAAAGGGTTTGACTGATGTGGATGGAAATTCATGACATTCCATTAAGAAAGGGTAAAAACCATGCAAATGAAAGGTAGGTCATATAAACCTTGTGCTGTCTATTGTATAACCTCTTATAGCCATAATAGCCAGCATGTAGTGTAGACAACAGGTATCTGTTAAGGTCTGTTAATCGTCAGTTAATGTCTGTATTTAGCAAACCATTTCAGACTTTTACGCTTTTAAACTGCAGGCTTTTGAACTAAAAAGCAAACAAAAAAACAAAACAGTCATTACTATTAGAGAGATAAATATACTGTCTGCAGGTAAAATATCCAAGCTTGAAAAAATTGGCTTGGCAGACTGACAGTGATGATTATGTAATTAGCAAAAGTGCGTCACTGTGCAAGGTTAAAAGGTCAATAAAACCGAACATGATAGATATTTATCTCAGCCGAGTTTTAATCTGCTAATTTGCATTTGCAGAAACATGTACAACCAGTATTTTAACACAAATTAATTAGTTCAATGTAGTCAACTATCCGGTGATAATATCTTTTTCATTCAGCTCCATACCTGCGTCTGCTGAGACAGTTTTTGTCAGGTAAGGACGATTATGAGCTGCTGAGAGCTTGACGTCCTGCTAGTATTGCAGCCAAGGCAATCACTTGTTGTGACAGGGACAAGGAAGCTCCCTCTCCCTACAGGAGGCTGATTGATTGGGCAGTCAGGAAGAAGGAAATGTCCTTCACAATGGGCAGGGAAGGACAGCCCAGGATACTCTCTCTCTCCTCCAATAACTTTGCGTTTTGCTAAACTAATCCTCACTTTTGACATCAAAGAACTATAGCTGACGTGGGAATCAGCTCTACTGGAAATGCTTCTGTCAAATGAGATGGATGCAAGTGGTCCAGATTAATATAGTAGTGCATCCTACTTTGACTGTGCTTTTTTCATACTCATCCAAAACTGCCAAAATGCAAGGCTTTAGCATCAGAGTGTGTTCTTGCAAATTCAAACAGAGGGGAGGCTGCAGAGCGAGTATTGGATGCGCATTGCACCGTGGGGTGGATCAGCAAGATTATGTCAGTCCATATATCTTATCCATTTTATAATTTGTCACCCCCTGATTTAGCAAAATGCATTGCTTTGCAAGTTCCACTACTTCCATAATTTTCTTTGTGCAGCATCAATAAAAACATAACAAACTTCATCCGAAATTAACAACAATAATATTATGTTAGCTGACCTTTTGTATTTGGCACTTTAAAAATGACATGGCAGATTGGCATTGGATAAAATGTGTCATTGATTTTCATCATTACTGCAAACTACTACACACATCCCCAGATTGATGTATATTCGGAGTAGGGACTACACAATCAGTGAAACATTCAAAATTCTGTCCACCAGCTCTCAATTAAAGTATCATCATAAATATGGTGCTCCTGTAGCAGATTGTTGTACTCTTTACAATGATTGGTCATTAAACCTTTTTAAATGTGTTTGTTTTGTTCTATAATGTTTTCAGTTATTTGCCTTATTTCATTTTACTGGCCCAGTACACCTCAGGGCTATTATTAAATGTCTGTGTATTAACATTAATGCATTACTTGATATTTGTATGGAGCTCACAATTTTTGCTAGGTGTTCATTTTCCTAAGCCTAGTCGTACCACCGTTAATTTTTTTTTTTAGCTTTCAGAAAGTTCCCAGAAAACTTTAGCATCTCTTCAAAAGTAATGCTCAAAAATCTTTCATCTAAGAAACAAAGAACACGCAAAATGCAGATGTAGTATTTCCTATCTCAGACATGAAATTCTATCACCCTCTTTACACTCATCCATTTCAGTGAGGACCTTGTTAAATATTTGTACTGTGCCAAGTCATTCAGTGCCATGGCACCATATCCAAAATGAGGAAGTCTCCGCTTTTAAATGTTAATTGCCGTTCCTCACACATTCTCATTACCCTCATTCTAAATGATGTGCTGTGAGCTCCACTGAAAGTGTTCCCATTTATTCTCAGAATGATTTTAAAGATCCACACTTTTATATTGCATTCACATATGTACTATGAAGTGAAAAGGAATAGTTTCTGCATTATGTTGTGTATAACACAGATGGGAGATACTGGACTACTTTGTAAAAAGAACAGACAAGTCTTTATTCCAGTCAGTAGAGTGCATTAATGGAGTCAAGAATGGCCAAATGCATGATTGTGAATGTGGTATGATCTTGTTAGGTTTCTCTCCAAGGATATTGCTCATTTTGTCACTAACCCAGCCTGTGCAAAATGCAATGGGCAGCATCATTAAATACATAAATGTAATTTTACCACAGAGTAAAATCAATCATAATGAATCATTCAGTATTACTGGTCAGCTTATAACATTCAATGACATGTGCTTGTTTTATTAATGTTTGTAAAAAATAAGTATTTACACTGGATCACATCAATGAACCAATGACAGGAAATGATAGTCAGTTATCATTTAAATAATACATTACATTACATACTCTGTTGCATCAATTGGACCCTCTTCTCAAGAAGGGGGTTCAATTGATGCAACAGAGCTCATCTGTTCATAAGAACTCTTAACATGTAGGAATTGTTAGTAGCCAATTGTGATTGTAGCTATTTTATTGAGTTGCCTTTTAGTGAAATGCTCTGAGTGAATCTAATTCCCCTCTGGTACGCAGTGTATATGTCCAGGGCTTTTATTGTGAAAGGTAAGAACGGAAGGAGTGGAAATGTAATGCACAGGGGAAGGAGTGATGAGTTTTGCCATCGTGGTTTAGACTACAAAGCCTCCCTGTTATTATAATCCCTAATAAGTCCAGGCACAACTCATTACTCTTGGCTACAAGATTAGTGTTTTCATAACGTGATGACAGAAGCTAGTTTATGCTGTTCAACAACGTAACTTATTACCTAGATTTTCTAAGATGACATGGTGGAGAAGGTGAAATGACAACTCCCAGCGTGTTGTGTCTGTGACGAACAGCTGGTTAGATGGCTGTATTGGGGTTGTGCTCTGGGGAAAGTTATGCTGGAGATAATTTACAGATAGTCCTTTGCTGCTTAATTTCAGTTTGTTTAAACCCAGTTTAGAATTGTTGTGTAATGTAATCAGACCAAACATCTTATCTGTCATGTATTCACTGCATCATCAACTCTTTATTACGGTGACCCTGAGAACATTTCAGAAAACATTTTTGGAAAAAAAAAAATCTTACAAACCACAGCATTCTCAACACACTACAATATTTCACAAAACACACGTTTGTTAAAACACAACATTTAATATTACAAAAAAAAGATGGGACAACACTTCTTTGTAATTGACAGAACCCAAGTCCTTGATGACAGTTCAATTACATTTCCTGTTTCTTTTGTTAATATTCTCAGCAGTGTCCTTGGAAGAATTTAAAATTGAGTGTGAAAGAATGGAAGAGGAGATTGAAATCAGATGGCAGTATTGATGTACACTGATGTAATTCTCGAAATGCTTTCAACATACCATGGCATTAAAACGTCCTGTGTAACCCTGTAAGCATGCTTGAAATAATTAGGACTGAGGAGATGGGGCGGCTACTCTTCCCCCTGTTAAAGGGTGGCTTCAATAAAGCCAAAGGCCTAAACGATTGGCAACTTAGCCATCTAAGGGACTTCAGTGTAGATGACCATTCTAGTTAACACATGCCCAGAGCGTCATCAGTTGCCTTGACAGCGAAACTGTAGATTACAATGTAACCGTTGTTCTCTGAGTGAAGAGACTATCTCTCCACCCAGCTACTTATTCCATTTGTTTAATATGCTTGCATATTAACTTTTGAAAATAAATTCCAGCATTCTTCTGCATTAATTGACTGTCTTGAACCAGTCTGAACCACTTTTTACATTAGGTCAGCCTACACTGCGATTTTATAACAAGCCATTCAAAATAAATGTATGTGCAGCGATGAGAAACATTGTTTCAGAACGTGCACGCGTGCAAAATATTAGAGGGTGACTTAACACTCTTTAGCTAACGGCCGCATCATTTCGATGTGCATCTATTGACAGTAACATCATGGATTTAGGCCTAGTTGCCAAGCCAACAACAGCACTGCTGTGGGCACATGGTGATTGGTCTAATATGCAGCAAAAAGGTGGTGGTCAAAGGCATTTATACCAAACATCTGAAAAACCATCTATGGACCACCAGACCCTGTTTGTTGAACTTGGAAAGACAACCGCAGCAGCAGTTTCATCTGGCCAATCAGCTATTGTGGAAGATTTCAGTGTCTAGCTAAATTTAATCGTGACCTTGATGTACCAGTTGGCGCATGTTAACAGTGTAACATGGTGTATAGCCAGTGCGGTTGAAAAAGTAGCATTTTAAAGAAATGCTGCAAAAAAGTTTAACATGCAGTACGAACCGCCAGGAAAAACATGGATCTACAAAAATGCAATCCCTAATTTATTGTACATGTTGTACAAAAAGGCCCTGCATAAGCTCACCCGTGGTCCGCCTACCTCACAATCCTCCACAGCAGAACATAGCATATTGATTATGTTAAGATACCTGTGATTGTACCTGTGCACATGCATACACAATCAAGTGACACGATAAACACCTGCACTCCCTAACAGCCCCCTGGTCCTCCATGACTTTTTCGTCCGCAGCACTACGCCAGCAGAGGGCAGGGGAGAAGAGCACATTTATTAATGTGTTTATTTTATTTATTCCCATCCTTCCCCAAAGTTTATTTGTTCCCAATTCCTTTAGGAATCTTAAGGTCTGTAGTTTTCTTCTAGATGTTAATCTGTTTATTATCCAGTGTGTTTTAAGATAGGTTATGAAATCTCAAATTTTAAACTCTGTGCGTATTTTCTGCTTTATTATGAACACAATGTTACTGATATCTGGTTTGCTGTTCAAATCTCCCAAAATTACGGTTTGTAATAATTGATAATATATGTTTTTTATTATTGTTCAATATCCACTTTGGACATGAGCCCAAAATAAAGCAACAATTATACCACATTACGTGTATCGTACGTATCTGAATATATATGCATTCTGGACCATATACTTGGGAAATTAAATTTTACTATAGCTATCTATTAAATCATTTACAAATACAATGTTTTTATTTAGTAATTGTTTCTTTACATAGGGATTATTATCATCAACATATTACTAGTAAACATTTTTATTTGTTGTAACATGTCATCTAGTTTATCTGGGGGATGATACTGGTACTGCAGACACTTTGCGATAGCGTCGTCCTTGAAAGCTGACATTAAGGGAAATAAGTCATTTTTTAGCTAGTTGAAGTGGGTAACATTTAACTATGGAAAGAGCCCTTTCTCAAATATAGGGTGGAAGCTTTAAAGTAATCTTGCTAAGAACCAGTGTTGGTTATGGTATAATTTTGGTATAATAGATTCTTTTAGGTAATACTTTAATTCTTTACGTTAAAAAGTTTCAAGCCTTTCTCGTCAATTGTATTAAATAAATTAATAATTCCAAATAAATGTGTTGAGTATTCTTTGTTCATATTTTTTATACAATCCTTCAGAAGGGGTGAGTAAGGTAGATAATATGTATATAAACTGGTATTATTAAGGAGTTTATTAGGGCTATTTTGCCATAAAGAGTCATAGATTTTACAGTCCAGGGAGTATTTATTTAAATTTTTTAGAGTCTACTTTAAAATGTTATTTTTGTAATACTGCTCAGCTTCTCTGGGATTCATATACTCAATATGTTGACTGGCTGTCTGGTCTGGTTTGTCCATCTGATAGGAAAATTGGTAGGTAATTTACCAGGGATCCAATACATCTAATGTCATCCAACATCCAACACCACAAACTAACTTTCTTTTATTTAGCTTTATTTTGCTTCATTCACATAACATATAACATAATAACATAATCTACTGAAACGTCCATCAAAGTAGGCCTACAACTATTGATGTTACTCAGGTCTGAAACATGATAAAATATATGAATCTTACAATGATGTCGTTCAGGTGTCACTGAATGTAACTGTGATGTTCTGTTTGCTGTCCATAGCTGGTTGTGTGTCAGATTCTTCCCTTTGACTGTATTAAATACCTGCAGCATCAGACAGAAGCAGGAACGTTGTGTCTTAAAACTGTGTAAAAGTCACATACTAGAATAACTTAATTTTCAATATCATATGTTTGTATATTTTGCTGCAAAACCTCAAAGAAACCAGAATCATCTGTGTTAGGAGCATAAAGATTAAGTAGCGGTGTTTGTGGTTGTTTTCCATTTATAAAATAATCAGGCTACCATTTAAGTGTACTTGTAATGCATTAAAAGTAATATTGTTATATTCTTAACCATCATCATGAACCCTTTCATGGTCTCATGGTCAAAGTATTCCTTTGACCATGAGAATAAAAAATATCACCTCCCCATTCATCAGCTCATTGTTTTGCGACATTGGCTGTGGAATGTGTTTTTTCAAGGCAATAAATGCCTTCATTTTTTATTTTTTAGCCTTGCAAAAACCTCTCGCCTTTTCAGCCAACCCACTGCAGTTATATAATCTATATCTATTTATAAAGCATAGAATCTTTGTTTGTGCATATGTTTGTATGTATGTCCTACGCTTAGCTCTGGAACCAGACGCCCGATCTACTTCATACTTGGTTGAGATATTGCTGGGGACCCAAGGAAGTGCAGTGTAACATTTGGTGCAATTTGGACACACAACATATTCAATATTAATAAACTTTGCTTAAGCAAGCGAGCAGCCTGCGGGCGGTGCTTCGGGGCTCTGCGAAGCCTGTAAAGACTGAAGTCTGTAAAGTTTTCCCCAAGTATTCAATTATTGTAAAACTCGGCAGTATGTGTATACTGTAAAAAAAATTCAATGGCTGTAAAATGTTTCCATGCAGTGTTATTGAAGGTTACTATGTTATATTCTCAGGGATTAGAAAAAGTTGCATTTTCTAATTGAGCAGCACTTAATTATTCATTATTGTCAATGTACATGTGTTTATTTTGAGTTGCTTGATGAGTAATTGAGTGTGCAGTGTATAAGTGTGTAGTCTAAGTGCAAATATACACAGTCAAATTTAGAGGATTTGTTACAACTTTGTGTTAGGTGAAAAGCTTAATAAGCAGCCATTTGTGTGTTTATTTTGAGTTTTCATGGCGGTAGAAGGGATGCTGGCCATCCTGCTCATCATGATGCCAGAAGAATGAAATGATTGCCCCCATTAGATACTCTCTGCTGTGATTAGTTATGCCAATGCCTGCTACATAGTTTATCTATTCATACTTGTTTATCTTTAAAAGACCGATCAATAGTTGCTTCAGTTGCTTAGGGACCCAACTACGTCATGGCAGGTGTATTGTTCATGACCCAAGGAAGCAAACAGTTTGAAATGAATCTGTAACATAAGTTAAAAGAGAATAAGTTAAAGTATTATTTTGTTCATGTATGGACTGTGACAGAAGATTTATTTAGAATGCAAATTTTATTGCAATATTAGTATTTACTATTGGAGGGCAAAAGATTATACAATGAGGATGCGCTTTTGCTTGGTTTGCCACATATTCCTACTGACTAATTAAACTCTGTGCAAGTATAGAAATACAGCATAGAAACTGTCATACATTGACATCTCTGTGATCTTTCTGATGCGGCATGAAGACAGCTTTGATTGGACATACTGCCTACCAGGTAGTACAGTCAAACATTCTGCGCATGCATATTTATAGGATGCACCCTCACTTGCTTTGTATCAGCAAGTAAGAATAACGAGGTTCATTGCAGGGATCCTCCCACTTCTCACTACATGTCTTGACCTTGTCAATGTGCACTTTTTAAATCTTTAATAACTAATTGACCTGGCCGGAATGCTAAAGCTGAAATGGCAAACCTGCGACGTCTTGCTTGATTCCTTGTTGCCTTGGAAACATTGGATTGGAAGCATCAAGCAGTGGAAAATATAATGTTGGAAGGAGCATCAGCTCAGTGAGGAGAGCAAAAAAATTAATTGGTTTTGAGATTCAACCATAACTGGCCAATAGTAGCTTTTGTAAACACAGCATGGGAACCGAAATATTGAAAAAAGTTTTATAATCTGAACTCACCGGAAGTAAGGATTGGTTTATGCCACGGACAGGAATATGCTGCCTTAGCCTGTGAAGGCTATTTGGAGCGGGAGCTTAAGCTTGACACAATGTGCCTATACAATGGTTGGATCTGAGGTCTTGGGGATCTGCGGAGGGAAGCGCAGTCATAACAGAAATCCCCACTACAAAGAGAAGAGGTGAAAAGGCAGTTATTTAACCAGATGCCCCACTCAGCAAAGAGAGGATTAAAATGCACTACTGCTTATCTGGCATAAAGACTTTGACTTTAAAACTGCAGGTTCCCTCAAAAACATGGTGTGAAGGTCAGCCTTTTATTAGATGCCTTTTGTGTGCTAATGAGAAGGCAGGGGGATTTATGTGCCATTCGTCTGTTCTTCCACTCACTTCAGGCTTTAATGTAGAAAAGAAAGAATCACAAGGCTATGAACAAGTGCTTTTTGTTTTCAACAATTTTGCAGGGTAAAGTGGGCTTTGATTGCAAAACAAACCCGTTGAAAGCCTACGTAACTGTCCACAGTTCGAAGTGTGATATAGCAATTGTGCGTTCAAGACTGCAGTTCAGATGTATACAGTAAAAAAAAAAAAAAATACAGCTTTCCCAGAGAGTGTCGTCTTTCTCAGTTTGACCAGTGCAGCTTGGCATTTTACCAGAGCAGATGCTTAGCTCACAACACTTGTTATTTCTACAATACATCAGTTGATCCATGCTGTAACATTGATTTTACATGCTACACCTGGTGCATGTGTGTCCTTGTTGTACAAAATGCTACGAAGAATACCACACACACTCCACATTTAATGCAAAGAACACTTGCACACGTCTTTATCACAGTGTATCTGAAGATCACGATCAGGTGTTGAATAAAGTCAGATGGGCAGCAGCTGAGAGGGCCTGATTGTGCACCCCTTAATGTACAAGCCTGGGCTCGAAACAGAAAACCAAAATCTTTTCCTATCCTTAACCAAAGTGCTTGTGTTGTCTAAACCTAAGCAAACGCTCAGATGTCTCAGGTGCTACAAATCCTGCGCTTTGTAGGCCAATCATTTAGGAGTGGTACAAAACCATAGCTCTATATGATCACTTATTTTTCCACTGGCTGAACATATCTTTTGTTTCTTATGTTCCAAACATCCTGCAGCATCAGTTTTTTCACCTCTCCTTCTTTTTTATATGATATGGCATAACCATTATTGAACCTGGTGACACTGGGAACAAAGCAATTTAAAACCTGAAGCAGCCTTTTGCCATCATAGCCCCCAGCTCTCATGTCACTGAGGGTAGCAAGCTCTTGATCCTGTGGTTCCGCATGATAGTCAGCCATCTCACTCATCACCTGCATTAGATATGATCCTATTATGTACTAACCATAGCACAGAATCTGGAGTGGCTTAGTTAATGGCACTCAAATCAGTTAATCTCACCATTTTATCACAACCACATATTAAATAGCTTTTGCCTTTTGTCAAAGCTGTCAGTTCTAACAGTACCTAAAAGTACCAGCAGTAATGACTTGGGATATTAGTAATTATATTTTTGTACTTCACAATACTTTTCAACAAAATAAGCAAGTAACTTTTCAAAACATAGTAAAACATGCATCTATTAATTTGCTGGCTGTAATCACCCTGTTAATGGTAGTGATAGATTCCAGGATTTTGTAAAGCATCACACATCATTAAATGTTTATTACTGCCTTGTAAGCATTAGAATTTTAACCATCTGACTGAGTTTAGATGGAGGTCATGGTACAAATCAAACTTTGACAGTAGTACTATGTCAGAATAACTTTGAATGGGGTTTTCATGAAACTTTATGTTGTGGCGTTGATTTTAAAAACAGGTTTAGGAATTTGGGATGTTTCAAAATAGATGAGAGGTTTAATTCACAAAGCATGTTGGGATGTTTTGCACTTGACAGTGATGGACAACTAAAATTAGTGTTTAATTAAGATATATTATTAAAATACAGTGCTTATTTCTTTTGAACAATGTTTTAAATTTGACCTAAAAAACTGTCTGTGGTCCGTTTCAGTCTTAATGAAGCCTTTTGCACTTTTCTCAGCTCCTCAGCACACTTCAAAGCCATCCGGTCCTTGGAGTGACATTAGTATTCTGCTCACATGCACAATTGCCTATAAGCAATGGACGTTGAATTAGGGGAGAGGTTTATGCTGAAGGTATGGCCACAGAACACATTAATCTTTTTTTTTTCTGTCAATAATGTGGCACAACTAATGATGAGGTAAAGATCAAGCAACGGTAAACACAACATGTTGTACAGTATATAATGGTGCAAGGCTGACAAGGCCACAAAACTGTGTTGGTGGAATTATTTGTTGGTGCAAGTTACTAATATTAACAGACAATGGAAACAGATGTTTTAAACACATGCTATATTCTTTTACAATGCTTAAGAAATGTATCTTCTATCTTTGATGTGCAAACAATATATTTTTGCGGTCATTAAATTCTGTATTTGAGGTATGTTCACACATCTGTGGTGTGCATACACTCTCTAAGTGGCAGGGTTGGGAAAAAAAAAAAAAAGCTCAGGGTCATTAAGCCCACTCAGACTTCTTTCTGCTGTGACATTAGGGTAAAAATGAAGCAAGGTCCAGTATCCCATTAGGGCACAGGCATATGCTAGTGGTATAGAGGTTTTAAAATAGGGCACTTTGGCACACACAGCTCATGCCAGTGATGGCATAATTCTTAGAAAATCAGCTAGTCTTGGCACAACACACACTTTTGTTCAACCTTAAGTGTGAGCTCTTGAACTTAATCAGAGTCCAGTAGAGCATTTTGTGTAAGAGACTGTGTTGAGTGGAAATCTACTTAATGTGGTCTTGTTTGCTACTAAATAGCAGATTAACCCTAAAGGCTTAAACTAGCCTGCAGATGGTGTAGAGTATTGGGACATGGTGTCTACAGGGACCCTCCTTTCTGTCTCTATGTTGCTGTTTTTGGTCCAATCTGAATTAAAAGAAAGAGGGATTTTACACAAGAGCTATACTCAAGTTATCAGAGGAAAAACAGACAAAGGTGGATTAGGCTTAAGGAAATATCTAATTTTATATCATGATCAGGTTAATTTTAGGAGCCCAGGTTGATTTTGACAAGTTTATACTCATGATTAAGACCTACAAAATGTATAATTTGAAGTCTGAAAAGCTTCCACATTCTTGAAGGAATAGTATGATGTGAAAATGCGCTTTTTACATTCTTGCAGAAAGATGCGAAGATTGATACCACTGTCATGGCTGTTCCCCGCCATCATTATGCTTAGCTTAGCTAACTGGCTTACCACATACCATACAGCCCTGAGAGTGGTATCGAGCTTCTCATTTAACTCTGGGCAAGAAAGCATATAAATATGGAACTATTCCTTAAGCACTAAAGACTGTCAATCAGCATTTACAATAACAATTAAGCTTCTACTCATACAAACCAGTTCAAAATGTTTAAGATGACAGATAAGAGGGTTGTTGGCTGCTGTCAATGTCAGCCTCAGGGCAAGTCTCTCATTAATAAACATGTTTACAGTAGGTGGTATGTGCTTAGTTGTACAGTTTAATGTTGAATGCTCCTAGGTTGCTGTAGAGTTTGCCTCAACGCATCGGGAAGGTCTTTGTAAACATTGTTGGGGTAATTGTCTGAATTTGACAAGGGACACTGCAACATCTGAAACAGGTTTTTCAACATCAATTTATTACTTGTCACAAAATATTTTTTGTTTTGTTTTTTACATCATTTTTGATGTGCCATTTTTCTGGTAGATCTTCCATCATATAGTCCTTTGTATTAGAAATGTGCTGCTTAAAATGAGAGCTTGAAAGACCTGCACCGTGTCTTATGAGAGCACAAAGCACATGGGAGAGTATTAGAGGCCCTCTGTGGTTGGGGAGAAAATTGGCCATTTGTCTGTCACATTCTGCCCATTCTCCCATTACCTGTACAGACCCATTACAAGCTACAGCCGTAATAACTCCTCATGATCTATGACTGTGATATGGCAACCAGTAAGACACGTTAACCCTGTGCAGGAACTAGGTTTATGCCTATGTATATGTTCCCATTGTGAGTTTCAGAGCTTTGTTTATTTTCTTTTTTAAAGGGCAGTTTGTAGACCGTTTTCCTGCTTGATTCCCACAGGACTTAAATTCTTAATGTCTGTGTTTTCAACTGTACTGTAGTCTCGCCTCCTGAGATTATAACGCAAATGACATATTCAAAACCCCAGAACTCATTCCTTCTGCATAACAGTTTCCATCCCCTTGCAAGTCCTTGCCACAGAAGGGTAGCTCATGCAGAAAGGATTTGCCCTATCCAAGTATTGTACCTGCTGTAAATGATAGATTTAGAGAGGCAGGAAAATGGCGAAAAAATAATAATCTCTTTGACATAAGACATGACAAGTGAATAGACATAAAAAAGAAACCAAGCACACAGAAAATTGGATTTTCAAGAGTGCCTTGTCTCACAAAAAATGACCAGTCAGAGGGTGTTAGTGAGGCAGACTGGCTTTCATTAGCCTAGTCATTTGGCATCACTGAACCATGAAGATGGTTAAGTGATATTATGTTAACCTCCTGTTTTACATCTAGAGTTGAGATTAAATGTAATTAGGGGGCTTTTGTACTACCCACATAGTCTTCTGGGTAATTGATGACTGACTGAAGTCATTTACTGACTGTCTGTGCTATTGTTCTGATGTCAGCCCTGCTGTCTGCCATTTTTACAATGATTGACCAAGACCACAGACATCAGCTAGTTTGACTTTCACTGTAGCCACATCAAAAGAGAAATAAGTGTGTTCCGTTTAGCAATTTATGGTATCTCAGCCCTATTTTTAGCCCAGGGTTGGCTGAAAGATGGGATGAATGTTGAATTTCTCTATACTGGTGAAAATCATCAAATACATACAGAGAAAGGTGGAGCCAAACACTGAAGCGTTGTGACCTACTGTATGGCTATGTTTGACCTTTAAAGTATAATTGATGGACCCGATTCTGATTCTAGTGACCTTTTTGACCAGAGATATTTACTGTGACAACAGGAAGTATTTTTACAATAAAGTACATTTTACAGTAGGTCTGCACTGCAGTTTTGTCACATATCTCATTATCCCATTATGGAGACATTTGGACCGTTGCTTGTGTGTAGTTGCTGTTGACTCATCGGGCCACACTGAAAGACTGGAAGTGATTCAATAACATTTCAGTTCAATTGTCTGATAAAGTTGTTTTACAAATATACCCTTTTCCTTACAGTACTGTATGAAGAGACATACTGTAAGAGTTTCTAACCTTAGAGAGGCACACATTTAAAGATTATGAGAAGACAACAAATCCAGCAGTATCCCTCATTATAGTACTCACAGGATTTACTTGGCCGTCTTTACGACAACAATCAAAGGTAAGCTCAGTGCTCTTTGTAGCAAAGGTGCGAAAAAATCATTATCCAGGAAACTAAACATGATTTTAAATACCATTATTATGGAAAGCAAGATAAAAAATGTCATCTTAATTTCAATTATATACATATACATAACATGGTGGTGAAAAATAAACCATATTTAGCAGTTGTTATAGATGTTATACATGATTATATACTACAGGATGAAAATTAGACATCAGATTCAACAGATGTCCTTTAGGGTTTAAGGAATTAGTTTGCATTAAAATGTATCAATCCATAAATTAAATACACAACATTGCCAATTTTGTTATTCAACCATACTGTAAATAACCTACACTTTTTCTTAAATTGTTACTGTAAACAAAAAAATAGAGTGAAATAATCTTATGAAAAATAATCAAGATGTGACTGTGGCATTGCACTACAAATACAGAAACTGTTACCAAAACTTATTTGATCCCTTTTTTTAAATTAAAATTATAATTTCAGTTTGATCAACAGATGTCTGGCTCCCATGAGAGAATCCTGCATTTAAGGAACATCACATGGGGATCCACACTTGTTAAAGAAACAGAACCACCACTGAATGTCACACAAGAAATATTGCGTTTGGTCAGTTGGTCACTGTAGGTCAAACACCCTTTGTTCTCTGCACATAGCACTGGTCACATTTTCCTAGGTGTAATTGGCTCATGTTCAAGTGTCTTTCTGGTTTATTAGTTATAGGTCATGTTCCTTTATAGCCTAAAATGAATGTAAGAAAAGTTGTGCTATCGTCTACTTTTCAACCATGACAGGCAGATGGCTGCTTGTATAATCGTAGGTGAAATACATAGTTGGCTCCATTATCATCATAACAGCTTCATCAAGGTGAAAATTCTGTCACATTGTGTCCTTTTTAACCAGTTGTTTGGATCCTTCTGCATGTTTGAGATGAGAAGAGACAGTAAAAGAAGTATGACCCAGAGGGCATGAGGGGATCACTGAATCAATGATTGAGTTTTATTTATTAGAAAAGTCTGAGATTGTCATCTTATGTAGGAAGGAGTGTTATTTTGTCAGTGTCATGGGTCGTTGATTGGGTTAAGATGTGGTTGCGAGGTTGTGGAGGATGTCATTAACAAACCAGTGAAGGAATTGTTAGCTGACTGGAAACTGATCTCAAGTTAACCATGTCTGTTATTCTGATGAGACAAAATCTTAACAACCACTGTTGCCTACTATTGTATTCAAGTCAGGTAGTACCATGATTACATATATCCAACTGAGAAAATCTGCCAGTTTCCTGTCATAATTACTGCTCGAGTGGGATATAAGTAAATTTTCCAATATTGTTAGTACATGAAGCTGGGCTGTGGCTCAAGAGGTGCAGCAGGTCATCCACTAATTGCAATGTTGGTGGTTTAATCCCCAACTACAACCCAGCCACTGGGGGATGCACATTATATACGCAAAATATATGCTGTAGTCTGTGAAATGGTCCATTCATAAATTAAAAGCCATTAAAGATTCTTAAGATATCTTCCATGACTACTGATCTTCAATGTGACTACTGTGACATTTTCATTCAGTTTATTTCCTTCCACTAACGCTTTGCTTCATTTTCCTCTAGACCATACCTCGATGCTATTCAGGTATGCTGCCATATATGTGGCAATGCTGATCGGTCGGTCCACCACTTTGGTCTAGGCGGAAAGATATCAACAACTATTGGATGGATAACCATGAATGGATGGACAGATGTTCCAAGATGCTCAATCCTAATGACTTTGGTGATCCTATAATTTTTCCTTCAGTTTAACCATGAAGCTGACATTTATAATTTTGAGTGACAGGTCTCAACAACTGTTGGATGGATTGCTGTGAAATTTGGTACAAACATTCACGTTCCCCTCAGAATGAACTGTAGTAACTTCTTTGAACCTTACCTTTAGCGCAGCCATCAGGTTACATATTACATTCGTCCAATACTTTGGTTTCTGACCAAATACTTGCAGAACAACTTATATTGCCAGCTAATTAGCAAATATTAGGATGTTAACCCTGCTAAACTCAGATGATGAACAGGGTAAACATTAGACCTGTTTTATATCAGCATGTAAGCATTGTCATTTTGAGCTTGTAAGCATTTAGCTCAGAGCACCACCAAGAAAAGCCTCACAGGGCTGCGAGCTATGGACTCTTAATCTTTATAACTGGGTTTAGTTGGTCCAGGTTCTTGAATGTGACCTCAGAGTCACCACAGTTTGTAGGAACAGTATACAGCATGTCAGTGGCCGCTGGCTAATCATTCGTCCAGCGTTTCTGCCCTGCGTGATGATGATCATGATGATGGTGGTGATGATGATGAAAATAGCTTCGGGGCTAGAGAGGCAGATGGGCCCTCGTCCTCCCTCCCGCCCTCCCGCCCTCCACTGGGCTAACCTTCACATCCCTTGAAAGCATGATACCTGTGAATACTCTGATTATGGCCAGGCCAGACTGCACAGGCCCACGACCCCTCACTGTGCAGGTGAATGTTAAGGCAGTAGAGTGGACATGATTGACTCTCACTGCAAAGCCTTTCAGAGAGCAGCATTCCAACAGGGAAAGACAAAGCGATAGAGGGAATGGGAGGTGAGGGAGAAAAGAGAGAGCCGACCCTGCATTCTCTGGCTAATTAAGTCTTACTATCCTGCACAACAGGAGGTACCTGAGAAATAATTGGCCACAGCGACAGCTAAATGTTCCAATCTGGAGGTGAAGCCAAAAGCGCTGTAAAAGGTCACATGCCATTATGCATTGTGCTGATCTTATTAATGCTGCAGTCTGTCAAAAGATCCACCATTAATTCATAGGCCAAATCCTTCCTAGATTAAAAATATCCCCCTTCCTTTGATTTAAGGCAAGTCTTGTTTAGCTGAGAAAATTAGATTTTTTTGTGTGATTTCTGACCTGTTACTCAAAGAGACAGTCCCCTCCAATATTGGCTTTTATACCCACTCACCTAGTAAGGGCCATGTTTCTTTTGTAGTGCTAATGCCAAATTGAAAAAATATTATATTCGAGAAAGAATATATAAAGTATAAAATATATATCCACACTAATACATGAAATTTGGTGGGCCGAGAATATATATGTTTCATTCTAACAATATTACTCGGTGATTTCACAGCTAAACACCTTTAACTGCTATGTTCAATAGACTCCACTACTACCAATAAAAATGACTATGTAGAGAAGTAATTATCAATTGTAAATACATTGAATTGCCATAGTAACAAAATTGGGGTTTTAAGGATTATAATTTAAAGTATGTAGGGGCAGCAAATCAATTAAATGCCAGTCCATGTGTGACGGCTTTCATCAACAGTTGTTTATTTCAAGTTTCCTGGGAAAACTCTACTATATTCTCAACAAGGGATGCCCTTATCAGCCCATTTTCAGGAAGATTGGGAGATCAGGCTTTATAGTCACCAATCGCAAAAGCTGATCGATGATGCTAACCAACCTAAAGGAACACTTCACCCCTTATAATAATTTGTATATGAATTACTCTCCCAGTGTTGTAAGGTTGGTTGATTGTCAAATATAAATTGTCCATCGGTGTTGGGTTTTTTGGGGGCGATTTTTGTCATTTTCTTTTGCCAATTTAATGGTATGCTTTCAGAGGACAAGCGAGACCTGCTGCTCAGCAACAGACTCTCATTCAGCGAGCTAAAGAGCAGCAACGGCACAGAGAGGCAGGGGGGAAGCAAGACTTTTTTCACATCTAACTCTGTAAATTAAGGGTTTATTACAGGCAAACCAGAGTTGGTGATTGTTGGAACAGTTGAAAGACTAACCAAGACGGTTTTGGTGAAGTTTGCATAAAGTGTCTATTACAATGAGTGAACATGCAATTAACTTAGTCTTAGTTCTGTAAAAGAGACCAGAATTCAGAAGGTGTATGGTTGTATTTTTCTGTTTAATAAGGAAAATAGATACTGATTGTGGCCGGTTGGAACATTTTAACACATCGCTCAACCCTGAAGATTATTTTTTCATGTATGCCAATGCCCCATGCCAACGCAGAATGAAACCAGAACACGCTATCCAGACTTGTTGAAGTTGATGGTACATCAAGGCATCCATTCTACCTTACAGTATACTATTTACAAATGCCTGCATCGGATATTGAACCTTGGCACCTAGCTCACCCTTGCTTTTAGAGACGTCTTCATTTCAAGAGACAGCAGTCTAAACTGGATAGTTCAAAGAAATAACCCAAGTGTTAGAGCTGTGAGCTGAGAGCTGAAGCTCGATGCATTTAATGTTGGTCAGTGGTCTGCCCCGGTTGTGTAGATGTTTACAGATGTTACTGTCACAGGGGAGCTATAAGCAATGCCCAAGCAATATTTCTAATATTCAACCCAAACTCTGATAAGAGTAAGCAATAATATACTGCAATAGGGTCTCAAACTACAGTACAGACAAACTCAGTTTACAGTATAGTATTAACAATAATACATGCTGTTTGGTATTCATTGCTTTTTTCTAGCATGGATGAACAGTCTTTGTAATTGTAACGATTTCCTTGTATGTTTCATCATTGCTGTTCTGAATTTAAAAGTTGTATTTTCCTGGTGCCGGCTGAAGGAGTTGCCTTCACTTGGTGGTGTATTTATGTTTTCTGGCTGGTTAACCAACATTTATATGGATTATGGAAACATTTATACCAGAGTTATTTATTTGTTGTGTTGGGCTTGCTTATCCATCTCTATAGTCCATTATCCATGCCAGTTTGGCAGTGCCCAGCCATGATCTACCCCCACCCTGACTAGTTGCCTGCATTCAAAAACTATTGACTCATAGTTCACAAAGGAAATTCTTACTATGACTGACTGTAGACTGTTATTTAACATTAACTTTCTGTAAGTTTTAATACAAAAGGCATAGGCCCTTTTCACAGCAGATATTTTGATTAGGGATGGTTAACATGTCCCATGTCAAAATATATTTCATGCAAAAAGGACTATTTGTGAATTACATGGCTCAGTTCCGTAATGAACAATGTGAGGCAGTTAAAATGTTTTATTTTTTAAACAGCTACATCCCACGAGTAATGACTGATGTGCCAACATACCAACAAATCTGGATTTGTTGATTGGGTAAATAATGTTTTAATAACCAAATAATTAGCAACAATTTGCCAAAGAATATTCTGAGGAATACAAACATCATCACCTTCAAGTGATATTGCCTCTCAAGTGAGTGAAATACACAGCATGTTTACAGTAAAAACAAAATGATACCCAGTAAAGTTAAAATGTTCCCTAATAAGGAAAATGAGTAAATAAGTCCCTGTGAGACTCTTTGTTCCTGCTGTGAGGAAGTGTAACATGAATTAATCAACAACTAGTAGCACAATGTCTTTTTATTTCACAGAGTGCTTTGATGAAATGAAGGAACCATGGCAATACTTTTAATACAAAGGATTATTGCTTTCTTTATCTTTGCTCCACAGAACAAAATAAGAATCGACGGGCATTCATAAACTGACTGAACAATATGAGGTGTTGTCAGATAACTAAACATCATGCTGTGAATTGCCAGTTTTTGTTATGAACAACTGACCTAGAGTATGGTATTATTCATAGAAATAATAAGCAGTGGCCTACCCATCTCTACAGTTTGCACAGAGCAGATGGCTGATGTGAAAGCTTACCAAATAGTGTAAAATTGATTTGTCTCTTTTTGAGATTGCAAGAATTTCGTTATTGGGTGACCGTTTTACAATATTTATGCTTTTCACCCCTTGTTGCCCCTAGTATAATCCTCTGCGCCGCCCCCCCACCGAGCCTCTTTGTCAGCCAATCATTCACCTTATGCTAATGACCAGGGGCCAGCTCTACTGTCCCTCAGATATCATGCCTGAAGACTGATGTATTGATCAGGCAAGATTGATCAGGGCAGGGATGATACAGCAACATTACATGATTTATTCAGGTTCTAATATCTTTCGTCAGGACTGCCCTCTGGGACTTGGCTGTCTACGTCTGTACTTTCCACTAAGTAGCGAGACTGACTGATTTTAAGCAAATCCCAGTAAAGTTTGAAACCTGGTGCTTTTATATTTATTATGTTGTGGATAGAAGACTGTTTTTCCTTTCTGTCTCTGACTTTACTAAACAGCCACAGCATTTGCATTCTCTGGATGGAAAATTTAAAAGCAATCGAATAAGCAGTTTTCCATTTCTCAAAACTAAGACTTAACCAAAAGAAGACAATCTTGCCTCTCGAAATAACATATTAGTATTCATCAGCTGGAAAAACTAATTTGAGATGCATTAGACATACTCACAACATGTGCATGCTGTACTTAAGAGTATCATTTGTTTACAAAATCTCACAAACCTAAAGTACACAAAATCAAAAGTCAAATTATTTCCCAGAGGCAAGCAGAGAATTGGGCTGCAGCAGGGCAGTGAAGCAGGCTGTTCTGCACAGCTGACAGTAAATACTTTCAGGTTCACAATCAGAAAAAAAAAGATGACCACATGATGCCAAAGGCTCTTTGGTCATTTTAATGAGCAGCTGACACAAGTATAAATGTTTAGGTCCGTGACCTTCATCAGTGTACCAGGATACACCTGGAACCCTGCAGACCACAGCAAATGACATACAGTAGACATACAGACATACAATACAATTGTATCAAACAAGATTATATATAAAAAAAAGGTCCTAATTTAAACCTATTTTAAAAAAAAGCATCCAGTTTAAGCTGGGATTTATCAACATTACTCTATTACATTTACTTAATTAGTTTATTTGATAGGGACAGCACTCAACAGGGAAAAGAACTGTATATTATTCTGCTGTTCCTGGCCGAATGTTAAAAGGCACCTGAATAAACAATATTAGGCTGTTGTCTATTACCAAGGAAGTACCTACATTTATGATCGCTACTCTTCACAGTCTTCGGAAAATGTTTTCCCAACAAGAGTTATACATGACATTTTTTCTCAAATATCACGGCCCTAATAAACGAGAAGTCTCCCAGTGGCTAGTAGAGAATTTGTTCAGGCTTCAGCTGGCCAGTAGCGCAGGCTGTTCGACACAGCTGGCAAGGGAGTGCGCCCTGTTGTTGTTGGGGGCTTGGGGGCAGGTGAGCTTCTGTCAGAGTAGAGGATGGGTCGGGCCCATGATGCGTGTGGCATGTTGTTGGTGCAGCTGATGGGGAGGGGAAGAGGGTCAGCGGTACCTCCCAGGCTTCCCATCCCGTCCCCCCATCCCATCTGTCCTGCACCGACAGGCTGTGAGCAGAATAACAAGTCAGCATCTGTCCAGTAATGAGATGCCCCCATCAGCTTTAGGATATCAAATGCTAACAGGTAGGTATGATCATAGAATAGCCTCATCAGTTCAGTCACTGTAATCACAAGCTCCCCTACAAAGTGCTTAATACAAACAATTATTACTAGATGTTATATTACTTGAAGGCAAAACGAGTGACATGACAAAGCTTATATGTTTTTGATTATGCCAGAAATGCAAAGACAGCAAAGATCCGTGCAGTTCATCTTCTCAATGCATTCTGTTATACAGTGTAAATCTTTTAAGATAGTCACAAGTGTTCAGGGGAGAAATTATAATTCATAAAATGGATGGACCACTATAGTGGTTTAAAAGCATACTGGACAATAAAAAATCCATCCAAGCCCAGCTGACGTATGCTCTGCTCTCGCAAAGTTTCATTAAAGGAATATAGTTCACCATTTTGAGATGCACTTATTTGTACACAAACAAAAATGTCATAACATCAGTTTGTAATTTTAGAGGAAGTGCTGCAACTATTTCTTGACAAACAGCAGTTTATCCATGCGCTAGGGTCTGCGACACCAGTGCGGGTTGCCAGATGTGGCCGATGAGTGCAGCTTTTGGTTGGTTTCATTCCTGTTAATTGACTGATTAAACAGATTTAGAGGTGCTTTTAGCTGTGTGGATTTTTTCAGACAGAGGCAGGCTAGCTGTTTCCCCCTGCCTCCATTGTTTATGCTAAGCTAGGCTCAAAACAAGTTGACTCCAGGTCTGTGTGATATCATTGTGTAGGTTTCTAACAGTCTCCAGGGCTGTTCCCAGCCTCAGTCGACTCTAAAATAGCTACTCGTTGTGTCCCATCTCAACAATGCCTCCACATCCTTCCACAGTCCGCTCAGAAAACCTGACACCATGAACTCTGAAAAGAGGAAGGAGAGTGTGTTTTTTATTAAGAGGCTGTTAGAAAGTAAACTCATTTATTATTTACAATAAGCTACATATATTGTAGATGTTTCGCCTGAATGGTTTCTTGGTCAGAAAAGATTCAACTGGTGACATTTAGCTTTTGTTCCACTTTCTTATGGGAAAGAGGGAATTTCTTTCATTTTTCATGCGGGGTCAGTTTAGAGAACTAAAAAATGCACTTTAGAGGGAAGACGCAAAGGCTCGCCTCAGTTACCTGCTTTGCTGCCGACCTTCAGCTACAAAGGCAGATCCCTGCTATTTTGCAAGTCGATTATTGGGTGGCCTTTGACAACAGCAAACTTTTTTTTAATTCAGCGTTTAGATCAATAATTTTACATTTAGTTCCATGTCTTTTGTTCTCATGGGAGTATCATTCTGGAGAAATCACTGATGTTCATCTGGGGACAGGAATAAAACAAGTTAATGCCCTTCTCCTGTTGTATAACATGTTTCAAGCCTCTGGAGAAGTTATAACAATTCTTTTACCTCCAGCAATTGACACAGTGGTCAAATTCATTGTTTAACTTTTCTCGCTGTTTTGCACATAAATATTGAGGGTGTGTATGATTAATAAGTTGCACTGCTGCATAAAGCAGCATGCTGGGTGTGGACTTGAAGAGAAGTGATCCTCAGGGCTATAAAAAAATCACTGAACCTTACTCTTTGCACTCATGTGAAAAGCATGGCAATTCCTCAGTCCACTGCACAAGCTACCCATAGTTTTCTCTTCCTTGAGCAGCGTGTTCTTACATATACAGAAAAATGAGTACCCATATGGTCCTTCAGAAGATAGTACAACCTTAATAATGAGAGCTCTCATTGGGCGGTGGAACCTCTGACTTTCATCTATTATTATAACGTCGCAGAATTTGTGCTCGCAAAGGCTGAACTAAGCTACTGAACCACACCATGTCCAATCTCAGCATTAATGCAAGCTGATATGTTACCTAGAAAGCTACACCAGTCATTTCAGCATTTTCATAGTGATGAAAGCTACAGTAAAATGTAAGTGTTCTGAATTTGTAATGAAGTGGTGAGTGAATGTCTCCAAATTCCCCTGTGCAGTTTCACAGCAGAGCCAGGCTAATCCAGAACCACAAATGAACAGACATTTAGACTGTGCGGGTTTGCATGAGCACAACTGTGGCTCACTTTGATCATTCTGTCTCACTGTGTGGGTATTCATGTGGTTTCACCAGGCTTTATTATTTGATATAAACAAAATGTCAAGCCTTCCTCTTGCACCTTCTGTCAGATGAGGGACTGGACATTATTTTTATTCTGCTTATTTCTTTGCCTCAACTTTTAAACCACCTAGTTGGTGGTTGTGCTTTATGCACTTAAGGCCTTTTGCTCTCTGTAAATATTGGCAACATGCAAAGCTGCTCATGTTTCCACCTTCAACCCCTGCCTGTTGTATAATTTCTACTCACTACTTTTCAATTCAGAAAAATACAGGTCAACAAAGTAAAACTAATGTATCCTCCCTATCTTCTTAGACATCACTTATATGTAATTCTAAAGGACATGTAAATTAGTAACTAACCAGTAAAAACTGGATATACTAAACCACAAAACTGAAAACCTTCCCACACTGCTCCTATTAAATTTGTTTTGTTTTGATCATAAAAAACATGCATACAAAACATGGGTCCAAAAATTAAGAAAACAAACAAGAAGAAGAAAACCAAGAAAAGTAAAAAGTATTTATAAAGTCTGTTTGAGATATATAGTAATTTATATACAATCCATTTGGAGCTATCTCCACTTTTTGAGGAAGACAAACATACTGTATGCTGTGTGTTATACCGTCCACATTCAGAATGACAGTTCACTTTGACAACTTTCTACCTGTCTGATTTTTTGGACCTAAAAATGGAGTCGTAGTCTAGAGGAGGTTGACAGACCTTGTTCTTGAGGATATATATATATATATATATATATATATATATTTGGCTACCATTTTTGATAAGAAAACAACAATATAATTTTATCTGTTGACTCTACTATTGGCTTAAGGGGGCTACTTAAGTGACACATGGTGTCCCGAGCATCTTCTCACCTGCCAGAAGAACTTTATGCCATGTTCGTGTCATATGGGAGTTATTATAACTACCAGTTTCCGATTTGTAAATAGCGCTCAAATTAACATCGAAGTCGTTACTACAAGTGGGAAACTGAATTGGTTAATTTGAAAGCAAGAAATATCTGACATGGTGCTTGGTGCTACGATGTACCTGAGAACCAAACAAACAAATGCCTAACGTCACCCAAAGTCTATTGTTAAAGGTAATTAAACACCAATTTAATGGCTATACTGTTATAGTCAATTTTAAACCTGTATTTTTCAAACCTCAAGAAAGCAACTGTGCAACAACAAGGATAAAAAGGATTTACACATGACACATGACCAAAGGTTTTGTAAAAACCCATTAAAATCTATTCTTTCAGAGTAACATACAATTTAGCAGGTAACTTAATGTTTCCCTTTTTGCGTTGCGCTCTGCCACTCTTTCTTTTTTGACATTATTGTACCACTAAACTAGCCTGGCATTGCCAGACTAATTTGCAGATTTGTATTAGTCTGGAACCTCTCAGCTATTTTACAATTTCCAAGGGGTGGTATTAATGGGCTCAGACAACCAATCAGAGCAACGAAACACTGTCGTGTCGTCCTACCGCAAACACATATTTCTTATCAACATAAAGTTTAAGTGCAGTTGTTTGCTCTTCTTTTAGAGAAAATGTACCGTCCAGTCTGTGTAATACTGCTGCTGTGGTCAGCCAGGGAACAACCCACCTCATACTAGATAAACGGCTGTGATTGGCTCGGCCAGATACCTGTAATTACGAAATCAGTCTGAATAGCAGAGGGGCCAGACGTATTTGCGCGAGCAAATAAAACATGAGCTCACAGATTCGTCTGGTTCTCAGGCTAGCACTAAACCTGTTGTGTGTTCAGTCTTAAACTTCTACATCGTTTCAAAGAGTGCTTTTAATTGTCCTTTCCCTTGAAAAACACTACATTGATACTTATTTTCTTTTGCAAAGTCTATAGTGTACTGTCTCATCAAACCCATAGTATCCACTAATCATCCGCATTGATGGGGAAGCAGCCAAGTAGTGCTGATCGCAAAATGAAGCAACTATCTGGCCATCATGGTCATGCCATATAAATTACATTTTAACATTTTAACAAATTTTAACAAGGAGGGATTATAATATAATATATAATAGAGGTTTGTTCTTCTTTTAGAGAGGCTGCAGGGAAGTTTTCCACACAAACTACTACCAATTATTGCAGTGTATATATGGATAGATAGGTTGTAGCAGGACACATGCACACACTTACAATATTCAATATACTGGACATGCAGTAGAGTGTATTGATATAGGTACTTGAGTGCTATTTGTTATGTACAGTGATTGTGCAAAGGAATTAGAGTCAGAGTCTGTTACAACTGTGCATGCTCTCTGTGTTAGGGTACAGGAGGTGAGTTTAAACAAATTGGGAGTGGGGAGAACGATCATTTTGGCAGCTGTATGTGAAATATTGCAATGACAAACCAGAACAAGCATGGTGAAAAACAAATAGTTACATATAACAGGAAAAATACAGTAGTTACATATACCATGACTTGCTTTAAGTGACTGTGATGGAACCTGGACTTGTCAACCATATACAGTCTTTTGAAATGTGAGAATGGCTGTCATCATCACTGAAAACAAAATCATTTTTTGACTTTGCATGGGTCGGACATGACCATCACAGTGGGTGTAGGGCACTACCATGTAACTCGGGCAAATCAGAGCTCCCTGATATTTCAAATTGGCATCCCCTGCGAATTAATTTTACAGCTTACATGGTGATGAAGATGGCTTTTTACGTGTGCAGCACTTTTTATCATGACTTATTTATGCACATCTTGGTGTGAAGACAAAAACACTTTGCTTGTAGCAACTGAGGATCAGAAACTGCAAAAATTTCCATCACAACATAATTGTACTGAATAGCCCTCAGTGTATAAAGCTCTTCTCACAAAAAGACAGAGCAGGTAAAGCAAAGCAAAAGCTATGGTATTGATTTAAGTTAAACTATTACATTTGTTTTAGAGATGAAAGAAACAAAAACAGATGGACCCATCTAAACATGTGTTTTTTACCCCAAAGGTTAAACATAACATGCATGGAGGGCCCTCGATATCAGATGGAGATGCAGTCAATAAACCCACTACAATGATAGGCTTTGTGAACACTAGTAACTTAAATCATGTAAGTACCCTTCAGTACATTTCCTCATTAGCTTGTAACAGTTCAATCTAAATTTTCCTCTCATTGAGCTGAGATCTCTGGTGTTTGCTCAAGGAAAAAACGAGCAAATATCAGCCCGCTGTGTGCAGCCTCCACAATTCCACACCTTCAAATATGAAACACAGAAGAAAAACAAGAAATACAATATTCTGTGGCTTTTATGCAAATATGACATTTCCCCTGCCGGTTCCACAGAGCCAGGTTCTCTGTTGACCACAGATACCTGCCTGTGTTAGTGCTGAGGCAGCAGCAGCCTCTGTTGCATTGAGTCTTCATTATTTGTTATCAACACATTAATACCTGTCAAATAGAAATTACACACACGCAAGTCTAAAAGTTGAGCTGCTTGTGTACCAAATCTATTGGATGTGTATGTCAAATCTATCAGTGTACAGGCCTAATCTTGTGGCTGCACCTTCGGGATTGAATTGCAGTGCATGGCTAGCATTTTCCTTTATTCAATTTTATTGCAGAGAGATTGAAGCACAGATACAGCATAGTCCTAATATACAAAATAACAATTCCAATGTACCTTAATAGTGTTACTTGACCTCACTGTAAATGTGTGACATGCATTTTCCTGTTTGTCATTCGAGAAAAAAATAAATAATAACCAATCAAGGTAATTCATTAATTGACTGGCAATTGACTGCTGACATTTTTAATATAATTCGTTATTTATTGAGTAAATTTCATACTGCCCAAATATTTTCCAGCATTTGATCTCATTGCAGTAAGATTACATTTCAAAGCAAACACGTAACCTGAAGATCATCACGAAATCGTTTGTCCAGTTAAAGCTTGTGATATTGCTGTAACGTTAATGACAGTGTTCTAACTGTGACTGAAATACTGTGTTTATTTGACAATCCAATAAATGTTCAAGACTGCCTTCAGCAGCACAGACATTTTAAAGATGATGAAAGATGTTTTTATTAGAGGAACACTGTCAAGATTATTTACTTTACACCTGCACTTTTTTATCATTTGGGGTTTTTCTACTTGTTCAACACTATAAATTCACCACGCTTGTTCAGGTTCACGTAAAATGTACCTCCAAATCTGTACTTTATCTTTCATATTTGTCTACAAAGCTACAACAAAGCTTTTGGAACAAATATCTAGACGATTCAATTTTGTCAGGTCAGGTTAATTCAAGTTTGACAAAATATCTCAGGTCCACTTAATAGCTGTATCCAGAGCTTTCCACCGCATATCATGTTCTTCCACAGTGGATGCAGTTAAAAACTCTCAAAAAGTTAGCAAGTAAACCTTGAGTCAAGATTATTTAAACTGCATTTTAGCACAGTAACACATCTAAGCCTTCTTACATGAAGCAGTATTTTATACAATAAAAATAAATAAAAATAAAAAACAGCAAGGAGACAAAACTTAAGGCACATTAGTGTATGGGAAGAATGAATAAAGCCTGGGTAGTATAGGCCTTAAAAGCCATGATAATAAGAAATTTGCAGCATGTATTCAAGCATCAGTGAATTAGATACTTTATTCATGGACTATATAGATAGATATACAAAATAACTAACATTTGTGATCTCAAGGGCATAAACCCATTTAATTTTAAAGACCCCTTTGCTTTAGCAATCAGCTACTGTATAAATGCGTTTAATGAACATTGTGGCCTCCAGGGGCCGCTAACAGGGCTGTAGACTTTGGGTCTGGAAAAAATGTGTTTGATTATTAGTGTGCTCGCCTGCACAGCGAGAAGCTGTGTTTTTTAAGACTACAAAAACATGGGAACTGTTCTCAGTCCCACAGTTTTCACTTTCACTAACACACATCAAAATGTTGCCATGAGCTTCCTCTCTCTCAAAATGTAAAAATCTAACCCACAGGAAATAAATCTTTGACTCTTATTTGATAGTTATTGAGAGCACTGTCAGTCATTCATTCAATCTGTTTACTTCTTCTTTAATTTTATTTCATTTAAACACTGTGTACAAATGTTATGGATCATAACATGTTTATGTACTTTTGCTGCCACTCACAAAATCTAAAAGCATACTTTACAGGCAGTTATTGTCAGAACTAAATATTTTCCATGTTTCTCTCACACCTTTTTGTTCACACGAGATTATCCAGCTCACACTGCTGTACGGTGTAATTAGAGTTCTGATGCTGCAGTTCAGCTGCTGGCTGCCTCTTAATGGCACAGTTTCCTGGAGGTAAACACTCTGGGGTTCAAACCACGATTTAGCTATAATGCAAATTGTTGACAAAGATTATACAGTACAACCAGTAAGAGACTGGCCTCACATTTGGAGCTGGTTAATTAGAGATTTTAGGTTCCATGAAATGCACTGAAATTGTCTTTCAAACAGAGCAAAAATGTTTTTGAATATAATATTACAACATGTGCTGTGTATGCTATCTTAGACACAAACTTATTGGCAAGAAACTTTTCTAGGAACTCAGGAACCTTTGTCTGTGTTCCGTTTGGAGGAACCAGGGTCTTAATTTACCACCTTGGCTAGAGTTCCTGGACCGGAAAAATGCCCTGCTCCCAGGGTACTTCTGATTCAACTATCAGGGTAGTTTGCAGGGCTCTGTAGCTGTTTATTGCCAATTTTAGGCTTTGTAGTTTCCATCTTTTGTTCAGCTTTACCATGTGGTGTCAGTTTTTTTAGAATCAGGTTTAGAATATGTTGAATTTTAAAACTGAAAATATTCACAAGCAATGAAAATGAATTAATGATACTAAATTCCTTTTGGTTACGATAGGAGCATGTCTGCCCTAAGCCATCCTCCTTAAATTTTGGACAGTGAGCTGAATGTGTATTAAAATGCCACACTGCAGTTTATATCAAAGCAACAATTGAGCACAGAGACGTCCAATAGATGGAGCTTTTGGACGAGATGATAAAACTGTCAGCCTGTTGTCTCAGGGATCATCCATTCATTTTACAGTTCTATGAACTACTTTTACTTCTGATAAACAGACCGAACAGACCAATTTAAAACCTTCTCTACCATTTTTTGCAACATTTTCATTCACAGATGAACATGTAGTTTAAAAAGGAGAAAAGCACTTGGGTCATGGCATTCATAAATTGTATAAAATTGTAATTAATGCTATTTATGGTGGTGTTAGAAGTGACCTATGAAACCCATGTTAATGTATTTAAATGTTCCTGCAAAGTGAGACATTATTGACAATGACAAAATTAACTTGAAGGTCAGCGACATTTAATCCATTGTATCTCATTTTTAGGGCATCAAACACAAAACAGGCTCGGGGTTTGGAGTGTTATTGGCTCTGACAAACAAACATAATGCCATCCACTCCTTGAATGGTTTTCATGTTCCAGATGTGCCTGCGTGTTTTTTATTCACATTTGGTATTTAGTCATGGCGTGGACTGTGAGCTTTCATTTCCTCTGTGAGACTGTAAATAAGCCCAGCATCCTCTGGGAGTGACTACATAAAACACTCTGTGGTTAGCAGACCTCAGTGCCTGCCAGAGGCATAGCTAAACCATGGACGCTTCACTTCAGTAAAGGCAATATCCTAGATATCTCTGTTTATATAGCAAAAGAACATACCATCAAAAACAATCCTACTATAAAAAAAAGTAGTTTGGGGATTTTTGTCTTTACATTGCTTTTTTAATCAGACAAAGATTTATTATTCACTTTAAATCTGATTTAAATCTGATATAAATCTTATTTAAATCTGATTAATCTTAACACTTAGTGTTTAGTTCCCTTTATTTACAGCAAAAATTATGATGTTTCATGGGTCAGCATCATCAAGAGATATGTTTTGGACGGTAAGAAAAAGCTGATTTTTTTTGTTACTGTCTTCATTCTGCAGTTTTGAGTAATCTCTCATTTCTGATGCTCCCTCGGACATGACTTGGCACGTATGTTTGGAGTGGTTGAATTCACTTTTAAATATGCCTTTTCTCTGGAGGTCCCAGCCCCTTGTGATGTGACCCGCATGACTAATTCCATTTAAAGGGGAATAACATGCATTAGGGCTCTCACTTTTCTGCCTTGCATTTGCATAATTTTGTTTGGCAACTTGGAAAATGGCCATTAACAGCACTAAGACACACACTGTAAAGGATAGGGATGGAGGAAGATCAATACTTCATTTCAACATCTTTAGCAGCATTAGGGTCCAGATCAGGAGACATTCACTAATTCAAATTCGTGCTGGAGTCTTGTGATGCTACCATTAGTTCCTGATAAGAAAACACTGTTGTACTGCCTCTCTTAATCTCTGACAGACACGTTCCCTCAATCAATAGTCTTTTACTTTTTTGTTGCAAAGACAAGATTGATTGCCGGGAGTTGCTTGTGCTCAATTCCGCTCCTCGCACTCCTCATTATTGTTTCAATTAGGCAGTCTCCAGAGCCTTTGTTGGGGGTAGCATTAAAAAGCGGTGACCCCCTGTGATTCACATCAAACACCGGATGTTTGGCAGAACAACCTTTGACACTGACTTTATTCAAGTCAAGAAGTGGAAGCGCCGTCCAAACAAGTGGATTAGGCAGGAGGGGGGCTGAAGCGGGGGGATGACCGGGGGAAGTTGCGACTCGCGCCAGTGAGGAGGAAATAATCACAATGTTACCTTCTCATGAATTATTAAGTACCCTGTGCCTATTTTAGTCCGACTCAAAATGCTGCATTTTCATCCGTGGGTCTGAGGTAGTGTGCAGGGGTGTTTTTCTTTTGACAGCTGTATTACTGCTGATAACCGAGACTGTTTGAGCTGATCAAGTAGTGAGACAAGCGTTCAGAGCAGCAGCAGCACAGCAGCAGCAGCGCTCGAGTCACTAGGAGCCGTGGCGGCAGAAGCAGCAGCAGCACTATCAGTCACAGCAGAGGCAGCAGCAGCAGCAGCAGCAGCAACAAAACTCTCTCCTGTCTTTTTCTCTTCTTTCTGGAGTTGTTTCCTGCTCAGAGGACAAAAGCCAAGGAAGTAGGTGGGAAGTGATCCAGGGCTGATAGCTGCCATCATAAACAAAACCTAAACGCAGACCTGGCTGCCCCCATGCCTATCGAATTTGTTTGCAAAATCAAATTTGCAGAGGAGGATGAGAAGCAGAAAAACAAGCAGGATGGGGACAAGGAGAGCCTGATCGAGGAGAGCTGCACACCTCCGGCTAAGGACTTGGCAGGGTTTGCTAACTCGTGCTCCCTTCATGGGATTAACCACATCTTTGTCTCTGGTCGCCTGGGCATCCGGCAGACTCTCTGGGCTCTTGCCTTTTTGACTTCACTGGCGTTGTTTCTGTACCAAGCGGCTAAGTGTGCCATCTCTTACCTGGAGCACCCTCATGTCACAGCTCTGAATGAAGAGGCGAGCCCAGAGATGGTTTTCCCCGCTGTGACCATCTGCAACATCAACCGCTTTCGCTTCTCCGCGCTCACCGATGCCGACATCTACCACCTGGCTAACTTGACGGGTCTGCCCCCCAAAAACAAGGATGGGCACAAGCCTACTGATTTAATGTATCCTGCCCCCGACATGCAGGACATCTTCAACAGGACAGGACATCAGCTAGAAGAGATGCTCATGAGCTGCAATTTCAGTGGACAGAACTGTTCAGTCGAGGACTTCTCTGTGGTGAGTGAAAAAGTTTCTCAAAGTTCTGTCTATGTCTGTCTATGCAAACATTTTACATTACTTCATAATGATTTATTGGCTTTATCAAAACTTTTTGTATAAAACAAGTTCAGTAAAAATAAAACCTTCACATTTTAAACATTCTGAGGAATCATACGTACAGAACTTTACCGGACTTGTCTTTTTCTTACAAAACTACCACTAAGCATTGAGGCAAAATTAGTATTTTCAGCCAAGAGGAATTGAAATTCTCTTTGTGCTTGTACTCATCTCCAGGGGCCATGGTTCCCACGATACATTTCTGCATGTGAAATTCATGGCTTTGGCTCAGTCATTGCGCTGTATTTCTTCTCACTAAGTTCTAAGCAGCAACAGTGTTTCTCTCCAGCCGTGTGTTTCAGCCTGTACCAGAATCTATTATGTCAAAGAACAAAGGCTGCAACTGAAGAAGAAAAAACAGAGAGCTGTCGTATGTGGTTGTATACTTTTCCAAGGCAAACTGTGCTTTAATGCTGCCTCCAACTCCAGGAGCTCAGAGTGCACAGCAACCAAATTGTCATCGAAAATAACAGTCTCTCTTCTTCCTCTCCTTTCCATCTCTCCCTGTCACTCCCCCTCTCTTTCTGACATTGCAGAGCAGCTGCCTCTCGCTCTCTCTCTCTCTCGCTCTCTCTCTCTCTCTCTCTCTCTGAGCTCTTGTACCTTTCAGGAGGGAAGGAGTAATGCTTCTTCAACGTTGTATTTCAATCTTGCTGCTGTTAAGATTAAATATTTAAAGACAGACATACATGATTTTTGCATTAGCCAGATTGACTAAAAGGAATGAAACAACTTCCATGAGAGAGGAATTGTACGTGTGTGTGTGTGTGTGTGTGGATGAGAGAGAGAGGGATCAGGTGAAAGAGGGAGAGTTTGTGCCTGTGTTCTCTGCACTATTTATTAAAGGCACTGTCCTTGCAGGAGATGGATTTCCCCATATCTCCTGCAGGAATAGGAATATGCAATTGCTTTAGTGATGATAAAGTGCGGTTGTCAAGTCTTAATAGGGTATGTTGAACATTGATATGCTCACCTTCCTGAGACCTAAAGATTCCGTCTTATCACAGTGATAGCACCGCATTACCTCTGATGTGCCAAATTATAGCAAAAAAGAAATAATGACATTTCACTGCTTCTCATTTGGTTTCTCTAACAGTGTATTGAGGTATTTATTTTACTTTGTCTTTAAGGCAACCCCTCACATGGAGACATAAAATTACCTGTGACATGAGAATGGATCCCCCTCCAAGAAATCTTTCTCAGTTGTTCTATCAGGCAAAAGAAAATGTCATGCTCCTCAGGGGAGCTGAAAAGTTGACGAAATTTAGTCTGAAGCAACAACATGACTCTAAAAGTTTATAATGTGCTCCTAGCACAATTGACAGCGACATCCTCTGACACTTTGACACTCAGTACTCCCTGAGTACATTAATTAGCAGACAATTCTGACATCCAGGAAATGTCTGTCCCGTGTCAGTCTATGAAACGTCCTGTAGCTCTCGTTGGACACTGGGTGACTTCATCACAGATTAAGATCCAGTCGAAAGTTCCCTAAGCTGCTGTTTCCTCTCTGTCGGCTATGTGATCTGCATTTTTGGGAGCTGTCAGTTAGATTTGTTACAGGCTACTTGCTGCCTCCACGCATGACAAATCACTTACTCCGAGTCCTAGTGGGGTACAAGACTGGGAGTGCATAGGGAGGAAGGGAGGAAGGACTGGGAGTTGCGGGACCAGGACGGAGAGCAGAATGTAAAAGCAACAGTGCAAATGAAACACTCCTCTGTTCGTGTTTGCGTGAGTGTGTATTTTGTAACTTCACATCGCACATCATTTGTTACAGCAAGAAAGCTATTATTACTGGTGATGTGCTATTAATCAGAAACATGTACAAACACATACAAAAGTCTCCTGCACACATCGGTCGTTATTCTTCCTCTCATTGGGCCCTCCTTCAGTATCGGCTTCTTCTAATGCGTTTTCTTTCGATTGATCATTCTGGGAGCTCCAGATGTTTTATTTTGTTAATAGCTATGTGAATGTGGGGCTCTTGGGAAAATTGCATGATGAAATATAATTGCGATATTTTTGGACATTTTAGCTCTTCTGTAAACAGACCATGTTATGTGCAATAGACCTCTATTAGATATATTAGGCCTATATTTTTCTTCCATTTTAAGTTATTAGTTTATTACAGAAAATTATGAATTTGCTTCTGTGCATTCACTGTTCAAAAGAGTTAAATAAGTTCAATTGTCTGGCTGCTCTAATTTATGGCAGGAAAATACATAATCACGTAGCAGAGAAATTTGTTTTCCTCTTTCCAGCATCGTGGACCAGCCTGATTATTTGACGTAGGTAATAAGCCCATTCTTTATAATTAAAGATTACATTATTGACTTGGATTAATCACAGAAGATAAAGCTGATTCAACAAGCCATGAATAAATAGATTATTTTTCTTCCAGTCTAACTCTGAATAATTGTTCATCTATTGTGTGGCGCTGTTGCAAAGATGAGCAGCGAGCCCTTTGGCTTTTTTTAAACAGAGCTCTGAATTGGTTTGCTCTGACTCTCAGCTGTGTTTGCTGCTGCATTATCAGATTTTGCTCTCAGCAAGGACAGATCCCTTCTGCATATATTCATGGAGATAACTAAACAGCTATAGGGTGGCATGCAAGGTGATCTATAAAAACCTGGGTTAACGGGGACAACACTGAAGAGCTTTCCCCTTACAATCGGTCATTACACTGAGAGAAGCCCCTACTGTGTGTTTTATAGATAATTGAATGTTTAATTGTATAAGGCACAAATGATGTTCATCCCCCCTCCCCGGTTTTATCCTTGAACCATATTAATATAAATCAATATTAGTGTGCACTAAAGAGCCATTATTATTGTGAGTAGATCTCAATAAGTGTGCTGTCCTTGTGTGTCTCATCAGTAAGAAAAGGTATTTTGAGCATAGGAAAAACATTTATACAGCCTAACTGTATATATAGGAAAAACAATATTACGTCCATCTTGATGATAATGAGCCGAGGGTACATCACATGCTGTGCATGTGCAAGCATGGTGTGTGAATTTGACCTACAGTATAGGGTTTGTACCAACAATGTACAGTATAAGACTTTGAAGTGCAATCACACAGAGTTGAGTTACTAAAACTACAACGTGTCTGGTACAGCAACCCGGCTTTACTTCTATTGTGAGTTTTACATTTTCCTGATGTGTTGAAGCCATGCAAATATTTTATTTTTAACTTTCAAGGCTGCACCACAACTCTCAATTTCTTACTCAGTCCTGACGTGGTGTGTAAGATGTGTTTGTTTTTTTTCTTGGAACTGATGCGTCTGTCGCCCGAAGTGTCATCGTCCCTGTTACAACAAGAAATACATCCCTCACCTTTGGCCATGTCTGTGATTCCTACGAAAACTCCCATGCACAGGCTTTCATTCTCAGTCTTATATGTATAGTTGTGTGTGTGTTTGTGTGTGTGTGTGTGTGTGCGTGCATAGGTGTGAAAATGTGCTGTCTACATGTGCAGATGACTGTGAGAGTGACATCCACTTCCCTAGTGGGTCCAAAGTCTGCACACCCCTGAACAGCATTCCCACCCACCTACCACCCACACACACTCACGTCTCGCCGAGCCACCCGCCTTCCCCCTGGTGGAGAGCGAGAAGTGTGGGAGCGTGAAAGTGACTGGCTATCCGGACCGGCTTCGTCTCCGACAGGCTGCCAATTAGCCGTCTACAGTTCCACTGCTGTGGGTGTCCCTGCAGCTTAGCATGCTGTCTGATATCTGATCCACACGCCCACCCCTGGAGGCCAGCACTGAGCATTATTACACCCCCACAATCCAAAAAAAAAACAACAAATACACACACTGTCTTTCCTTGTCTTTTTCTTTTCGTGCAAAAAGCAAACAGAGGCACTGATCCCATTTCTTTGGAGGCTAAAGCGAGGACTGCTGCTTTTGCAACCCACTTCAGTCCTACTGCACTCCTTCCCCACCTTCTCCTCCTCCTCCAGCATATCAGAGGAAGATGAATTACAGTGCAATTGGTCGGCTGCTGCTCCTGATATGCATCACCACTGTCTAATCAGATGTAGCCCACCTGTGACCAGCCACTGGATAAAACCAATATGCAAACAGTTTATGTTTGGGAAGATTTACCTTTTCTATCACTTCCTGAGCTGGTTTAAGACCTCTCACTGTGCCACGGTTTGGAGCGCTCGGTTTGATGAGGAGAATCTGCGGCTCAGGGACGGCTTTTAACTCAACGATAAAGGCTTCCGATGTTGTGCCACCGCTAAACCCCCCTCCTCTAACCCCTGGGAGTCTTTTACTCACACAGACATTTGTCTCTTCCTGACAAGTAACACGCCAAGCTGTTGGCGGTGTTAATGTGGCTGCGCACACATACAAACGCGCACAAACATGTGTAACAGTGTGTATGGTGTAGAGAGAATGCTTCCCCATACAAACACACACAGGTTTCATCGCAGATTGAGAGAGTTGGCTCGCAAGATTGATCATGACTCCTGACTGGGTGCCCCTCCCTCTCTGGAGGATCAATACATCCTTCAGTCAGATTGCTTCCCTGCCCTTCCTACTCCAAGCCTGGTGTGACTAATTATCTTGTGCCTATGTTTTGGGCCCAGTCTCAGCTGCATTTGTTAATGCCGCCAGAGTTGGTGAAGAATTTGATCTTTAGAACAAGATATCTGTTTGTTTTAGCGTATATCCAGCCCAAATCAATCAATATACACTGTCTACCTTTTCCCTAAAGAGCGCTGAAGTTATCGAGCAATACGAGATGACTCACAGCTTAGACTTTGTGGGGATGGGGAGGAATGAGCGTTTTCATAAAGTAAAATGCAATTTAAAATCAAACCCAAAAGTCAGAATAGAAGTTCTTCGTCTTACGTATTCTCCCAGAATTAGATCCACCTAATAAAGAGCAATAGGGTATTTTGATGGAGATTGCACCCTTGGGCCTGATTAGATTACTCAGGAAATTTAACCTGAAATTTAACCTGACTAAATTTGAATTTGTTGTTTTGCCAAAATAAAAAAGCGCGTGTCTGCGTGTAGCAGGGTTGTGGGGGTAATAACATGTGTAGGTACGTTCTCTCTTCTCAATTTCCATATGGCAAACCTTCTGCACATTACCAGTGGTAATAAATTATTGTGGCATTTTCAAGTTGAGTCTCTCTATATTATATGTTATATTGAAAGGTTTCATTTGTGGTTCCTCTGCTTCAGTGACCCTATTAAACAAATACATTTCAATCTGACGCACAGCACTTCACGCAGCACGATTGCTTTAAAAAGAACTCATTAAGCACTGTTAAATGAATAAAGCTAATAAATGATTTTAGTAGTGAGTATGCATTTTTCTTAAAAATATAGTTGACTTGAACACCAACGTTGTTAATGAAGTATTCCAGCACTCTGTCATAATAATAAGGCTTTTACAGTTTACAGTGATGATGAACAACATTCACTGTGTGGATAACTATGATTATGAAAGTCTCTGGCCAAGCACACGTTAAATGCACACTTTTCTTCTGAGCTGCCAATGTGAGCTTTTTATTTTGTCATGTCTCCCAGTCTCTGAATACATTAGTGGAAATTCCTCTGAAAAATTAACCAAGCTTGCTTTTAGGCCCCCGCCACATAATGGGTTCGTGCTTCTTCATTTCCCTCGCTCGTACGGTTTAATTACTTTGCGAGAGATAGCACATCCATGAGGTGGACGAAAAAATAGAGACACCTTTAAATGTAACTCTGTTCAATGCAGTAGTGTTATTTACGTTAATGAAAACTAAACTAACATTTAAAAATCTATTTTGCCTATTAAAATAAAAACAACAGTAAGTACTTTTCTAAACTATAATGAAAACTAAAACTGCTAGAGTGGTAAACAGGACTGAGGACGAAGGACACTCATCCTTCTATTTTCTTCTCTTTGTATTTATTTTATATTCTTTATTATATATTTGTTATTTTTATTTCATTTAAATGCATGTGTCCAACTGCATGGAAGAAATGTCAAATATGTATTACGTGCACATGTTGTGTGTAACAGTTTGCTTTGGTTAATATTAAGAGACACCAAATTAGAGGTTTGAGCAGTGTGTGGGATCATCTTGACTACATACCAGAAGGTATCAAACTTAAGTGCTAAAAGGCTTCTGGCCTTTTGAGAATTTGAACTAAAAAGGGAAAACCAAAAAAAAAACTATGGATTTATGGAAATAAAGATGTGTTGACATTTTTTAATGGGACGAATGCCAAAAAGAGAGCTAATAACACCAGAGTTAGCAAGTACAAGAGAAAATTGGTTAGCCAACTGAGTAACGTCATGCTTCAATGAAGCAGTTGAGCAGTCCGTGGAAAACAAGAAGGAGAAGCAGCTGTGGTGACTATATATGTTAAATCAGGGATGTCTCCCAGATTATGTGAAACACTCTCCAAAGTTAATGATGCTGAGTGGTGTGCCAGTTTGTTGTTATTTGTTGCATTGAGGTTAAACTAAACTAAAATATATTTTTTTCTGAATAAAAGGACATTCAAATAAGCTTAAATATTTTAAAGAGATGTATTTAAAAGCTCAGAAACTAAAATCAAAGTCTGAGGGTGAGACCGTGTCAGAGAGGTGTTAAATCAGCTCTGTGGATATTTCTGATGATGTAGTTGCTTTGCCAGAACATCATGAACACCTAAAAATCTATTGTTCCGTGTCCCCACTCATTCTCTGCACCCCCTGTATATCTGATATTTCAAATAGATCTGAAATGTAGAAATCACGGCCAGTGTGACTTGGATGAAAATGTCAGCCGGCTACAATTCAGCCAATGGAAATAACATACAGCACAAATGTCACAGCGAATATTTACCCCTGGCATAGTCTGAACATGAGGGCCTCGTCTGTCCGCTTGGCTGGGCACTTGGCCCTTATTCTGAATTATGTCTAATGTCACACACTTGCCTGTGCCCCTTGCTGCTTTTGTGAGTTTACCACACACATTGCACATAACGTTGTCTCCACAAACGTGCTTTTTAACATCCCTTTTCTCTCTCTTTTTCCCCTCTCTGGATACATTACTGTTGGCTTCAGTTATGCAAACAAGGTTTGAACTATAGTACATAAACACTAAGGTGTCAGGACAGGTGTGAGATTTTGTCTGAATCTATATGACTTTGTGGTGTAAACCACCTGAACAGGCCTTCCTGTATGATGGTATTTGGCATACCTTGTAGCTTCCTCTTGGGAGATGCATGCAATGATTTGTCAAATGGCTTCGAGGTTGGGTCCGCAGTAAATGCAGCAAATGCATTTTTCCCTCCTGTGTAATGGTCATACCGACTGAAAATCCCTGACATTCTACATTACCTAATAACCTACACCAAGCTTATGGAACAATATACACTGTGATAGAAAATGCTGAATAATTCAAGTTAATACCATCCTAATGTCAGTAGCTCCTGCTGGCCATCACTGAGGCCATTTGCTGTTGAGGCACCGTAGTTATGTCTTTATACTGTTTTGTAAAACTAAGAGGAATCAATGACAGGTCAAATTCAAATTTAGTTGTCTTTTTTTAATATTGTGTTTCAAGAGAAACTGCGCAGTTAGAGATGAAGCATGGACTCAGAGACACTTTTATCTTCTTTTATCCCAATAAAAAACAAAATGAAAAGAATTTTCCAGACCAAGACATCTTACTAGAGCAATTTAAGAAAAGATATTGCACTGTGATTTTTCTGACCAGTATTTAGATTAGTTTTTATAAACTTAACTACAGATCTGTATTTGTGGTCTACATAGTATTAAACAAGAACTGTTTAAATCAGTCAGTAAGACAGAAGTTCACCTCTAAATGAACTTGACGTGTTCTGTGTTGTATAGAAAAAAAACTGTTAAGCTCACATTTACTGGGAAATTACATTAGTTATAGGATATTACATTATTATTATAATATTCAGATATTCTCATGTCATTAAAAAGTGACAAAATGCTGGTAAGTCACATCTGACTGTTTTGATATAAGCTGATAACACAGCGTTTACAGCTCTGTGCTGTAGCTGCTCGAGCTGAAGTTGCCTTCACCACAGACAGACAGAAGGAACTGCCTCATAGATCTAAATCCTGGAGGTCCTGATTCAAAACCTTTAAGGTGATATATTTTAAAAACAATAATATAATGCGCTTAAAAGTTGAACTTTGAGGTTTTGTTCCCCAGCTGTCTGTCACGTTTGACCACGTGAGCCAGCTGCTCGCTGCTCCTCTGATATTAACATGAGGCCTACATAAACAAAGTAGGTGACAGTGTTTATGTGTGTTTCTTTTTTTGAACAGCAAAAAGACACACTCACATTCTATCTAAATTATATACATAATCGACGACAAAGCCGTCTTTGGCCAAGTGTATATAATATGGCAGTTTCTTTTTTCCTTTTTTGATGTTTATTAGCTTCAGTTGAGTATATTTCCCACAACAGTTATCATCAGAGCCAGTGAAAACAGCTGTCGTCCTGCTTGAATTTTTGCTTGCTACAGCTTGTTTAGACACTTCATTATATAAGTTACGATTAAAATTGCAATTTGCAAATTGCACTTATTCAAATTACAATTTAAATGTAAAAATGATTAATTGATTGTTGTTGCCTCCTATTCTCTTCTGTCTCCCTCCCTCCCTTTTCTTTCTACATTCTGCCTATCTTTACAGCAATGAGTTGGTTTTATTTTTATTGTTTCACACTTTACAAACTGACACAGGCCTGCAATACAGTGCGTTACACTCTGTAGACACACAGATAATGGATCCATCTACATGTGTTCCACTGTCACAGTGTAAATCTATCTTTTTTAACTCAACGTACAGTAACCTCCCATTCGTCTTTTCCTGTCCTCGGAGACATATAATGTCCTCGTCTTGTTTGGGAAACGTGAACTGTAAATCTTTCACCTGATGTTAGTAGCTTTGTCGTCAGGCTCTGTCCATGTTGACAAAACACTTGACCTTCAGGTGTAGTGAAATGTCATCTGATTTAGCACACCCAGTTGGAACCCCCACCACTCGTGTTGTCATCCAAGCATTGCATTTTGGTTAGGAATTGTCAGAGCAAATGCATTACAGTATAATGAGCTTAAAGCGAGAGTCCTAATATCATTTGGATGTAGGACAGTGTGCGTGCTCGTCTGCTTCAATGTAATTGTAAAGAATATTTAAAAAAAAAAAAGATGAACATCCATTACATGGTATTCTTAAGCTTTTGTTGGTCAGATAGATGTGAACCATTTATAACTCTTTTGCCCAAGATTCATGCACTACAAATCTTTGAAGTGGCATTCATGCTGAAAACTATGATTTAATCCAAAACGACAGTGAGCGAAGCCACCATGCCCTTAGGTCTTGCAACATTAAAGATGATATCGTGGATTGCTTTATTATTATACATGCATAATGCAATGTTTAATTTATATTTAGAAAACACACTGTTGTCTCTGCTTATCCCTTTTTATTTCCTAATTTATGATTTTCGATCAGCTAGCACGGTAACTTTTTGTCCAGTGTAACGTCTATCAAGCTGTATTTACCTAAATTCCTCATGTCCCCTGCTCACGTGACACCACTGTTAGGCGTGTTTGTTTAAACAAGCGTATAACTGTAGTCATGTTCCCCAATGGTGTTGTCAACATTAATTCTGTGTTTTCCTAATGCATGCTAATGAGAAAGTTGTGTGCATTTGATTGTCAATAACGTGAAATACGGCCCTGCTCCCTAAATGCTGTCTCCGTTCAATAACCTATTAAAGTTGAATCACAGATAACTTGGCGAGCGTCAGGAAAGCAATCTGAAATTTGTGCTGACATTGATCCAGCAGGAAGGAGACCTATTGCTCCGATTAACACTGTTGCCCCAGGAGAGGAGTCCCTCGGCCATTAATAGCCCACTGTCCTAGATTTTACTTAGGCCATATAAAATGCTTTTATTTATGAGACACATAGGGGCAAAGCATCAAGGAAAGAGTAGAATAGTACCAACCTTTCTTACTATCTCTGGGAGCTGTGTTATTGATCAGTGTTTCATTCCCAGGTAATATTCTAGCCCACACTACTTTTCGATCTGTTAATGTAACATTATTTGCTGATGGTACTATGCTGTAAATACTATTGTAGTGTACATGGATGAATCTAAACTATTCACTTGAGACACTACGAGATGTGTGTATGTGCTCAGAAATCTGTTCTCATTGATGTTAACGTAAAGCTAACAGTTAATATTATGAATGTGAGGAATGGTACACACAATTATTGGGGAGATAAATATTGTGTTAAAGACACATGGTTATATTTAGGCAACAAAAGCCCTTTGGTTAAGGTTAAGGAAAGATTGTGATTTTGATCAAATGTTAATATAGAAAAACGTTGTGCCTCATGCTTGACTTTGGGTTAGTATTAATATTTAACCAAGACCAGGATGCTTAGATGTAAACACATGTGGGTCTCCACTGTCAAAGGTCTTGCACCCTCCATCCACCCCAAACACAGCTGGACAAAAAGATTTTTTGTTTTAGCATTTATTTTGGCAAAACAACTTTGTAGAATATGCACACAATTTCTAGGAGACAGGGTTGAATTGTAAGGTAATAACCGATTGACTTTATGAAAATCCATATCATCAGATTTTCTTTCCCAGTTTATACTATCTTTGTCACTCTGGGTGCCAAATGTATTGTATTTTCTAACATGTGATAAGAAGTAAACTCTGATTAGACTTTACAATCTTTTGTAGTTGTTGTTTTTTTAGTTATGTCACAAGATTATATATGATGTGGCATTTGAGGTTAACACCAGATTGAGCATTTGAAGTTAGAAGGTTTGAATTCCTAATTACATTTTCTTGCACATTGGGTGTCATTTCAGAACCAGTTAATGGCTCTTTTGACACATTTTAAAAAGTGCACAAGAACATCTGTAAAATGCCATGGCCCCTTTCTAAGTGTGCCAGTTACTTGAATACCAGATGTCTGCGTGCTGCTGTAGTTTAATGCCAACTCATGGGAGGCTGCTATAATTAGACACACTCAAAATGTGATTGTCTGATTTTACAACGAGATGAAAGGCATATAACATGCATCATGGCTAGAAAAGACAAATAGCTCATCCATTAAACAACCCCCCAGGAGCTTGGAGAGAGAAAATGACAGATCTTTTCAAAATTGCGGTCTCATCCATTTAATTATAAACACTGTGATAAGGGCATCTCCTTAGAATAAATATGGCCAGTAATGAGGTATGGCATCGCTGTTTACGCGTGTCCTTGACATTCACTTTGAGAATAAGGAAAGGGGGTAACGGCATCCTTCTAAACAGATCTTGAAAGTCCATGGGAAGGGATAAATGTCAGTGGGCTTCACTCACAAATCACTGTGCTTTTTCCTTCTTCTCTGACCTTCACTATGTCTACTCTAAAAAGAATTAGCAGGATATTAATAAATAATCAGTATGTATACTATGATGAAAGTGATCCCCAGAGACAGATTGAATATGTCTTCCATAAAAGCCTGCCCTTAAACTGACAATTAATTAGTGCATTTAGGTAATGATAAATAATTAATTACCATGACATTGAGGGACTTCTGGGACAGTGCGACAACTGGATAAATTACCAAGCTTCACCGGGAGCCGCAGAAGTCTGAGACCGTAGCCCACGCCACATAAATCCATTGTGTATTTGAATATCAGTGTAATCTAATTGGTGTCATCATATCTCGCTTGGCAAGAGCTTCGCCTAAGGATACCATTTGGCTGCTCCAGTGGAAGTGTACTGTGAACAGATCAATAGATGTAGTGGGCATGATTATGTTATGATTATACACCGGAGAGAGCCTTGTAAAGCCCAGAGAAAGGTGATTTGAAGAGAGGTGCCACACCTCTTGGCACAGTTCCTTTGGCTGAGAAAGCTCAGCGGGAAACAGAGCGGTCAGTGAGATTAGATGCAGCCCTGCTTCAGGACCAGCTGGCTCGAGAGCAGAATTAGAGCCTCCCCCTTGTTTCCACCTGCCGTATGCTGCTCAAGTGTTCCAAATCAAGCCATTATTTGCTTCATTTCCTTGCTGACTGACTCAGCTTGCAAGTAAGTCAGCTGCTCTCCCCTATAGCATGAAATCTCCCTGCTTGAAAAAATATCTAAAAGAAATGCTATGGTGAGAGCTCAGAAAGGTTTATTTATATTAATTCAACCAGTACGTTCCATACAGTAATTAGAATGAGATTGATTTTTTAACAGCATAACAATAAGAGCAAAGTGTCAACATGAATTGTACTTTTAAACTCTCAAATATCCTTTTGACTATGCCCACAACAAAGCCCGTTTTCATTTGTATGCCTCTGAATAATTGAACTTACCACTCTCAAAATTCAGTTATGATGTGAAAAATAAATCAGAATTGATCCTCACAGAGCTTGTGATGATACTCGGAAGAGGTCACCTTTAACCGTGCCTCTTTCTAATGCAGGTTATGCAAGACTATGGCCTGATCTCACTAGACATCGCCTGTATACAGAGTAGATGCCACTGAATAAATAAAACCCTCACCCCTCCACACACCAGCGTAAGATGCCAGGATTAGCATCTCATTAGACAGTACTTGCGCCGGTGGTTTGTGGACAAAGGAGTGAGAAACTGAGCAACAGCGGGACTGTTTGAGGTCCTCTCCCTGTATGTGGAGAGTAGATTTTATAAAAGTGAAAAGTGCAGCCTCATTTTGATTTAAAAAAATATCCTTTTTTGTGGCTACTGTGTGCTTATTATGATCACCTGTTCTGTTACACCAGCTGCATCATTACAGAGTACTGTGGCCGATACTGACAAGCCTATAGAGACAAAATTCACCCATTTGACATTTTTTCAAAGTGTAACAATATTGCTAAAATCCGTGCACTCGGGGAGACTGTGTAATCTAGAGAATACTTGCACTGAAAAACTTGGTGACAGTTTGCCTCTGAGATAAATTGGCCTCAGCAAAAGTGTCTCCTGCTGGTGGCCAGTCTGTGTTATCTGTGCCATGAACATGTAATTTCCCCTTCATTGTGCTCCCCACGGATAAGTAAACACATTCAGCAGTGCAGTAAACTACAAAAGACAAGAGCCCAAAAGTGGTAATAATCTGCCTGAAGAGACAAATTCAAACTCTAATTCACAGAGATTCTAAAGATTTTAGATATTCAGATTATCAGTTTGCAATAAACATGTAGGACTTTTTGGAGTATCCATTTATTAAGTTAAAACCTGGACATCAGTTTGCTCTTCCTGGATGGCTCCAAAATATGAAGCAAAAAACCTTTTACATCCTTACTGATTTCCTAGATGTCTTTGGGAGATGTACTATAACTGACAGATATGAATGAAATATGAAATGCCCAGACAGCCCGGACTATCCCTCACCACCACCTCAATTTAGCCGTACAAACGGCACTTTGCAGCATTGGATGGCCAGGTTAATGTTACAGACTCGCATGGACAAAGTTCAAAGAGAAGGTTAATGCTGGTATGTTAATGACATTCCCAGGTGTGTATGATAGTTGAACTAGAGAGTTTTTATTTCCATATGGGTTGTGAAACATATATTTCCATGTCTAAGGTGAAATTATACCCCTGGCATATACACGCTGTGGATGGAAGCTGAAGTCTGGACGTTGATTGAAATGCCAGTAGCGTGTTTACTTCTGGCTGCTGATAGTACCGGGGTTTTTTTGCAACTCTGAGGACTGTTACTCGTTAGCGTGCAACACTATCCTAAAAATCTTCATGTCACCACGAGAGACGTAGAGCACCACGTAGAGCAAGAAATCATCCTGTGAGTTTTACAAAAGTTAAACTGCCTTGCTTTGCCGTGTCCTTGTGACATGTAGGCAGTGTTTGAAATTAACTTTTTAGCTCACTGCCGAGGGCTGTAAACTTAGAAAATTACCTGCCAAGGATACCGCCCCTTATCAGCCAAAAATAATTAATTTAATATGTCACACTACAAGTTCGGAGCCTTTTTTGAGTTGGGTACTGCATGTGGATGAGTTTTAATACTAACTCACATATTGACTTGCTTACCCACCTTTTTTTGCCTTTTTCAGACCAGGCAGGTACGGTTTAATCATAGTGGTATAGGGTCAAGATAGAGATTATATTCATTTAATTAACCATCAAGAAAGTAGCACTCACAGTTGGCTTTCAGATGTTTTGATTTGCTAAAATGTTTCACAAGTTGATTTAACTGCAGGAAATATTGAGCCTCTGTACCTGCTGATAGGTTAGAAAGGGTTTTAGTGAACAGTTCAGGTTTTTGAAGTTGATACAAAAGGGCAATCATATGTTTGACACAAGCAAAAACAATCATGTTTGTTGATAAAACCGTGTGTTATTTAAAGATTAAAGGCCATATCTATATATATAACAGCAAATAAACAACTAGACATTGGAACAATTTAAGTCGTAAAACATATGTTGATGTTATTTTCATTTTATCGTAGATTTTATATATATGCGTATTTGCATAGTGAAGGCACACAGCAAACTTTAACATGCTACTGTAAACCTTGTTTTAGTTGTTTTTAACAGGGAAATAGATTTAAACATCCACCAGGTTCTAATACTATGTTAACAGCACGTCACCTACAGTACAGGAGGCACTGGCTGTGACGTAAGTTATCACACCTGTTTGGTTCCTTTAGTCTGAAACAAAGACAAAAAAATATACTTTGGCCTTGAGTTCTTGTCCATTTTGGGTCACAGTGACTTATTAGAAACCAAGTGAGGGAAACATGAATTCACATGGACTGACAGGTAACTCATTCATTGGATCTTCATTCATTCATCATCAGCACTACATGGACCTGCAGGGGAAAATCAAAACAAGGTTTATTTTGGTGATTGATTGAAGGTTGTACTGCACTTCACTGTGCTCTGACTTTATTAAATTTCTATGGTGTCACATATGAGTTCACAAAAAAATAGTTGGTCATAGGCGTTATTAATAGAGACTGCAACTGGACTTCACGGTTCAGGAATAATGATGGACAGTTGAGTGTCTTACTTTAACATTATAAGGGAAAGTGGTTGCTGTCGCGACTAAATGTATGTTTTGCTCACTTTTAATCTATTCTTATTCAATCATTTTTCAAAATTATTTATTATGAATTTATTTTGAAAGTTTTATCTCCAATGTTTTTTTGTTTTTTTGTTTTTTCACAATTAAAATATAACTTAATTATTTTCAATGGTAAGTCCTCATTCCTAAACAGCAACATGTTATTTGTCAGTGCCTTCCAAAATAAGACAGTCCTCACCAGTAAAACAAGTCCTTTGTTTAAATGGCTTAAGTGACCTACTGTATGTTTCTTGTGGTTGTGGGAATTACGACTCTCAGAATCAACGGAGAAGTAATTATGTTGTCATAGCACCACAAAACCTCTTAGGAGGAGGTTGGGGTGGGTGGTTTGGAAGCACTAAGCTTGTGACTTTGACATGGAAGGCCGCTATTTACATCCCATGAACCACCAACACTTAACCTTAGTCACTTTTAACCCAAACCACAAGTGACCTTAACCAAATTTGTGCCTAAACCTAACCAATCTACAATTATAGCAGTGGTAGGTCAGAAAAGGGTTATATGAATCATTTTTAAAGGTTTAGGCAGCCACTGACAAACAATATTGTCGCAAGAAAAGGGGCTCCAGATCAGAAAACACTCACATGGGGCATTTTTAAAGAAACTTTCTCATGTAGTTTTAAGAACCTGCGGCCCAAACCCACTTGTGCATTTTTTGATCTGCCGCTATTTCTCCAGTTCACTAATTCAACCCTCCCATCATTGTTCCTTTCCTCTTTGAGCAATTGTCCTGTGTTGTCTACTGTCAGACCTGACTTATTTATGCATCTTATTAGTAACTGAATTAGAAAAAATTGCACTGTTGTTATTACAGATGACAGTGAAATTTGCTTTTTTATTGTCAATATAGTCCGGTTTTGGCCAAAAGTGTCACAGAATTTGAACATTGTATCATCCTTGAAATTCTGTATGCAGAAAAAGCCAGAGGAGGACCCAGCATTTAGTCCCTCCCATCTCAGATAGAGACCTAGTAAGTTGTCAGCCTCCTTATACAAACTATGTCACTTTATCAGCTACTATTTTCATCATTTAGACATGTGGAGATGATGAGTTCTTTGCTCGTGTACCTGTTTGCATTAATAAAGATCATGTTAGCAGGGAAGTGTATTATTGTCGTAATTTAAAAGGAAAGCGAAAGGGCATGATCATATAATGGAAAAGTGGTGGGAGGCACAATCCTCCTCTCCCAAGGCCAGTCATGTAATTTCTTTTTTAGATTCACAGGCACAGAGAAAGATGATCAAACAGAGCAGAACTGAAACCAAAAAGCTGTAGTTGCTCAGCACCACCATGCAGAGCAAAAACAGAAGTTTAAACGCTACAGCTTTGTGCAGACTGAATAATGGAAAGCTACTCAGAGCCATTGTTTTGCTTTGATGTAACTGGCGGACCGTGTGGAGGCCAGTAAGTGTGAGAACCAAGGCATGCAAATGTTACTATCTTTATTACCAGACAACAATATATGTGTGTGTTTATATATATACACACACACACAGACACAATTACAGATTTCAAGGACATAATTATCCATGATTGCCTCTTTCTGTTTGAAAATGCCAATTTGCAATTTTTGAATGGACTTCTGTTTTAGATAAAAATGTCAACAACAAAGATGTTTGAAAAATGTTATGAAGAGGGAAATTGACAAGAAATGTTTTCTGTATATGTTTTCTGTATTTGAATTTAATTAATTTGTGCTTGTCTGTCAGAGGAGACCTAAAAAGTGTGATGTTTTGTCATAAATCAGGATAGGTATTAATAAAACACATTTAATTGATAAACCCTAATGGTGGAAACTAGTTACATGGAATATTACACCAAACTGAAACATAAACATGTCTGCCTACACCTAAATTAAAACAAAACTTTATTTGCTACTATTTGTTGTTAGTTGGGAATTGAACCTTTTAAGTATTCCTGCAACTGTCACATTATACAGCAGAATTCCTTCTTTATAAATTGGATCATGGGAAAATGCATTTGTAGCAATGTGTGTATGACTGTAAATGTCGACGTTCGGGTTGCTGCGGACAATGTAAGATGTGATTCAAACAATCGTAAAGCTTGTAAATCCTCCTGTGAAATATTGATAAGTGTGTCTGGGAACTACTACTCCCACTGACTACCCATGCTGGAAAGTTAAGATCATTTGATCACCCACCTCAGAGACATCCAGAGCAGTGATTTACTCCCTGTATTTTATTTTATATTTTATCCAGCCGATCATCTGTCTTGGCCCAGCAATGGAGCCTGGATTTGCCCTCTGTAGTCTGTCTTCCAGATTACAACAGGTTCAGCAGCTTGTCCACCGCCCACCATTCAGCTGAAGCCTTTTGTGGGGCCTGTGGGACGTGGCTCGGTGCCGATGATCCTGAGATGTTGCTGGAAGTTTAATCCCCACACTGTGAGAAATGAGGTTCTCCTGCTCTCCCTCTTGCAACTTTGATCAAGCCCTAATGTGATTAGGCAGTGACCCTGACATGACTGGCACAGGAACTTGTAAAAGAAGCCCAGGGAGGGGGGGGTGGGAGGGCGTCTGATCTGACCAGTAAACCAGAAGAAGAAAGGAATTATTCTGAAGGTGTCTTTCCTCTGTTGCTGCTCTGCCTTGTGGGTAATAAAGGTTTCATGTATTCGTTTTACCCTGGCAAAAATTGCGATCTATAATGACCTGACATTTCTTTTTTAAAACTAGCCAAGAGGCTCATGATTTGAATGTTAACCAGGGCTCTACTTGATGTAAGGTGCAATCTACTGGGAGGAAGCTTCTTTTAAATTCTACAGGATCTAGGCTCCTCTCAGTTGAGTCTTCATTGTAAATTAATGTAAATCTTCCGCTGCCTGTAATACAGAGCAAAATGGTTGTGTACAGATCCTTATAATGCAGTACATCTGCGTAAATAACACTCTACAACATATTTCAGTTATTCACATGAGACTGTGGCTGCACTATACCCCTCACAGACCTCTCTTGTTCACAATCATGCACTGAGCCTGTTTACTGTGTCGTGTACTGGACTGCTCCCATATGTGCTGCACATTATTCTTGCCGTCAACTCGCTGATGATGTGTGGGGTGAAATGCGGTGCTTTAACTTCAGAGGCCAAATGTGTCAAGTCTCGATATATTAACTTCACTCTAATGGACTTTATCAGCCATAGTGCAGAAAGTCATGGAGATTAGAGCGAGAGCGAGTGGATGTTTGATTATTTTTGCATTCTGTTTGGTTCCCCGCACCATGCCAGCAGTTGCATGAGGATGTTTAAAATGCCCTTTGGAATCTGTTGAATATGGCATTATACTTATTTTCAGGTACCTGCATTTCCTCTACTGATACAGAGGCTGGCCACAGCACCGTAATCCTCACTTGTAATGAGTTCACAGTGATTAAGGGCTATGCTTTTCTCTGTTTAGCACCCCAAGATTTCAACAACGGCGTATGTTTCAACAATATATGATGCTCTCAAGGGTCTACGCAAATGTTCAAGTGCAAAATTGTATGCCGTAGAATTTGTTGATATATATTCAACATGTACACCATGTTTTTAAGTATTTCAGTCAGCTACTATCTTGAAGATCCACCTACATATTGTGTATTCATTGCTTGCTTTGGCAACCCAAAAGGGACAATGTCAAAGAAGAGACAGAATGTGAAAGATGTCCTGTACAATTGGCAGTGAGATGGAAAAAGATGCTGCACCACAAGGGATCTTTTGCCATTAGTCTGGAATGGGGGAGCTGGTGTAGAATGGAAATAGGCTGATTTACAGACATGATGGTGCTTGAGATGAAGAAAAATGTATCGCATCGCTCACATTGTTGATTGCATTGAACGTTTACTTTTGACCAAATATCAAAAAAAGTAAGCATGGATAGAATGTGGATGTAGACTTAACAAAGTGGCATCATTTACTGACAGCATATAACCATTATAATATTTGATGAAGTTTGAGTTCCCACAGACAGCACAGTTTGACTCACTCTAACATCAGGGCTTGAGTCAGTTCATTTTTAATATTACAATGGCATATCTATGACTTATATTGACTTTAACAGCAACTGATATAGGAACATTGGCAGGTTTTTGTACAACCACTGCATCTTTCCCATCAACTGAGTTATAGTAGCCTACATCTTTAGAAGAGCGGACGAGTAAGCTACTTAATTTGAGAAAATAAGTTCAACAGATATGAATCACAAATTTTTATTGATCCACTACTCTCAGTTACTCTACACTGTATGTTGTGGTTATTTTGTACTAGGGGTAAAATTTAGTTTAAGTAATTAGTTAGTAAGTGAAGGTTGAGTTGGAGTGTGACTAAGTAAGATAAAATGAAAATAGATCAAAACATCCACAGTCTTATCTTGTTTGCAGTTTATTTATATTTTCTACAAAGGAGATATGTGTGCAGATGTTTTTTGCTCTGGTGCTTGATATGTTCAAGCACCAATTATAGCAACTAAGAAATTACATTTGCAGAGAGGATTCAAAATGTGTGTGAGAAAAGCACACAACAGTGCAAAATACAGTGCAAAATTATCCTTTAAAAACTATTTTCCATTTTGACAAAAGCATAGAAATGTTCCTTTTGCTCCATTAGGTATTACAATGCTACACAGAGAGCACCAGAACTCTTGAAGCGCTGGCAGACCAAAGACACGGCCTGCCTGACTACATCTCCAGGCCCTCTACATTCAACAGCGTCATTCAAGGCCGTCTGGAGCTAGATGGGAACATAAACTAACACAGATGCCTGCCCAGTGGCCTTGACAGATCGGCCAATAAATATACCATTAGAAGAAGGTTAATTTATTTATATTTATTTTATTTTCTTTTTTTTTCTATCTTACATTTGTTTTTTTCTGGTTAGTAAATGTAAGGACCACAGATGGTATCAATTATAATGAATACTGTACCACCAGTTCAATTTAAGTATCTCTAGCAGTAAAAGCTCATTGTGCTCTAGCGTTTTTGCAATGCACTTTCCAGAGTTCACTTGTCAGTTTTTTATGTAGAATTTTCTGTATTGCTTGCTGGTGACTAGAAGCGCCTATATTGAAACGGCTGTATCACCATCATGTGAACGGGAGATCGAGGTTATGCCACATATGAAACTTTCTTGAAATACTAAAGCATGTCACCTGAGGTTCATCTGTCAGGCACTAAGATATGGTGACCTCAACTTGTATTTAATTTTGCTTAGTGAGTACATTTCATAAAATAAATATATGAAATGCATTTAATGTATGGAGTCTGGAGACTGGAAGTAATTCGATTTCTGGTGAAGAGGATCTTTGCATACAGAAAGGTTAACTTTTGAACTAAACATACTCCTGTTTTGCATGGGTGGATACATCAATGACCTCAGTTGTAACAGTAACGGATGATTATATTAAGTAAAACTAGGGGTGTCACGATTTTGAATCCAAACCAAAAATTGATCGAAATCAAAAGCCAATAGTCCACACACCGACCACTTTAAAAGCACTTTAAAGACAACATAGCGTGGCTCACTGGTAGCCTGCAGCTGCACTTTTCGAGATTCCATGGCCACTGCCAATGACGGAGAACCAACGGAACTGGAAAACATTCCTGCTTCCCTGTAGTCACAGATGTGTTCACCCCCAGCACACAAAATGGAAATTCTACAACGCAAGTTTTTCCCGAAAAGTTTTGTTAAAAGATTTGTGTCAAACTGTTTCTGACATTAACTGAAGTCTGATACATCTGTGGATACATTTCAAACATGTAATTTACGACAGCATCACCTGAATGTGTCGATAAGCAGATCAAGACAAATTTAAAACAGAAAGGAAGGCAAGTCCTTCTCCCCACATCGTGCAGGCAGCCTCTCACTGCAAATTCAGACTGTGCCAAAGCAATAACTAATGCTGTAGGAGTTGTTATCAATGCGGATATGCCACCATACTCGGCCGTAGATAATACAGGATTTAAGCATATGGTCAAAGTGCTTGAGTTCTGCTACAATCTGCCTTCATGTGTGCATTTCAGTCAGACCATTGTGTCTGCCCTATATAAATTAGTAAATTAGTTAAATTTGACCATACAGCCCTAGTGTGGTACATTCCAAATAAAAATATGGTGGTTACACTTGATATCACGTAGCCTGTCTTTTTAAAGAACAATTGGAAAACGTAAACGTCAGTTGTCAGGGCATAAAACCAATGACATGTTCTTAACAAATCAACACTAAATAGTCTAACAATGGCATAGCCGTCATCGCTTGGGTTTTTTTTTTTTTTTTTTTTCTTTTATCAAAAGTCAAATCAAATCATGGATTTGGACACCCCTAAGTAAAACCATTTATCTCCTTATGGTAATTGAGATGAGTGCTGGTGCGGTGCTTACATTAAGAGCCACTGATTACACATGCAAAAGACCAAGGCCCCACTGCACTGCACACTGCATTATAACAAGGCTTTTCAAAATCAGACTGTGGGACACCCCCAAAATTAAGACAACAGCGCCCCTCAAGGCAAGATAATACAAAATTAGCATAAATAAATAAATAAATGCCATGCCGTTATTGTTTGTAGATAAATTCTGTCTTGATTAGTAAGACTTGGATCGCATGGGATCGTAAGTTTGGTTCATATGGTGTCTGTCATCTCTTTCATCTGTACACACTTCTTGTTCTACACTTTTACTGCAACGTTTGTTACTTTTCACGTTGGAGCTCTGGCCTCAAAAATGAAACAAAAAACAGCTTTCCACTCCACCTAAAATAGAAAAACATGCAAGTAGTTTACATCCCACACGGAGTGGGCCAGGCATCCCACCTTCTCCTTTGTTGGCCCTTTGTTACTTCTGTTCTTCAACATACACACACACACACACACACACACATACCTGCTGTCCTTTCAGCTGCATTGTGGACTAGTATATCAACAGAAACCTCGAAGTAGATCTGAAGCAATGTCCTCCCCAAGGGAAGTCAATCAAAGCCTCCCAGCGGTGAGCCATTTCTCCAGGCCCAGCTGACCATTTTCCTCTAATATCCCCAGTCCCAGCAGCTCAGAGGCTGATCAATGTTGTTGAAAACAGAAAACTGTCCATTCTGTCCGGGAGCTGTGTGGGAAGTTAAAAAACACACTGAATTGATGACTTTGTAAATGGAAGCCGGGGTAGACTTGGTGACACCCATGGTTTCCCAACTCAAAATACGTTCCCTGTCGTCCTCATCACAAACAAATTAGCAATTCAGAGCGTGGCCCCGGGGTTGCGGAGTGTTTATGTGGATGCCCAGTGTGATGAAGGCTCACATTTGTTTCCTGTCACTGACCTGTCACTCACTCGGCCATTAGAGCCCAAGGCAACACTGATTTTAGCCTCAAATACTAGAACAGACGATAGCTGTGACCAAAGAGAGACGGACAGAAAGAAAGAAAAAAGGAAGACAGAAGACATGTTTACCCACACCCTCCTCCCAGTCATCCACCCACACACACACACACACACACACACACACACACACACACCAAACAAAGCGGACGTTATACCATCAAAGCTTTCAGGGAGAAACGCCCTTCACAAAAGTGGCGAGCTGGCACACTCTCACAGTCTCAGAGTAAATTACATGCTGAGAGATGGGCTCTCTGTTTTTAAACATTATTATATAGGATCAATATTCCTAATTAGCACTTCTAAAGCAGCCTAAAGTATTTGTCAGATTCTCCGATTATATTTCCAATGCCTGGATCAATTAGTTGTTTGAAGTGTCATCTTACTTGTGCTACAGTAATTCTCACCCATGCAGCCTGTTCTAGAAGGCTCCTCTGCCTTCTTGGGACACAGAGGTGCACCAGACTCTTTTAAAAGGCAATTTACAGTGACTTTATATGGCGTTTGAGCTGAAACATGTGGCTTCACCCCAAAGCACACACCTCGCATTGTGTGATGTAGATTAGCAGCAGAGCACATTACATTTAAATGGCATTTAATGCTGTACATCACGCTAATCCAAAATACCAACAGCAGGTGTTAAAGAGATTCAGTGCAAGGAATGCAAGTGGGTTGATGAAGGCGGATATAACGCCTTGTGTTATGAGGGGTTATTTTATATTCAGGACTCACAGATACTGTTTGCCTTCAGTCTTACAGTATCTGCATGTTGGGCATTAGCCAGTTGTATGAATTCAAAAGAGGGCTTTTAGCTCGTGTGGCTGTCAAATGTTTGGTCCTAATTTTTCATTTGCTTATTGGAGCAACAAATTGGTCCTGTGTTAAAGGTACCATGTTCTGTTTTTGGGGTTTTGTACGCAAACAAAAGTTATATTTACAGCTCAATTTTTCTCAACAAAACACACCACACAGTGTGTATCCTTGAGGCCTAATAAACATTTTAAATGCATTTCCTTACCCATAAAACATTTGTAAAGCTGATTTTTTTTTAATTAATTTGAAACTATGAGGTGCCTGAGCTGAGAGATGTCTCTGCCATGTGTGTCTAATGTTTAGGTAAGCCTATGTACAAGGTCTGGCGCCATCCGGGACGGATGTCCCTTGGGGGTCGTTTTCCTAAAGTTCCAAAGAGATGAGAGCAGTTTTAACATGAACCATATGTTCCACCTTCTCTTTCTGTAAAATAGCCATGTGTGGTTATGAGGTTGGCTCTGAGCCTTTCTTGTCACCACACATTAGCTATACCATGAATATGTAGGAATGTTTTAAAACAGGCTTTAAAAGGTGTAGTTTGAGTGGAAAACGAGAGAGATTCACATTGGCTTCGGATCCTCTCACAGGCAATCCATGGTGCTTGTTTTGACGCTGTACTTTTTGTAATAAACCTTTTTATACAACTAAGTCGGTGTCAGCGGCGACTCCTTCATCATCATCACATCATCGCTACAGAAGATACCACAAAACCTACATTGTTTACACCCATGTTTGCTTGCTAGCAGTCTTCCTCTCCTAAACTGGGGCGTTGCTACATTTCTTGGCACATTACCACCACCAGCTGTTGATCAGCAGAATAGCATGAAACCATTGGCAGGGCTGAGCTTGGGCGTTCTCGTGTGCATGCACGAGATACAAATGCATTTTCAACCCGCATTTTTTTTTTTTTTGGCCATTTCTGTTCAGCAGAAGCAGCTTTAAACACAATATTGACATATTATCTTATTATCTGGCTCCTTAACTACTAAATGCTCCACTATGTTACCAACTTTGTCGGCCCCCCGTTTGGTGCTGACCAGGTAGTGTACAGTAATTTAGAGCTTTTTTTCACTAAAAACAGCTGCCTGCCGTGGCTGCAAACAACGCTGATGAGAACAGTGAGACTGAACCGAAGCAATTAAGTTAAAGCCTTGAAACCAAAACAATGAGCTGAAAGATGCTAAAGCACTCCTTATAGCCGAGGGGACAACAGAGTCAGGAGATAATTCTCTGTGGGTTCGTCACTACAGTACGAGCAAGTGTTCATTTTGACAACTATTTTAGATTTAGTAATGCTTATTACTTTTAGTCGCATTTTAGTAATCTTTCTTCATAGTTTTAGCCTAGTTTTAGTCGACGCCACTCAAAGCGTTTTTGTCCAGTTTTAGTTAACGAAAAGTCATTACATTTTAGTCAACTTTTAGTAGAGTTCATTTTATCCGTTTTTTTTTTTTTTTAATGTAATCATAGTCCAAATGTCCTCGTTAGTTTTTATCATATTTTGTCAGCTTATATGAACATTTCAGTCAATCTAGTGGAGCCAAAACACTTAGTTAGTTAGTTAGTTAGCTGCAGGGGCGTAGCACAGACTTCTGGACCCTGTACATAGGCATTCTCTATGGGCCCTTTCCTGCATCCACAGCTATTCATTCTAGTATCTTTGTGAGCCCTTCTAACATGAGGGCTCTGTATATTCACTTGTGTTAACTGCATACTGGGCTGTTGTTTATGATTGCAAGTCGTATGGCTTTTAGCTTTTAGCTGGTTAACTGGCTTTAGACTGAAGCTCCTACTGCTGCTTTAAATAAACTTGCAATCTAGCTGAAAAATGTGCATTTTACATACAATATGTACCCGCCCTGCCACAGTTTCCCGTCGGCTTCCGACACTTTTGTTTACCTCATAGGCTGGGATAACCGACACACACAGCGCAGTACAGAAAACAGAACTGTTGCATTTAAAAAAATAAAATATATCTATATTATTTCATCTGCTCTTTTTTTGTCAACGAAAACAAAAAGACTGTATATTTTAAACTATACTACAGTCTTGTCTTTCGTCAATGATAATGCATGTTGATATCGCCACAGTAAAATGACATCGGTGCCGTCTTGTCATTGTCTCGTCTTAGTCATGGAAAAAAAAGTTGTTGATGAACGTATTTCGTTAATGAAATTAACACTGGTAAGAGTGACGTGTTTTAGGATGTTCCTCAGTTATCTACTGTTAAAGAGCTGTTTTGTAAAATGGTCAATAGATCAACAAACTCTTGTCCACCAAAATTTCTAACCCACATCTTACATTAAAGAGTTAAAAGATTTCAACCTACTCTTGCACACTGTTATGACTTTGGGCTTCGCTTCTCAGAGATTGTCTGATAAATGAGAACCACTACATGGAGAATAATTGTTATAATGCATACCAACTACTGACTTTAAAACTGTGCTCCTCCTAACACATATTTGTATGTGAATAGCATTGAGGACATGGAGATAATAATAAAACAGATGTAATAAAACCGAATGGCTTGCTGCATAAAATTGACTAATCAACATTGTATTTCCTACCACATTTTTATCTACTGGTTCCATATAGGATGACAGCTTATTGTAGCTGGACATTCTTATTAAATTCAATAGCGGCCATGTCGGCTCAGGTTTTATATATGTGGTGTTTGTCAATTGCTGACCCTAATTATTTAAATGTAGCATTAATCCTCAGAATCCAGGGGATTGTGAAGCTGAATTAGGGTCAGTCAGAGGTTAATGACGGTCAGAATTATCTGGGTGGTTCTCAACATGGTCTTTTCAAAAACCTGCATTTAATGTGGAGGCTTTGTGATTATAGTTTGTCGGCTCTAATTTGCCTACTTTGTGGATGTCCTGTTTTGTTCGTGAATGAGGAACCATCCACAAACATGGGATATCAGTTATATATTAAGGCCCCCTGCCAAACGTTTTAAAACAATAGTAAATTAATATTATACATCCCAGTGGGCTATGGTTTGACTGCTTTTGATTTCTGTCAAAAGATTGTGTGTGTCTGATCTTTCAGCGTGCTATAGCCTAATCAATAAGAACTTGGGTGGCCACTTACATGTTCTGCATGAAAGCATTCACTCTGGTACAGTTCCTTACAAAGCACCAAGGAAATTGAGTGAAATAAATAGTGAAAAGCCAGTTCTGCTTCTGTAGATGAATGTTTTTTACTAAATGCTACAAATTCAATACTACTTGAAAGCTTTTGATGCGATTTTGAGTTTTCCTTCGAGCTACACTACAATCTTTGCACATCAACAACTCCAACTGTTACTGGGAGGTAAGTAGGGATGTGAAGCACTCCTTACATAATATTATTCTAAATCATCAGAGCAGACCTTACAGGCATGTTTCCATAGTCTGGTATCAGGTAAAGTAGGTGGTTGCATCTTCCTTAGCATTAACCTACATGGTGGGGAGATGGGCCTGCATGTTGGACGAAGTACTGCAAGATGATGATAATGGAGAAGTTTTTATTACTCTGTTATGCATATAAATATAACCAAGTTGCCTGATCTTAAATTACACCACTAATTAAAATAGACAAGATCCAGACTGTAGTGCATACATTTCCCAGTAATACTACAGAAAACAGTTTAAAGAAATCACAAATGAAATTGTCCAACTTTTGTGTCACTATTTTGCATATTTATTGTGGAATTACAGCCTACATGTAGATTCTTACTAAAGACTATGAATACATGTTTCTCTACACTTTTGAGACCGAAACATTGCCATGAATTTACAAGCAGCTTTATATGTCTTGCCAGAACTTGGATGCTATTAGGTGTTTCATGTGGCATTTTATTATCTTTCAAGTTTGTTTTCAAAAAATAATATATATATGTTATGTAATTCCTTTACTCATTGCACACTCATCAGGCTCAGACTGGGTGAAGGAGCCTTAAGCTTCACCTGTTTGTGATCCTAATAAGGAGATCAGGCAGCCTGACAAGAAGGGCTTTAACTTAATTAATAACATGCCATGGCTTAGCTGGCATACATGTAGTATTCGATGCCCTACAGCTCTCGTCAGGTCTAACATGACAGCACTGGTAGCCCGTGACTTGGCATAAGCAGTATCTGAGGAGGAGTGCATGGGGCCCAGGGGTGCACTTGATTTTGTCATCAACATAATGAGGTAATTTTAAACAGATTGCCACTGAGACAGATAATAGGCACATCATCAATGTGCAGGCCTGACCTTTACTAACAAAGCATAAAACTGCCGTGCTCTGGGTTGATGTTCATGTTCTCAGGACAATATTACATTAAGCCTTCTTATCAAGGGAGGAAGTTTCCAGACAGTTTTTTGCTCTTTGGAAATTATGTAAATTAATATGGAAATATTGATTATACATCCTTCCAGAGATCATTGTTACTTTGTTGCTAAATTAAAACAGGGCAATATTCAATTCAATTCAATATATTCCATATTCAATTGTGTGAGATTGAAAATTATCTTAACAGTATTTAGTGCAAATACTGAGAAATATAAATATGCAAGAAAGGGTTCAGAATATCGTCCATGTAAATAGTACTAGTACTTTTGAACTGAAACAGGATTTAAAATTTCATGGCTATCCATCCAATATTTGTCAAGATATTTCTGTCTAGAGAAAAGCGGTGGACCGATCTAACAAATTAATTTCTCAAGGCATTTTTAAAAGATTTATTTCATTTTCACTGAGAATCTATGAATATATGTCTTCATTTATTGTAAATGCTCCAATGTTCAACACGGGAAGGGATGTACCTTGCACTGAAACTGCCGCACATTAAATAGTGGAACTGCGAGTGCAAGACTATTATTTACTTCATACAAATTGACAGCCTCAAATAGCAACTCTGTTCTGACTGATGTTTTCATCTTACTGTGCTGCTCAATGAAAGGTGCACACTCTATCTCTGGTCAGTGAAAAATTGTGGAGTGCTTTTGGGTAGATATGCCAACTTGTATGCACTGTCAAGTCTCAGCAGCTTAGACTGACTTAGACTGATCTGGTGTAGCTGTGGGCTTTCATTTTGAGGCTGCGTGTGATTTTATGTGTTTTACTTCCTATCTCATCTGCATTACATTTCCTTTGCTGGTGAGAACACAAGGCAGTCACAACCTCTACATCTGTTTTAATGAGAAAGAATTTACCCTGGATCAATACAGCAATATTAACAGAAATTATGAATTAAGTGCAGTTTTAAATTAATCTTCCAATGAAATAGCTTATTGTGGCCAATTGGCTGTGTAGTTAATCTTTAGACTTTTGAGAATAACGATCACCATTACATCATCTTGTAAACAGATTTTCAAATGCTTAGCATAACAAATAAAATTGCCTAAAGAACAAATGTGATAATATAGCATAATAGTCCACATGCATCATGGGTTGTTATGATGCCTGTTATCAACATCCCAGTCATTAGTCATCATAGGCAAATGCTCACTGTTGCTGGCAACAGACACAGCAGAGAGACTGAGGACATCAGTGTGTTGAAAAATGTATTACCCATATTATTCTTCCAACCAATCTGTTTTGTAACACCTTCTGTGCCCAATTAAACATTTTTATATGTAAATTCTTAAGAGATGTGAAAAGGTGATTTCCATTATGGATTTCTGTGTTTAACTATGATTTGACGTGTATTTGGCATACTAAACCTAAATGTTTTTAAACATCGAATTACTTTTGACATGGAATTATCTGCTGTCAGTTCCTTATAGAGGTAATTATCCCATATTTGTTATCAGTTACATAGAAACGTGTTATGATGTTTTTGAAGAAAATGTGTTTTTAGATTAATGTTACCCCCTCCTCTCGGCCCTTGTTGACAGCACAGTAGATAACATCAGGGGGAGAAGCACTGCAGATTAAAAATGTCAATTTCAGCCGTCACAACTTGCTGTATGATATAAAGCCTGGGGTTGGGAATTGCACACAGGAATCTGAACAAGGACTCTCCACTCGAATGTCACCGAGAAGACACCTGCTAGAGCCGCATTCATGTGCGCGCACACACACAGGACGTGACTGTCTTGACGCCTCATGATACACTCTAATCTCCGTTAGGGTTCACCCGCCGCGCTCCGTGCTTCAGTCTGAATAATGTTTCTCCGTCCTCCTCCTCCTAAGCCACGCTGGCCTTTGACTTGTTTACACAGATTAAAGATGTGATGTTGAAACATGTGCCGGATCAAACAGCGCCACTGCTGAAGCGTAACAAATGTCAGCATGATGAAGGTGAGGAGGACTCTAATGCTGTATTATCTCTGCTACATTGTTTAGCGGATACAAGAGGGGAAGCAGGTGTGATAAATGTCCAGCAGAGACAGACACACACTTCTACCTGCCTCCACTTGGGTGTGAGGGGGAGGGGGGGGGGGCGCAATCTATTTAGCCGGGGGAGTGGGGGTTGGGTCAGGCAATCCAATCTGAAGATATTTGCTGGTTGACGGGGTGGAAGCAGTGAATGGACATGGCATAGTTTGGCCCTGGGAGATTTCTGTCCGACACTGCCAGAGAGGATACACAGGAGCGGGTCGACGACAAAATGGGAAGGTCAGCGCAGGACAGGCAGGTGTCACCTGATGTATTGTGGGTTAACAGCCTCCGAATGATGTTGCCGTCGGCTCAGTCCACAACAGAGACATCTATGAAACAAGAGTGGATTCCTTCCTCTTCAATGCATGCCTTGGCAAATCTTGTGTTGATGAATTTCTGTATTTTGTAGATGTATGTTAAATCTAAAGCAATGGTTAACAGTTATGATGTGATAATGTAATTTACTTGATAAAATCCCTAGTTATGAAAATTACAAGTACAATACGACAAGTCGGCCAAACTAAACAACTATACAATGATATTTAAAAAACAATTTTCAGTGTAAATAAAATTGTTTATGTGATTCTTTTCAGATATGCCCCCACTATGTTTAAGGTTTGGTTAGGTTTAGTTACAAAATTACTTACTGTTAAGGTGCTGTTAAGGTAACTTTACACCACACTGCAGCATCAGCACAGAACATTTGCATTGGAAGTAAATCGTGAGGTAGCCAGGCAAGCTGTTTCCCCCTGTTCCTAGTCTTTATGCTAGTTAAGCAAGCCAGCTGTTGGCTGTAGCTTCACATTGAACATCAAGACATGAGTGGAATTGATCTTCCCATCTAACTATCAGCAACAAAGAGAATAAGCAAATTTCCAAAAATTGGTTAACTTTAACCGAGTGTTTTAGTTGCCTAACCACACCATTAACATAGTTTTAATATGGCATTACCACAATCTTTTCCTAATTCCCTAACAGGACATAGTTGCAATGCGAAGATATTGTAGGAGTGCGTTTTTAAAAACCTTGTGACCAAACATATTCCAGGGTTTTGCAGAATCATACACTATCAACATTCTGGTGTGGTGGTGGTGGTTTTGACCCACAAGATTTTGCAGCTCTTTAACAATGTCACGCTTCGTCAGCCCTAACTCCAAATGGACAAGGATCATACTTCAAATGGCAGCTAGAGGTCTGGTTAACACAGGTCATATCAGGTTTTTGAGCAAAAAAAAAACAAATGACAAATGCTGTCATTTTTTCACTCTGTCTCTCTGTCTCTTGAAACAAATAAGGAATTTTCCATTAGTGAAATAATAAGTGATAAATTCCATCACTGTCAGTACACAGTAACATTTTTTTTTTTTTTTTTTAAAGTCATCCATCACAAAGGCTGTATAAGTCAACAGTCAGTCAACAACAGTTAAATTGCTTTTCAGACTCTTCAGTTTTAGGTAATGGATCACAGTTTTATCAACAGGGAATGTGAGTGACGCTCCCTTTTTGTATTATACAGACAGACAAAAAAAAGATCATTAGATAAGGTTGGTGTCAGATTTCAGAGAGAAAAAACAGGCTCTGGCTTTAACATGTAAAATAATTACAATATAGCACACTGACCTTTTCTTTGACCCTTTTTTAAAGGCTGCTCTGCTGACAGGCTCTAATTAACATTAGCCTCTAGCAGCTGACTGGTGTCTTCTGGGAAGCAGAGAACAATCCTGGCCAGGCTGTAGTCCTGTAAAACACAGCAAAAGGCCACCAGTTCATCTGTTCGCCCTCCTCCCCACTCTTCCCCCCACCTTTAACCACCCACCTCCTTCTCGTCTTCCACTCCAGTAAAAAAAACAGCAGGAAAGATGCATATAAACGCGGCTTTCAGACTTGCTTTGCCTCTGTTTTTACATTTAATCTTTTCACTCTATATTCAGATATTTTCATATAGCTGACTGACAGCTCGCACTTAAGCAGTGGATAAGTTCAGACAGGTTTAGATGGAAAGAACAACATGCTGTTGTATTAGTAAAAAAGTGATTCGAACTGCCTGTTGTCTCACTACGCCAGGAAAAAAGTGTTTTTACCTGATCTGAACTGCCACAATGGATCTTTTTTTTAACAACTAAATGAAAGTGCAATGCTAAACAGCCAAAGTGCCCCTTAGACTACATCTTTTATTTTTATTGTATGGTGTGTCTAGTGTTTAGTGTGCAGATGTGAAATAAAGCAACAATGCATGTGCTCCAGTCCTTTTCTCCCCTTGAAGTTTGCTGTCCTTAATCTGAGAAGCACCTGATTCAGCTGCTTATTGTGGAAAATGCTAAGGTTTAGGTCCTGATATCCCAGAATCGTGCCGGTGGCAGTTATGGCTACAGACTACTACGACAACAGACATCTTCCCAATGCTGTTTTGCTGCTGTATTTACTCAGAGTTCTGTTAACCCTTACACAGGTTGTAGTATCGATATCGATTCAGTGTCTAAATATTTGCTGGGCTCTAAAGCTGCCAGCTGGAGCACTCTGAGCTCTCAAAATTGCTTTTTTTTTTTTTTTCTTGTATTTAATGTTAAACAACGGTAATCTCTAAAAGACAAAAAAGAAAAAGAAAAACCAGAGTAAATTTAATCTAGGATTTTTCTGTCAAGGTCAAACCACTTCTTTAGCTCTGCATACAGTATTCTCTCACTCTCCCAGATAAATTCAGATAGCGTGAGAATACCTAGTGTAAACGATTCCCCATACCCTTTACCTGCGATTTGTGTAGTGCCGACAAGTACTCCCTATGCACCTGCAATTTTTCACTGAAAAAAATCAATCAGCTGCATCAAGGGGGCTCATTTTCATCATCACTTCATTGACTTTCTCCCCAGCTACATTTTCTTTACAACTACCTAGTGATAGAGCTTGGGGCCAGGGAGATCATCGTACACCTTAATGAGCTTGTGTGTGCATGCACTTCTTTTTCCTCTGGCCTTGTTAGCTGACATTTAGTGAAGGCGCTCACATGTTGCTGACAAAAGCATTCCCAGTAATGCTATTGTTAGGTGAGGCACGTACAGCTCTGTGCTTGATCTTGGCAGCTCGGAGGCAGGATCATCACACAAGCAGTCAAAAGAACAAACCAGGTTATACAGAAGCACCCTGCTGGGATTTTGTTGATTTAGCAATTTCATGAAAGAGTTTTAATGGTCCTGCTAATGGCAGGATGGATAAAGCTGCAAAAAGAGAAGATAGATAGATATTCCTCCTGACATCTGATACAAAATCCCTTATTGTTATCATTTACATATTGGTTTTTCATATACTAATAATGTGCTTTGTTAAATTGATTCAGCATTTAAAGGCCAAATGTATCCCAGGATTTCCATAATAAAGTATAACTTGTAATATATTTAGCTGTGATGCCTTATTTGACTAGTCATGACAATATAAATCAAAACTGAAATTATGAGAGTATATTATTATTATTATTTATTATGATTAGTTATAACTGTTACATCATGATTTACAAATATGTCATTTTCAGCCCAAAAATCTGCACATATTTTCTTACATACATCATTTTAAACCCAGCGCAGAATTGATAATACAGTCCTGTTTGGCTGTTGCCATGGAGATTATTGGTAGGGAAAGGCACTTGACTTTAGGTCTGAAAGCCTTTGTATTGGCAACACTGTGTGGGGCAATTACAACAGGTTTTGTTGTCTGGTTTTTTGTTGTGGTTCCATTCACTAAGAAAACAGAGACATTTACACTTTTTAAGTACAACTATCTGTCCTTGCGAAGCAGCTGTGCTTGTCTAATAATCCCCCCATTCTTGACTCGGCTTCGTCCTTGTAGCCACTGAGGTCTTCCACGCTTTTCGATGCTGACCTTATTCCCAGTATGTGTGATGTGATCCAACATGACATTCAAGCATGTCCCCTGGACCACTGAATGGCTCTCTGTGCTGTGTGCCTTCAGAATAGGCCTGGCACTCTTGTTCCCTCTACCATCGTATAGGGAATGAACCGATCAGCTCTTGTTTTCCAAATGGACCTTAGGTCTTGCACTGAGGCAGCAAGAGCACCACTATAGAGCTGCTCCTCAGGTGTTCAGGTAGGTGGAAAAGTGTGAATGAATGTCACTCAGGGGAAGAAATGCATGTCATCGATTGTTGGTTTTTAAAATCAGATCAACAGTACATACATTACTCCACTGCTCAGTTGACAAAAGGAACACTGAAGTGCACAATGAGACGATGTGGTCACGGTGATCTCTAAAGCCACTGAAGTGTGTTAAACAATCTGAACGTTCAAATATTCTGACCAACGTGGCTGTGGCCTCACCCAAGGGACGTGAACTGAGTTAATGGAAATCAATGAGACCATTGGCATTTCAAATGTGGCTTGATTAGATGTGTGAAGTTACCAAGAGAAAGGGAATAAATTGATCCAACGAATAAATTGGTGCAGGCTGAACCAATAGACCTTGCTCGCTTGTATTGTGTAATATTTTTCAGAGGGAGTGGATGTGGGCCAAATATGGACTGAGTGACCTGTAGCTTACCTGTGTCCAACCACCATTACGTCAGAAACACCCGGCGCTAAATATTGCGGTGGGGGATCCAAGCCAAGAGCTCACAGAGGACTGATGCCCCAGGGATAATCACTGGTACCAGCAGAAACAAAAAGCACCAGGCCAGGATACTGTGAAATGTTAGTCTATGATATTACTAGCTGAGGTACAGATCTTAAATCGAAGTTATGTGGGTGTTGGATGTGTTTTAGGAGGTTCCCCACGAGAATCGCGGTGAGAAATGTTCTTTGCCGAAGGAAACGGAGAGAGAAAATGCAGTCTTACCTCTTTTCTCTTAGATACATAGTTCAAAGGTGAACCGCCAGCCTCCTCATCTCACTTTCTTATTATTTTAGAACAAATATCATTCTTGCCATGTCAAAACACAAAAATAAAGCATTTTATTACTTGCATCTTTATGTTTGTCTGATGTAAAACCAATGATCTTCATACATACTGTATAGTGCTAAGATTTCTCTGCAGATGCGGTATACTGAACCAACTGACGGTGCAGGCTCTCTTACAATGAGGATTTTCTCACATTTTTTTTTTCTTTTTCTTCTGAAGACATGCTTGTTATTTCAGTTCCCAATTTTTAATATTCTGAATGAAAGTAGGAGGGCTAATATATATACCTGCAATGCTTTGCTTTGCTCTGACAGACCTTTTGTTATTGAAATGTAGATAACGCTGAAGGCTGATTATATTAGCAGTCACTCTTAATAATTAAAAACTGCTGTTATCAGCAGTTTGTATGGTCAGATTCAGATAACCCTTGATAAGAGCATAAAAAGAGATTAACGGGTTTTAATATCTTAATTATCCTTTTAAGCTTAATTATTATAATAGACATTGTGCTAAACTGCACATTACAAATATGTCTACATCCATTGCCTTGTCGATAAGGGTTCAAGAAATAAGGAATGACAAGTTTGTTGAAACTGCTTTGATAAAAAGAAAATGAAAGAGGGCCCTCATGAACAATGACACAGATGTTCTGCAGAGTTAAATGATACTCATTTAATTGGATAAAGAGAACAAAGTAAAAAAAAAAAAAAACAACAAAAAGAAACTGAGAGGCTGTGAGCAGAAAGCTGCACATTTGGCAGACAGACAGCTGCTGTAGCAGCTCCCAGCAGCTTTCTGTAGACTGCCTTTGACAGCCAGGGATAAGTGGCCATTAAAATCCCATGATCACTTAATACACCTGTCATTAGCCATCAACTGTGCATTAACGCTGCTAGCTGGAGCTTACCACAGAGGGAGAAATACAGTATTGCATCAATAAAAGAATTGCCCCACATTTTGCCAATTTGTCTGGTCATTATTGTTCTCTGTTAAGTGCTCTCAGGAAAGTAAAAAGAAAATTGAAAATCCACAAAAATATATTCACATCTAGTGTGCTGAACATACAGTGTAATCCGTACGTATGTATGTTCAGCACACTTACTGTGTAAATTTGTGAACACAAGGAAGACCTCGCCACTGCTACAACATACATTCATTCAGACTGCACCACTGTTTGTTACTAATATCAATATTAGGACAAGGGAAGGGATTTTTAATGTTATTTATGTTGAAATCACAGTTTGTTGTTTCTTTTCAAAATGACCCACGACTTCCAAAAAATACTCATTTGAGCATTTTGTTTGGTAACTAAAACTACAAATTAAAAGTTTAATACAAATAAACGGAAATATTGTAGTCATTGAGTATCCTGGGACATATCTGCAAGCTCATGTTTTATTTGCTCTGGCAGATGCGTCTGTCTCCCTCCCGTTCAGACCTAATGGCAAAACCTCCGGGTCTCAAAAGTGAAGCCAATGCAGAAGTGCCTTAAACCTGTATTCTCTCTGACATCCAACAGGGGGCGACTCCACTGGCTGCAAAACAAAGTCAGATTGTATGTCAAGTCAATGAAAAAATTATCCTACTTCTCACTTGATTTATTACCTCAGTAAACATTTTCTTAATGAGTTTATGGTCTCAACTGCTAGTTTCAAGTCTTCTTCAGTACAGCATGATGTTCATTTAGTAAATTATGGCTGCTGCTGATGTGTTGTTGAATATGCTTATTGCATCAGTGTCAAACGAACTGGCTGGTTTATTTTCTCTAAAAGAAGAACAAACAACTGCAGTTGAAGCTTTTGTGGATAAGAAAGATGTTTTCGTTGTATTTTAGTCTGCAACCGTTGAGAACGCCACTTGGAAATCAAAAATAACTGAGAGGACTAACATGCATTTGCAAATTGGTCTGGTGATTTCAGGCTAGTCATTGTGAGGGTTAGGGAAAGATTATGTTAGTGGCTAAAAGAAACACACATTATTATTACACCAGACACTGCAATCTCTGGTGTCAATGTCACGTGCTTTGAACACCTAACCTTTACCTTGACCTCTTTCCAAGATGTTTGGGAGCACTTTTGCCTTTGCTGCTTTAAAGCTACTGATGGTGTCATTTTTCGGATAAAGACAGTCCCCTTTGGAGACAGCTGTCTTGGCTTTCTGGTGTTTTTAATCTCCCTTTCCACCTCTGCAGATATCCAATCCAGAGACCGTCTTGATGACTGTGTTTTATTGTCTCGCCATGTGCTCAAATGACATTTGAAAAAATCCAGTTGCTTTTCAATCTGAGAGCAGTCTCATTTGCCTAATCTTCACAGTTTTTCAGTTGCAATGGAAACACAGAAAGTAAGGCACTTAAGGTAACATTTGTTCCTCAACTTTGTTCCTGGGGCTTACAGTTCCTAGAACTGTTGAAAATGGCTATTTGTGGACACAGATAGTACTGAAGGGGATTTTCCAGGACTGAAGACATATTTTCATATCTGCAAATCTCATTTTTATGAAACGACTCAGAGTCTCTGAGCCTGTTAAATCTACCTTACCAACATTGTCAGTGAATCACCTCCAGAAATTGTAGTTGGATGCAAGCACAGATTAGGAACTCGGTTCTCCTGATTCTGGTGTTTGGATGAAGTTGTCTGTGTGGAAAAAATACAGTATCGACTGGGCTGTCCAAAATCTCACAGTCCGATGCGTAACTGCTGTTGTTTTTATTGCAGTTTTGCTCTGTAAAGACAACAGGCAGTTTTTGTCAGAACAACGCTTTCTCCCAGTTTGCTCTAAAAAAAAAAAATAAACAAAATGGACAATAGAGTTGGGACCTTGGCCAGTCAATGGAATGTTATCATTAATAGAGTCATTAAAACAATAGGAAGCTGTGTATGTAGAAATGGATTTTCTGGTAATTGTTTTTGTGGCCTGAGGCTTAGGATGCGGATTTGTTTTGTTGGTCTGTTTATTTCTTTCAGTATCATAGCTAAGGGTTGCCCATTTTCTGCATGAATATACTGTTTGAAAAGCGTGGATGCCAGGTAATTTTAATTAGGTCAGAAAGTCTAAACGGTGCATCTTTGGTGCCAACACATGTAACTTTTATTATTGTTGTGTCAGGAATCAATATGCAAAATTAGATTGTGTTAGAAACTGCCGATCCGAATCATCACAGTGAGTTATACTTCTCCAATGACTTCTGGCAGCGTTGTTATTAAAGGTTTATAAAGTTTGACATGAGCACGTCTCTGTATGTGACTTGATGCAATATATTTAGCTTTTTAAACCCAAATTAAATCATATCAGGTATGATTTTTAATTTGCCTTGCAGTTAGGGGAATTCACTGAGTAGTACAAGTTTGAGAGATGACTTAAAGTGAAAAATAATGGAATAGTAAATGGTAGAGTAGAAACAGCTGATGAATGTGAAAGTGTCATAGAAACAATGAAGAAGTAAACAAAACAACAAAAAAAACAGGAATGACACTATTAGATTTTATTGTTTCCATGAATTTATGCAATGGTTATTTTTTGGAGCTTGATATACAGATAGAGCCAGTAAATCAAACAAATGAGGAATTCACTTGATGTTGTCTCTCTTTTTATGCAGATTTTTACAATTACTGCTACTCTACATCAGTGAATACAGTTATACCCCTCTCCATATGCAATCGTCAAGGCTCCTGTTGTTACATGGAGCCCTCCAGAAAAGCTTGTTAGGTCCAAGGCTGAAACCTAAATGGTGGTTGTAAGGTCAAATGGAAGTCATTATCGAAAGATGTTGAGTCCTGTGTTCTTTTCACTTTTACTGGAGGCGGGTCAGTTGTTTTGGTCCAACAGTTGAGTTGAGCTTGCTGCAGGCCCACAGTACTAGCTGCCCTTCACACTGTCATCTACTAATCAGAGCCATGAGCTAAGTTGCAGTGAGATGAGGCTTCATGATGAATATGAGTATCCATGTTTCAGTTCTTCCAAACAGGCATGCTAGCTAAAATGTATGCCCATGTGGGATTTTTCTTGTTTCTCTGCTGCCTGCGGGTAGTTGACAGCTGTTCGGTTTCGCCAACAGTCTGGTCAAATAGCAGGCCAATGAGTTCTAGCGTTTCTTCGCTGGGTTTCTTTCCTCATTGCAGTTTCACCCAAACAAATATGGAAGTGGAGGCTTTCAGCGCTCGGTCCCACAGGATGTGGGACAGAAGCAGCTGCATCTGACTCCCTGTGGTTGCCACAAATCCACACGGCAGGGTATGTGTACTGTATGGGCCTGGGGTTGCACTGGCACTTAATGTAGCTGCAGCTGGCTTGTGTTTCCTCTCCCCCTTCACCCCAGCCAACCCTCCCATCCCCACCGCCCGCCACCACCCAGCGCTGAGTGATGTCAGACAGTCGGGGATGCTGGATGCTGAAGGAGAGCGCAACGGCAGCAGGCGGCAGAGATAAGGCCCCCCCATACCTCCACAGATTAAACAGCAGGATTAACCTCTCTACTCCACCACTGCCACCATGGTGTCTTTCACCCCCTTATCTACCCCCACCTCCCCCTTTTCTCCTCCAACATTTGCCACCATACATTTGTACAGTTGTCATGATGTGGGAAATTGCTTTTTAACCCTATGTGGCTTTGCCTTGTCCTTGGCAATTGAAACGTAATAAAATGGAACAGACCCTGCCAGGAAAAAAAACAGAACTGTTTTCCCCAAAATGTTTCCAGGTCTCATCCAAAGACTTGAAATAGCATGTCTGCAGAAATAAGGAGAAAAGGAAACCTTGCTGAATATGTCACAGATTACAGCAATTTTGGTCATTTTGTCAGTTTTTCTACTTCTTCTCTTTGTGCTTGCCAGATTTGATAACTTGAAGATTCAGTTGCAACATTTGAGTTATTCATGTTCAAAGGAATAAAGGGAGCCAGAGGCACCAATAAATAGTCCAGCAGATAATGTCCTCAGCTGCGCCACCCTGAAGCCATACTACGGAAATGATTCGCAAATATTTATTTATTTCATGCCCCAGTGTTCAGGGCTCCAACCACACTTACAACAATGCATGTCCAGTCCTTGGGTTTCATGGTTATTGGATAACAATCAAAAAATATATATGTTTAACACGTCTGCTAAAATGCAATGGTATATATTTACATAAATTGTATGGCACAACATTGCAGCAGTCAGTATCCATTCAGAAGTCAATGCATTTTAACTGTCTTTGCCCAAGGCTTGTGTTGCAATTATTTAAAAACTACATTTGGAATTTCTCAGTTTTGTTATTCTTACACTAGATTTATTTTTATACCTGCAATTTCAAATCAGATAGTTGTAATTTCCTGCAGCATCTTATAATAGTACCTGGCTATTTACTGAAAATATAATTCATTGTGTAAACAACGCAGCATGTTAACATTTTGTCTTGTGTGTAGGCTGTGTATAGGCTTTTGTGTGGCAGGTAACAACTATGATCAGTCATATCAGATGTTTGGTTTCTGGCCATCAGACGTCAGGCTATTGCAGGAAATGAAGATCCCCAGCTCTCTAAACCAGGCAATTAGCATAGCATCCCCCTGTGTTAGGTACCTGCGATAAGAGGGCTAGTGACCAAGTGAGCTATGACATTCCATTGATCCAGAAAATTGCTGCAGAGCCATCCTTGAAATTAGTTTAAATTGCTGAATCAAAAAATGTTATCCTGGATTCTGGCAAGGCCAGCGTAAACCTTATGCCTCTAATCCCCAGACTGATGTGAAAAGTTGTCAGGGATCGTGTCGCCCACCGCCACGATTGATGGGGGAGTTTGGATTCCATGTGACAGAGAGAGACACATGCAAGCAACTGGGATTTGACTTGGATGGCACTTATGGCTACCAGGGTCGTGACTTGGTTTCAAATCTGCAGGCTTTGGGAATTTCCAGTGCGATCCACCACTGGCTTTGTGCTTTTCAATTCAATTACACGCCAACTCTTTACTCTGTGACAATGTTGGATATCAAGCTCTCTTAGATGCGAGTTGAGTCATAAATCTAAGCCTTGATGCACAGTTCAAGAATTGGGGGGAATAATTTACCATCAGTCAGGTGCCTCATCTTATCCTCTTCAGATACTCTAAAAATAACAACAGCAGCGTTGGAGTTGTAGCTTGATGGAGGGAGGGAGCAGGCAGGAACATGTCAACTCTAAACACCCATAACGTGGTATAAGTTCTGGTAAGAGGATCACTGAAGCATACACAGGAGAGGATTAAAGTCAAATATATTCTGTTATAAGTATAATCACTAGTCTGTCTAAAAGCTGTGTGTGACCAAGAATAGTAGCACTACTATCAGTGTTGGAAATTGTAGATTACATTTTGGATATTTGGACAAGAAAATGAACACTGGTCGCTCACGATGACACAAATAGTAGCATGTCAAACTCATGGAAGTTGTAATTTGAACTTAAAGAACTCACCCACACATTGGTTGGCACATTATACTTCTCACAGTATTTAGACAGAGAATAGCCTTCTAAACTTATTCGAGCTCAGTGATTGGCTGCAGCATGCTACTGCCCGGGTAGGCCGAGACTGCCCACTAATGAACAGCTAAAATATGATTTTTAAACCCAGCGCAGAGCAGTCGGAACAGTGTGTAACCGCCCAACACCACCGCACCCTACTCGTCTTTTTTTTCTTTTGCACAAATGGACTGTTGGGGATTCAGTTTCACATTCAAAGAATTTCTTCCATCTTCACCGCCGAGTTTGGAAAATGTCAACAACCAAAGAAAACAGGGGGAATTTTATCTGCCAGTTTGATGGGGCAATCTTTGCACAACCCCTGTTGTTAAGGATTGTTTATCACGTCCAAAAGTGTCAGCAAATGTAAAATGGGTCTTTTTTTTTTTTTTTTTTGTTTCTCTTTTTGCCTCATGTGGAAAAAAGTTAAACTCTAAGTGGGTGAAGCTTTAAGTATCGTACATAATCCCTCTTGCTTCTGACAGGAATAAGAAAGTTGCCCTAAAGACCACTCAACGGATTTTTAAGTTAGTGTGTGGAAATCCAGCAGGATAAGAGAATGCCCCACTGGATACACCAGGATTAGTATATCTATTGATTTGTGTCATCGGAAGGAACACGCAGTATATTACAAGCACATTAGAAGACAGTATCTCTCCACATTAAAATGTGAAGGGAATGGGCAAGCGCACTTCAAACAGCTTCTTAGCAGCTTACTGATTTGCTGAGTGTGTTTCTTCCCAACAGGTATGTAGCAATATGTTCTCATTAGAGCTGCAACATCAAAGCTACAAACAAAAAAACTCCTTATCTACAGTACTAGCTGAGGACTTCACTTCTCTGTTCAGGGAGAAACTTTATAAAGCTCAAGATTACAAAATTGATGCAACTTCAAAAACAGCATGTGGGGTGAAGGAACTGGCAGTGACCACTGCTCTACCTAGAGCAGTACTCAGTGCTTTGTCTGCTTAAAGTCTCCCACTGGGGAGCAAAAACCACAAGGCCTGACAGTGTGTTGACTCTGCAAAGTGTTGACACTGTCGTGTATGTCACACTAGCCCAGATGCTGAACTGGAGCAAAAATAGCCAAGCATGGCACTGTCCATGTCCAGCATAGCTAAATAATTTCTATCCTTATCCCAGCAAATCTACAGCTAAAAGGATTTTTAATGAGCACTATCACAGCATACACTGGTGGATTCTGCAGCAAAAGTGCAAAAAAACTGAAAATACAAGTTGATATAAAAATAGATACCACATGTTTTAGTAGCTGTGCATAGGAGAGAAAGAAAAATCTCACACATAGCTACATCGTGAGAGTTGATTTTCAGCCCGTTCATTATAGAACTCACAGCCCAGCACTAATACACAGCTCACGTACTTCAGGTAGTTTCCCAATGGCTTGCATGATTTGTAACACCACCCCAGTGAACCGTAAACACACACGTCCGAAGCAGAACCGATTACAAACAAAATCACAAGCTCATGCTAATGTTGATTCATACACAAAGTTATGATTGACATACTGCTGCCACAGTAGGGACTCAAACAAAGGAGTATATACTGAAATGAAAAAATGTCTTGGATGTTTTTTATTTTTTTATTAAAAAAAGGTATTTTAGGGTCCACAGTCCTTCATTTGGAAATCTGGAGCAGGTCATTGGGACCTGTTGTGAACCACACAGTGAAATGACCAACATCATCATGTTCGGTCCTGTGAACCACAGACTGATTCAAAGTCCTGTCAAGACGGTGGATCACAGCCGCTCCTCACCTGCCGTCTCGTGGCAAAAGAGTCAAAAGCCTGTTTTTACATCCCGCTGAGATATGAGCTTTTCTTTTTTTAAATGAGCACCTGAACCATCCAAAGAGAACGCACTGAACTTCTCACTGCAAGGCAAAGAAACAGAAATCTTAAAAGGTTAATAGTTTTATAAACAAGGTCAGACTGTGGGAGGGGAGATGTGAGGGTGGAAATGTGAGCTGTTTCTTAGTGCTTGATGCCAACGGACTCAGACAGACATAGTTCCCGTAGTGAGAGCGGTGAAACCGTGTGTTGAACTCATATTTGAGTAATATTGACAGGACATCTGTTGAACTGGACCGGGTGAGGAACCCTTTCAGTAGGACTGAGAGCAGCAGGCTTCCATGACTGCAAGCACAGTTGATGGATGTATCCTCAGACTGTGGACTAAAGATCAAACTTACAGACAAGACACTGTCGGAGTGTCCAGACTTGGGGAAATATGGCCCTAATGAAACCGTATCCTTTGGATCTAAGTCCTTGCATTAAGTGGCTTCCTCAGCTTTGACCTACATCAAAACATAGCAGAGGAACAGATTCAGTGGGAATAACAGCCTTATTACAGCTGCAGTCACACAACCATCAAAATTTTTAAAGATAAACAATCTGAGGTGCCTCATTAAAGGGGAGAAGAAGTTACTTGGTGAATCTGTTTGTTTTATGTTTTTGTCCAACGGTGGTCATGGTTTTAGTTTGGAACTAAGTTGTTGTAAAAATGTCTTTCTTTAATAATATTATCAACAATGGAAATAACATACTGTATTTCTGTATTGTTGTTGATGAAGGGATGGCTGAGCCTCACTGATAGGACTGTGGCGTACAAGGTCGGGAAATACTGCCTCAGATGCCCCAAAATAACAATGCCTCCATTGGAAATGACATCATGAGTAGCAAACTCAGTGGAAAGCATGGATTTAACTAACCTTGAATCTCTGTGAGCCACTTCTTTATCTGGTTTTAATAGATTTGACCAAATATTCAACCTCGACATTTTTTTTTTAAACCTTCATCACAAGCAACCCAAGAGCTATTGTTGGCAAACAGTAGTCTCAGCAGCTTGAGTGATTACCCTTGAAAGATAGTACAATTACATCGAGCCCCTGAGTATCTCAAAGGCCCACATATAGAAGGTACCTATTCCTCTAGCTTTTGCGGTGGAATTTGCACATAAAATTACTGTAATAAGTAACCAATACAATTTTTAAATAGAAGGTAAAATAATGACTTGGAAAACTAGGAAGTATAAATGTATCATTACTTTTGGAAGTTATGTTACAGCGCACTACACATGTTCAGTTACAGTATCAACAAATTTACATATTACTTAAGTCTTTACTTTCTTAGACATTCCTTATCGTTTAAGAATTTAGTAAGTCACTATAAAGCTACCTAGTGGTTACAAAGAACTTAGGAAAGACTTTACAGCTGCACTACAGTGCATTTCCCAGTGGAGAGCAAATAAGAATACTGTAAGTAGTACACAGCTTTAAATAAGAGCAAGAGAAGACCATGCAAACAGGCAGAATATTGCATGTTAGAGCCAGTCATAATGACAAAAGATACCTTTTAGTTTCATTCAGCAAAGCTGCGCCATCGTTAAATAGTTGCTGTGCAAGGACCTCCTGGGAAATTAAAAACATATTGTGCCACAATTTCCCTGTGACTCAGAGCATCCCTGGGGAGTGCACTTTTAAAATTTCTAATAAAGGAGACTTCAAATTACAGAGAGGGGACCTGGCATTAATTAAACTGGGGATTTAGGTAGGGTCAACTTCTCATATTTATCTGTTTATACCCATGGTTTGGTCCTCTGTAAAGACTGTTTGGTGTATTGAGGTCGCAGCTGATGGATAAAACAAACGTGGATGTTCTCAAGTATGATACAGAGATGATTTATGTGTTACAATAAACTAAAATCATTAGGTGATAAAAATGAGTTGCAGTGCAGAGGGGTCGGGAAGATCTGACAAAGTTTGCTTTTCTGTTATTTTTCTTCTTTGAAATATCATCAAGGGACCTTTCACTATGGAAAATGTGCTATTTGCTCCTTAATTATCAGATTTTAATGTCATCACCTCATTTGTCAGATTCAATTTTTTAGAGGGTTTAGAGTCTCTGTTTAACAAGGTTTTTCTTGCACCACAAAATGACCTGCCATTATTTCTGCTGTACTAATCTACAAATGATCATTCACCAACTACCTGCAATTTCACAAGAGTAAAAGAGCCAATAATTTATTGTCCTACCAAGGCAGCTGCTTTGAATCCATTTTTGTTCAAGATACTAAACCTGCAGCTAATGTTGTTTGCAGCCTTGACTTTGTGTGTGGATCTGAAACGGGACTGTGGTCATGACTAATAATATGGTTCCTTTCAAGGAATACAACTGCATGTTTTGGTTTTAGGTGTTTGTCCCGCTGGCGTTGGAAAATAAATATGGCAATGTCGTCCAGCTTTCTCAAGGGCAATTCCTGAAGGGGATACCAAAGGTACTTTAACCATTATCATTATAATATAGGCCTACTAGCTAAAACTCCTAAAACTCCTCTCAGCCTCACAAGAAGACACAAAATGTCTGACACATCCTTTGTTTTAAGTTAACCTTTCCAAAGTAGCTGCTTACTGGAGGCCGGCCACCACCGGCACACTTTCAGAGCTTCTTTTCTCCACAGGCACCTGTACTGAGGGATAGTGTGTGGGTGGTGAGCAGTGGACCAAACCACTGTGAGGCATATGAAGGGGAGGTGGGGTGGGGGGGGCGCAATCTTTCTCAACTTAAAAACACATTGTTTTGCATCTATAATTAGCACAAGCTTTTCAAGCATATTATTTTAAAATGATACATTTATGTCTTCAATTATATACTGAGGGGCTCAACTCATGTTTTCCTGAGGAAGGGGGGGTTGTGGTGTTTCCCTGACCTTTCCTATAGGACTACTGTCATGCCAGAATTTCCACTTTTCGATCAAATAGTTAACAACAGACCTAAGAGATTACCATGAAATCTCTGAACTATTTTTTTGTGGTGGCTAGAAACACGTCTCCAAATAAATGTTAGTACTCCGTATCTCCGGGGTGTTTAAATAAGCAATTGTTGGCCATAGGAACTTTGACGTGATAATATGTCAGTTTTGTGTTTACATATTGTTGCGCTGCCCCCAAGTGGCCAGAAAGATTAAATAATGAAGGATTAACCATAAATCAAGGTTAGGGTTGCAGCGGTTACCGGTTTCACGGTATACCATAGTTTGAAAAATTGACAGTTATCATACGATGTATATTAGATATCTACGGTATTGAATTCTTCGGTATTAAAATGTAACTGATCTCACCAATCTCCAATCCCCTGGAAAATAAATGAAAATAAGTAGCATGGGAATACTTTGGATATCCCAAAAAAATAACAGGGTGTCACCATCCCTCCGTGCAGATCAAAGTGTCCCGTTTAGAACTATTATCCCCAACGAAAAAAACTTAATTTTCCTCATCCCAGCTACATCTGCGTTGTCTTGGTAACCTCTGACTTCCAAACACACACACTGACTGTGATCTGACCCTGTAAAGAAACACACCCACAAACTTGCCTGGTTGTGCTGTCGTGTACCGGCCTTCAGTATATGAAAGGTTATTTAGCAAAAACAGACTTAAAACAGACTTAATTTGTATTTATTATCCTAAATCATGTTTGTGTGTATGTGTGCACTCCAGGGAGACCTATCAATCAAACAGGCGTTGGGTTGTTCTGATACAATTCACTTTTTAATTTTCATAAATTATGTTTTTTTTTTTTATTGTGCACTTCAGGGAATATCAATCAAACTATGTTTGTTTATTCATTTTAAGAATGGCTTTTATTGTTTTTGCAAATTAACTCTTTTATATGTTAATTATTAATAATCATAGGACATAATTTTAACACATACATTAAAAATAGAAAGTTTCATGTATGTCAGGACATAATATTTCTGAACTTTATAATAATGCCGTTTCTGAGACAGTTATCAATTGTGAAAATCTAAAATTGTTGCAACCCTAGCCATGGTTTTATAAATTATTTATTGTTATCGTGGCAAGTACAGTATGGTAAATGTTCAGGAAAGATAATGCATTTGTCAGCTTTGTGTGTGTTGTGTTATTTGTCATTTCCTCTGGATGAAAAAAAAGATTTGCTGGCAGGGCTTTAATCTGAGCTTTGTTTTACATCACAATTACAACTAGTGATCCAAATCAGTAATTTCCTGTGTTACCATGTTCCCCCATTATAACACAGTGTTACCACACTACTGGTTTTATTGAGTCTAGTTTTGTAGATTTTCTGATGTATTGGAAAGCAGTGTTTACCACAATTTTTGAAATATGAAACCTCTTGAGCACTTTACTTCAAATTAGTTTGGAGATTACAAGATATGTAGTTATGAATGTTGATAAAAACAAATATGTATTCCTAAACATTACTGGCTGTCAATTTTAAACAATAAGTGTCTTCTTGCAGAGACAAAACAATTTAGAATCTGTGTCCGTGTACTCTGAGGACGTGACTCACATGCCTCAGCTATGGTACAGACCATGGTTGCATGACTTTAATTACATTGTCTGTTTGGCAGGGCAGCCACACATCAATCTTATCTGCACAGCTGCATGCAACAACCCTCAAACCTCAACCAAAACCTCTCAGCTGACACAGGACCCACAGAAGTACAGCAGATATTCTGCTCCTTGCTTTGTCATCAGAGAGTAAAATCCTTTTTTTGTTTTAATCATTTCATCATGTCACCTTCGGTCTTGGTCTAATCTGAATTAATAAAACATCTGTAATATTAGACATGTAGAAATGATCACAACTAATTTAAGTGAGGGTGAATGTAAAACGTTAAACTCTATACATTGTGTTGACATCCGTGAATTGTTTGGCATTATTTTGATTTATAGTTTTAGATGTACATAGGTAGATAAGGAAAGATAAGGCAAGATGAAACTATATTGATTCACATGTGGAAGTCGGCTTGTTGCAGCAGTAACATTTTGGCTAATACTAATAACGGATGCAGGAACAGTAGTTACACAGCCATTATATCCTGAAGTACACTTTTTATCAGTATAATTGATACAGTGCTGCAGACACTTGCATCACCAAAGTTGCCATTTTCTATCAGTCAATCTGATGATAAAAAATATCCTGTATCCCAGGCGAGCTTCTTTGTTTGTTTTGTTTAACATTACAGACTGGGCCTTAACGATGTTTGATCAAGTTTAATTTAAGATAAGGCCAACTTTATCTCCAGCTCAACAAACAGCAGGGTAGAGCCAAGTAGGAGTGATGGATGGTCCCTCCTAGCTTCTCTTGTTGTTTGTTTCATCCCTCGCTGTGTTTAAAAATGACCCTTCAAAACGGTACCAAGGGTGGAAACTAGTGTTCTCGGCTGTGCTGAAGGAGGACATGCTTGCTTGGGTAATCCTTTACCATGGCTTTTACAAGGGCCTTTCTTGGCACCAAGGCAACCCTTCAAACATCAATATCGGGTGTGTGCTATTCCCTCTGGGTAGGTTCAGTTGATGGCTTTCCATCCCTGTATGAGGGCTTGCTGGCAGAGATGGAAGAGACATGGGAATGCACTGACATTGATTTCTTCATCCCAATGCACACGCTGATGTATTGACTGTGGTGCCGATCAGTTAGAGACATTCTGACTTAGCCACCGAGTCAAAGGCCATACTCATTTCATTTCACTGCAGTGCTGTTTTTTTGTTTTTCTGTTTCTTTCAGGAAAAAATATACTTTGGCTGTTTTTCGACAGTGAAATGTTGCCAGAGTCAGTTTAGAAAAGAAGTCCTGACTTAGTGTTCAAGCTATGATGACAACCAATGTGATAGTGCTGAGGGGTGTGTAAGTGCAAACAGAAAGGCCTGCTATTCTCTGTTGCACTTACTGTCATTCACTTGCACTCAACTGCTCATGTTTAAAATGTCTATCGACTCTTTGAAGGGTAAAGATACGCATAGAAAGCCTTGTGTGTAGTAAGGTGGGCCTTCCCTCTTTCGTCACAGTGGAGAGTCTCTGATGCATGGCGCTGTGCAATCATAATTTAGTCATCTCAGTGGTGTCATTGCTCGCTAATGATAAGTTATACGCAGAGCAGGATCCAAAGACTGCAGGATGTTAAGGCATCTGATGTCTTCAGAGGTATGTTTTGTAGCTTGTTGTCACAGTGCGGCTAAAATAAACATGGTCTGTTTCTGACATCTGTCAACGTGAATTATAGATCTCGAGAAGAATTGCAGCAGTCACAGTTCTTCTTGGTTTTACAGCTTTGTTGTTTGTTATAATAAGTCATGCGTTTTTAGTGCCTGACTGGAATCTGACTGATACAACACATGCTCTAGAGGCAGAATACTAGAGGAAACACACTGCAGCTGCTTCCCACCTTCAGGTAATGGAGCTGAATGTGTGTGTGTGTGTGTGTGTGTGTGTGTGTGTGTGTGTGTGTGTGTGTTTGTGTGTGTGTGTGTGTTTGGTGGAAGGGTGCAAATGACCTTGTAGCAAGAGAAATAATCTTGCATACATAAAATCTATTAAAGCCTTGAAATTCAAATAGTCTAATAATTATTTGAAATGCACTGATTTCTCGATATGATAAATATGTAAATCGTTTGCAATATATTATCTCACTTCTGCCTGCAAAAGTGTTTGTCACCCGAAGCTTCGAGTTTGGCTTTGTGTCTGTTAAATGCAACAAAATTGCTCTGAGTTGTATTAATGGAACTCACAATCACCATCTGAGCAGCTCGTGACAAGGTCAGAGTCAAAGCTACCACCTCTGAAATTGATTTGACACAGATTCATCCGCATGGAGCAAATTTGTGTTAAAAAATGCATGTGCATGAATATTGAAGGTATATTCACCTCGGAGAGGGGAAAATAAATATATTAATGTCTTGTCTCATAGATAGAAATACCTACAAATAAAATTATTTATCTGTTTTTATTGAAAAGAAATACATATATGTTGTCTTGTGGAAAAAGCAATGTACACACACACACATAAGATGTTTTTCTGTTTTCAGGCTGCAAAAAAGAAGGCTTTGCTTTTTCAATTTCTGCAAAATGTTAAAATTGTAAAGAAAATAGGATTCACTGTGAAAGTAAACCACAATGTAAAGGAGCCAAGTGACTGTAGTTACCGTATATGTTATAAGAATTTAACTTTTGTGTACACTATTTATACTCGATGGTTCATAACACCAAATGGGTGTCTAGCTTCAGAGGAAAAGCATAACGCAAGTGGTTCAAATTTCAAACTCTTAGTTTTACTGTTTGATTTTAGGCCTTTACTCATTGAGTTTTATGTTCTCACTTCATTAATAAAGACATGCAAGCTACATGCATTCAATGATATATTAATAAAGTAATAGTACTACAGCCACGCTCTGTAAAGCTGAAATGTGCATTTTAGAGAAAACTAAATTGTTAAATTTGCTTTTGAGGCAAATACAATAATTGGCCAGAGGGTGGAGTCAGAATTAAGGTCTGTTGCAACGTAAATCAGAAGGGTTTATCATGTTGTGAGCATGAGGATGTAAAGAGATGTGCGTAGCAGTATTGGTTTATTTATGTGAGGATGGTGTAAGTATCATGTTCAGTCACTTGGGAGATTTCATGATATCATATCAAGTGTTGGATGAGCAAAGTTGTGAAACATATGTGACATATAAAGATGAAAGAAATACATTCTGAAGTATTTCGAGTATTTATGGAGCTGGTTGTCATTTCGTATCCAGTTTAACCGTCATCACGCTTTCCATCAGTGTTTACCACTGCTACCATCTGTTTAGATATTTTACTGGAAATGGAAGTGAAATGTTTGACCTGCTGATGCCACTAGATGAAAGGTCAGGGGTTCACTGATGTCATTTGGATACATTCTCTGAGGACCATGAATGTCTGTACAAAAAAAACATGGCACTCATTCTAGTAGTTGTTGAGATAGTTCAGTGTGGATCAAGATGGTGGACTGACTGACGAACCAACTGACATCCCTAGGTTTCATAATTTCTTTGATTACACATGGCAGATGTTAACATACATTCAGTGCCTGTGTGGGATTTGGACTACAGTGGCACAATTTCGCCAGAGAGTTGTTGAGGTCACATTACCGCCATGTGACAAAATGGACTTTTTCCCACTGGCTAAATGTAGCCTTGATGTTGGCCTGTGTCTCTGGTGTAATTATGACAGTGAGTAATGTGTTTCAATAATGGGACACATGATGGCAGCAATCATTTCGACCTCCACCGATTGTACAATGGCCCAGACTCACTCTGAGGCTTTGGCTGTAAATAACAACAAACAACTTCAGTGTGAGTAAACTCCAAGGAGATCAAATGCACATTGACAGTCAGGGCTGTAACCACAGGAAGCCTTCCAATATTTTGAGCCCCTATCACAAGCAAGTTCTTTAACTGACAGTCAGAGCCCAGGCAACAGGCCTGGGATTGTCACGACTGTGGGATATACAGAGCCCAACATCAACTCTTTCTAATCCACACTGAGCTTTGTGGCTTGTGATGTAGGATATCAAAAGTGCCTGTTATGTTCATAGAACATTCTAATTTAAAAGTAAGGCAGCTGTGTCATTAACTTCTGAAGGTACCTGAAGCAAATGCAATAACCTTGTTAGTAAGGTGTGAAATTGATATTTTGAAAAAGTAAAGTAGAAGTAAAACCTCTAAATGGACATTGAAGAGCATTTATATATGACAAATACAAAAGGATTGATAGATTATTCCATAAAATATGTAACATTTTTGGAAAGCATTTTTGTCCTTGAAGCTTGGGAGCTTCAGATGCTTCCTGGAAGGCCTCCTGTGGTCTCATGATCCCCATTTGGCAGAACTGGAGTCCACATGCCAAACATCTGGGCAGGTGGCATCCAGCCACTCGGCTAATAACAAGCCAGATATCTGGCCTGTCTTTGATGTGCAGACAGGGATTACAGTCGTCTTCTACTCTCACTCTTAATAACCTGGTATTAAAGGAGCATCAAATCATCTATAATCTGTATCGACCCCCATTGGCAAACAGTAGGAGTTGCAACAACAGTGATAGATGAGCCTCAGGCACAGAGAGAGAGGCAAGAGACGTGAACTAACTCATGAGCGACCCAACAGAATGCCTAGTGAAGAAGTGATATGTCACTATGCTAAATACTGGAATAATTATACTGTGGTGTGATCCAAGTGCTTTGTTCGTGAGGGTGTGTAGCTTTCACTGAAATGTGATGTCGGTCACTCATTTGTACATCAATGCTGCAAGGCTCTGTGAGTATGTGCATATGTGTGTGTGTGTGTGTGTGTGTGTGTGTGTGTGTGTGTGTGTGTGAGTAGGAGGTTGAATGAGTTTTCCAGAATGGAATAAGCACCAGAAAAGGGAGTTTATAATGCCAGAAATGTCACCACCTGAATTGTAATCAGTGAAATGAATCATTAACAGTATCAATCCCCTGCAGATAGACTGTGCAGAAACGTGGTCATTTTGTCCTGTGAAAAATGTTCTTTCTGTGACATTGGTCAGAGCCGGTGAAGGACAGCTTCAGTGGTCTGAGGTTTTCAATTCCTGTTCGATCTGCCAGTCCTTTGTTCCAGTGCTGCATTATCTCCTTCTTTAACTCAGCCATTTGAGTGGACTCTGATTAGAGGCCAAATTAAACTGGGCGTGTTTAGGTGTGCAGTTTAAACCTCTGCGTCTGCCAAACTTCCTTGGGCTCTGGCTAGATCCAGCTTAGTCTAATGGACTGTGAGATCTGCTTTTGACTCAAAACAAGCTCTTTCGCCTGAGCAAAAACACTAATCAGACTTGTTTACTTGGATGATTTATGTAGCATGAAAAACACGAATCCCCATGCTCATAAATGTTACACGGTTGAGAGGCAAATATTGTTTCACTGTTGCGCTCACCAAAAGGGGGGCGGGGGGAGGTTTGGATAAGTGAGCCAGTAAAAGGGGGTAAGTAACTGCACTTATTGCACCATCTTGTGAATAAAGCAAGTGTTGCATGTCATTAGGAGTCCCAGGACATTAGACAAAACATTTATTCATTATAATCTCATGCCCCAGCTGCATTTATAGAATACTTGCAATCACAAGCATTTGTATATGTTGATACATGTGCTCAGTTATGAATAACTTGTCACAAAATGACAAGAGCTAGCAGCTGATATTTATTTGCATCTGTATCTCTCTGGTATCCCTGAAGGGAAACCATATTTTATATTGATGATTCATGTCAAGAGATAGTAGATCCTGCTTTTCCTCTCCGGTAGTTTCATCAACCCTAACATGTGGCTCCAATCCAACAGATATCATTTCCCCAGAGTTCCCTGGAAAAGAAAAACAATCAAGCAGGTGTCTTGGTTATGATGAATACTAAATAAAAGTTTGGCCAGGGAACTGTGACGGCGTTTCTTCAGTGGCAGTTGGGTGGGAGTGTTTGCGTTTTGGAGTGGGTGCCAGAGTCTGAGAGAAGCAGAGAGTGGCGCGAGATTGAGCGCTTAGGAAATGAAATCCTGTGTTAATGACCAAGGTACCTTAATTAAACCTGAATGTCTAAATGACTGCAGAAAAACAAAGTTGACAGTTAGACAAATGCCTAAGGCGGGACTGGTGCCGATGCAGTGCTCAGGGCAGATTTCTCCTCAGCTATATCTGCCGTACAGAATGACTGATCCGAGCTGTGGGCAAAATGAGGTGAATTGGAAAAGTAAAGCATACTTGGCTCATGTATAGTGGCCAATATGCTCCTTTGCTATCTTGAGAGCCCCATTAGCTCATACATTCAGCATGACTGTACTGTACTCCTCTCTTCTGAGCCATGACCTCAAGCTCTGGAGGGGAATAAATAGCCCGAAGTTGTTCCTAAACCACCATGGAGCGAAAAATAACCGTAGCTTAACCAGAGGCGCTGTGAGGGTTTGACGATGAGGATCCTGAATGAGTCAGATGACCCAGAGTTTGACAGGACCCCTCCAACATGTCAGGGATTATACATATTTATGTTGTCAAAGCAGCTTTTGAGCAATGATCAAGAGGCTTAACGTTTCGAGAGGGTTAAAGATACTTTGACATGAGAATCAGCAACCAGGTTGACTCATTCTAACATAGATTAATGTTTAATTACAGCTGTTTTCCATATGGAGCACAATTAATAGGCGCTGTTCTGTTTGCCTTTAAAGTTCAAGAATTACTTCCCATTTGGGTTGGACCTAGGTACGAGCTCTTGCTGCAGGAAATGATTCATCTCAATTACACGTGAAGACTGATTAGGGACCTGTCTCACTGTGGTGATCGAAATTAGTTATCCCCATTATGAGAGTAGTTTCTAATCACATTTATAAAACAGCACCTTTATGGGCTTTATGGCCATGATGTTAGTGCAGACTGTACTCAGAGGAAGCTTTCACACCTCTGAGAGTGCTGAATGTAGTGGACTATTCTATTTGTGAGTTGCTGTATTGTGCTGGAGAGCCTGTCCATTTTAAAACCTCTTTTTCAAGAGCATCTCTCACTGCTCCATTAGCCGGGCATGCTTGGATATGTGGGAAATAGCAGCATGGGGGGGGGGGAGAGACAAAAAAAAAATGGGAATACTAACATTTGAAGAGAGAGAGGTTTGCTGAGTGCACTGTTCTGACTATGGTGCTCCACTTATTTGTGATGGTCTGTCGGAGGAAACCAGAAAGAGGGCAGCAAAGGCAGAGAAGAGATGAGTCAGAACTCCTACACTAATGACTGAAACAAGCCCTGCAGGTTTATATCAGAGTTCATCATTTTCATGTATGGTATTTAGTCAAACGGGAGAGCAAAATGTAAATACGTACTATTTAAAATGATCAAGAAAGTTCACCACCTTGAACTGTAAACTTACCTCAGTCTTGATCATGTACACAGTGGGTCTGTGCACAATTCTGTTTTTTTCTTATTAATCAGAAGGTCTGCTGGGAACACTCATTATATCCAACATTCATTTACATTTCTTGATATACGGCACAAGGCATTCTTTCTACTTGATCAGTAAGTAGCACAACCTGCTTACTTAATAATACTACCGGATGTTTTAGTCTGCCTTTATCACAGCACTGAGATCTAGGTTTCTAGTTCAAGTTGAGATTCATATGGTTGTCTTTTTGCGATATAAGAATACCACTTGGAAATGCTAGGGGGCTGTACAAGGGGGATAAGTTGACTGTTGCCACTTTAGACATGTTATTCTGCACAACAGCAGAGTTACACAAACCATGATGACAGCTTCTGATTACACAGTATTTGCATCACTTGAATGACTTAATTGGACAACTATTGGGATCTTGGCATGTGTTATGAAGGTTGGAATGGATACGCAAAAAATGTATTGAATGTCAGTCCAAAGTTTGCGTTCCTGGTGTCGGGTTTAGAGGCCGACATTGAGATGGAGGTTAATGGTGCAAAATTTGTGTCCCTCACATTCCAGTTTATATTGTTTAGTGTCCATGTCTGAGCCTCTGCTCTGTTTAGACAACTGTTATTCTCTAAATAAATCTTGCCAGATTTGTATTTACCCCCCCCCCCCCCCCCCCCCCCCCCCCCCCACCGCATGTATGTAGGGATCTCAAAGCGCTGACCCATGATAAAAGTAATCTGCCTTGACATTTGATCGAGGATTATTTATGAATGATGCAGCTTAACAGTGGTGGATGAGAAGAAGAAAGATTTAGCAATGAGTTCTTATCACTTCTTGTCAGTTTTTCAGACGTGTGTGCTGAGTTAACACATCTCTATCATTTTTATCATTTTTTTCTAATCTTGAGCTAAATAATAGTGTAAACGTCCACCAAACCGCTTTTCAGACATTTTTGATATATGCTGGCCCAATTTAAGTGAGAAGATTTTAGTTCAAATGAACTTCTAATCTTTCATTTGAAGTGTCAATAATTCATTTTCACCAGTTTCTAATGCTTTAATTGTTTAATTTGTCGAAATATGTCAAAAGTCTGACATGTCCTCTTTGGAATGTAACCAAAAAACTATTTATGAACCCAATTCATACTATAGTGGAAATTAGTCTTCGGTACTTTATCTTTCAATATGTGTTGTCATTTTGTCTGTATCTCTATCCTATGGTGTGCTGATGGCATTTGAAATTGACCAAAGTTTCTGGTGCAGCCAGCTGTTGAAAGTGCAGTTTGCATATTCTATACTCATGTCATGTCACATTTATGCTAGTAGTTTAAAAACATATCGGCCTATCCAGAATAAACTGACCTATGCGATATGAGTTATATTTAACTATGGGTATTAATCATTTTAATTTTGGAGCTAATTCATCAGGTGAGGTCAGTATAAGGGAGACAAATGGTTTAGAAGGTCAAAGATTGAGAAAATCCCCACTGAAATATAGTCAAGTGAGCAGATGGGCTTTAAAAGGGACATCAGTGAATTTATGGTTAAAAGACAGACATTTTATCCTAAGCACATGACATTAAAAAAACAACTATATGAAATAGATCTATATATGGTGCATCACATCACATGAAAAGTATAAATTCACTCCAGACATGGTGATTTATTCACCAGCGTCCCCATCAGATAAAAATGTTAAATATAAAATAAATAAATATAATCATACAAATGTATCGTCTATTTATGTATTTATGTCATTACAATTAGATGTTCTATGCAGATACTGTGTTGATGCAGCATGTGGTCTGTTTGCAAGCATGCTAAAAAGAAACAAAATTTCTAATTCAAGTGATATTCTAACATATATCTTATTCCAAACACTAATGTCTTAAATTTTGATAACAATTGAGTTCTTAACAAAAACAGGAGCAGAATTATGCAAAACATGTTATCTTATGAGGATCCCATGATCACCAGTGTTTTTTTTTGCAACGTCTTCTGGGATCAACAGGCACATGTCACACACGTGCTTCGATAACTGCATCGACAAAATGTGATCTGCTCACAATAAAAAGTGTAATTTAGTAACAAGCAGCTACATTGGAAGGAACATCACACAGCAAAAAATAACAATGTCATCTTTTTCTTTTTTTTTTTTACTCCGAAGTTGCAAGTGGGCTTATATGGTACGTGGGCTTAATAGGGCCTTGCTGTTTATGCTTTCTGGAGGTTTTGACACAGTAGAAGGATGTTGTGTCCTATGATGAGGTCAAATGGCAGATTGTTAAAGGGTTTTTTTGTGCTGAGTTAAAATAATAGTTCATTAGGTACATGTGTAAAATATAATGCAGTGCAATGCAATACCACTGTAATACATTCTATCTTATTGCAACTTGTAAATCAGTTTTTATTGTCTGGATTTTATTCAACTCTGGTCATTTAGGCCATGGTCAAGGCTGTAGATATTGTTGTTGTTGATTGTATTACATTGAAAAGTGTTGCTGATGTTTAGTCCACCCCATAAGAGGTTAGAGGTTTTTGTTTTTTCAGGGCTATCATACTGCAAATAAACTGGTAAGGTACTTTTTTTTTTTTTCACCACACATGTAAGTCTTGGATCAAGCCCATGGATCCAAATGATTATTTTGTTCTCTTTTTCTTCCCTTAATCCTTCTTTTAATTTTTATCTAGAGAAGTTGATAGATAGCAGAACAGAACTTACATACAGTAAATACTGATGATGAAAATGTGGGGACGATCTTTTTCCTCAACCTCTTTTGTTGTGTAACAGTAGATCACATACAGTTTTGTGTTCCCTTATCACCCCCAAATGTTCTTTTTGGAGCTGTTTACAAGCCCAAGTGTGGTGGTGAAGAATCTCTGTCTGTATCGGGAGTGTGAGAGGGAGAGAAACACTTGATATAGCAAAGTTTTGTATTAGGACACAAATGGGAGTGTCAAGTGCAAGGGTAAAAGGGAAAAAATGCAGCAAAAATGTGGTTCCTCCGTGCCCTGTGTTCACTCTGTAAATGCAGTTTTTCCTCACATTCTCTCTTTTTGACTGTTTAAAATTACCCTTAAGATTAGGACATCACATCCTTTTTATACCTACCAGCGCCTGTTGGCAACAACTGTTTTGACCGAACTGAGGTGTCTCCCTCAGTTTTTATCAAGGCAGCTATTTGGCTTTCTGTTGTTACAGTATGTCCTCTTTGTCCTCCAGTGCAGGCTGGGCAGATGACACCGTCTCAGATGCATTATGTAAGATTTATGCATTGTCATGGCAATGCTGTTTATTTATTTGTTTGGTTGTTTAACAGAGACATTTGAGCATTTAAATACAAACTGCATGTATCCCCTATGCATATAGTCCAGATAAAATTAAACTAAATGTAGCTCCATGCTCCTTTTGCTGTTTGACCCTCAGAAAACCTCAGTACATCTGTAAGAGGGAAGACGAATGTGAACTGGGACACTTTTAGTTGCAGTGTGAATGTAGTCAAACATTTAGACTTTTTATTTCCTTTTCTGTCATACAGCTCCCACATGCAAATGGCTTGCGTAGAAATTATATTTTTGCCATTTTCCTTCCCTGTGTATGTGTCATCGCTAGTCATTTTGTTTCATATTATGATTTCTTACAATAAGGCAACGTATCTGCCAATGGGACAAGACAATTCCATTTGCTCACAGTGCAGTTTCCTTTATACCAGCAAGAGGGGAGAGGAGTATGTTGAAACAAGATAGAATAATCACTTTATAATCACTCACTAGAATTAAAAAAATATTGAGCCAAGTTGGTCACCACATTGTCTATTTTTTTATGAAGTTGATAATAGACTGGGTGAGAGAAAGATTTTTGCACTGTAGTACCCTGACTTTAAGTCCCCTTGCATACACCGTTGGTCATGGGAAAACATTCAGAAATACCATGTACCATGTAAATATTCAGTTCATGTCACATGTAGTTGTAATGAAGCCATTAAATATCAAAAAAAGCTCTGTCTCAACCTTAAATCTGCTTGAGCCCGCCATAATGGTTTTCAACTGCCAATCAGTGCTCTGGCATATTCTTCCACCCTCCGTAAGTGAATTCAAATCCCTTTTCCTCATACTCGGAGTGCTACCCAATGACACACAGCCTGCCTGGAAATGGATGTCCTCCGGAGAAGCACTGGAGTGATTCCTGCAGGTTATTTAAAAGGAAAAGTGCCATGGGACTGCCAGATCACAGTCATAAAGAGGGTATTTAAGGGTTTACCCCACTAGGGCTTATGAATTACATGTTAAGAGGTTGGTCTCTCCATGCATCCAGCATGGAGAGACAGAAAATGGAACATGGCATTTTGGAAGCAAAAAATACTGGCTAAAGACACATAATGAATCGACATTTGAGACAGTTACGTTAAAAATTGGCGAGATACGGTACATGCAGATGACATGACGTCAGGCATCTTTCCAAAGTATGTTGCCACTATAGATGAAGGCTTCATCTTAATGCACTTATTTTTTACTGTCTAATCTAGTCATGTTTTTTTTTTTTTACATTTTTTTTTTGTCTCAGAAAGCTTTACAGTGTGGACATAACACATCCTCTATCCTTAGACACCCATTTTGGATAAGGAAATAATAATCCACAGAAAACAGACAAAAGAGAGAAAGGAAGAGAAATAGAGCATGGACGGACAGACATCCAATAGATGTCACATATACAGAGCAGCAGTAGTAGTGCCTGATTAACAAGGAAAAAGGCCCTGTGTAAAATAAGGTCCACTGCTCTTCCCACTTTCTTTGCATTATGTATGTATTCTGTTAAGTGCCCTTCATGTACAGTGCATACAACAGACTGCACATGGCAGTTTCATTATATTTTGCCCAGAGACCCAGAAACCAACCACTACCTATTCTGAAATACTGTCCTTCTCCAGGTTTGCTGTGTAACATAGAGTGGTAATTTGATTACAGTTGATTTAGGAATATGCACTATGTAAGCTTTATTTCATCCAAAATATTAAAGGCTTTAGAATTACACGGGATCCATCTGTAAGACTGAGCATCAAGATAAGGTAAAAATGCAGGACCTAATTTAAACCAGCATTAACTGATTTCTTGGCCAATTGGGGGCAGCAGGAACAAGCTGTAAACAACATTGACAAATGATCATTTATTAGTAAAGTAGTCAGTGACTTCTATCACATACAAATAGGCATGTGATCCATTATTAACAGAAGAATAGCATAATTACAATATGGAGAAACAGAAGAAGAATATTATGTAAATACTGTACAATACAACAGAACATATAATATTAAGTAAATATTACGTGTATTAAGTTGAGTTTCAGGTTTGTGAACGTCTGCATGTTCAGACCTAATTCACAGAATAATACCAAACACATGTTTTGATGATATTGTTTTAGACTTCCGAGTGACAACAAAGTGAACAATGCTACAGTAAGTGCCGCAATAATTAGCTCTTGTAAACAGCTTGAGTTACTCAGAGGAGTACAAAACCTCTTTTCATTTGGTTTGTAACTGCCAGGCTGCTCCTCTGTTTCAGCTTGTCAACAGCAGTGCCAAGTCCCCACTTGGGAATTGCCCAAGTCAGCCCTGTTACCTAAGCTAAATTTGGTGCAAGATGTAACAAGAGAAAAATGCTCCATCAATCACATTGCAGATGTAGGAAGAGAGGAGTGGGGGGTTCAGAGGCAGAGAAATAAACCAGTGGAAGCTCTGCCAAGAACCATTTCCTGGGTGAGATGATGGGAAACTTCACTGTGCTCTCTGGGGACATCATTTGTGAATACACCGGCGTCCTCCGGAGCCCAAAGTTTTAGAGCGGAACCCTGGCACTTGGTCGGGCTGTTTTTGAGCATTTCTAAAGTGAAATCCTCCTTTGCCTGTGTTGCCTGCTCCATCAGATAAAGTCTGCCTGCTGAGGCTTAAGTGTGTCAATGAACGGGGGGGAGGATCAATGATAAGTGCAGCTTACCTCCTCAACTGCTCCGCACCAGCCAAATAGAGATTAAACCATTTCAACCTAATAGCACATGTCAGTCAAAAGTCACACTTGAATACTTAAACCCGCTCTCCCCGGGCCCTAGTCCCCACTTTGCCACCTCCCAATTTCTAATCACACTGGCTGGAAAGATGCTGCAATTTACAAAAGAATAAAATAAAAATAAAAGTGGCTTTCAGAACTAACTGAACAAATGTTCACCATGAAAACCCCTTTGTACCACATCAGAGCCCGAACTGAGATCTGTAATTGTCAGCCATTTCTCTCAATTCTCAACTAAGGTTTGTACTGCATTCAAAAACACTCCCACACTCAGTACAAACATGCATGCACACACACCCAGATCAAAACCCCCAAGGTCTATGATTGCATAAAATACAGCTGTCTTTCTAAACACCAAGCTTTTGTAAACGGTATTCATGTCTCGCTCTAATCACTGTTGTGGATCTTGCGAAATTGCCCACTGTTCCAGGGAATTACTTGACTGAACCCCACAACCGGGGCTTTGATTTGTTGTTCCACCATCTCAGATGTGAATACACCCCGTAGTCTGTAAATGAGAGCTTGCGTTGTTCCACCAGCATCCCTTATTTAGACATCATAGCACTCATTAGGTGAATCAAACTGATATCAAAGTCAGAAGAAAGACGTCAGTGTTTTGGAGAATGCTGGGACCATCACAGTGCCTCTTTAATGATATGTCTACCGTGTATCCAGCTCGAGTGTTATTTCTCTGTCATTTCTCCAGCACTTGTCGGTTGACCTCTCCTGCCATGGGATTTCTTCAGCTATAATACTTTCATCACTGTCCTTTTTATGATGTTTGGACAAAATTAATCCACAAGATTTTTCTTTTTTTGCAATTATGTATTATAATGTATTATGAATGTGTGATATTTAGGGGAAAGATCTGTACTCATAATGTGCAGCAGGGCTCATAACTATGATGCTGTTGACACCATCAACATTTAATTATTTTTCCTTAAAACCAGTTAAAACTTAAAATGTTGTGACTTTTTTTCTTTTGAAGTCTCACTTGTGTTAGCATTTTCACAAAACATCTGAATAATATTAATTTATCGCACGTACTCACATATAATTGTTTGCCAAGCCCCTCCTCCTTTAGTTACTGTTGCTAGGCCTGTCAACTTCTCCATTCTTACACAGCATATTATTTACTTAAAGTTCTTAGAAAATTTTGAAAAAATTACCCTGTTTTTATGATGTTGACTAACCAGTGAGTTCGGCAAATGTAACTCGGGTGATGTTGCCTGGGGTTGGCCCACAATCTAACAAAGTAATTTATTTACAGTATGTGCTCCTCGACCTTGGAAGTATAACGCTCAGTCATTACTGTAGGTAGAAGCTAGTTAGCCAGATACACTAACCATTGCATCTTACATTTAGGCTGGTAAACACAATCACTGCCTGGGGGCGAGGAGTTTAGCAAACAGTCAATTGAATTATTTATTATAAGCATTTTGTGTTGTGTTTTTCACAACATATTACTGATGTAATCAAACCTTAATCAGATCAAAAAGTATAAATAACTCAAATTAAGTTGTCAATTTGGAGGTTCCCATCTTGTGTTTTGGATTTTGGTGGTGGGCCTACAGAACCCTTTTATTTACATGTAGATCACGGATTGTCTATTTTAACTCACAGGAGATGACAGACTTGTAAGATGGATATTTTCTGCAGTGCAGCAGTTTAGATGGGAAGCATAAACAAAGAGATGGTGTGTCCCCCACAGAGACAGCTCCTCTGATAGCTGGTGACGTGATAGCTCATTTAAAGCGGCCTCTCTCTTATTGTCTTTTGTTTTCTTTTTGAAGGAAGATTAAATAATCTCTTATGCTATTTCATATTTCAGTGGGACGGTAGTACTATTGAGCAGCATTGTGCAGGGTTTGTGTGGTGGGTGTTGGGAATTCATTCAAATACAGCTTATCAAAGTCCACGAGGGACTGAGCCAGCAGACTGCATCCAGAGGTTTGTGGGTAATATTCAGTAACTTCCCCAAGCAGACACTCAGCATGTTTATTTATTTTTTGCTCCGTATCTCTGCCTTCATTTCAATGCACCGCTTGTCACAGCCAGCATGTGGACCCTCATGTTTATGATGATGTTCATGATAGGAATCTATTCTCTTCCAGGTTTACACCAGATATGGAAAATGCTACACTTTTAATGGTAACAAGACCACATCCAGGAAAACCAAGCAGGGTGGAATGGGAAATGGACTGGAGATCATGTTGGATATCCAGCAGGATGAGTATCTGCCCATCTGGAGAGAGACAAGTAAGCCTCGAAACTATTTGTCCAATGTAATCCCATCCTATACTACAGCATTAGATACCTCTGCTGGGATTTAAATAAAAAAATAACCTGCATCCATTTCTCTGGGTCACGTACTGTAAATAATGTGTTTTTTGATTGCATTCCTTGAACCTGGAAAATGTTATTTGTAAAAGGAAATTCCTGAACAAAATACACTACCTCCGATTTGTGCTTGCATTGTGGTTGTCACATAATATTAATCCCTACTGGCTTATTTTTCAAACACGACTGAAATATGGTTTGCAGTTAGCGTCAAACTGAGTCCAAGCTGTCAGACGAGGCAGCCATCTGAAATTCCCTTGTACTCTCCCTTTGCAATGCTCCGCCGTGCTCGTGTTCTGTTTCATCCTGAAGATGAGACGTCCCTGGAGGCCGGCATCCGAGTTCAGATCCACAGTCAGGACGAGCCTCCCTACATCCACCAGCTGGGCTTCGGCGTCTCTCCGGGCTTCCAGACCTTTGTTTCATGTCAGGAGCAGAGGGTAGGTCTTCTTCATCACAGTACACCGTCCCTGCTACCCCACCCACCCACCAGATCACTGTTCTCCCCTGGTGGTTCAGACGGGGGTCTAATAAATCTCTATGTGCTTAGCTGACCTACCTGCCCCAGCCCTGGGGGAACTGCCGCTCCACCAGCAAAGAGAAGTTCCCAGGATACGACACATACAGCATCAGTGCCTGTCGCTTGCTCTGCGAGACCAATGAGGTCATGCGAGTGTGCAGCTGCAGGATGGTGCACATGCCAGGTAAGATGACCCCCCTACTACACATTTACACAGAGCCCAGCAGGTGTCATTGGGAAGAATTAATTTGTTTGCGTTAATTATAAATGCACACATATTAGTAATTCATGCTCTTTCATTAATATTAAGTAACTGTTACAGCAGGAAGTGACAATGAATAAACAGGTAACTTAACTGAGAACATAGCATACATAAAGCAACAAAACACATTGAGAAGTTTGGTGTAGCGTAATAAAAAAAAAAAAAAAAAAAAAACAGCATGATATTAGATGACCCATTGTGCAAAACAAGTCATTATTTTGGGCCCACTTGAATAATTCCAGCACAGAAGTAATTTGGGCTGCCACATATGTCTGACCTCGATGCTTGATATCTGGAGTGGAATGCTCTTCTGCAGTGCTGCCAGCTCACTGGCCAGTGGCTCTTCAGACTGCATGAAAGTCTCAATCAATTTTGGATTCACTTGTTCACACTTCTCAGCTGTTATGGGAATTGTTCTGCTGCTCTCCTGTGGCCCTCATTAATCATTTAGATTGATTATTTTTATTGGTCCTGGTTGTTCTTGTGTTTAGTTTCCACTGGTAAATGGTTTGCAGGCGGCTCTCAGGATTCCTGCCTTTATGTTATATAATTATTATAGTGTTTGATACCTATAACAATTTAGTACTAACTAAAATTACCATTAAACATTAGCACACAAGATATAGTATCGGTGCAGGAAAGGCGAGTGTACCCAATCTCACTTGAATTCGGACTGGAATAAACAGAGAATGACTTCATGCACAACAGTAAATGTATTTAGTAACTTAAGAAACACTAAATGAATCAGGCACTGACTTACAAAATATATCAAAGCTAAATCTATTGTTGAATTATGGTGAAGGAGCTTTGCATATGTATATGTGGTAATATGAGCAGAACGATTATAAAGCATACAGAAATACAACACAGAGAAGCCATGACATACAGTGTTTGTGTAGTGTGTAGACACTTTCTCTATTAGGACACTTATAACTGTAGTTCCACTGTTTACACAGTTTCTCTGTAAAGCTTGGGGATAAGTTACAATGTCGGTGAGCCCGACGAACACAAAGTAAGATGTTATGGACCTACTCAGTGTGCGTGTCATCATGCACTGATAAGTGGGGATGTTTGAGCTGGCCCGTTTAAAGTGAAGGCAGGAAACTCACAGTGAACCCGGGAATCACTTCCAGATTTACACAGCACAGCGGACATTCACAGCACAGTATGAGACATTTGCATTTTGACAAAGGAAATCTCTTCACTAGGCTATAAACACTATGGGTCTCAAGTTATACACTTACATATCAGTCCCACATTTCAAACCTCAATTTGCAGGCTGTAATGACTGGACCAAAATGGTGGTCTGATCTGTAGAGAGAAATCACAGCTAATCATTTAAACTCAGCAGGCGTTACGAAATCACTTTGTGTGCTGCGCAGGATTGTGATGGTGTTACAGGAGCCTGTGAGCTCATGATTTTGGGAAAACTAGCTGTACGGGGCCTGTTGACTCCCATATCAAACTGGTTACTGCATGGAAACATCTTACTGCTTTCACTTAACTCCCTGTTTTTTTTTAGTCTCACATACCTGCAAACCCCTCGTACGCCCAGGGTATCAGATCCAAACCTATAAGAAGCCCTCTGTCTCACCAATCAGCTGTCTGGAAAAACCGCACCTCTTTCAGAAATAGTCTTTATTGTAACAATTTTTCAAATGAATAAGACAAGTTTGAAAAAAAGAACTTTTGAATTAATAGATAGTAAGGGTTGTTCAAAGAGCGGATTTATTTAGAGAGCAGCAGAACCACTTTGCCTCCCATGATGATGTATCACATCAGATATAATGTTTATTATATCAGATATAATAAATGTGGAAGCTTTTCCCGGCCATTTGCCCAGTCCAATTTTAGAAGAGGACTTCTGTCAGGTAGCGGGTAGCTCGCATTAGTTCACTGCACTTATCAATGGAGAATAAAATTTATTGTTGCATATTAAGTTTGCTGAAATCCCTTCATATGGTTCCAGAGAGTAATTGGTTCAAAAGCTCGCCAAGGGAGTATGGGGCCAACTTGTGAATTGAAAATCTTTTTGGAGCCCCGATGTGACACCACAGTACTGTATCAATGATATGTAGGAGCACTGTGCCTTACACAATTTACAGTATCATTTTTTTTTTTTCTCCAGCAGTCCTCTGGAGCCACAGCAGCAGCGTTACAGTTTGCTGCTACAGTTTTGTGTTCTTCAGATTTTTTACTTATTCTGATTGTTTGCTTTTGAGAGAACAGCACAAATGTTTGTAATCCATTTCTCTCTCATACTCACTTACATAATCCAGCAACTGTTTACAGTCTACTTAACATGCCAGCAAATTGTCATCAGCATGTGTTTACATAGTCCCACATTTGTTCAGTCTGTTGCTTCTAGTTTTTCAGTCTTTTGTACCAGTTTTATTGTCTTTTTTTAGTTTGTGTCTCGTCCTTTTAAGCCACTGAATTATATTGTTGTTTATGTTTATTTATGCAACTGTTAGCACACAACAAACGACTTGGCAGATTTCTAAAATTTGGTCAGACAAGCGATTAGATTTTGTGGTGGCTATTCATAAAGCATTTAATATTTTTGCTCATGACTCCTGAACTGTGAGGCGTAGAAGCAAAATTGTGTTTTCCTAGATTCTTTGGTTCAAGATAAATATTTCAGTATTTCGGCCTATTTCTATATTTGGATGACCACCCAAAAAAAGCTTTTAAGTTGCTCTTGTTCTTTATGTGTGGACAGCATACAGAGACACTGCACAGCTTTTGCCTCCACACTCAACATTTCTAAAAATAAAACTCACAAAATGATTAAAAGTTGTTTTTTTCTTTAATCAATGGTTTATTTGGTGTCAAACCATAAGCAGGAAATTTCTACTCATTGAAAAGTATGACCGCAGAACAATTCTAACTCTATTTAGAACCAGCTGACTCACTCCTCAGATCATCAGAAATGATATCACTGTTTATCAATTAACATTTCTTACTACCTCTACAAGACATTGCACCCATGAATTTAACAGACAGACAAACACACCTTTTCCAATTAATTGTGCTGCTGATGAATACCTGTCATTAATGGCCTGGGCAATATGTTTGTCTGCAAGGAAGTGACTCATTGATTGTTTTTTAAAGACTTTCTAAATATGCCTCAAGGGTGAGGCCAGCATGCTCCATTTCTCAGCGCAATCAAGGACAGACGTCCAAGATGGCCCAGGCTCCGTGGATGGAAATCATCCTCTGTGTGCCTGCCTTCATTTGGAGATGAATAATAAGCTGTGGAGTGTTGTTCACAGCCACGGTTCCTCATTGCAGCAGACACGGGTCACTGATCATTTTGTTTCTGATTGATCAGATTCATTTTCTGTTTTCTCTTCTCCAGGAACTGCAGATATCTGCCCTCCCAGTAAAATCAACTGTGTTGACAAAGCACTTGGTAAGAAACAATCCACCTTTATTTCTTTTCTCATTACAATAGATTCCCTCAAAGGGAAATGGAAACACAATCAGTAAATATGATAAGGATTTTTTTTTTCTGTGATACAAATACCTGGAGGTAGACTTGATATTTTGAAATTACTTTTCCTCATTGTGATTTAGTCACTTTAGAGCTCGATGGCTGTGCTGCCTCCATTGTTGAACAGTTAATATTAAAGCAACGCTCCATTCCTGCATATCTGCTCCCCCCCACCCTCAGCTTTGACTCCGACCTCACTCTCCTCCAGCAGACTTTGTGACGAAACAAAGGTGCCTTGGTTTCAAAGGCATTACGGCTGCAGTAAAATAGACATTTTTTATGGTCATGGCAGACACATAAGTACAATTATCATCTTTCAGCCAAATAAGCCAGCAATTTAATTATGTCTCTCTTCGCTGAATTCAAACCCTATTTAAAATATGGTTGAATGAAATCTTAGATATATCTTACAAGAATGGGCCATATTCATGTGGGTCATATTCCTGAATAAAAAAGTGTGAATAAATTCACCCTTCATGAAAGGTAATAAATTAGAATATAATTTATATATTTAAATTGTAAAGTTATTTTGTTCCCATATCTGGATATTCCATATCAAATCAAGATTATAGACCACTGTGCTCCTGCATACAAATAAGCTAATTGTTAGAGTTATAAAATACATAAATCAAAAAATTATAATTACTGCTTTCAGTGCTCCCGCTCTCAGTTTTTGTTTGGACTGAACGCATTTAGAATTTGAAAAGAGAGATTGGAAAAAAGCTATTTACTCTCCTGTGTACATAGTGTTGTTTTAGAGTTAGGATTGTGAATGTAATACATGTTAATCTTCGAGCACTTGATGCTTGCATGTTAATTGGGTGTCCGTCTAAATATGTTTTGCAGAGTCCTTAGTACACTTACTGTGCTTTATCATTTATTGTCCAGGCAAATGCTGTGACAGTAAACACTACTGCTACAGTTGCTGTCTATTAAATAATGCAGTTAGACTAACACATCATTTTGTTAATATATCCAGAGCAATACTGGTTGATGAATAGTATGTGGTCTATTTCTAATATGGCAGATACCACTGCTAGGGATGTCTATAAAACCTGGCATTTTGTTGCACATTTTATCCCCTAAATGATTTTGTAAACTGTTATTTCTTGATTTAAAGGCTGTAATGAATAATTTATTCATCCTCAAATTACCTATACAACTGGGAGAAACACTAACTACTGGTAATTTTCTGGGCATGAAAGTAATATAATTTAATGATGCTGAGTGCTGGCACAACATATTTGCTGTTTTCTCCTTCTGACTTAAAATACATTTAGCCTTTGAAAACCCTTGTTACAAACGGTACTACAAAAGCCACACAGAGAAAAGGCTGAATCATCTGTAGCAGCTACATCAGCACACGATTACTTATTTACAAATACTTATTTGTACTTACACCATGGTCACTTAATAAAGAAAATGGGGTATTTGTGTTTAGATTGTCACTGTCACGAGAATTAACTGGTTATGTTTTCCATACTTACTGTTGCTATGGTTACCTTACATACAATGTGCATAGATTTAATATGGTGGTTGAACTGTTGACTGCATGTGTCCTTTTCAGTTTTTAATGCATACCTTCCATCCTGTCAGAAACATGTCATTTCTTTGGCCGTAGTATAAAGTATATTAACAGACAGCTTTAAAGCTGCACCAATTAATGTTTTTATGTTAACAATGGATCAAATGATTGTGTGTTCATAGTGACAAACCCACAGATAATTATCCCCTGACCCTGCCGGTCCCCTCAGCTCTATGGAGCATTTAAGCATCTTTTAGCTAATTGTTTTGGTTTCACACTTCCATCAACACATGCAGTTGTTTTCAGACAGGAAGAATTGATAAACCCACTGTTTGCTGCCTGCCTAGCATTAAACCACACACAGACTTAATGGACTTACAATCACCAGGTGGTCAGAAATACGACTCCAAATGAATTTCGAATGCTGCTTCGTATCTGCTGAAAGTGTTAATGGGCAACCATTTGCTAACAGGTTAGCCATATGAACTTTTCAGGTAATGTGAAAAATGTGTAAATGTTATGTTTACACCTTGTTCTGCTGACCCCAAGTGGTAAAAAAAAAAAAAAAAACCCTCCTATCCTTCATGTTTCTTCCTTTGTGGCAGATGTGGATTGTTTTCGCCTCTAGATTCGGTGTAGTATCTTGTGTGTTTTTTTTTTCTGGTAGAGTGATTGCCAACAAATCAGCACTGAAACTAACCCAGTCTGTATCTGTTAAATGTTCCGTTGTGTTGCAGCACAGCTACAGAAGAACAGTGGGGATGCCTGTCCATGCGAGACGCCCTGTAATCTCACCCGCTACGGTAAAGAGCTCTCCATGGTCAAAATCCCCAGCAAGGGCTCTGCACGCTATCTCTCCAGGAAATACGACAAGTCAGAGGACTACATCAGGTACGACAGGAACCTTCAACAACTCTAAACTCTCGTATGAGCAGTGATGTGATGCTCAATAAAAATGGCAATAATCTATGACCTCTGTGATCACTAACAGACAACCATAAATATAAACACAAATCAATTATTTTCATACAAGCATCAATTTATAATTTGTCTTTAATGGAAAATTGGAATTGGAATTAGAAAGTCTGGTGGTAGCAACTTGATTGTCAGGCACCATGAGGTCATCACAAGTATATATGCATAATTATGAAATCGCTTTAATCAGAAAATTATATAAAATATATTTATTATACTGTATTATAACATTCTGAGATGTTGTACTCTCTCTGAGTTAATCCTGGTCTGTCAGTCTGTCTGAAGGTTTGTCAAACACAAAACTAAATCTTTTGACAACTACCAGGCTACCTTATGACTGTCTAGCACTACAATTAAGCCAGAATTTCCCTATGTTTAACACTTGATGACAAGATGTCTTCAGACTGAATTAATTGTGTGTTTGATTTCCATGGCCCCCAGGAATAAACAGAATAAAGATGTTTCACACGTCCTGTCACCTGCTTCAGCACCACTTTTGGGGTTTTATACCTGAATATTAAATATCAAATGAGCAGGTTATGGTGAAATTAAATAAACAATAATGATCCTTAGAGGAAAAAAACTTTCAATTATGTACACCTCTGTAACACCACCAACATGTCAACTCTGCAGACATGATGTCTCATATGGTGCTAAGAGGCAGATTGCCAGGAAATTTTGGACTAAAGCTGTCTTAAAGACCCTATGGCCTTTCCTGTAGTGCCACCCTCAGGAAAAAACCACCACTAAAGTTCAGAGAATAACATAATCATCATAACACTAACACGACATTTTAAATAGTAGTTTGGTAAATTGTTATGTCCATATTACTCCACTGTTTACACAAACAACACAGATTCCCTTTCTATAAGTTCTGCCATTCATAATGTTTTCCAAATCTAGAAAACTGTAGGTTGTTCAGTTCAAAAACACTTTCTGTCTACAAAAAGAGTCATCAGTTTCAGTCTTCATTTCCAAGAACTTAAATGCCCGAAAGTCAAAATCCAAAATTCGGTCCCCACAAATTTTGTAAACTTTCCCCCAGAACATTTTAAAAATGTGCTTATTTTGAAAATATATCTATAACAATATTGTAGAATCACATTGGCACAGATGATTGCATGAATATTATTTTCCTCCTGAATTTTAATGCCTTTTTCATTCGTTTGTAGTCTGCAAATAAACAAATAAAACACAGGGTACGCAGCTTTCAACCCCATCTCAAGGTCATCATTAGGATGATGTTTGCTCCTATTCAAAACTACTCAGTGTAACCATAATCTATTAATGAAGACTGGGGGAGATGTGCTTTAAAGCTCCAGAAAACAGTTAGTAAGTGGACCTGGTGTTAAGATGAATTTGTCAAACACCGTTATATTGTTGATCCAGCACATTATTGTTATGAGGTGTAATGAACATTGTAACTTCTGACGACCACTCTTCCTCATCCTCTTCTACAACATGTTTAATGGAACATTTATTAATATTCAGATTATCATGATTTGAATGCACTTACAATGTGCTTATATTGTAATTCCTCTCAGTGCCTAATTGCCAGGGATGTGGTATGAGGTAAGCACAGCTAAACCAAAGAGCTCATGATGCCTCACAACACTTAATATTACCAGACTTTCTAAATCCAGAGAGATCAGAGACGTGGCAGTGACTGAGCATGCTGTCAGTGCTCATTCTGCTCATCTCAGTTAAACCCTGAAACACCTCATTATCTCACAATCGCTGGTTAGATCTGTGTAAAGCGCTGTAGGCCTGACAAGCCCATCACGACAATTTACAGCAAGCATAAAGATGACTTGGAATGGTACTTTTTCAAATGATGTTATGATTTGTAGTGAATTACAAAAACAGCGCAAGTGTATTTCACTTTGTTTGACATTCACGTTCTACTTGCTTTTCCAGAGACAACTTTCTGGTGTTAGATATCTTCTTTGAAGCTCTGAACTATGAAACAATTGAGCAAAAGAAAGCCTATGATGTTGCAGGTTTATTAGGTAAGATTCCACTGCCACTTGTCCTCCCTTTTTTTAATATTTAAATAGTTTTGCTGGTGCAGAGTGAAAGGTGTTGTTAAAGTAGCTGCATTTACTTTTCATTATCATTAGTAGCAAATAGGAACTGCTATGGCATTATGTCCATTGTGCTTCTCCTTAACTACCTCGTTCTTTTCAGGGGACATTGGTGGACAGATGGGCTTATTCATTGGAGCCAGCATCCTGACAATCTTAGAAATACTGGATTATATTTATGAGGTACAGTGACTGTGCAAGCCCACACACATCAGCCAATCACAACACAAGCGTAAAAAACAGACTAACTGTGACATAATTAGCACTAATTAACAGCTATTGTCCTGTATTTTCATTTTCATCAATATTGACAAAGTTTATTTTTTGGGGTGTTTTTGTTTTTCAATATGTGTATCACTATTCTTCCAGACATGATCATAAAAAATCAAAGGACTGGCAGTATAAATGTTATCACTTATAATGCATGAGAGAAGTTTTATTTGATTTCCAAGGTGGAGAAACTAATATCCACTCAGGTCTGTGCTGAGGACATGCTACTAAGGCTTCCTGCTGACATGTATGAATAAAGCAAAATGAGAGGGAGGCACTGTAATGCAGACATCACAGTGAATGAACTCTTCACTCTGCTGCGTCTCTTGTCTCCCTTGCTCATCTCTGCTCTTTCACCCTCCCTGCTGCTGTGCTATGGGTGAAACCAGATGATCAAGCAGAGGCTACAACGTCTGCTGAGGCCGCAGAAAGAGGACAAGAAGAACAAGCAGCAGACCAGCACTGTTGCAACAGTGGGTCTAGAGGAAATGAAAGCAAAGGTACAGCACATAGTGAACTGTAACAAATGGCAGTTGAAGTGTTTTCGTGCCGAGTGTACAACTTTCCCTCCAGCACTGCAACTGCATTAGGAAACTACAAGGGAATAATTTAGGGAGAGGCAAATTAATATTTTTCCACCTCTAAAGTAATGAAGAATGTATTGTTCCTAATTAGTCTTAACCACTGTGCAAAGCATCCTCCCCTGGAGCTTGGATCTGTTATTGCACAACCTTATTGCCTATAGCTGAACAATAGACTTCTTGTCTCACATCTAACCATAACTGTGTCTCAATTCCATACTACATACTCAAACCATAACAGGGTTTTCACTTTTAAATAAGGCAGCCAGAGAAACCGAAAAAAACAATTCATTTTGTTACCATTCAATATTTGCTGCTTTTATTAGGTTTAAGTGTTGTGACACCAAATTAGTTGAGAAGATGGGCAGAAAACCACAGTATCTACAGACATTTTGGGACATTTGGGGAAATACACTTCTTCACTTACTTTCGAGAGTTTGATGTGAAGATCAATATCAATCTCATTGAGTACGGAGCAAGAGTGACAATGTGGACAGCGTAGCTTGGCATAAATTAAAACATTGTGTCCTCTTGTTTCGATCCACGCTTAATGTTACGGCCGTATGAAATGTAAAGAAGATGATTTGTGGTTTTAATCAATGTCACTTCACTGTACATTATCATCTGCGTATCGTCACATATGACATTACGCATGGTCTTTGACACATGACTTGTTTGCTGTGCCTTCGTCAGGAGCCCAATGACATGACACGGAGTCACCCAGAGGGGGCGTATGCCAACACGATCCTCCCCAACCACCACCACCCTCACCCTCACCCTCACCACCATCACGCCGGACACCACGGGGTGTTTGAGGACTTCGCTTGCTAGAGCCAACCATCGTTTCCAGCCCTGGTGACACCAAAAGATAAGAGCTGTCTGTGTTGAGATCAATAACAGACCCCTTGGCATTTCCGTCGGTCCTTTGCTGTCACCAGTGAAAAGCTACAGCCAAAGTCGAACACCAAACTTGTGCTGCTAACAAAGCACTTGTACGTACAGTATTTAGGCACAAATTGGACACCACTTTTACTTCTTCTTTTTTTTTTTTTTTTCTCTTCTCTGGATGGGACCCCTCTCAACTTCGTCCAGCTTCACATGATGGGTCAGGCACTTTTAATTTCAGGACCAGTTTTTGGTACATCACTATAAGGGAACAAGAGGAGGACTGCATGTCACCTTCATTCAGTTTATACTCCAAAAAAGGAAAACCATGATTTATTTAATCTGCTAGCATCTTTGATTTTTTCTGTCTGTATCCCTCCATGTATCTCTCCTCAAACTATTCGTCCTACTTCATGGAAGACCCACTGTACCATATCAAGCCATTACACGTCATAGATTATGTAATTATTTAAAGAGATACTATTATCTATATGTTCTATATTGTATACAAGATGAGAATAATTCAGTAAGCAAAGCTTACATGTGTTACATCCATCTAAAATATGAGGGGAATTATTTAGGCTGAACTGTATGACCTTGGTTTAGAAAATCTACAAACATCTTTCCACATGATACACTTTGTCTGGTTTGTGGTTAAGGTGTTAGAGAGTAGCATTGTACTTGTACATAAAGTCCAACTTTAAAATGAGAAAGTTCTAAAGTTCTGTTTCAATGGTTGTTGTTTATATTCAGTTAATATATAACTTATGTAATATCAAATTTGGTTATTTATACATTTTAGAAAATACTTTTATATGACAATATTGAACACGATTGTAGCAATTACTGTACACTTACAATCTGCAGATATGTTAGACTGCCAAACATCAATACATTTGTCCAGGTAACAAAAATGGACTGTATGGATCGTGACTATTATCTCCATCATTTCCTTCTATATGTCCTGCTTTTTCCAAGGTGACACACAGACCCTTTGCTTATGGATGATGTTTTCAGTTAAGACATCAGTTGTACTTAAATTTTTCTTATTTCGTTCATTTCTCCCCACCTTCCACTCTTCACTTTGGTTAGAATCATAACTTTAAGCTGACATAAGCAATAAGAAACGGAATTTAATTTCTTGCCAAGTCATCTTCTTCAGCTTGTGGGCCAGTACTAATGTAAAAGTGTAGCAGCTATTTACAGTGTAGACCCGGCATCAGTGTGTACGTGTGATGTGTGTGTGTGTGTGTGTGTGTATGTGCGTGTGTGTGGTTGTACAGCGCGGCTGCACATTCGAACAAACAAACACACACATATTTTGCACACATAACTGAACACATTAGAGTGATGCGCCTCGGCTGAGCTGATCCATGGAAGAAAAGCAGTGTTGAAGTTTGAAAATCAGAATAGTTAGCATGAAAGCTAGGAGTTTTATTGTAGTACTAAGGTTTTTGTCTAATAAATGTAGAGTAAGAACAGTTATACGCTCTTCAGTTCCAAAATTGTGGAGAGGAGTTTAATTTAAATGTCGGAGGCTGACATATTGTTATTAGTTAACATAATCCTCAATGACACAACAGTTTTAAAGAGCACAAGTTAGCAAAGTAAAAGAAGAGACTCTTACATCACTTCATTCATAATCATGTTTGTCATTATCATGGGAGGCGTTGCCCTTATGCACTGCAGGAACTTAACAACCTATAACCTCTGGCCTCCCATAACCTGATCTTTAAAGAACTTGGGAGGGATCTGGTAAAAGGTTCTTCCTTGCGTTATCCTCTATAGGTAGAGGTGTTTCAGATTTAAACAGGAAACTTTACTAAGTCATATAACATTACAAACTACTTTATATGGTAGGAGGGTTTAGTAAGCAGTTGCGAGACAGACAACAATAGAAGAAGTAGTGCATTTATAGATTTGTCTTGCACATTTATGTGAGCTCCAGGGCACTGCAGGGGCGGACACAAGCCAGTAGTAGTGGTCAAAAATAAGTTCCAGGTTTTTTTTAACTCTTGGTAGTTTGTCAGTCATCTTTTTTCATTTATTCCGTGCACTGTTTGGCCATGTGTCGTTGCCAGATGCTGAGAAATCTTCTTGTCCAACATTTGTTTTTAATGGTTCCCTTACTCCCTTACAGGCATCTTTGTTTGTCTAACAACCGTTTTTTCTTTTTTTTTTTTTAACAAATTGGTTGTCTTGCACAATATAGATGCAGTAGTAGAATGGTGGTTGCTGCTGTTGTATTTGTTGTAATCATCTTTGTTGTGATGACACATCTGCTTGATCAGTACCTGGAATTTAGTCTAGTATCACCTCTCGTGGAGTGTCACCAGTTCCTGCAGTGCAAAACGGCTTTAATGGGTATCTAAATAACTACAGACTAGTACTTTTGCTGATATTTGTTTAGCTTCGTGTTCATCTCTGTTGAAAACCATGTAAAGAAGCATTCAGGAAAGTGCTTTCAGAAATGATGCAATGCCTGAGATGCAGTCTTTTTTAAATTAACTCGACACATGGCTTTATTAGGGCGTCAGAATTTTGGGTGTTGTCCCATCATCCATTTATATATTTGACAAAGCTAGGGACAAATGTCTGTATCTTGGTGGAGATGTTGATCATGTTTCCCTCATAGCATGCTCGCAGCTTATTTGCTATAATGCAGTTTGGGCTTGTATAATTCAAAAGCGTGAGATCACATCCTGTTTTGTTGCTAATTGTGAGCACATTGGACTCCATTTGAAATTCTAATCCAGACCTGCACATAATCAAGCCTGTTTAAACTTTAGACAGGCCTCTGACAATCCACAATTTATGAAATACTTCACATCACACGGTATCATGTTTACAAATGACAGCATAATTTTTCTGTTAATTTGATCGGCACATTCTGTTGCCGCAATATTGCTATACATCACTTTTGCTCACAATGAGATTCCACAGTCCTCCATCTGTCAAATCCCCTCCTCCTGTCAAGTAATCATGGGCTATACATGGGTGTTTAATATTCATAATCATGTGTCACTTTGACATTTTCAAAAGGTTCCCAATCACAGTCTCTGATGGCATCCTGTACAGGCCATGCATAACAATCTTCTCCTCTGTCATCAATAATAGTAGCTATCCTCAGACAACTCACACAGGGGCCGGTGTCCTGAGATGAATACAGGGCTGCATTATCACTGTAGCGTTTTGTTTGAATGGTAGAGCCTAGGGTCGATGTAGAAAGGTTTTTTTTTTTCTTTTTATCCTCGAGACGCTGTGTTTAGATGCACTTTAACAACCTGATTTATTCTGTGTACAAAAGCATTTGAAAACACATAAGTTGATTACAAAGAGTTGATTTTACAACGGCATGCGGTCTGTTTGAGGTGCCACAGGGCTGAGCGGTGGGCGGCAGGTCTGTACTGTAGCAAATGGGACAACCTCCCTGCTTGATAACATGTAGCGCACATTCCTTGGATTCCTCGAGCCTCCACTCTGAGCTCCCTTCATGCACAGCTCTTTGGGCCTACCTTTTTAAAGCTCCATGACATTCAGCCTGTATGTGCTTATTACATTATCCATAAAAATCAATTTGATCCGACCAGCCTCTGATGTTAACTTTAGAATATCTGCTGTTTTGTCCTTCTTTTTCAGCTGTTTTTTTTTTTTTTTTTTAGCTGAGGTCTGAGAGGTCGTCTGAAAAAGAGAACAATATGAGTGCAGGGTGATGTGACAGCTGTCAGGAATTCATAGGAATACATTTCATCGCATATCTGACAGAAATGGAAATGGACGCTTACATTCTGTACATAACTGTGATCTTGTGATTATTTCCTGTTAAAACACATTTTATAAATGTTAAATATGGTAAATACGATAACTATTAAAGTTTAGATTGGTAAAACCAGTGCCTCCTAAATCCAGAGACCAATTCTCTTTGTAACTCTAAGTTGTCGATTATTTCTTTACAACACAGTCAAAATGTATTCAATTTTTCCACCCATTTTAAAGCCTTTCCACCACTAAGACATTGTTATTTAAAAAAATGAAGACTGAAAGCATCTCACAGGTAGGTTTTGGGGAGACAATATGGGACACCTCAGAGTGTCTTTGAACCATCACAATCTAGTCAGGATATATAGGATTGTAGAAAGACGAATCTGCAGCTCATGTTTCATTTGCTCTGGCAGATACGTCTGGCCTGTTTCCCATTCAGACGGATTTCCTTGGTACTGGTATCAGGCGAACCAATCACAAGTGTGTATCTAGTATGAGTTTTATACAATGACTGACAGAGAGGAGCGTCGTTGAAGCGTCTTTGTAAATATCCAAGATGGCGGCTGCCAATATGAAGAGTTCAACGGCTGGCTACAGAGGCAGTATTAAATGGACAGATGGTAAATTTTCTCTACAAGAACAAACAACTGCACTTAAACTTTATGTTGATGATAAATATGTGTTTGCTGAACTTCTGACAGGACGTAACGTCTGACAGGACGGCATTTCATCGCACTGATTGGTTGTCTCCGCCTGTTGATAACGCCCCTTGGAAATCGAAAATAAACGGAGAGGTTACAGACTAATAACCATTTGCAAATGAGTGTGGCGATGCCAGGCTAGATTTCTTGACCATTCTTCTCAACGTCTAGCAAATTGTGTGAATCTGCTTCTTAAAATACCATCCAGGTGATTCCAAATTGTTGTTAAAATTGTACTAGACGACTTGAAACAACTGTGTCCCTGTGTGGGAAGAGAAAGTCCTGGGATCGAATGTAAAGCAAAGTACAAAATAATGACTTACAATTAACTCCCAGCTGCTCTGTAGTTATGTGGCTTTACAGCATGCCTCAGGGTACTGCATATGGACCCTTGAAATAACTAAAGCTATAATTAAGGTTGCAACATTTTCCCTGTTTTTACCCAACCCAGACATAAGGAATACCTCGGGTCTGACATGGCAGGCATGTTGACTGCACACACTAGGAACACGAATGAGATCACCATACCAGTTTGTATTATAAATGTGATTTCTAAATGTTGTTCAGTAACGCAGCTCATCTCAGCAACTGGCAGTCAGTACTGGCCTAGGACCTGTGCTGCAGACGGTAAACATGCTCTTCTGCTGACACCTAAAGGACAAACTGGATTTTGTAGCTGAGTTACAAAGTTACTATTTTCTTTCCTAAAAAAAAAAAAAGACAAAAAAAGAGGAAATGTTATATATTCAAATGTTCTTTATTTAAAAATTACAATAATTCACAGTTCATTGGGAATTACCGCACACAATTACATGTGATGAGCATTTATTAAAATATAATGCTTTGGTTATAATAGTACCCATATGCATAAAATAATGTAAACCGATAGGTCCAAACATCAATGGAAATTAGAAAGTGATCCTATTTATTTGCCTGCTTTTTGAAATTAATTACTAGATTGAAGTGAAATACATACATTTTATATGGTCTTTGTGGTCAAATGACATGATTTTCAAATTACAAAGTAGGATACATAATGTTTTGTCACCAAAAATAAAATATCAATTGCTGTGTAAATAAAGCTAAAAAAGGCTTACAAATAGAGTTTAGAAAATATTTTTACATATACAGAGAATGTCATGAAAGCCTTTGTTAGTGTGGAAGTTTTTAGAATCTGCATAATTCATAGAGAACTGAGAGATAAATAAGTTATGGACAAAATACTTGAGAGACTTTGCTCAGGGATGGTGGCTGTGTTAACAACACAGGGTGGTTAATCTGCCACGCTCACTTAATTTTAAGCTTCTCACGTTCACGGAAGGCAAAGACGACGCACCACAATAACTTCATATTGTAATCTCTGCCCTCCATCTTTCACAGTGGTTTTTTGGAAGATTCAGTTTCCAATTCCGCACATTAGTGTCATACTCTTCAGAGAATCAAGCAGAACATTCATACTACGTCAGCGGGAGCACTGTCACGGTGAAAGACTGCTCTCGTCAAGAAAGAGATGCGTTATAAAATGAATGCAAAAAGTCAGCAAGAACTGACCTCCATGGTCTTTGTTCACATGGCAGAAAATACAGCAAACACTGTTGAGGACCACAACTGTGGATGTAGTGTTTCCAACATATACTCTTATCCAATTAAAGTTAAATAAAAAGGACTTGTCTTAATTTCATGTATATCAAAGTAAATTTGATGATGAAAAGTGTCTAGTGTCAGCAAAATACATTAAAGGTCTTGTCAAAACAAATTACAGTGTATTTACCTAACATTAAACAGAAAGCATCTTGCTTTATGTAACAGCATTGTGATATATACACTGCTGTACTTGCAGCAAATGTCTTTGAAATGAAAAGTCCTGTCCTCCATCAGAAATCTATCCAGTTGTGTTAGCTGTAATATTGCACAATAAAATATACTAATAACTTTCTGGTGTCCAGTACCGCTACCTCCACCACTACTCAATGATGTAGAAAAGGCCTCCCATGGGACTGCACTGCAACTGGGAGAAAGCAGCCATTTCTAAACCTAAGCTCAGGAAATGGAGGACAATGACACCATTCAATAACTTACAAAATCTGTAACAATACAGTCCAAAATACTTTGGAACAATCAAACATCCTCTTTGAGAGTATATAAACTGTCTGTATACTTGGTGATGTGGAAAAATATTTCATACATTCTTAATTTCAATCATTTCTAAACTAATTAAACTCTGTTTTAAAGTACCACTTACATCAATAACAACTCTTGAAAAAATTGACAGACCTGGGCAATCACTTCAGACATTTACCAAAGGTGATTTTTTCACCCGTTATTCATAATTCTCCTTTGCCTCCTGCATGTAGATTTTCTTGCAACATCAAAAGGTTTTGTGGAGAAAACTCTCAAATACACATTGCTGGCTTACTAGAATACACTAATGTTTATCATGACCTCTGAAGACCAACGGAAGATACTTTCTACAAACTCCTTCCCTGCTTTGAGGCACATATACAACCAGTAGATGGTTGGGATCATGATATTTCCAAGTCACCTTTAAAATATGTAACAATAACTAACAACCCATTCATTCAATTCTCCCAACTATGTAAACAGGCCTTATCGACAGCGAAAGAAAATCTCTCTCACTCATTCACCACTGTTATCATGTTGCAACAATACCAAACTTCTAATGAAAATGATCAGCTGAAGAAGTGAACTGCAAAACTGTGTAACATTTACATCATTTCAAAACAGTCAACATATGAAAAGTCAATGTCAAGGCACATATACAAAGATGCGCTTTTGGAACTACTAATATACTAAATATCAAAAGCTCAATGTTTCTATACCCTTATGTGAAGGGCCACACAACCTGTGGTGCAATGTACTAGTTATCTTTTTGAGCTATACACTGAAGCTCCACCCAACAATAGCTTTGATATTAACATTAAATTAAATGGCATTCTATAAATGTGAGAGTGCTGTTGCTCGGATCCCACTGAAAAGCAACAAATCACTGCAACTTTATGCCACTTTCAACTTTTGGGTATACTGATTCAACCATCCTAAACAAAACAAGCTATACCCTGCACATCATCTCAAATTAGTCTATTGTATGCTATCTCCCAAACCCAAAATGGTCGAAAAGGAAGACATTTCTTCCAGGAGTTAATGGGAAAAACAGAATAAAGTCCCAGTGAATATTGGATTAACACTGGACACAGGAGATAATGATGATTCCAGTGGGTTAACTATGTAGCCCTGTGTCTGCTGGATGTTTAGCGGACACCTTAACATGACAACTAAATAAACCAGCACTACGTCACGGCTATGCTAATAAGAGTTTCTGCCACCTAGTGGGCAAAAATAATGCAGCTTTCAGAATCAGCAAGATTAGCAAAAACATTTGGTTCTAGCAACTCATCTGTATGGACAAGTATTGTAAACATTTAAGAAAAAGTGTCATTAGGAATGTACTGCATTCATTTTTCCGATCTAACTAAAAACATTAAGAAACCAAATAACTCTCGATGCACACTAAAAAGGTGTAGTAAGTCAGGCAGGGTCACATATGTAACCACAGCCACAGACATGGGTTGGGTTTAGGGCAAAGGTAAGGGTCAACTTTTGGGTGGTACTAAGTGTGTTGCTCCTGTTCGCACCAAATTCTATCTTGCGTAAAAGGTAGAATTACAACAAACACAGCTTTTAACATCGACTTAAAACACATTCAGGAGCAGACATTCACTGGTGTTTTCAAGTGCTGTTTCCTTGTTCTTGTTCAGACAGCAGCATGGCGAGCTGGGAGCGAGAGCCGAGACCTTCCAAGTTGCTCTGAACACATCTATGATAGATGTCTTCACTAAGTCTCGGGTTGCAGGCTTGGTAGCGGTACTGCTGGTGCAATGCTGGCTCCACTGCCCTGAACACGTGCAGACCCGAATACTTTACGAACATTTCATAGATGTCCAGGGTCTCTAGAATATCCTCATTCTCTTGGACATCTGCCACCATTCGTGTGCGTGTTGCCATGTAGTCCGAATTGTAAAAACATGCTTCTTCAAATGACCCACGGTCAAAATGGCCTGCGTCCTTGACCAGATCAACGGTCACCGGAAGCTGCTGGTTGTGATAAGCCACATCAGGGTTGTAGTCCTGGAAATGGATGGGGAAGAACACCTGCCAGTTGTTTATGGAATTCATGCGGCAGCGGTTCAGAAATTCCGAATTCACGTTTGTGTTGGTGTTAGCCAAGAAGAAGAGGGTGTCAACCGGGTGCTTCTTTGAGATGATGTCCATAAATTTGATCTGGGATGGTGTTTCCGTCTTGACACTTATCCAAGGGATTTTTACTGTAGGGTATTTGCGTTCATAAGCATTTATCTGAGTCTTCACACTGGCAAATATATCATTCTGGTTAACTTTCTGTGCCTCCACTGGGTCATAAATAAACAAGAATGTCAGGATGGCATTTTCACTGGTCTCAAAAGCATTTGAGGCAAAGACTTCGAGGAAATGGTCGACATAGCTCCTGTCCTGCAGAGTAAGAGGTATAATGATGTGAACCCTTGTGGCTTCAGTGACATAGGGCATGGGAATTATCTCAATCCGACTCAAGGGTCGCACCAGATGAACCCTCTTGGTGATGGGACGGCTATGACCTTTTTGGTTAACTACCTCCAGCTGAAGGTCCAAGGTGTACTCCATGCCCCTGACTGGGTCGAAGCGCCTGTAGCCATTAATCAGCTGCTTCTTCTTCAGGTGAAGGATAGGCTTGTACTTCTTGTTCAGTTCTCCCATGGCTATGTCAATGACATCAGCCACATCCATGCGATCAATGCCGCGCAGTTCACACTTCGGAGAGCCATCGATGCAAGAATAAATCTCCTCCTCGGTAAAGTACTCCCACTTCAGAACTTCAAACCGAGATTTTGGCTCAAAAGGTGGATTGATCCCCACGGGCCACAGGGCGCTTCGGTTGCCCTCAAAGGCAACCACACTCACATTCTTTATTTCTGCCTGTGGAAACACAAGAAGTGTTCAGATCTAGACAGTCGCCGACCCGCCATTTAAACAACTATTACTACACTAAAATGTTTGTATTATGAACCTACAATAGAGGTAAGTAGATAAACCAGGTTTTTATTTTTGACTGAACCATGGGTGATCCTGGACACTTGAAAATCAGCTTACCTGCAGCTTAGCAATCTCATCGTAAGTCTTCTGGAGTTCAATCTCAGTGAAGTATCTGTGCAGCCGGTACATCTGTTCAGGGTCTGACACTGGATGGACAGTCAGTGCTTTCTTGAGGTGTTCACTCTGCTCCTTACTGGGATCAGAGTTTTTTCCCAACTCATAATGGTGATACTGAAGGCCCTGAGAAGAAACAGAGAGGTCTTTTAAATCCAGCATGATTGAAACATGCCTCATGTTATTCCAAGCTTAGTTGTTATGCTGAGCTACTTCCATTCAAACATTACACGCTATCTAGGCAGCATCTTGGGCCCATCTCCACTGCAAGCAGGCTGGTTTCAAACATAATTGCATAGCAGGGAGAATACAGAGATTAATTTTGTATGAATAGAATACAACTGTAACACAACAACCTTTTTTTTTTCCAGAGTTTTTGTCATTTCAGGAACAAAATTTGTTCTGGGAATACGAGGTTTAAGGGATGTTTTATCTTAATTAATTCTGCTGCTTTTTATATTAATATATTGATTCACTGCATCATCAGGTTAAAAAGAAGCAACAGTTAAGAATTTAAAAGGTCAACCTAATAATACAAATGACACTGATACCAGAATCCCACTTAAAGACACAGTCAATTAAGCTGAAAACAGGGTAGTCACCTAAGGAGCTTTAGCGAAAAAGTGAATCCAATCTGATCAAGCTATTAAAAGAACAAAGAATGGAGACACTGCTTAACAGAGCAGCGAGGCCACTCTGTTGCAAATGTTTGCCAACAGATAACAGCCTGTAGTGGTACACTTAGTGAAGCATTGTCCGTGCCTAATTGTCATCAATGTTCTCTCTTAACAGATAAATTGATGTCTGGCTCTGTGTTCAAGCTTAATTCTTCACCCATACCAGGACTTTTAACTTTCCCCCTGCTTCTCTCCCTTATCTAAAGGGCTCTGCTGGAACTCTTCTGGCTCAGGGCACTTTAGTTAGCCATGCAACTCACTCTCAGCTGTGTAACAAGATGGTTTCCTGCACTGGGCCATGGCCAAGGAGGAGAAAATGGAAGCAAAAGACACTGGAATACGTAAATGACAAACTATTGGCCTGCATGCATATTATATGAATAGCAAGGACACATTTATATAGAGAACTTTCAAAACAGTGTATTTCAATGTGTTGACAAAGACTACAAATTTCAGCACGGATCCAGCAACCTGTGCTGAATGCCACAAACAATCGCCTGGAAGGGCACTGGGTCAGATCAGGGCTCCACAGAGCTTGTTTGACCTTAAATGCTAATGACATTACAGGAGCAAAGCATGTTGACCCACAGGGGATTTTCACACCATTGAACCTAAGCAAGGCTGAACTCAGCTGTGCTCTGCTTGCCTGTTTACCTATTTTATGTGGCTGCCGTTGCTGTGGGTAAAAAAAATGAATGGCTAAAGGGTATTAGCAATCTACTCTGTAATATAAATACCACCTCTGTGCTAGCACGGTCATTACAGTTTTATATAGCTGTCTGTCTGTTTTAAGTGCTGTCCCGGAGGCAAAGCATGATTTCTGCCGTGACAGTTTTGTTTTTCTGTCAAGGAGAGTCCCTGCTGTAACCTGTCTCACAACTGTTTTGAATGACAGTCTTCAACAAGTACTTCTCTCTGGCTCCTCAATAATTTTAACTATGAACTGTCATTCCAGTCCCTTCGAACATCCAACCCTGAGAAGCCGAGAAACTCTCTTATAAATTAAAAAAGAAATCATGTTTTATTGAAAACAGAGATGTGTGGTGTTGAATAGGTACACTGTGATCATGTGGCCCTTCAAGAATACACTCAACCTACCTCATATTCACTGACGCAGTTTGTGTTTGTGTAATCGATGATGCATCTTCCGAGCCACTCATCTGGCCTTGCGCTCAGGATGTCGTTCCTACAGTTTTCCAGGAAGGGCTGGAGTCGGAGGAGCAAGGTACGTGACAGGAGGTACCCGAACCCTCCGTAGCAGTACTTCCCCTGCATCTCTCCACCTATGAACTCCTCAGGACTGCCCATGTAAAGCTCTCGATCCATACTCAGGTGATCCACCAGGGATTTGATCCTGTCAGCTTCCATGTAGGCATCGTCTTGGACAAAGTAAAACCAGTCATACTCATTGATGTAATGGTCCAAAATGTATTTGATATTCTGAAACATGTTCCATATCAGTCTGTCGTCTCCATGAGAGACAACAAACATGCCGTGAGGGACTTTGCGGTTGCGCATGCCGGTGAAGAAGATCACGGTGTCCAAGTGATGGCTAATGGTGCGATTCACAGCCACGCCCAGGGTGTTTATGGTGTTTTTGGATGTCAGGACCCCGACGAACAGACGCTCTCGCATCCCCAACTCTGTGCTTATGTATTTAGCCCTGAAAAAGACATTAAACAGTTAGTGAATAAATGCTGTTTTGAATAAAAATACACTAAAAAAACTACAACCAACGCTGAACAACTGTCATTATTTTGACCACTTTGTTTCTATAACTTTCCATTTTAGTTCATTATGGACCCTGAAATCAATGAGAATAATTTTTCCTGAAAACTGTAGTTTAGAATGTTTTGAACATTTTTGATCCAGACTAAATCTATCAATCTGTACACCCAATTTCTCAAATGAAAATTCTGGATCTTTGTATTGTGACACACAGACTAACAAGAAAGAATCATAAACTCCTTGGAAAAAGCAAACATGCAAGAACTTGAATTGTGATTCAGCACTTCAACCATGACCCAACCTAACTTTCATTTCTGTTTTACTCTACATGGCATCAATTACGCCTCTTATTAGAGCTGCAACGATTTGTGGACTAATCGATTAGCGGAGGAACGCATTTTTTTAAAAGCAAGAATGCCAAGTATTTGCTGGTTTTCGCTTGATGGTGATTAAAATAAATTTGGTTTTATGTGTTTGGACGGACAAAACAAGACATTGGAACACATAACTTTGGGCTCTGAATAGTTGTGATGAGCTTCTCTTTTTTTTTTTACTACTTGTTTGATATTTGGACATTCCATGAACTACAATCTGCATTAATCGATAAGGAGAACAGTAATTAGTTGCAGCCCCACCTCCTACTGAACAGAGCAATGCATTGCAAGTTGCCTTTAACACCTGGATGTTTACATGCTTTGCAGCTCTAACCTCAGCAGAGCTTTTCCACAGGGAAAAGTCTCTTTCTCACAGTCGCAGTGTAACGCAACCACTCTGGGTGCCAGAGGTCACCTTCAAAGAAAGTCTCTTTCCAGGAAATCTTTTTAAATGTGTACAAAGAAAATGTGGGACAGAGCCCTTTCAGCATGGAGACATGGCACAAAA